>CM062567.1:169230464-169830464 GCA_031468815.1 Morus bassanus
TATTGCCATCCCCCCGCCCCCCCCGGCCCCCTCCATTGCCACCTCCCCGCCCCCCCCATTGCCATCCCCCCGCCCCCCATGGCCCCCCCGGCCCCCCCCATTGCCACCCCCCCACCCCCCCGCCTCTCACCTCCGCGCCCCCCCCGCTCCGCCCGCCGCCCCCCGCTCCCCCGCCGGCCGCCGCTCATCGCCGCGCTGTCCCGCCCCCGCCGCGCCGCTCCGCCCTCCCATTGGCCAGCGCCGCCCCGCCCCTCCTCTCCATTGGCTCTCCTCGCCCCACCCCGCCTCGCCATTGTGCCTTTCCCCCGCCCATCACGGCGCCCGACGGAGGAGGCGGGGTCGCCGCGGGGGCCGCCGGGAGTTGGAGTCCCGCCTCTCCCCCGCTCTCCCATTGGCCGGAGGGGGCGGGAGGGGGCGGGACGGGGCGGTTGCCAAGGTTACAAAGGCCGTGGCGGGCGGGGGGCGCCCTACGGTGGCCGGGAGGCGCCGCGCTCGGGGGCCGGGCCCAGCATGGGCGACCATCGCGACACGGCGACAGCGACAGCGGGGGGGTCCCGCCGGCGGCGGCAGCCCCCCCCCCCCGGCTCCGGGCAGGGCGACGGCGACGACGACCCCGGCGGGGATTTCAGGTAACGGCGTCGCTCCGGGAACCGCCGCCACCGCGGGGCCGCCCCCCCCCCCCCCCCGGGGGGGCCTGACCCCCCCCCCAAGAACGGGGGGACCCCGCGGGGTCCCTTGGGGCCCCTCCCCCACCCCGGGGGGGTCTCCCCAGGACAAGGGGGGGGGTGTCCCGCTGACACCCCCCCCCCCGCTCTGGTGGGGTCTGGGGGTCCCCAGGGCGCCCCATCGCCGCCCCCCCCCGGGGTCCCCTAAAGTGGGGGCTGGGCTGTGGAACCCCACCCCTGGGGGGGCCCCCCCCACCCCCCGGGGACCCCCATTGAGGTGACCTCAAGCCCCCCCGGGGGTGGGCAGGGGGGTCCCGCTGCCCCCCCCACGCCCCCCCCCCCCCCCCGGGGCGCGGCGGGGGCAGGGTCGGTCCCCGACCCCTCCCCAGCCCATACCTTATCGCGGGGGGGGGCGGGGGGGGCAGCACCGGGGGACTCTGGACCCGGCACCGCTGCGACACCCCTGTCCCCTCCCGGGGGGGGGGGGGGCGGGAATCGTGTCCCTAAATATGGGGGGGGGCTTCCGTCCCCCCCCTGCTCCCCACATCCCCCCTCCAGCTCCAAACCCCCCCGCCCCCCCCCCCAAAGTCCCCGTTTGTGTCCCCACGGGCGCGTCCCGGTGTCCCCCGCCGCCGCTGGGCGGGCTGCGTCTGTCCGTCTGTCCCCCCCCCCCCCCGCTGACCCAGCGCTGTCTGTCCGTCCGTGTGTCCGTCCGTCCGTCCCCCCCCGCAGGTGCCACAAGGTGCAGGAATCTCTGCTGAGCTCGGCCAGCGGCTACAGCAACTACCGGGGGATCCTCAACTGGTGTGTGGTCATGCTGGTGAGTCGGGGGGCCGGGAAAAGGGGGCCCCCGCGCGGGGACGGACCCCCCCCCGCCAAGACCCTCCCCGGGGGGGGGGGGCGGTTTTACCGCCAGAACCGGCGCGGCGACGCCTGACCCTCGCCGGCGCGGTTTTAATTCGATGAGAAGCGGCGAGGGGAAGGATTCGGCCCGATGCGCTCGGGCTCTGCGCGGCCGCCCGTTCCCGCCCGCGGCGTCACCGCCGTGCCGGGATTGTCACCGTCCCCTGGTTTTTCCCGGGGGGGGGGGGAAGGTGTGAACCCCCCGCCCGGGTGTGGCCGCGGTTGCGTGGCCGATGACCGGGGCGCAGCCGTACGTGCGCCCGTTGGGCCGGTGCCGGCGCGTGACTCGCCGCGCCCCGCGCCGCAACCCTTGCACCGACTCGTGGCATCGGTGACGCAACAGCGTCCCTGAGCTGTTCCCAACCCCGGGGGGGCCACCCCCCCTCCCGTCACCCCCGTCACCCCCGTCGCCTCACCCGCTTCCTCCTCCTCCTCCTCCTCCTCCTTCCAGGTCCTGAGCAACGCCCGGCTCTTCCTGGAAAACCTCATCAAGTGAGTTCTGGGGGGGCCCCGCGGTGCGGGGACGGACCCTGTCCCCCCCCCCCGGCCGTCCCCACGCTGCCCGGAGCAGTCCTGTCACCCCCGGCGTGGGGCTGGGGGTGTCACCGACCCCGGCGTGGGGCTGGGGGTGTCACTGTCACCCCCACAGGCCTGGTGGTGTCACCGTCCCCCAGCGTGGGGCTGGGGGTGTCACTGTCACCCCCACGGGGCTGGGGGGGGTGTCACCATCCCCCGGTGTGGGGCTGGGGGGGTGTCACCGTCCCCCGGCGTGGGGCTGGGGGTGTCACTGTCACCCACACGGGCCTGGGGGGGTGTCACCGTCCCCTGGCGTGGGGCTGGGGGGGGTGTCACCGACCCCGGCGTGGGGCTGGGGGTGTCACTGTCACCCCCACAGGCCTGGGGGGGTGTCACCATCCCCCGGCATGGGGCTGGGGGTGTCACTGTCACCCCCACAGGCCTGGGGGGGTGTCACCGACCCCCAGCGTGGGGCTGGGGGTGTCGCTGTCACCCCCACGGGCCTGGGGGGGTGTCACCATCCCCCGGCGCGGGCCTGGGGGGGTGTCACTGTCACCCCCACGGGCCTGGGGGGGTGTCACCATCCCCCTGTGTGGGGCTGGGGGGTGTCACCGACCCCGGCGTGGGGCTGGGGGTGTCACTGTCACCCCCACGGGCCTGGGCGGGTGTCACCGTCCCCCGGCGTGGGGCTGGGGGGGTGTCACCGACCCCGGCGTGGGGCTGTGGGTGTCACTGTCACCCACACGGGCCTGGGGGGGGTGTCACCGTCCCCCGGCGTGGGGCTGGGGGTGTCACTGTCACCCACACGGGCCTGGGGGGGGTCACCATACCACCGTGGGGTGGGGGGGGGTCACCATCCCCAGCGTGGGGTGTCATCGATTCCCGGGATCCCGCCAGGGACGTGGGGGGAGCCCCGTGGGGACAGGCGGGTGCGCAGGAGCCCCCCCCCCGCCATGGCGGGGTCTGGGGGTGTCCGGGGGGGGGGTTTCGGGCCCCGCCCAGCCCCCCCACCCCGCTCCGCACAGGTACGGGATCCTGGTGGACCCCATCCAGGTGGTCTCCCTCTTCCTCAAAGACCCCTACAGCTGGCCCTCCCTCTGCCTGGTCCTCGGTGAGTGCCCCCCCCGCCCCCCCCGCGCCCCCGGCGATGCCCCTCACCCCGAGTTGGGGCAGCTCCGACGCCTTCCTCCTCCTCCTCCTCCTCTCTTTGCAGTGGCCAACGTCTTCGTGGTGGTGGCCTTGGCCCTGGAGAGGCGGCTGGCGGCGGTGAGCCCCCCGGGGGGGTGCTGGGGACCCCCTCCCCGCGCCCCCCCCGGCCCCGTCTCACACCCCCCCCCCCCCCCCCCCCCCCCGCAGGGGTCCCTCTCGGAGGGCGCGGGGGCCGCCCTGCACGCCCTCAACCTCCTGGCCATCCTCTGCTTCCCCGCCGGCGTCGTCCTCGCCGTCACCTCCGTCACCCCAGGTGAGGACGGGGAGGGGGGGTCGGAATCGCCCCGGCGGGGGGGCGCGATCCGGCCCTGCCCCCCCCCCTCACCACCTCCCCCCTCCCCGCAGTGGGGGCCATCTTCGCCCTGGCCATCTACACCATCGTCTTCCTCAAGCTCTTCTCCTTCAAGGATGTCAATAAGTGGTGTCGGGAGAGGAGGGAGGTAAAACCAGCCCCCCCGGACCCCGGGGATGGCTCCGACACAGGTACGGCGGCGGGGGGGGGCGGGGCGGGGGCTCGTCCTGCCCCGGGGGGGGGCTCATGGCTCCCTTCCCCTCCCCCAGGTGCCGAGAAAGCCAACGGGGACGTGGGGGAGAAGGGGGTCGCCTACCCCGCCAACCTCACCTACAGAGGTAAGTGCGGCCTGCGGGGCTCGGGGGGGGGGGTCCCCGACCCGCTCGGGGGGGTCCCCAGCTCCCTGCGGGCTCCCCCCAGCTCCGCACCCGCCCCCACCCACCCCCCCCACCCCCACAGATCTTTACTACTTTCTCTTCGCACCCACCCTGTGCTACGAGCTGAACTTCCCCCGCTCCCCCCGGATCCGCAAGCGCTTCCTCCTCCGGCGCCTCTTCGAGATGGTGAGAGCTTGCGGGGGGGCCGGGGGGGTCTGGGGGGTCCTGCTCGGGGGGGTGGGGCACCCTGGGGGCTCTTGCTGGGGGGCGTGGGGGGGTGTGGGGGGTCTGGGGGCTCCTGCTGGGGGGCGTGGGGGGTCCTGGGGGGGTCTGGGGGTTCCTGCTGGGGGGCGTGGGGGGCGTGGGGGGTCCTGGGGGCTCCTCCTGGGGGGCATGGGGGGTGTGGGGGGTCCTGGGAGGGTCTGGGGGCTCCTGCTGGGGGGCGTGGGGGGTCCTGGGGGGTCCTGCTGGGGGGCCGGGGGGGTCTGGGGGGTCCTGGGAGGGTCTGGGGGCTCCTGCTGGGGGGCGTGGGGGGTCCTGGGGGGGTCTGGGGGGTCCTGGGAGGGTCTGGGGGCTCCTGCTGGGGGGCGTGGGGGGTCCTGGGGGGGTCTGGGGGGTCCTGGGAGGGTTTGGGGGCTCCTGCTGGGGGGCGTGGTGGGGCGTGGGAGGTCTGGGGGCTCCTGTTGTGGGGTGTGGGGGGTCCTGGGAGGTCTGGGGGCTCCTGCTGGGGGGCGTGGGGGGGCGTGGGGGGTCTGGGGGCTCCTGTTGTGGGGTGTGGGGGGTCCTGGGAGGTCTGGGGGCTCCTGCTGGGGGGCGTGGGGGGTCTGGGGGCTCCTGCTGGGGGGTGTGGGGGGTCCTGGGAGGGTCTGGGGGCTCCTGCTGGGGGGCGTGGGGGGTCCTGGGGGGGTCTGGGGGGTCCTGGGAGGGTCTGGGGGCTCCTGCTGGGGGGCGTGGGGGGTCTGGGGGCTCCTGTTGTGGGGTGTGGGGGGTCCTGGGAGGTCTGGGGGCTCCTGCTGGGGGGCGTGGGGGGTCCTGGGGGGGTCTGGGGGGTCCTGGGAGGGTCTGGGGGCTCCTGCTGGGGGGCGTGGGGGGTCTGTGGGCTCCTGTTGTGGGGTGTGGGGGGTCCTGGGAGGTCTGGGGGCTCCTGCTGGGGGGCGTGGGGGGTCCTGGGGGGGTCTTTGGGCTCAAGGCTGGTGGGAGCCTCGTGGCCAGGGTCCCCCCCTGTGCCATCACAGCAGCGGGTGATGTGTGGGGGGGTCCCCGAGATGGGAGGGGATGGGGGGGCGAGGGTCCCCCCCGAGGTGGGGGAGGGACGGTGAGGGGGGTCCCCCTGAGATGGGGGTGCCGGGGGGGGGGGGGCTGCTGGGTGCCCCCCACCGACGGCTCCGTCGCCGCCCTCTTCCAGCTCTTCTTCACCCAGCTGCTGGTGGGGCTGATCCAGCAGGTACGTGGGGGGGGGGGGTCCCTCTGCTGGGGGGGGTCCCTCTGCCGGCGGGGGGGGGGCCGGGGGGCCCGGGGGGCTCGGGGGGGGGCCGGAGGCAGCTCCCCCCTCCCCGGGCAGGGGCTGGCGCCGGCTCCAGCTGCTTTTTCTGTCCCAGTGGATGGTGCCCACGATCCAGAACTCCATGAAGCCGTTTCGGGTGAGCGATGGGGGCGCTTGGGGGTCCCCCAGGGACCGGCTGGCGGGGGGGGGAGGGGGGGTCCGGCCCCCCCCCGCCCGCCCTCAGTGGGGCAGAGGCTGCCAGGCCCTGGAGCGCAGCCCTGCCCTCTTCCCGGGCTGGCACCGGCTCCGCGGGGCCGACGGCAGCCGATGGCTTTCGTAGGACATGGATTATTCCCGGATCATCGAGCGGCTCCTGAAACTGGCCGTGAGTGACCCCCCCCCCGCCCCGCTCCCCCTGCCCCGGGGGGGGGTCGGGCAGCCCCCCCTGACGGCCTCCGTGCCCCCCCCCCAGGTCCCCAACCACTTCATCTGGCTCATCTTCTTCTACTGGTTCTTCCACTCCTGCCTGAACGTGGTGGCCGAAGTGATGCGGTTTGGGGACCGGGAGTTCTACAGGGACTGGTGGTGAGCGGCGGGGAGGGGGGACACGACGCCGTGCCCAGCTGTCGGGGGGGGGGGGGGGGCGTTTTGGGGGGGGGTCCCCGCGGTGCGGGGGCGGGGGGGGAGCGGGGACACGGCGGCTCCCCCGGGACACCCCTCGCCGCTCTCCCTCCGCAGGAACTCGGAGTCGGTGACCTATTTCTGGCAGAACTGGAACATCCCCGTGCACAAGTGGTGCCTCAGGTACGCGGGGGTGGCGGGAGGGGGACGGTGTCGTGTCCCCGTCCCCCCCCCCCTCGCATTTCCCCGCTCCGGGGGGGGGTCCGCGCCGCCCCCCCCCCCCCCCGGGCTCTGCGCTAAGGGGGCGCTGCCCCTCAGGCACTTCTACAAGCCCATGCTGAAGTGGGGGGCCAGCAAGTGGACGGCCCAAGTAGCCGTTTTCCTGGTGTCTGCCTTCTTCCACGAGGTCAGTGCTGCCCCCCGGCCCCCCCCCGGCCCGCAGCTCCGCGAGCCCCCCCGCAGGGGCTGGAGCTGCCGCCGTGTCCCCCCGCAGTACTTGGTGAGCGTCCCCCTGAAGATGTTCCGGCTCTGGGCCTTCATGGGGATGGCGGCTCAGGTAAGCGGAGCCCCGACGCGGCGCCGCTCGGCTCCCCCCGGGGCGGCGCCTCAGGGTCCCCCGGGAGGGGACGATTTCGTGGCGGGGGGGGGGGGGGCGGGGGACGGAGGTGCAGGAGGGTCCGGCGGTTGAGCCCCGCGGGCCGGGACGTGTCCGCGGTACGAATCCCTCCCCAGATCCCGCTGGCCTGGTTCGTCTCCAAGTTCCTCAGGGGTAACTACGGGAACGCGGCCGTCTGGATATCGCTGATCATCGGGCAGCCCATCGCCGTCCTCATGTACGTCCACGACTACTACGTGCTCAACTACGAAGGCAGCCAGTGAGGCGCGGGCAGGGGGTCACCCCCCCGGGACAGCAGCGGCCCCTCGGAGCGCGCCGCTGCCGCCGCGGGCAGCCTCGTACGCGCAGGGAAAAGCCGGCAGGCGTTGCCGTCCTCGTGAATTGAACGGCGGCTCGACGCGCTGGGCGCCGCAGCCCCCCAGCTTTGGGTGGCCGCCTGCCCGGCGGAGCCCCCCCCTCTGCGTGACGGCGCCGTATCGGACCGTCCCCGGACTCTGACCGCGCCGTCCGTCCCCGTCCCGCTCCCCGGGGAGGGGGTCTCGCCCCGGCCCTGCCTCCGCCGAGGCTCCCGGGGGCCGCGGCGCCGTCCCTGCCCCGAGCTCGCCGCCGCGGTGGCCGTGCTGGCCGAGAGCCCTGCTCCGTCCCCGGCGACCCGCTGCTGCCTCCGGGCCTCGCTCTGGTCTCACTCAGCCACTTTTTAACCCTTTCAGATTGTATCTGTCAAATATCGACTGATTAAAGAGGCTTTTTTTTTTTTTTTTCCAAGCCTGGCCTCGCCGCTCTTCCTCCCCTCCACCCCTGCCTGTGCCGTGGCCGCGTGTGGGGCTCGGCCCTGGCCGGGGGAGAGCAGCTCCTGGCCCCAGCGCCTCCCTCTGGCCCGCGGGTGGCCGGAGAAACCAGTTTGGGGTGGGGAAGCAGCTGGGACAGACTGGACGAGCTGAGGTGGGGGGGAAGCGGAGGGTGCCGGGGCTGGGCCGGCGCGGCTGCCAGGGCTTCGCTCCCCGGCGCGAGCCGGACCTCGGCGCTGTGTCGGCTCCGCAGCCGGGAGGGGAGCCGGCTCTCCCCCGGAAGGGTCGGCGATCGCTCCCGGGGGGCCGCGCGCTCCTGCCCTCTCTCCTGTCACCGAACGGTCTGGGGGCAAAAGGGACCTTCAAGAAGCGCCCCCCTCGCCTCCGGCCTGCCCTCGGACAGCTCCAGGGACGCGGCGACAAGCCGTGCAGGGCTGCCGTGCCGGCGCCGCGTCGGCGCTCAAGCGCGCACGCACCCGAGAAGAAGCCGCGGCTCCCGCTGTCCTCTTAGGGCCATAGAAAATAAATTTTATTGTTCGTTTTAGATTTCTACACCGTAGTTGCGTCACTAACCGTGATCCTCGTGAGAAGGCGGCGGCTAACGCCGTACCCCGACACAGACGCAACAGCGACCAGCCTTGGTCCCGCGCCAGAGCGTGCGATAGTGTTACTGCGCAGAGAGGGAAAAAAAAAAAAAGGAACCTACGGGGTTTTTTGCCTTTTTTTTTTTTTTTTTTTCATACTCGACAGAAATAAAAATAAAATTCCAGAGCACCCCCCCCCGCTCCCGCCCCGTCTCTGCCTCGGGGCAGGGGCGGCCGGAGCCGGGGGGGGCAGAAGGCAGGCGCGGCGCCGGCCTCGGCGCTGCGGGAAGCCGGCGGCCGAGAGGCGACTTCAGGGCTGGACGCCGGCCGCAGCGGGGACCGGCGAGCCCAAAGCGTTGGGAGAGGAGATGACGGGCGAGGCGGCCAGGCTGCCGATGGGCTGGGCCGCGGACATCGAGGTAATACCTGCGGCGGAGGGAGAGCGAGCGGGGCGTCACGAGAGCTCGGGGCCGCCGAGGGGGGGTCCCGGAGCCCCGCCGTGAAGCCCCGCGGGGCCCAGCACTCACCTGCCAACATACTGGAGGAGCTGACGGGCGTGTTACCGGCGGAGAGGCCGGCCGAGGTGCCGATCCTCGCCGGGTCTTTTGCTATGGGATCTGCGGGGAAGGCGAAACGGCGTGAGCGGGGGCTCCCCGCGCGCCTCGTCGCTCCCCGCCCCGCCAGGACGGGGCAGCGGCCCCGCAGGGGGGCAGCCGGCGGGGCCGGAGCCGTGCCACGGGTGCTGCCTGCTTCCAAAAGGATGACGAGAACGGTTGGGGCGATGGCAGGCAGCGAGGGGCGCCGGCAGCGGCGAGGAGGAGAGGGGCTCTGGGCAGGGAGGGGAGGGCGGCAGCCTCGCGGAGCGGGCAGACGGACAGACGTACAGAAGTACGGGTGCTCCATGGCGTCCCGGGCGGTGAGCCGCGTCTGGTGGTCGTAGCGCAGCAGCTTGTCCAGGAAGTCGAGCGCCTCGGTGCTGACGAGGTGCTGGTTTTCGCTGTGCACGAAGCGCTCCCACCGTTTCCGCGAGTGCCTGCGAGGAAGAGGAGGAGGAGGAGGAGGTGAGGTGCATCGGCGCCGTGCCCTCCTCGCGCTCACGCTGCCCTCTCCGGCTCTGCACCCACATACGGGGCGCCGTGGCCGGCGGAGCCGGCGCCGGGCTGGTTGTCAGCTCCGGGAGCCGCGGGGAGGATTTGGGGAGGGAGGATTTGGGGAGGGAGGAAGGGCACCGCCGGCTGCGCGGCTCCCCGCCTGCCCCGCACCCACCTGCCGAGGATGTCGTTGAAGCGGGGATCGAGCTCGATGTTGTACTTGTCGATGTAGTCGTACAGGTCCTCCGTCCCCAGCACTTTCGCGATGCGCACGAGCTGGCCGAAGGGTGGAGGAGCAGCGACGCTGAGGGCGATGGCGGGCGGGGGGGGGGGGGGGGTCCTGCCAGC
The DNA here is from genome assembly GCA_031468815.1 of Morus bassanus. Lineage (NCBI taxonomy): Eukaryota > Metazoa > Chordata > Aves > Suliformes > Sulidae > Morus > Morus bassanus. The sequence goes on from CM062567.1 coordinate 169,239,958, forward strand.
CCAGCCACGACCCCCGCCGGTCCCGGCCCCCCGCCTCGCTGCCCCTCGCTCCCCCAGCGAGGACGCAGCTCCGCGGAGCGGCGTGCCCGCGGAAGGAGGCGTTCCCGGCCCTCTCCGGGGCGGAAAGCGCGAGGCGAGGCCTCGCAGCCCTTCCCTGCGGCGGCTGGAAGCCGTGCGGAGGCGGCGCGCGGTGCTCCCGCTCTCGGCAGGGAAGGGCGAACAGCCGCCCGAAGGCGCTCCGGGGCCGGCATTCCGGAGCTGGAGCGGAGCCAGAAGCCGGATTTTTCCCTCGCCTTGAGGGCGGATGCAGCGGGGAGCCCGGATCCCACAACTGCGGGGTCCTGCAGGCCCTCCTCCGGGCTGCGGCGGGGCGAGGGGCCCGCCGGCGTTCGCTGCCCGCGCCTGCGGAGCGATACAGCCCCGCTCTCGCCAGCCGGCTCCCGAGGCGCGTTGCCGCGAGCCCCACCGCGGCAGCGGCATCGTTTGGGGGGGGAACCGAACCGGAGCCGCGCCGCAGCCCCTCCGGCAGCGCGTGGGTCAGGCAGACGGCGCCCGTCAGCACCTCCCGGTACGACCAGTGGTCCCGGGCTCGGCCGGCTCCGCCGGAGGGTCTGCGGGAGGAGGCGGTGACGGGGAGGGGCGCGGGCAGCGCGCCGCCCGGGAGCTCACCTGGTCGTAGTTGTCGTGGCCGTGGAAGAAGGGCTCTTTCCGGAAGATCATGCTGGCCAGCATGCAGCCTAAACTCCACATGTCTAAGCTGTAGTCGTACATCTGGAAGAGCCGAGAAGAGCGAGGGGAGGTCGGCGAGGCTCCGGGAGCCCCCGGGCTGCTGGGACGGCCCAGGAGCACGCACTGAGCCCCCTCCGAGAGGCCGGTGGAGAGCAGAGGGTGGGCTTCGGGCACGGCAGGCGGCAGCACCGCGCTCCGCTTTGCCCAGCGCTGCGTCAGCACACGCTGCTGGCTACGAGCCGGGAGCGTGCCCGGGGGGCCAAGGAGGCCAAAAGGCTTGTATCAGCGATAGTGTGGCCAGCAGGAGCAGGGCAGGGACGGTGCCCTGTGCTCGGCACTGGTGAGGCCGCACCTCGAATGCTGTGTTCAGTGTTGGGCCCCTCGGGACAAGAAGGACATGGAGGTGCTGGAGCGTGTCCAGAGAAGGGCAACGGAGCTGGGGAAGGGTCTGGAGCACAAGTGTGATGGGGAGCGGCTGAGGGAGCTGGGGGGGTTTGGTCTGGAGAAGAGGAGGCTGAGGGGAGACCTTATCGCTCTCTGCAGCTCCCTGAAAGGAGGGTGTAGTGAGGTGGGGGTCGGTCTCTGCTCCCAAGTAACAAGCGATAGGACAAGAGAAAACGGCCTCAAGCTGCACCGGGGGAGGTTTAGATTGGATATTGGGAACAATTTCTTCACCAAATAGGTTGTCAGGCACTGGAACAGGCTGCCCGGGGCAGCGGTGGAGTCACCGTCCCTGGGGGGGTTCAAAACCGTGCAGCCGTGGCACGTGGGGACACGGTTTAGGAGGCCGGGGGGGGTTGGGTTGGCGGTTGGGCTTGACGGTCCCGGAGGTCTTTTCCAACCCCAACGACTCTCTCCTCTGCGATTCAGGTTCAGGCCCTGAACGGCTGCGCGGCCCCATCGGCCGCGGGCAGAAAAGCCAGCCGCCGAGCCAGCGAGGGCGGCCCCCCCCGAGGGGCGCGGTGGAGGGCGGCAGACGCTCTCTGTCACGCTCACCTTCCCCACCTCCTTCGCCCCCCGGCACAGATTCACGGCGGGCAGGTTACACCGAGTGGCTCCAGAGCCTTTCCAGCCGGCGCCGCGTCTCCGCGGGGGCACGAGGGGCCGCCGCGACGTACCTGGTAATCCACCAAGAGCTCCGGTCCCTTGAAGTACCGCGAGGCCACCCGCACGTTGTACTCCTGGCCGGGGTGGTAGAACTCTGCCAGCCCCCAGTCGATCAGGCGCAGCTGGGGGAGAAGGGGAAGAGAGGACGTCGGCGCGGGGACCGGCAACTCGCGCTCGCCTCTCCGGCAGCCCGTGGCGGCGCCGCGCCGCGCCGGCGGCCACGCCGGGGCCGCGGGGAGAGGCGACAGGAGCCTCTCGGAGGGGTGACACCGCGGCTCACGGCGTCCGTCCTCCCTCCCCAGCCTCCGAGGCGGGTTTTGCGTTGGCCCCTCCGGAATTTCGCCCCGGTTTGTTTTTTTTTTTTCCCCAGACCTTCCCTCCAACTCTGCCCGCCGGGGGACTCGCAGCCCTCCCCGGCGTCGCGCCCGAAACCCGCGGGCGACGCGCGCTCGCCGGTCCGTCAGCCGGGTCGTTAGTACCGGCTACTCCCCTTGGAACCTGCGCAGCGCTGCCTTCCACTCCGACGGCAAACCGCCGATAATTACTCTCTAATTACGGCTTTCCAGCAGCTTCATACCCACCGTAGAGAAAACGCATCTAAGCCGCGTTCCCCCGGCTGGCTCACGCCAGAAGCCTTATTAAAATCGAGCGATGTGGCATCTACCGTCCACAAAGAGCCTCTCCAATGGTTTTAGTACTAATTTAGGGAGAAGGAAAGCGGCTCAGCCGCCCGCGGGCACAGCGGTTACGGCAAAACGCAGCCGGCCCGAGGCCGGGCGACAGCGGGCTGCGAGGACGGGGAAGGCTTCAAAGGGCACGGCGCCCGCGGCGGGGGGCTCGGGCCCCTTCCGCTCCGACAACGAAGGCGTTCACCGGCCGCGAGGGGCTTTGCCGGTGCCACGGGGGGACGCCCAGCCTGCCGCTGCCCCCCCGGCCCCCAGCAGGCGCCTTTTGAAGTCCTTTTTATTTGAGGTCCCAGCTGGCCAGCTGCTGCAGAGGCGCTGGAACAAATCGGGGGTTCCCTTTACGAGCCCGAGTTACCGACAAACAGGTGGCAAATAAAGGGGTTTTACTGGACGCAGGTGCGGGTTTTATGGTCACCCGTGTTTCCAAACAAACAGCTGCAAATTCAGCCCCCCTCCCCGCGCCGGGGCCTGCCGGGGCCGACCGGGACTTGACGGCAAACGCTCCCCTGCCTGAACGCGGGCTCGGGAGCGCCGGCGCTGCCGGAGACGGGCAGGACCACGCGGCATTGACCGCGCCGGGGAAGTGCCGCTCTCGAAACCACAGCCGCCGGCAGCAGCTGAAGGCGGGCTAAGCCCGCGCTGGCCTGCAGGGACAGGGCCGCGAGGAAGCGGGTAAAAGCAAAGCGCCGGTTCTCTCGCCGGCGAAAAGGCTCCGGGAGGAGGAGCTGAGCGGCCGGGGGAAGAGCTCACGGCCTCTGCTCGTCCCTGCCGGGACGGCGGGAGCTGGCGCAGCGCGGCTGACCCCCTCCGCTCCGAGAGGCAGAGCCGGGCAGAGAGGAGCAAGCCCCGCAGCGTCCCCCTTTCCCCAGGGAGGCGGATCCGGGGCCAGCGGGGCCTCGCCGTACCTTTCTGTGCTCGTGGTCGATCATGACGTTGTGCGGCTTGACGTCCCGATGCATGACCCCCATGCTGTGACAGTAGTCCAGCGCCTGCGGAGAGAACGGGCGCCGTCAGAAAGCCTGCCTCGGCGCGGCGAGGCGGCAGGATCGGGCAGGGAGCTCGGCCCCCGACAGACCCGGAGGACGGAGCCAGCCAGCCGCCCCTGCCTCAGCGGCGCCCGTCCTAAAAGCTACGGGCACGGACGCGTTCCCCGGGGACCTCCAGACCTCGGCCCCCGTTGCAGATGCCGCGCGGCCGCCTCTAGCGCCGACCCTCGCCGGTGTCCGGCACGCGCCGCCACCTCTCCCGGGAGGAGAGCTCTCGAATCCCGCAGCCTGGGTTTGAGCAGCCCCGCGCGCCGGGCTCTGCCCCTCGGCGCGACCCCTCGGCGCCCGGCCCGAACCCGAGAGCTGGAGCGGGACGAAAACCTCCCTTCTCCAGCCCTGCGCCAGCCCCACCGGAGGAGACGTCGCACCGGAGGAGACCTCGTTCGAAGGCTCCCCGCAGTGCCTGCTCCAACTGAAGCCCTGCAGACGGGAGGCTGCAGTCGGTCCTGGCCAGGCTCTGCTGGCGGGGGTGGCTGGGATCGCTCTGGGATCGCTCTGGGATCGCTCTGGGATCGCTCTGCGAGAGGGTTTCGGCGCCCTCGGCCCCCCCGAGCAGGCTCCAGCACGGCCCCGGCCCCACCAGCAGCTTGCAACCAAAGCTGCTTCCGATACCAGGTCCCAGCGGAGGCAGACGCCTTGCGAGAGGATGCCGGGGAGGTAAATTTAAGACAGCTTCTGCTTCTCAAGGACACGGTGACCTTGCACTCGGGGCCGCTCGCTAGCGCAATCCACGCCTGCCTCTCGGCCTCCCCTTGCGCGGCGGCCCAAGAAGCCACCTCACGTGGACGGCTGGGCAACCGTCCAGCCGGGTTTAGTAGCCAGACAAACGCCGCTCTCCACCTCCCACTTGGACAGGCGGCCTCCCCGGGGGCGATTTAGCAGCCGGTCTCTGCTCGAGGGAGGATTTCCTTGGGGACTGTGGATTTCCCAGCCGTCCCCGGGAGCTTACCTTTAGGATTTCGTACATGTAGAACCGTATGTCAAAATCAGATAGCGTCTGGTACAATTGCTGGAGGGACGAAGACAAGAAGCAGGTTAACAAAACACGGCGTGTTTATCCACCCACCGCTCCCGGGCGCGGGACCCGGGCTCCTCGGGGAGGCACCAGCCGCCCGCACAGGCGCAGAGCAGACGCTTGCGGAGCCACGACTCGGGCCCGGAGGCACCAACTGGCCAGCCAGCGCCCGAGAAGCTTCGTACCCATTTTGTACCCCGAATTTCCCCACCCGGGAACCGCCAGAACACCGCGGGGAGGAGCCGGACCCTCCGGCCGGCTAACCGACCTTCGGAGCGTGCACGGGCCCTCCCCGCTTCCGCCCAGGGAGCTCCGAGACCCCGCTGGGACCCAGCGCCTGGAAGGACTCAGTTTCCCACCCTGGGGACAGGGGACGAGGCTGAGAGGGCACACCTCGCCGCCCTCGCAAAAACCAGAGAGCGACGACCCGAGACAGCCCCGAGACGAGCCTCGGGGACAAGAATCGGGTGGGAAAAGCGCCGCATCAGGACTTACAGCCCGGTAGTTACTCACTGAAAACAGAACCGAGCAGCCAGGGCAAGGAGGCTCAACTCATGCAATATTTCAGCCGGCAAATTGGCCAACACCAGACCGCGGATACAAGCCCACGAGGGCCAACTGCTGGAGCGTGGCCGAGAGGAGAGGCTTGGGGATCCGCCGGGACCGCCCCCAACACCAGCACTGTACCCCTGGCTCGTCCCTGAGCCGTAAAGTGTAGAAAAAGAGCGGCCGGCCGCAGCCCCAAATCCCCCGGCCCCTCTGGGACAGCGATGCCAGCCGCTTCCGTGACGCTGGGAGCCTCTGACAGAGAGGACCGCTCCCTCCCCACCACGAGACGGCGTCCGAGCGGGTCGGGAATCCCTCCGGCAGCCGGGGCACGACGCCTGCTCTGCGGCAGGGCCTGGGAGAGCTCTCCCAGACACTCCACTCCACACCGACGCCGCATCCCGGCGGTGTCCGCAACGGCGCCGGTCGCTCACCTTGAAGTCTGTGTTGTTGACATGCTCAAAGACCAGGGCAGGCGTCCGAGACTGCAGGGCAGCGGCATCGGTTCGAGAGACGGAAAGAAAAGAGAGAGGTTTAGTCTTCCTCAGGGCAGGAGAGCGCGGGAAGCGGGGGCAGCAGCCTTAGGAGCTACGTCTCGACGCCCCGGCGTGCGCGGGCGCTTTGCGCGTACCCGTTCCGGCGACCAGACCGATGCACCCACCTCCGGGTGCTGGACGGGACCCGGCAAAGCCGGGCCGGGGCGAGGCAGGAGGCTCTCGGGGTCTGGTTTGTCCGAGCGGTGCCTGCCGGCATCGCTGGCGCGAGCTACGGTCGTACCCTGGGAAGGGGCTCCCGCGCCGCGCCTCGGCCGGCAGCGGCCCCGTCCCACCAAGACTTCATAAAGGCTCGGGCAGAGAGGAGAAGGGGCAGCACGGGAGCTGCGCCGCCCCGGCCGCCGCACCCCTGCCCAAACCGCCGCAGCCCAGCGGCATTTTCGGAGGCAGCGAAGGCGGAGAAGGCACGCCGACCTCCCCGCCAGGAGCCAGGGGGGCCGCAGGTCTCACACCGCGTTTTCTGGCTCGTTTTTGCCGGGCTCCTTTTTGCACGGCTCGATTTTGCAGGGCTCTCCCCACCCCTTCCCTTCCTCTTCGATCTCCTCCTCCTCCTCCTCGCAGCGGGGACGCTGGAACTCCGGGCAGGACTCCCGGGGGCTGTGTGCAGGGAGAAGCCCTCCCTCCCGAATAGACCCAGGAGACGGGCTCAGCCCTTCCGGCCAGAGCCCACCGCGAGCGCTTCGCAGAGGCAAACTCTCCCCAAAACAGCCGCCCACCCCGACGCGAGAGCCCGCGTCCCCGCTCGCCGGCCCCGTATCGCGCCCGCTCTCCTTCCCTACGACGTGATCCGCCGCCTCAAACGTCACCGGTGTTGCAGACCCCGTCTGGAAACGGAGCGGCGGAGCGAGAGGCTGTCCCCAGGGCCCCCGCTCGCTGCTATCTCCCCGCAAACAGCTGCCTTTCGCGGCCCGTCAGAGGATTAAAACTGGCTCAAACACGCCCTGCTAATTCATCCTAATGCGGCTTTTTAATCAGCGCGGCAGGCGGCACGAAGTCGCGGGCCTCGGAGAAATTCAGCCGCGCTACGTCAACACCGTGGCTTTTATCAGTCTGCCCACGCAGAACTCTCACCTCCGCTGCCAAAAGCGGGTTTCCCCAAGACCCTCCGGGTCCTGCCGGGCGCTGCCTGCACCCCCTGCCCGGCTCGGGGCCGCGGAACCCACCTGAACGGGCAATCCTGCCCGGATCACGCCGGCCGGATTAGAAACCAGCGGGGACAGGGGGGACACCCCGGCTCCGCGGGGGTAACAGAAGGAAAAGCCGCCCCCAGGAGACCGGCCAGCACCACGAAAGAAAACATCCTCTGTTTCCTGGGAGGGGCGGAGGATCTCGGCACGCCGCAGAGCACCCAGGCACGACGGCGGAGGAAAGCCGCCCCCTGCCTCGTCGGTTCGACGATGGCGCAACCCCAACCTCGTCCCGCTCCCCGCCGGCGCGCCCGCGTTGGCCGCTGCCCGTCCTCCTCCTCGGCCTTCGCAGAGGCCCCGGGGAGCGCCGCCCAGCAAGCAGAGAGCGGCCTGGTGCCGCGCAAGACCCGGCTGGTTTGAAAGCCAAACGGCGCAGCGGGCGGAAAGCATCCCTCGCTCTTATCCCAGCCGCTTTTTCGGGACCGAGAGCAGACGGCGCCGTAGGCGCAGCCCTCCTCCACCTGCCGCTGCTGGATCGGCCAGAAATACCTCCTTCCGCTTCTGCCCTCTCGTCTACACGCGCGGAGAGCTCCCCGGGCTGATTTCAGCTGCCGGGCGGGTGCCCAGCGGGCCAGGGAGCCGGTCCGAGCTCAGGGAGACTCAGCTCACGGGGTGGGAAGGATTCCGAAGGACTCCCTCGCACCCCGCCAGCTGCGGGTGTCGGAGCTGCCCCTTCCCCTCCCTTACCACGGGGTCTTTCACTATGTCTAGCAGGCTGATGATATTGGGGCCTCCGCGGAGATTCTCCAGGATCTTAATCTCACGCTTGATCTTCTTCTTTTTCACGGGCTGGTAAAACAGAAAACGAGAGCCAGTTACCAGCGAGCAGACCCCTCCGGCCACGACGGCTGCGCACGCAGCAGGGGAAGGGCGAAGGAGCGCGCGGTCCTTCGGCCGTGCAAGAGAAACGGCGACGAGCGGGCGCGTCCTCGAGGTCTGCGTCACCCAAAGCTCCCCCCGCAGAACGGCGTCCCGCGAGCTTCTCCGCCTAGCAGCTCTCCGCTTCCAAAGGAACGGAGTTTCCTGCGTTCGGGAGACCGCTGGGAGATTGTTTTACTACCAAAAAAGGCTTTAAAGAGCAAGCTTAGTTTCTCCAAGGCCCAGGTTAAACCCTTAGGCTGAAACTTTGGAAACAGTTCTCCCCAGAAAAGCACAGCCCAGCGGAACAGCTCTGGCAGCCGAGCCCCTCCGTAACTCCCCGGCGCTGCCTCACAAGCCGCCGCCAGCCCCGAGCTGTTCTTAATTCATATTTCCGTTGCGCTCCCGAATCGCTACGCTCCGTCCACCTTCACCGTTTCTCCTGCAAAGGCAACGGTCCTGAGCCTGCCCCTCTACTTTAGCACTCACGCACCCCACGGACGGCAATTACACGTGGCTTGGTGACACCGCAGGAATTACCTTGCTACCGCAGGCCGGGGAGCCCAAACGCGGCCCGCGAGCCTAAGGAGCGACGAAACGGGAGAAGCGGGGCCGCCGCCGCCCGTCTGCCAGGGCTCCGTCAGCTCTGGGGAACCCCTCCGCGCCCTGCCCGCGCTCCGGGACGCGCGGCTGTACCGGCGCTCGTCCCCAGGGCAGGCATCGGCTCACGCGTACGGGCTGAGGCATCGCGTGCCGCAACGACCTTCCGTTGCAAGACACTGCTCCGCTCATACAATCACAGAGTCGTTGGGGTTGGAAAAGACCTCTGGGATCGTCAAGCCCAACGGCCAACCCAACCGCCCCTGGCCTCCTAAACCATGTCCCCACGTGCCACGGCTGCACGGTTTTCAACAAAAGACCTCCAGGACCATCAAGCCCAACGGCCAACCCAACACCCCAATCCTCCTAAACCATGTCCCCACGTGCCACGGCTGCACGGTTTTCAACAAAAGACCTCCGGGACCATCAAGCCCAACCGCCAACCCAACCCCCCCAGGCCTCCTAAACCATGTCCCCACGTGCCACGGCTGCACGCTTTTCGAACCCCCCCAGGGACGGTGACTCCACCACCTCTCTGGGCAGCCTGTTCCAATCCTTGACAACCCTTTCCGTGAAGAAATTATTCCCAATATCCAACCTAAACCTCCCCCGGCGCAGCTTGAGGCCGTAAGATCATCCCAATACCAACAGAGCGCTTCAAACGGAGAGGGCAGGAAGGAGGGGAAGGCGCAGAAGCGTCAGGAGCGGAACAAAAAGGCGAGCGGACGCGCCTACCTTGAGGATTTTCACAACCACTTTCTCGTTGTTGGTGATGTTGATGGCTTCGAAGACTTCGCTGTATTTGCCACGGCCGAGTTTCCGCACAAGCTGATAGTCATCTTGGTTGCTGTTGGAGAAACAGAGAAACAAGAGATGAAGAGATTGGGCCGGGCTCAAGGCAGAGCACCGCCTGCCTTAGAGACAACGCTTCTCCCAAGGGAAGGCCGAGATCTGGGGGTCGGTCTACGGTAAGCGGAGAGCTAGCAGTTCGCCGCGGCGCCTACGGCTGGAGAGAAGCAGCTACCGCCGCGGAGGGACGGGCGAGCCGACCGGCGAACGACCGGAGAGCAGCGCCGAAGCTCAGCAGTTTCCACGTGGAGATGGACACCGGACCTCGCGGGCGTTACGGGGAGCTCGGGGACAGCCCCCCCGCCCCCCCCCCCCGGGCCCCGCACGCGCCGCAGCCCCGCCGGCAAACCCTCCCGGCACGCCGAAAACGCCTCTGCCGACCGCCGACGCTGGCGTTCTCCCTCCCAGCCTCGGCTCCGCCACGGGTGGCGCGGACGCGACGCCTGACCGCCTTTCCCTCTTCTCCGATGGGGAGGGGAGGCGGTGGGCTGCGAGGCCCAGCTCACCGGCAGGTCCAGAGCCCGCCGGCCGCCCGCTAACGGCAGAGACTGACAAAACGCCCGACGGAAAAATTCCCCTCGTAACTTTATACCGAGGTGCCAGGGATCTCGCGCACCCGCGGATCTGTAAAAATCGGCATTCCGCCCAAGGAACCGGAAGACGCCGAAGCAACTCTCACCCACAAAACCTCCACGTATTTAAATCCGCTCAGGTCTAACCAAAGCCACCTGAGGGGACCGAAGGAAACGGCACAAGGACCGGCAGTTATTTCTGCTACGCCGAGGAGGGAGGGCGCGGGGGCCCCGGGGGTTTGCTAAGGATAAACGAGTTGAGGAGAGAAAGGGAATTACAGGCTGGAAAGCTTGACTTCACAAATTGCTAATTAGCAGAGACAACACAGGAGATGACTTGTCAGCACCTGAGGAAAAGAAGGAGAGTTCAAACGGGCAGCGGAGCTGCGGCGCGACCCGACCGCGCCGGGCGGCCTCGCTCCTTACCCTGCGGTTCCGCTCGGCAGATGCGAACGGAGGGAGCGTGGTGAACCGCGCGCTACAGATGGGGAGGATTAACTCGTCTTCGCTAGGAACCAGACGGGAAGGCTCGGGGTCAACGTTAGGGAAAACATCAGCTGCAAGGATTATTTGGGTGGAAAAAAAACCACCCAAAAACCCCCGGATGCTCGCAGAAGACGTGGAATTACCATCCCGGAGAGACTGAAGGCTCCCCGGGGCTCTGCCGGGCGCGGGGGATTTGGAAGTGGATAAAAAGCTTTTCGTTTCTAGGCCACCGGTACCAGCGGCCGGCACGCGTCGCGGCTAGCCGGGGTTTGGGCAGCGGGGAGGGAGAGTGCCGGGAAGGGCTCCTAATCTGGCCCCGGCAGCGCGGAACGGCCTCCTCGGTGCCCAGGCGCCGGCTGACGCCGCGGCTGCCGATAAAAGCCTTGTTTTATAGATTTTACCACAACTCCCGAACAACGAGCGGCCTCTGGCCCTGGCGGGCAGCGCTCCGTCAGCCCGGGGCGCCGGGCGCACGGCTCGGCGAGGGAGATGCTCCCGAGCAGGGGAGCGTTTCTTGCTGACGAGCGCTACGCTAATACCCGGGACGTCGAGGCTGGCCCTTTGCCCAGCCCGTCGCCAAGCCAGCTGCCGTATAAAACAATCGACCGGTCGCCTTCGTTTCGAGTTCTCAGGGACTCGAGTCCCCCGGGGAACTCCAAAAAAAGAAAAAAAAAAAAATTAGTCACGAGACTTCCACCTCCGTCCTTTCAAACGCCTCTTTGCTCCGGGGCCGCTCCCGAGCTTCCCACCGCTGCTTCCCCCCCGTTATTCCCATCAGCGCCCCGGGGACAGCAGCGCGGAGGCTGCCGTCTTCCGCCGCAGCCGTCCTTCCCAGCGATCAAAACCAAACCCTCAACGCGCCTCTTTAATCAAGCGCTTACTTCTGTGCTTAAAGCCAGGCACCCAGCTCTAGTTTAAACGCTTCAATACAAGCGGCTCCGCGTGCAAAGCCGCCGCGGAGCCGCCGGCTCGAGCCCGGGGCTTCCCGGGAAATCGGGCCCCCGCTTCCCACCGCTGCCCGCCCCAGGCAGCGCGGTCCCCCGGGCGGGCGCCGGACGGCAACGCCGGAAAGCAAAAGGCCGTTCCCCGCTGCGCCGGGTGCCACCGTCGCACCGCGGCCGGGATGGAGGCTCCGCGACCTGCCCTCCCGCCTTCGGAAGGGCGCTCGTCCCCGCGCCGCGGAGGAGAGCCGGCGGCAGCGCTCGCGCACGGGCCCTGGCGAAGGTCCCCCTCCTATCTCCCAGGCGTACCCCCATTCCACGACGTGCGACTCGTAGTCCCAGTACTCGCGGGGTCTCTGAGTGTTCACGTCTGCATAGACCCTGGCCCGACTCGGCACTGGCCCCGACATGCTTCCACGGCCAGAGGCGCAGTACCTCAATCACCCTAAAAATACAAACACACATGAGTTGGGATGAGACCAAGGCACACTTGTGAGAGAAACAGGGAAAAGAGGGGGCGCGTGGCGGGGCTGCAGAAAGCGAGGGCGGGCAGGAGGCGCCTTCTGCCGGGCTCATCCGGCACGGCTCAGCCCCGCGGGGAGCAGCCGGCGGCGCCGCGGCCCGGCGGCAGGTCTCGGGGTCCGCAGAGCCGACCGTTGGGCTGTCGTCCACCGCGCCCCTTCCCAGCCCAGTCCTCTCCCCCCCCTCCCAAAACCGCTCTGCCTGTCCCGGAGGGACTGAAGCCAAGGGCAGAAACCTCCCTCCGCTCTCCAGCTCCCGAGAGCCCTGCAGCGGTTAGGAGCGAGCACCGCCGCGTCCTCCCCGGGCCCGCCAGCTTCAGCCTGAGCCCGCTTCCCCGACGGGAGGAGGATCGGTAAAACAAGAGATGCCGACAGAAGAAGTTGGCAGCGCCAAGACGGGGCCAAACCCCACGGAGCCGGGGGACGCGCACGCACGCACACGCGGAAAAGCAGGTCCGTCCGGGATGGGGAAGGGGGCTCTGCCCGCCGGGAAGGCTGCGCAGACCCAAACGGCGGCGCCTGCTTTCCCAAGGGAGCAGCCCACGGAGGGGTCTCGGCTCACGGCCGGCGGCGCAGCTCCAGCGATCCTCCCCGGAGGATGGCCGGCCTGGCTCTCGATCCCCTCCCGGGCACGTCCCCCTCATCCCCGCGCAGCAACGGCATCGGCTCAGCTCCTTCCGCCAGCGCTCTCGGCGCCCAGCACGAGCAGAGGTTAGAGCCGGCCCTGGCAGAGGCCAGCGAGCTCCGTGCCAAACCCCGTCGCCTCCCCAAGGACACGGGGGACGGAATTCTTCCACCTCCCGACAACCGGGGACGACGCGAGCCACACGGACCCGGCAGCGAGACCCCGACCCGCTACACCAGCGGCTCTCCAGGAGCCCGCCGGCCCCGGCGAGACCGCGCGCTCTCCGGTCCCTCCGGTACGAGCCAGAGCCCTCCAGGCACAACCGCACGGCGAAACGCGCCGCGTCGGAGAGGGCCGCGAGTGCCGTCAGGAGCCAGCCCAGCTGGCTGTGCCCGGGGAACGGGGATACGCGGCCGTGGAGGAAACGTTTCGGCTCAACAACACGGGCCGGTACCGAAACCCCGGCTCCCTGCCAAGGGAGGGCAAGACGCGGCACTGAGCCGGCACCGTGGGCTCGGGAGAGCTGCCCTTGCTGTCCCCCGTCCTCCCGTGGCAGCGGGAAACTAGCCTTAGAGTCAGTCTTTTACCCAAAATAGAAAAGATTCTGACCCAGCAGCCCGGGCTCCACTCCTGCCGAGGCAAAGATGACCCGCAGGCCACGCCGCAGCACGGTCGGCGAGCCTATAGATCAATAGGAGCGCTGGCCGGCAAGGAGCACCGAGCGTTTACACAGCCCTTCTGCATTTTTAGTATCTCTACGCAAGGGTCCATAAGCATCTCGAAAGGTAGACGGTACGGAGCAGAGCTGGGGCTTGGACGAACAGGATCCGGCCCCTCCGCTGCTGCTGCAGGGGCTGCTGCCCGACCCGAGAGGGGAGTGAGCGGAGCTCATGAACCGGGGGAAAAAAAGGAGTTTTGTGCCAGGTGAAGGGGCTCCCCCAGCCCAGCCAGGAGCCTGCGGCCGGAGCAGGGCTCGGGGGCGGCGGGGAGGTAAGAAAAAAAGGCCCCATCCGCGACTCCTCAGGGAAATGGCGCGCGGGCAGATCCCGGCAGCGGAGCGACGCCGTTCCGCTCGGCAAAGAGCAAGAAAGAAGGAGGTAGAGAGCGCATCCCGCCGTTCCGCACGCAGCGGGGAGCTCCCCGCGTCCAGCAAACGTCCCGGGAAAGGCACGGCAGGGACAGCACACGCTCCGAACAAACCAGGAGAGCGCAGGGGCGCCGGGGACGAGGAAGAGCCGGCTTCAAAGAGAAGGCGCCGGGGCACGGGCAGCGCCGGCCGGCGGATGCGGCGTTCCCATTTATCCTCCCGCAGCGCGGCGAGGGAGAGGAGCTGGCTCCGACGAGCCGGCGAGGAGACGTTTCTCCTGCGGCATTGCGGATCGGGGTGAAAAGTGCTGACGGGGAGGAGAGAGCGACCGCGGAGACGTTGGAGAGGGAGGAAAAAAATAGCAGGGACCTTCCCCGGGGCAGGAAGCAGCGGCCGAGGGCACGGTCTCACCACGGCGGGCTTGGCGGGACCCTCACGCAGGGGAAACCCACCCAGGACGCGTGGGGAGCAATCCCACCGTCCCGGGGCAGGAGGAGGCTCCACGGGGAGCGCTTCCCTGCTCCCATCCGCCCCAACATCGCCTACGTGCCGGCGCCGGCCATCTCCCCTCCGGCCGGAGCGGGCTCGCTCCCTGCGGCACGTCCTCCGGCGCCTGAGGCTTCCGCACATGAGGCCGGCGAAGCACGCCGGGAATCCTGTCATCCTGTCCCACTTTTCAAGTATTTTTAACCTGAAGAGCTCGGGGAGGGAGGGAAAAAAGCCAACCTCGCCATTCCGTGCTAATTTCAGAGCTTTTTTTCCCTCTAAAGGCTTTAACGGAAGCGGTGCGCTCGCGGGCGGCTTTCGGCTCCGTGCATCCCGGGTCTCGGAGGCGTCAAGCGCAGTCGGGGGCTTCTCGCGCTTCCCGCATTCGCCGCTTTTAACCCCGAACCACCGGCAGCAGCTCGCCGGCTCCCCAACGCTTCCCCAGCACGGAGTTCGCTCCCGGGTCCCCTCGGCAAGAAGGAATCTGTTGGGTCCCCCCGCCACCGTCACCCCTCGGAATCCCTTAGGGAAAGGGGGCTGAGGGTCAGCGCGTGTGTGTCCCCCCCGCCGCTGCACCACCGCTCCGAGCGACACGGCTCGGAAACGGGCCGGGGGAAGCTCTGGCTCCAGCCCGGCTCCCCGACACGAGCTCTGGCAAACCGCTGACCTTTCAGGCACGAGGAGCTGTCAGCACGAAGCCGGGGACAGCCGGGCAAAGCCTCGGGAACGGGCTCCGACCTCTCTCCCGGCTGGGAAGCGTCGCCTGCCCCGTCCCACGGCACACCACCGCCCTCCAGCTGGCCCCGGCCGACTGTTGACGGTCGGGGGAAGCGGCACAGCCCTCGCCGAGAGCGCTGCCCTGGAATCCTCGCCGAGCTCGCCTCCCCCGTGAGGCAGCGTCTCTCCAAATCTCTGTTTTCCGGGCTTTTCCCGCCGGGCAGACGCAAGCTCTCCCCGGCCAGGACCGTGCCCTCCGGGCTCTGGGAAAAGCCACGAGCCGTCGCGGCGCTTTGCGAACCCCCAGCCAACGGGACTTGGGAGAAGGCAGCGGGGAAAGGCAAGCCGAGCACGCAGACACGGAGAGCGAGAGCTTAACATCCGCGTTTCCAGCTCCGGGTAACAAACCGGAGCAACTCGGTGGGCTGAAATCACGAGGGAAGCGGCTGCCGTCGGAACCAGGAGGACAAAAGCAGCCTGGAGACGACAGCCGGGCTGGAAGCAGCTCATTAACTGCTCCACGTCCGACCTCAAAGCCTGGCTTCTCCGCTCGGCTCGAAGGCAGGCTGCTGGCAGAGGGGAGGATTGGGAAAAGCCGGCACCCGAGCGCCGCAGCTCCGGGACCCTCCCAGGTCCTCCCCGAAACGAAGAGGGAAGCCGAGGGAGGAGAAGACCTTCCCCACGGACGGACAGGGGAGCTCCCTCGGGAAGCGGCTGCAGCCGGAGACGCTTCCAAAAAGAGCCGCGGCTGGATCTCACCACCGCCTAAGGCACGCGGCCACGGCGAGGGCGCGCTAGGCTGGGCCCAGCAAGGCTCACCGTTAGCCCTAGCCGTGCAGCTCAGGGCAGGCGACGTCGAACCGCGGGGCGGGAGGCAGCCTGCAGCACCGAGCTACTCCTGTGCCCGTAATGCCTGCAAGCCCAGGGCGGCGCTGAAGGGAAGGCATACGCGGTGGGTACGGATCAGAGAACTGTTTAGGTTGGAAAAGACCCTTCGGGGCCTCGTGTCCCGCCGCTAACCCTGCCCTGCCGAGCCCAGCACCACACCGTGTCCCTCAGCGCCGCGTCCGCACGGCTTGGAAATACCCCCAGGGATGGGGACTCCACCGCTGCCCCGGGCAGCCTGTCCCAGCGCTTGACAACCCTTTCCGTGAAGAAATTGTTCCCAATATCCAATCTAAACCTCCCCTGGCGCAGCTTGAGGCCATTTCCTCGTGTCCTATCGCTTGTTATTGGGAGAAGAGACCGACCCCCACCTCACCACAACCTCCTTTCAGGGAGCTGCAGAGAGCGATAAGGTCTCCCCTCAGCCTCCTCTTCTCCAGACCAAACCCCCCCAGCTCCCTCAGCCGCTCCCCATCACACTTGTGCTCCAGACCCTTCCCCAGCTCCGTTGCCCTTCTCTGGACACGCTCCAGCACCTCCATGTCCTTCTTGTCCCGAGGGGCCCAAAACTGAACACAGCATTCGAGGGGCGGCCTCACCAGTGCCAAGCACAGGGGCACCATCCCTGCCCTGCTCCCGCTGGCCTCACTATCGCTGATACAAGCCAGGATGCTGTTGGCCACCTGGGCACACTGATGGCTCGGGTCCAGCCGGCTGCCCGCCAAAGCTTGCTCCTACTTCCCACCCGCTCCAAGGGACCCCGCACGCTCCACCCCGGCCTTACCGCCGGCACAGGGTTATCCTTCACTGTCACGTTCGGGGCGTAACGGAGACACGGTGTAAAGCCACAGGCCGTGGCAACGGAGGCGAGAAGGCTGAAAACGCCCTGAGGAGTTGCAGGTGAAAAAAAAGCACCTGTACACGTGGGTTTATCCGATTTAGGAGGGCGCAGGAGGGATCCGGCAAGCGCCACCAGCCGAGATTGCCACGCGAAGCCGAGCCGCTGCCCCGAGCCACTTTCCGGTGAGATTTTAGTAAGCACAGAGGCAAAGGGACCAACCTCACACCCTCCCTTAAACTCGACAGGTTCGGAATGTTCTCGGGAGCATCTTCCACGCACCGCGCAAGGGAGAAACCATGAAAACCCCGACTCGGGACCGCGACGAGCCGGGGAGGACGCGGAGGGAGCGGAGGCATGGTTAGGGCACGGGCAGGGGAAGTCAGCTTGGCCGCGGCTCCGCGACCACCCTGGCTGTGGGGCGAAACGGCGCTGGTCAAAGCCAAAGGGCGGACGCCACGGCGAGGAGAGGAGGATGAAGGCCACCCTCCTCCCTCCCGAGGTCAGCACCGCCCCGGTCTTGCCTCCTGCCGGCCTGAGGAGCTCCCGGCTCGCCCCTCGGCAGCGTTCAGCAGCGCGGCGGCACGCTCGCCCACGGCGTCGGCGAGGACGGCCACCTCCGCGGACCCCGGGGAGCCTCACGGAGAGCCCGGCTCACACCCAGGGAAATCCCGAAGGAGATCCCTGGGCCGCGGACGCTTCCAGATGCCACGGCCCCTGCTGACGATCCGCACCAGGCAGCGACACAGGCGACCGCTCCGAGGCCGGCCGCTCGCCCCCAGGACGGTCAGATCACGGTACGGAGCAGGAACGACGGAGCCTCACCCGTTTGTATCCGAGCTGACAACGCCGCGGAGGCAAAACGCAGCGGGGGGAAGCAAGGACAGCTGTTCCCAGGAGAGCTGCTGCCTCTCGGACGGGATCGATCGCTCCGGCTCCCCAGAGGGGTAAGGGAAGAGCAGGGAAGTCGGCGCAGGGACGGTCACCTGCAAACCCCGAAGCGCGTTTGCCCTTCAAAGGGACACAGGGCCAAGACCTGACGCAAGAATTAAGGATCCGGATCGGACCCAGCCCGCGGGGATAGGAAGCGATTTTCCTTCCGTTCCCAGCCGCTGCACTGCCCTGACGCACCAGCGGCTGCGGCGAGGGCGCGTGGAGCGTCCCGCTTCTCCCGCCTAAAGGGATCGCACCCGGACCTCCGAGCAATTAAACCCACTTAAAACGGCCACAGCTTTTGTAAAAAATCCGCCCGCGCCTCTCCTCCGCGCCGCCCGGCGGGTACGGGGTACGGGGCGCAAGTCCTCGCGGGGCAACGTTCAAACCCCGACGTGGGAGACGACCGTAACCCCTCATTTTCTGAAGCTCAGCGGCCGGCAAGAGCTCACCGCCTCCGCGAAGGGCTCGCACGATCTCCCCGCAAGCTACTGCCCGGTTTTAACGCCTCGGCCCTCACAGTCCTTCTGGGGTCTTGAGAGAAGCAGCCGGCGCCGCGCGATGCCGGGGGCCGGGGCCGGGACACCCTAACCGTAGACGCGGGGCGAGGTGACGGCCCGTCCGACGCCGTCGGCAGGCCCGCGGGGACGAGCAGGTCCCGTCCCTAAAGGAGGACAAACGGCAGCGTCTTCTCCGGTTCCCGCCCGCCCGCTCGCCCCGTCGTCGTGCCCTGAGCGGGGACTGGGGCTTCAGAGCCCTCTTTCAGCCCCAATTCTTCCAAAATTTGAAACTGTGCGACCCCCGACGGGACCTCCGGGCTCCCAGGTCCGTCGCCTCCCTGCTCCCAGGGCAGCGCGCGTCCCCTGCGCCAAGCGACAGGGCTTTTCTCACGGCTCTCGGTCTCCGGGTGACAAACTTTCGCGGCGGAGAAAGCCGATTGTGCTGAATCCCGCCGGAGCCCTCGTCGCTGCCAGGGGGACGTCCCTGCCCCATCGCTTCTGGGAAGGGCACGTCTCTTCCCTCCCTCCGGCCGCTAACCAGGGATCTACGCCGGCGGCGCAGGCACGGAGCAGACAGGCAGAGAGCCCGGCCCAGGTACTGCCGGCAACTCCACCCGAGGCCCCGGGCAGCGCCACCTGGGTCGGGATGCGGGCCTACAAGCAGTTGGGCTGGATCGGGATGCGGGTCTAGGAGCGGTCTGGATCAGGATGCAAGTCTCGGAGCAGCTGGGCTGGATCAGGATACGGGTCTAGGAGCGGTCTGGATCGGGATGCGAGTCTCGGAGCAGTTGGGCTGGATCAGGGTGCGGGTCTAGGAGCAGTCTGGATCGGGATGCGGGTCTAGGAGCAGTCTGGATCAGGATGCGAGTCTCAGAGCAGTTGGGCTGGATCAGGGTACGGGTCTAGGAGCGGTCTGGATTGGGATGTGGGTCTAGGAGCAGTCTGGATCAGGATGCAAGTCTCGGAGCAGTTGGGCTGGATCAGGATGCGGGTCTAGGAGCAGTCTGGATTGGGATGTGGGTCTAGGAGCGGTCTGGATCAGGATGCGAGTCTCAGAGCAGTTGGGCTGGATCAGGGTACGGGTCTAGGAGCGGTTGGGCTGGATCGTGATGCGGGTCTAGGAGCAGTCTGGATTGGGATGCAGGTCTAGGGTTGGTTAGGCTGGATCAGGATGCGGGTCTAGGAGCAGTCTGGATCGGGATGCAGGTCTAGGGTCGGTTAGGCTGGATCGGGATGTGGGTCTAGGAGCAGTGGGGCTGGATCGGGATGCAGGTCCAGGAGCACTCTGGATTGGGATGCGGGTCCAGGAGTGGTTGGGCTGGATCAGGATGTGGGTCTAGGAGCAGTCTGGATCAGGATGCAGGTCTAGGGTTGGTTAGGCTGGATCAGGATGCAGGTCTAGGAGCAGTGGGGCTGGATCGGGATGTGGGTCTAGGAGCAGTGTGGATCAGGATGCGGGTCCAGGAGCGGTTAGGCTGGATCGGGATGCAGGTCCAGGAGCAGTCTGGACTGGGATGCGGGTCCAGGAGCGGTTAGGCTGGATCGGGATGCGGGTCCAGGAGCAGTCTGGACTGGGATGCGGGTCCAGGAGCGGTCGGGCTGGATCGGGATGCGGGTCCAGGAGCAGTCTGGACTGGGATGCGGGTGCAGGAGCGGTTGGGCTGGATCGGGATGCGGGTCCAGGAGCGGTCGGGCGGGATCGGGATGCGGGTCCAGGAGCAGCCTGCCCGTTAGCACATCACCGCACTGAAATCCCGCAGCCGAGCTGGTCGACTGCAGCCGGCTCAGGTTTCCAGCCTGAAATCCCAGCGCTGGCACCGGCGCACGGCGAGAGGGACCCGGCGTTCCTGCGCGCCGGGGCAGATGTGCCCTGAGTCATCCTCCGGCTGGAGAAGCCTCCCGAGCCAGGCGCTCAGTAACGTCCTTATTGGCTTAAGTCACTGCGATCGCTTCGTTGCATCCGAACCCAGCGCAGCGAGCAGGCTGGAGAGGCACCGGCTGGGCCCGAGATGGCTCATTGCCCGGGCGGGGTGGGCTCGGCTGACTCCCAACACAAATATTGCCACCACGAGGAACCGTGTCCCCTCTCCCGCGGGATCACTGAGGTTGGAAAAGACCCTTCGGATCATCGAGTCCAACCGTTAGCCCTGCCGAGCCCAGCACCACACCGTGTCCCTCAGCGCCGCGTCCGCACGGCTTGGAAATACCCCCAGGGCTGGGGACTCCACCGCTGCCCCGGGCAGCCTGTCCCAGCGCTCGACAACCCTTTCCGTGAAGAAATTCTTCCCAATTTTGTCCCGATGCCGGCTCCCAAACCCATTCCACCCGGAGGGAGCGGGGGGAGACGCTCAAATGTCCGGCCCCGGCGGGCCGGAGCCAGCATGGGATCGATGCCTCTGCCTCCTCATCCTCTGCCCCTCTTCCCACGTCCTGACCCGGACCTCTCACCTCAAACCCTCTCCCATCCCCTCTCCCGAGCTCCGAATCCCTCCTCCCCGTCCTCGCTCGCCCCCAGCTCCTCGCTCCCGCCTCTCGCCTCCCCCCCCGCCGTGTTTTTAACTGCGGAGCCAGGTCCGGCGGGGCGCTGCGACGACACAAACCCTCCCGTCCCCGAAGAGCGGGAGCCGCGCGAGTCCTCCGCGGCGTTTCGGCGCTGTCGCCCCGCGTCCCGCTGCCGAAGGGCTTCTCCCAGGTGCCGCCGGGAGAACGGCTCGGAGGGAGAGCGGGCTTGGCCGGCGCCGGGCTCGCGGGAGGAGGGGAAGCAGCAAGGGGTCGGTATCCTAAATTGAGACGTCTTTGCGTCACGCAGCGAGTTTCAAGGCGGCCGGAATAATTTTGGAGATTTCAGAGGAGGAATCGGCTAAAAGCCGTGACAACGGACGGCACCTTCTGCCCCATCAGCACCTCCCGCGGCCGGCCCGGAACGCCGGCGAGACCACAGACCGCCGAAAACGCCGCGCCGGGCTGCCACGGCCTCTCTCGCCTTCCCGACGGCCGTTTACGTTTTGCTCTTCTTCCTCAGCGATCCTCGGCACGGCGGGGGCGGCACCCGGTTTTGCAGCTTTCCGTGAGCCAAGACCGGCGTTTCCCAAGGGAGACGCTTTAAAAATTCATCACCGGTGCCGACAAAAGGGTTCGGGACGCTGGTACGGCGGGTGCCGGCCAGAGAATTCACCGCGACGGCAAGGACGGGGCTTCGACGTTGCGGAGCTCCCGAGCTGGGGACCGGACCCTGACGCGGCTCGAGAAAGACGGATTAATTAGTACGAGAGAAAACTCGGCGAGTCTGGACGGAAACGGGCGTCACGTCGTTTTCGTCCCTACGGTTAACGAAGGGCGTAAGGGAAGCTCGTTAGATTCTTCCCGCTCTTTCCAGGTGAGCGGGAAGAGCTTCGGCGAAAACCGGAGCTCCCCACCGTCACTGTGCCGAACGGCTGCGTTTCGCCAACGGGTCGGTGACCGACTGTGCCGGGAAGGGCCCGAGCGGCCCCCGAAAGCGCGGCGCAGCACCCACCCCCTGCCCCGGAGAGCAGAATATGATTTTTTAAGTAAAAACACCAGAATCTGGTGAAAGTCCAACGCGGCGCCGGCCCCTGCCCGGCCGTACCGCGCTCGCCCGCCCCAGCCCTCCTCCTCCTGGCGGCCGGCCGCGCCGCACGGCATCGGCCGGCACCGACGGCGTGGCAGGACGACGCGCGGAGCCGGGCGGCGCCACCAGACGCCCGTCCCTCCTCGCAGCCCCCCGCCGCACCCCGGCACCGGCGGGTCGCCGAAAAGGCCGGGCACGCGGAACCCCCGGGAGCCCCCCAGCGAGCGCCCTCCCCGCGGCGCCGTGCCCGTCCGAGCCCCCCGCCCGGCTGCCAGCCAGCTCCCGCGGCCCCCCGCGGCCCACGCTCCCCCCCCCGGGACCCCCGCGTTCACCCTCGCACCCCGCGCACACGACCAAGCCCTCGCGCCCCATCCCTCTCCCGCCCGGCCTCGCCCGCCCCAGCACCCCCTCACACCCATCACGGCCGCGCTCACACCCCCACTCGCGCACACCCGCTCGCCTGTACTCACAGCCCACCACGCTCACGGCCTCTCCCACCCTGACACCCCCCACTCACACCCACACCCTCCCACGCTCACACCCTCCCACGCTCACACCCACCCCACGCTCACACCCACCCCACGCTCACACCCACCCCACGCTCACACCCTCCCACGCTCACACCCACCCCACGCTCACACCCTCCCACGCTCACACCCTCCCACGCTCACACCCTCCCACGCTCACACCCACACCCACGCTCACACCCACACCCTCCCACGCTCACACCCACCCCACGCTCCCGCTCACACCCACACCCCGCTCACACCCTCCCACGCTCACACCCACACCCTCCCACGCTCACACCCACCCCACGCTCACACCCACCCCACGCTCACACCCACCCCACGCTCATGCTCACACCCTCCCACGCTCACACCCTCCCACGCTCACACCCTCCCACGCTCACACCCTCCCACGCTCACACCCACACCCTCCCACGCTCACACCCTCCCACGCTCACACCCACACCCACGCTCACACCCTCCCACACTCACACCCCCACGCTCACACCCCCACCCTCCCACACTCACACCCGCTCACACCCACTCACACCCTCCCACGCTCACACCCACACCCACGCTCACACCCTCCCACGCTCACACCCTCCCACGCTCACACCCGCTCACACCCTCCCACGCTCACACCCTCCCACGCTCACACCCTCCCACGCTCACACCCACACCCTCCCACGCTCACACCCACCCCACGCTCACACCCACTCACACCCTCCCACGCTCACACCCACACCCACGCTCACACCCACACCCACGCTCACACCCACGCCCACGCTCACACCCACACCCCGCTCACACCCTCCCACGCTCACACCCTCCCACGCTCACACCCTCCCACGCTCACACCCTCCCACGCTCACACCCACACCCTCCCACGCTCACACCCACACCCTCCCACGCTCACACCCTCCCACGCTCACACCCTCCCACGCTCACACCCTCCCACGCTCACACCCTCCCACGCTCACACCCACACCCACGCTCACACCCACACCCTCCCACACTCACACCCACACCCGCTCACACCCTCCCACGCTCATGCTCACAGCCACACCCCGCTCACACCCTCCCACACCCACACCCTCCCACGCTCACACCCACACCCACGCTCACACCCACTCACACCCTCCCACACTCTCACCCACACCCCGCTCACACCCTCCCACGCCCACACCCTCCCACGCTCACACCCTCCCACGCCCACACCCACCCCACGCTCTACACCCACACCCACTCACACCCTCCGACGCTCACACCCACACCCCACTTACACCCACACCCTCCATGCTCCAACCCCCACCCCCACTCTCCCATGTCCACTCACCCCCCACTTTTGTATCCCCCGCCCCCACTAACACTCACTTAAACACCTCCACGCTCACACTCACACCCCTGCGCACACTCACCCCCACCCCCACAACCCTCCCACGCTCACACACCCCCACTCCCACCCCCACTCGCAGACCCCCTGCTTTCATATTCCCCACCCACAGTGACACCCCCACGCTCACTCACACCCCCCACAGTGACACCCCCACGCTCACTCACCCCCACTCACACCCACACACCCACCACTCACACTCACACTCAGACCCCCACTCACACTCACCTCCACTCACACCCCACAGTGACACCCCCACGCTCACTCACACCCCAGTGACACCCACACACCCACCACTCACACTCACACCCCCACTCACACTCACCCCCCAGTGACACCCCCACTCACACTCACACCCCCCAGTGACACCCCCACGCTCACTCACACCCCAGTGACACCCCCACGCTCACTCACACCCCACAGTGACACCCCCACTCACACTCACACCCCACAGTGACACCCCCACGCTCACTCACACCCCCCAGTGACACCCCCACTCACACTCACACCCCACAGTGACACCCCACGCTCACTCACACCCCCCAGTGACACCCCCACGCTCACTCACACCCCCCACAGTGACACCCCCACGCTCACTCACACCCCCCAGTGACACCCCCACTCACACTCACACCCCACAGTGACACCCCCACGCTCACTCACACCCCCCAGTGACACCCCCACTCACACTCACACCCCCCAGTGACACCCCCATGCTCACTCACACCCCCCACAGTGACACCCCACGCTCACTCACACCCCCCAGTGACACCCCCACGCTCACTCACACCCCACAGTGACACCCCCATGCTCACTCACACCCCCCACAGTGACACCCCCACGCTCACTCACACCCCACAGTGACACCCCCATGCTCACTCACACCCCCCACAGTGACACCCCACGCTCACTCACACCCCACAGTGACACCCCCACTCACACTCACACCCCACAGTGACACCCCCACGCTCACTCACACCCCCCAGTGACACCCCACGCTCACTCACCCCCCCAGTGACACCCCCACGCTCACTCACACCCCACAGTGACACCCCCACTCACACTCACACCCCCCACAGTGACACCCCCACGCTCACTCACACCCCCCAGTGACACCCCCACTCACACTCACACCCCACAGTGACACCCCACGCTCACTCACACCCCCCAGTGACACCCCCACGCTCACTCACACCCCCCACAGTGACACCCCCACGCTCACTCACACCCCACAGTGACACCCCCATGCTCACTCACACCCCCCACAGTGACACCCCACGCTCACTCACACCCCCCACAGTGACACCCCACGCTCACACTCACACCCCCCAGTGACACCCCCACGCTCACTCACACCCCCCACAGTGACACCCCACGCTCACTCACACCCCCCAGTGACACCCCCACGCTCACTCACACCCCACAGTGACACCCCCATGCTCACTCACACCCCCCACAGTGACACCCCACGCTCACTCACACCCCACAGTGACACCCCCACGCTCACTCACACCCCACAGTGACACCCCCACTCACACTCACACCCCCCAGTGACACCCCACGCTCACTCACCCCCCCCAGTGACACCCCCACGCTCACTCACACCCCCCAGTGACACCCCCACTCACACTCACACCCCACAGTGACACCCCACGCTCACTCACACCCCACAGTGACACCCCCACGCTCACTCACACCCCCCAGTGACACCCCCACTCACACTCACACCCCCCACAGTGACACCCCCACGCTCACTCACACCCCCCAGTGACACCCCCACTCACACTCACACCCCACAGTGACACCCCACGCTCACTCACACCCCCCAGTGACACCCCCACGCTCACTCACACCCCCCACAGTGACACCCCCACGCTCACTCACACCCCCCAGTGACACCCCCACTCACACTCACACCCCCCAGTGACACCCCCATGCTCACTCACACCCCCCAGTGACACCCCACGCTCACTCACCCCACACAGTGACACCCCCACTCACACCCCCCAGTGACACCCCCACTCACACTCACACCCCACAGTGACACCCCCACGCTCACTCACACCCCACAGTGACACCCCACGCTCACTCACCCCACACAGTGACACCCCCACTCACACCCCCCAGTGACACCCCCACTCACACTCACACCCCACAGTGACACCCCCACGCTCACTCACCCCCCACAGTGACACCCCCACTCACACTCACACCCCACAGTGACACCCCCACTCACACTCACACCCCACAGTGACACCCCACGCTCACTCACACCCCCCAGTGACACCCCCACTCACACTCACACCCCCCAGTGACACCCCCATGCTCACTCACACCCCCCAGTGACACCCCACGCTCACTCACCCCACACAGTGACACCCCCACTCACACCCCCCAGTGACACCCCCACTCACACTCACACCCCACAGTGACACCCCCACGCTCACTCACACCCCACAGTGACACCCCACGCTCACTCACCCCACACAGTGACACCCCCACTCACACCCCCCAGTGACACCCCCACTCACACTCACACCCCACAGTGACACCCCCACGCTCACTCACCCCCCACAGTGACACCCCCACTCACACTCACACCC
The DNA here is from genome assembly GCA_031468815.1 of Morus bassanus. Taxonomy (NCBI): domain Eukaryota; kingdom Metazoa; phylum Chordata; class Aves; order Suliformes; family Sulidae; genus Morus; species Morus bassanus. Next base: position 169,265,817 of record CM062567.1, read on the forward strand.
CACAGTGACACCCCCACTCACACTCACACCCCACAGTGACACCCCACGCTCACTCACACCCCCCAGTGACACCCCCACGCTCACTCACCCCACACAGTGACACCCCCACTCACACCCCCCAGTGACACCCCCACTCACACTCACACCCCACAGTGACACCCCCACGCTCACTCACACCCCACAGTGACACCCCACGCTCACTCACCCCACACAGTGACACCCCCACTCACACCCCCCAGTGACACCCCCACTCACACTCACACCCCACAGTGACACCCCCACGCTCACTCACCCCCCACAGTGACACCCCCACTCACACTCACCCCCCACAGTGACACCCCCACTCACACTCACACCCCACAGTGACACCCCCACGCTCACTCACACCCCACAGTGACACCCCACGCTCACTCACCCCCACTCTCACACCCCTGTCACCCCCCCCCTCAGCCCCCCCACTCACCCCCCCCACGCTCACCCCCCACACACACTTCCCTCCCCCTCCCCCTCCCCCTCCCCCTCCCCGCCGCCCCCTCACCGGCCGGGCCGGGGCCGATGGCGGACGGGCCGGTGCCCGGTGCCCGGTGCCCGGCGGCCGGCGGCCGGTGCCCGGCGCGGAGGGCGGCGCCCGGTGCGGGTGCCGAGGCCGACCGGCCGATCGGCGCGGCCCGGCGGAGCGGGCGGGGCGGGGCGCGGCCTCCCCTCGGCCGGGGGTGACAAGATGGCGGCGGCGGCGCCCTCCGGCCGCACCGGCACCGGCACCGGCAGCGCCTCCGCCGCGCCGACAGGGGGCGCCGGCGCCACGGCCCGCGGCGGGACGGAGCGGCGCCGCCCGCCGGCACTGCGCCTGCGCGGGCCTCGGGGGGGCGGGGCCTCGGGCGGGGCGGGGCCGACCGCCGGCACTGCGCCTGCGCGGGGCCTCGGGGCGGGGCCTCGGGGCGGGGCGGGGCCGTCAGCCACACCAGTGGCACCAGTGGCACCAGTGGCAGCAGGGGTACCAGTGACAGCAGTGGTACCAGTGGTACCAGTGACACCAGTGGCACCAGTGACAGCAGTGGCACCAGTGACAGCAGTGACACCAGTGACACCAGTGGCACCAGTGACAGCGGGGGTACCAATGACACCAGTGACACCAGTGACACCAGTGACAGCAGTGGTACCAGTGACCCAGTGGCACCAGTGACAGCAGGGGTACCAGTGACAGCAGGGGTACCAGTGACACCAGTGACACCAGTGACAGCAGTGGCACCACTGACAGCAGGGGTACCAGTGACACCAGTGACACCAGTGACAGCAGTGGTACCAGTGACACCAGTGGTACCAGTGACAGCAGTGACACCAGTGACAGCAGGGGTACCAGTGACAGCAGGGGTACCAGTGACAGCAGTGGCACCACTGACAGCAGGGGTACCAGTGACAGCAGTGACACCAGTGACAGCAGTGGTACCAGTGACACCAGTGGTACCAGTGACACCAGTGACACCAGTGACAGCAGTGGTACCAGTGACAGCAGTGGCACCACTGACAGCAGGGGTACCAGTGACAGCAGGGGTACCAGTGACACCAGTGACAGCAGTGGCACCAGTGACAGCAGTGGCACCACTGACAGCAGGGGTACCAGTGACACCAGTGACACCAGTGACAGCAGTGGTACCAGTGACACCAGTGGTACCAGTGGTACCAGTGACAGCAGTGGTACCAGTGACACCAGAGGCACCACTGACAGCAGGGGTACCAGTGACACCAGTGACACCAGTGACAGCAGAGGTACCAGTGACACCAGTGGCACCAGTGGTACCAGTGGTACCAGTGGCACCACTGACAGCAGGGGTACCAGTGACACCAGTGACACCAGTGACATCAGGGGTACCAGTGACACCAGTGGCACCAGTGGTACCAGTGACACAAGTGGCACCATTGGTACCAGTGGCACCACTGACAGCAGGGGCACCAGTGACAGCAGTAGCACCACTGACACCAGTGACACCAGTGGCACCAGTGGTACCAGTGGTACCAGTAGCACCACTGACACCAGTGGTACCAGTGACACAGTGACAGCAGTGGTACCAGTGGTACCAGTGGCACCACTGACATCAGGGGTACCAGTGACACCAGTGACACCAGTGACACCAGTGGTACCAGTGGTACCAGTGACACCAGTGACGCCACTGACAGCAGGGGTACCAGTGACACCAGTGACACCAGTGGTACCAGTGACACCAGTGACATCAGGGGTACCAGTGACACCAGTGGCACCAGTGACAGCAGGGGTACCAGTGACACCAGTGGTACCAGTGGCACCACTGACAGCAGGGGTACCAGTGACACCAGTGACGCCAGTGACAGCAGTAGCACCACTGACACCAGTGACACCAGTGGCACCAGTGGTACCAGTGGTACCAGTGGCACCACTGACAGCAGGGGTACCAGTGACACCAGTGACGCCACTGACAGCAGGGGTACCAGTGACACCAGTGGCACCAGTGGTACCAGTGACACCAGTGACACCACTGACAGCAGGGGTACCAGTGACACCAGTGACGCCAGTGACAGCAGTAGCACCAGTGATACCAGTGACACCAGTGACAGCAGGGGTACCAGTGACACCAGCAGTACCAGTGACAGCAGTAGTACCAGTGACACCAGCTACACCAGTGATACCAGTGACACCACTGCTCCCAGCTCTGGGACCAGCACTCCCAGTGCTCCCAGCGCTCCCTGGTCTGGGACCAGTGCTCCCACTGCTCCCAGTGCTCCCAGGTCAGACCAGTGCTCCCAGCTCTGGGACCAGCACTCGCAGTGCTCCCACTGCTCCCATTGCTCCCAGCTCTGTGACCAGCACTCCCAGTGCTCCCACGGCTCCCAGTGCTTCTGGGTCTGGGACCAGTGCTCCCACTGCTCCCAGTACTGCCAGCACTCCCAGTGCTCCCACTGCCCAGTTATGGCCCCTCCCAGGACCAGTGCTCCCAGTGCTCCCAATACTGTCTGTGACACCTCCCTCCAGTGCTCCCAGTGCAGCCTCGGACCAGTGCTCCCAGGGGTCCCCATCCTCCCCCCCACCTCCCCTTTCCAACTCTGTGTCCCTGCACCCCTGTCCCCGTGTCACCACCCCGTCCCCATGTCACCATCCCCATGTCACCATCCCCATGTCACCATCCCTGTCATCATCCCTGTCCCCATGTCACCGTCCCCATGTCACCATCCCTGTCCCCATGTCACCATCCCCATGTCACCATCCCCATCTCCATCCCTGTCCTCATCCCTGTCCCCATGTCACCGTCCCCATGTCACCATCCCTGTCCTCATCCCTGTCCCCATGTCACCATCCCCATGTCACCATCCCTATCCCCATGTCACCATCCCCATGTCACCATCCCCATCCCTGTCTCCATGTCACCATCCCCATGTCACCATCCCAAAGTCACCATCCCCATGTCACCATCCCCATGTCACCATCCCTATCTCCATCCCTGTCCTCATCCCTGTCCCCCATGTCACCGTCCCCATGTCACCATCCCCATGTCACCATCCCCATCTCCATCCCTGTCCTCATCCCTGTCCCCATGTTACCATCCCCATGTCACCATCCCCATGTCACCATCCCTGTCCCCATGTCACCATCCCCATGTCACCATCCCCATCCCTGTCTCCATGTCACCATCCCCATGTCACCATCCCTGTCCCCATGTCACCGTCCCCATGTCACCATCCCTATCTCCATCCCTGTCCCCATGTCACCATCCCAAAGTCACCATCCCCATGTCACCATCCCTATCTCCATCTCTGTCCCCATGTCACCTTCCCCATGTCACCATCCCTATCTCCATCCCTGTCCCCATGTCAACATCCCCATCCCTGTCCCCATGTCACTGTCACCATCCTGTCCCTGCGCTCACCCCTGTCCCCATGTCCGTGTCCCCGTCCCCGTCCCCACCCCACACTTGGGGGTGCTGGTGGCATCTGGGGACCTCCCTGGCCGTGAAGGCCACCCGGCGCCAGCAGACGGGATGGGGGCCCGTCCCCGGCAGCGCGGGGACACGGTGACGCCCGCGGTGCCACGGGGCAGCACCGAGGCTCGATGGCAGCAGGGTGGGCGCCCCGTGTCGGCACCGCCGGCGAGGGCGCCCCATGGCAGGGCACCCCCCCCAGGGGCACCCCCCAGGGGCACCCCCCGGTCCGGGACCCCCCCCAGGCACTGGCACCCTCCCCCGTAGCCCCACCCTCGCTGGGACCCCACGCTCTGTCCCCCACCTCCAGCACCGAGACCCCCCACCTGCACTGGGACACAGCCCAGCACTGGGAACCCCCCCAGTGGGGACCCCCAGCACCGAGACCCCCCCAGGCACTGGGACCCCCCCAGTGGGGACCCCCCGGCACCGAGACCCCCCCAGGCACTGGAACCCACCCAACAGGGACCCCCCGGGCCCTGAGACCCCCCCAAGCACTGGGACCCCCCCAGTGGGGACCCCCCGGCACCGAGACACCCCCAGGCACTGGGACCCCCCCAGTGGGGAGCCCCCGGCACTGAGACCCCCCAGGCACTGGGAACACCCCAGTGGGGACCCCCCGGCACCGAGACCCCCCCCAGGCACTGGGACCCCCCCAGTGGGACCCTCCCAGACACTGGCATCTCCCCACGAGGCCCCCCCCCTCTTTTGCTCCCCCCCCGGCCCCTCCCACGGGGCTCTGGGACCCCCTTGCCCCCCCCCCGCAGCACCCCGGGGTGCCCGGGGGGGGCGATGACCCCACTGTGCCCTCACAGCACGGGGGTCCATGGGGAGAGCACCCCGGGGGCCCACGGGGGGGCAGGAGACGCCAGGGGGGGCAGAGTGCACCCCAAAAGGGGTCCCGGCCGGGGGACCGGGGTGTTACCGGCACAGCCCGGCTGCGGCGGGGGGGGTCTGGATCCGTGCCCCCGTCGGGGTCCGCGCCCGCTCCCTTTGATCCCCGAGGCGCCGCCGGCGAACAAGGGTGCATTGAGCCCCGGGCAAAGGGCCCTTGTCTGCCCCGAGGGCCGGGGGCCGCCGTGTGTCCCCCCGCCGTGGCACCGGGACCCGCTCCGCCAGCACCCCGGCACCCGCCGCGGCCTGCGGCCGGTGGCACCCGCGCAGCCGGGCCCGGCACTGGGTGCCCCGGGAGCCCACCGCCCACGGGGGGCTGGGGGGACTGGCCCTGGGCATCCGGGCAGGTGGGCTCTGCCGGCTCACCGGGGCTGTCCCAGCTCACCGGGGCTCTGCCGGCTCACCGGGGCTGTGCCGGCTCACCGGGGCTGTCCCAGCTCACCGGGGCTCTGCCGGCTCACCGGGGCTGTCCCAGCTCACCGGGGCTGTCCCAGCTCACTGGGGCTCTGCCGGCTCACCGGGGCTGTGCCGGTTCACCGGGGCTGTCCCAGCTCATCAGGGCTCTGCCAGCTCACCGGGGCTCTTCCGGCTCACCGGGGCTGTGCCGGCTCACCGGGGCTGTGCCAGCTCACCAGGGCTGTACCAGCTCACCGGGGCTGTGCCGGCTCACTGGGGCTGTCCCAGCTCACCAGGGCTGTACCAGCTCACCGGGGCTGTGCCGGCTCACCAGGGCTGTCCCAGCTCACTGGGGCTGTCCCAGCTCACCGGGGCTCTGCCGGCTCACCGGGGCTGTCCCAGCTCACTGGGGCCATGCCGGCTCACTGGGACTGTGCTGGGTCACTGGGTATAATGGCTCACTGGGATCATACAGCTTTACTGGGGTGGTACCAGCTCACTGGGACCATACCGGGTCACCGGGCCTGTGCCATTTCACTGGGGCTGGACCGGCTCTTTGGGACCATTTTGGCTCACCAGGGTTTTACCGGCTCACAGGGACTGTGATGGCTTGCCGGGGCTGCGCCGGCTCACCAGAACCATACCAGCTCACTGGGACCATACTGGCTCACCAGGGCTGTACCAGCTCACCGTCACCGTACCGGCTCACTGGGGCTGTGCTGGCTCACCGGGGCCGTGCCGGCTCACTGGGGCCCTGTGCCGGGGTGAGGATGCTTGTGCCGGGTTTGGGGGGTGTGGGAGAGACCCCCCATCCGGGGCAGCGCATCCCATGGGGACGTGGGGCCGGTGCCAGGGACGGGCGATGCCGGATGGGCAGGACGCGGCCACACGGCCAGATTGTTCCGGCGCTCGGCGGCGGCACAAAGCCGAGATAAAGGCGCATTGTGCCGGCGGCAGCTGGGGCTCTGCCGTACCAGGGTGCCCCAACAAATGGGCCGGGGCCAGAGGGACCGCGTGGCCCCGCGGCTGGCAGCACCCCAGCTCCCGTGGCACCCCGGTGCTGCCAGCCGGCACCCCGGTGGGATGGGGACAGGGCCGGGAGCCCCCGGCCCCGGTGGGACCCCATCGCCCGCCTCGGCCCCGCGCGCAACCGGAGCCGGGCGCTCGCCCTCCCGGCCCCCGGCCCCGGAATCCGGGGAACAAAGCGGCATTGAGCTGCCCCGGGCATAAAGGGCCCCTTGTTCGGCTGCGGGGGGTGCGGGGCAGGGCCGGGACCCCCCGCTCCACCCCAAACCCACCGCACGGGGTGCCCAGCACCCCCACAGCCATGGCCAGCACCCCGGCACGGGCTGCCCAGCACCCCCAGCATGCCCAGCACCCCCGCACAGGGTGCCCAGCACCCCCACAGCCATGTCCAGCACCCCAGCACGGGGTGCCCAGCACCCCCAGCATGCCCAGCACCCCCACAGCCATGCCCAGCACCCTGGCACAGGGTGCCCAGCACCCCCAGCATGCCCAGCAGCGGCCCCAGGCCCTGGCAGTCCATGCAGGGTGCTGGGCACCCTGTCCCTGCTGTGGTCCCCACGGTGGTGGGCCTGGGGGGGGTCCCCAAACTGGTGCCGGGGGTCCCAGCTGTAAATTTGGGCCTGGGGGTCCCTGCAGTGGTGCTGAGGGTCCCGGCCAGAGCTCTGGGTTTGGGGGGTCCCCAGAGCTGTGCCATGGAACCCTGCCACGGTGCCAGGCCTGGGGGTGGTCCCCAAACTGGTGCTGGGGTGTCCCAGCCATGGCTCTGGGTCTGGGGTCCCAGAAGTGGTACTGGGGGTCCCAGCTGGGGCTCCAGATTTGGGGCGGGGGGGGGTTCCCCAGAGCTGTGCCACAGTACCCAAGCATGGCGCTGGGCCTGGGGGTCCCCGAAGTGGTGCTGGGGGTCCCGCCTGGGGCCCTGGCCTTGGGGGTCCCCAGGGCTGTGCCGGTGCGGAGCCGCAGTGCCGGTGCCTGGTGCCCGGTGCCGGCGCCGGTGCCGGTGCCAGTGCGGAGCCGCAGTGCTGGTGCCCGGTGCCCGGTGCCGGTGCCGGTGCGGAGCCGCAGTGCCGGTGCCGGTGCCGGTGCCCGGTGCCGGTGCCGGTGCCGGTGCCGGTGCGGAGCCGCAGTGCCGGTGCCGGTGCGGCGGATTGGCTGGCCCGGTGCCACCTGGCTCCTCCCCAGCCCCATGCGGCTATAACGGCCCCGGGCGGCGCCGGGCCGCTCCCGCAGCGCCGCCAGCCCCGGAGCCGCAGGCATGGCCGAGCCCCGCAGGTGAGCCGGGCACGGCGGGGACCCCGGGGACCCCGGCTCTGCTGCCCCTGACCCGGGGGGCGAGGAGGAACGGGGGCACCGGGACCCCAGCGCTGCCCGCTGCATCTCCCGGTGGTGACGGGGGGCCGGGGGGGCATCTCCCAGTGGTACTGGGGAGCATCTCCCAGTGGTACTGGGGAACCTGGGGGGCATCTCCTGGTAGTACTGGGGGGCATCTCCTGGTGGTACTGGGGGCCTGGGGAGCATCTCCTGGTAGTACTGGGGGGCATCTCTCGGTGGTACTGGGGGCCTGGGGAGCATCTCCTGGTAGTACTGGGGGGCATCTCCCGGTATTACTGGTGTTACTGGGGGGCATCTCCTGGTGTTACTGGGGGGGCATCTCCCAGTGGTACTGGGGAACATGGGGGGCATCTCCTGGTGTTACTGGGGGGCATCTCCTGGTGGTACTGGGGGGTACTGGGGGGCATCTCCCGGCAGTACTGGGGGGTCTGGGGCATCTCCGGGATGCACCCGACCCCCTGGCATGTGCCAGTCTCCCCCGCCCCCGCAGTGCCACCCCGTACCCCAAAGCCGGGCTGCTCCCCGGCCGGTCGCGGTGTCCCCTGGCACCCTCCGTGCAGCCGCAGCATCTCCTGCCCGCGGGACCGTGGCCCCCGGCTCTGTCGCAGGCAGGGACAAGGCCGGGACACGGGGGCCACCGAGGCGGGGGGGCTGCGGCACGGGGTGCTCCGTGGAGGGCCCCCCTCCTCCCGGCACCTCGCGTCGGGTCCCCGCCAGCCGGGCAGCGCTGCCCGGAGCCGGGGTGACGCCAGCCTGGGGACGGGGACCCTCAGGAAGGGGCTGGGGAGTCGGGCGGCCCCCGGGGGGGGTGTCTGTGGGGGGGACCGGGAGCAGTGAGGGGTGCTACGGGGGTTCAGGGGTCCCCAAATGCTGTGTCTCCTCCGCAGGGCCCCGGCGCTGGCTGCGGCCGTCCTCCTGGTCCTGGCCACCGTGATGGCCGATGGTAAGGGGGCCAGGGGGTCGTGGGGAGAGGGCTGGGGGCACTCGGGGTGCCCAGGGCAGGGGTCTCGGTGCGTGCTGCACCCCCCCCCCGCCTGAAGGGAGGGGCTTTGGGCTGTGTTCACCCCAGGGGGCTCCTGGGGACCCCCAGCCCGGTCCCCAATCCCCGTCGCCCACATCTGCCCCACACCGTGTCCCCGCAGAGCCCGCGAGCACCCTGGACGTGGCACTTTCTGCAGAAGGACAGACGCCAGGTAGGGGGGACCGGGGCTGGGCCAGCGCCACGGGGGGACCCTACCCCACGCAGCCCCCCAGCATCGCCCGGCTGGGAGCTGGGACCTGCCTGCTCCGTGCCTCAGTTTCCCTCCCAGCCAAGGCCTGGAGGGGCTGGCAGCGGGGGGCTGCAGGCGCCCCGGGGCTCACGTCCCCCTGCTCGTCTCTTCCAGAGCCTGTCAGCCCCGCCAAGCTGGAGGCCTCCGGAGAGAGTGAGCGTCGGCGTGGGGATGCGGGAGCCCGATGGGGATGCAGCCCTCGGCGAGCGTCCAGGGCCCGCGGAGGGCGAGGGGTGGCCAGACCCCCGGCTGGGGCACGGCTGGGGGGTGGGACCCCGGGGTCTCTGCCCCCCGGCTCCTCCTGACACCCCTCTCCTTCCCCAGGTGATCTCACCACCTCGGCACAGCGCCTGGGCAAAGGTAGGGCTGGGCTCGGGATGAGACGGCACGGCCGGGCGCCGGCACGGGGCTGTGCCATGCGGGCACAGACCCCCCGCCTTGTGCACAGGGACCCTCCAACATGGGCACAGACCCCCGTCCTGTGGGCACAGACCCTCGCCCTGGGCACAGGGACCATGCAATGCCTGCACCGACCCCTGTCCTGCACGCACAGACCTCCACCTTGTGCACAGGACCAGTGCAACGCAGGCACAGACCCTTGCGCAGTGTGCACAGACCCCTGCCCTCTGCACAGGAACCCCCCCATCGTGGGCACAGACCCCTGTGCTGCATGCACAGACCTCTGCCTTGTGCACGGGGACCGTGCAACATGGGCACGGACCCCTGCCTGGCTGCACAGCCCCACGCACGGCACGCAGGGACCGTGCGGTGCCTGCACCGAGCCCTGCCCGGCGTGCACAGCCCGGCCGTGCTCACCTCTCCCGCAGGTCTGACCTCCGTCAGCTTCGAGGGTGTGGAGCGGTCGCCGGCGGACGACTTGACGCGGGAGTCCCTCAGCAGCGACTCCTCCAGCCTCGACGCCCTCAACAGCGGCTCCTTCAGCATGGACGCCCTCGCCGGGGAGGCCCGGGGCGGTGGGTGCCAACGCTCCGCCCTGCCTGCGGCCCGGGGGTCCCCACTCGGGCGCTGACCCCGTGCTCTCTGCCCTCCTGCAGGTCCCATCGTGGATGTCCCGGCCCAGTCCAACGAGTCGGAGGAGGGTGAGGCCCCGGGGCTGCCCCCCGATCGGCTGAGCATCCCCTGGGGTTCGCTGCACCCTGCCCAGGGCTGCAGCAGGGCTCCCCAGAGCTGGGGATACGCGGCCACCTTGAGCCTCCCGCCGCGGGGGGGTTGCCCTGGTCCCCTGGGGGTTGCTGCAGACCCAGGGGCGCCCCGTTAGCAGGGGACGCCCCGTTATCCAGGGGCCGTATCATGGGTGGGTGGGGGCCGTGCCGGTGCCTGCCCCCAGCCCCGGCATCTCCGCTTGCCCGCAGGAGTGGACCGCGACGTGGACTCGGAGGAGGCCCTGGCGTCCCGAGGTGACTGCGGGGCTGGGGGTGGCACAGGGTGGGATGGCGGGAGCGCTGCCGGGGACGGGGAGCACGTGGCAAGCGCTGGGGCTGATGCATCCTCTCCCTCCCCAGGGATCTGAGATGGCCGAGCCTCGCCGGAGATGCCTCCTGGGACGACGTTCTCTCCCGAGCTTTCCTGCTGCCTCCCCATGTCCTCCTCCCTGCCTCGGGTCCCTCCGTGCCCTGCCAGTCCTCGCCGCGGCCCCCACAGCCCCACGGCCCAGCCCGCATGGTACACGGCTCCCCTCGGACCCCGGTGCCACCGGGGGTTTCCTGGGGGGCCGGGGGCTGCGGGATGCCCGGGGAGCGGGGTCTGCTGCGGGGCAGGGGCCGTGGAGGTGGCCGGACCCTTCCATGTGCCCCCGGGGTGGGGGCTGTGAGCAGAGCCCCGCGCCCCTCCGTCCTCCCTCAATAAAGGTCCCTGCAGCAGCCGCGTGGTGTGGTGGAGCGGGGCGCTGGCACCCCGCGGCCGCCGGACCCCCTGCCTGGGCTGGGAGCAGCGTGGCTGCAGCCCCTCGCCCGGTCGGCACCGTGGGGGGATGCGCGGCGGTGCAGGACGGAGGTACCGGCCCCCCGGCACGGAGGTGGGGGTCTGGCCAGCCAGGGGACGGCAGTCAGATGGACGAGGCTGCTCGGCGCGGGCCGGACAGGGAGCAGAGAGGTGGGGTGCTGGGTGCAGACCCCCGGTGAGGCCCCCGCTGCCAGTGGCACAGCTCCGCTACCGCAGGACTCCCCACGCATCCATCCTGCGGCTGTGGGAGACTGGGGCTGTCCCTGTCCCCCGCCGTGGGGTGATGGCACCCTGACTTCTCCATCGTGGTCCCCAGCAGCCAGCCCTGCTCCCGGCGGCGGCACCGTGCCCCCCCCCGACCACGTCCTTCCCCCGGCACTGCGAACGCCCCAGCACCGGCTCCCTGCGCGCCGAGCCGGCACCGCGGCATGCGTCACGCCCGGGGAGCCCCGGCCAAGAGCAGCGCTCGTTAACGGGCTCTTCTGCCAACGCCTTTAATGAAGGCGTGAAACCCCATCCCCGTGAGCCCCCCGCCTGGCCGCGCTGCCCTGGCGCTAATCCCCGGCCCCTCCGGCGCGATGCCCGTTCCCACCGGCAGCAGCTCCGGAGCCGCCCAGCCCTGCCCCGCGCCCACTCCGGATGCCAAAAATTAACGCAGGTTCAAAAAAACCCGAAATTTGGGGGGGGGTGGGGGGGGAAATAATCTATCAAGGGCTATTAAACACCTCGGTCCCACCTCCGGTGCGGGGCCCCGGGCTGCCGTTTGCTGGGAGGTGATGAAGTGTCCCGGGGAATTAGCACCGTGTGTTTGCCTTTCCCACACACCTCGCCCTCGGCGGTGGCTACCGGCAGGGCCGCGGTCGGGGCTGCCCCACGGCGCATTGCCCGTGCCCCTGACGGAGCCCGTCCCTTCGCCCCACGCCAGGGACGCGGCTCTGCCATGTCCCCCAGTTATTTGTGGGCCCCGGGAACCATTTGCTCTTCGCTCTCTCCGAGGCTGAGCTCAGCCCGGCTCTCGGCGGGTCCCTCCCCGGTGTCGTGTCCCCGCTGCCCGGGTCCCTTCCCAGCCCCTTCCCAGCCGCCCTGGAGCCCTTCCCTGGAAGGGATGAGTCTCCATTACCCGTAACATAAAGGCCAAAATAGCTTTTTAATGATTTTAATGATGCCACCTCGGTCCCTACCCCAGCTGATGCAGCCCTCACCCGGTGCCTCCCTGCCCCACGCTCACGCCGGGCTCAGCCCAGCCTTGACTCCATCCACCGGGATTTTCTACGACTGTTTTCCGGCATTCGCAGGCCGGGACCTGGGGGGGGACGACCCCCAGCATCGGGGGCAGTGACCCCCAGCATCGGGGGTGGTGGGATGGAGGTTAGCGAGGGGCCACTGCCCGTGCAAGGGGACCCCCTGAAATCTCTTGGGCTGCCTCCGAGCTAAACCGGGGGGTCCCCATTGGGGTCTGCTCCTGGCACTGGGAAAGTGCCGCTGTCCTCCTCCCCACGGTGACGGGAATCACCTGAGGGACCCTGGGGTCCCCAACACCCCGCAGGGCTGTAATTCTCTGCAGGGGTCCCTGGAGGGGGGTTGCTGAGCAGCCCAGCGGGGCCCCTCCACTGCCAGAACCACCCAGCCCCATTTCCATGTTGCAGCCCCTCTATGGGACCCTCCCCTGGCTGGTCGCCCCGGGGCAGAACGTGGTTCATTGGGGCGGCCCCGCAGCGGCAGCACGAGGGCCCCGTCCCCTGCGGCGCTACCGGTGCGGTGCTCGGCAGCTCCGGTTACCGCGGGCTGGGGCGGGCGCGAGGGGGACGCAGGCGTCTTCGGCGGCGGGTGATGAATTACGGGGGGAAGTTTCCAGGGGTGGTGCTCAGCCCCAGCCAGACATTTACCTCATTAGCCGGGATGAGATCATGCGAGCCGGCCGCCTGCATCACACACGATTAGTTGGATCATTACAGCCCGCCCGGAGCGAGGGGCTCCCGCAGCACTCGGGGGACCCCCAGCCCGGGGGCTGCGGAGGGGCCGCTGCCCCCCGGCCACCCCGCACCACGCAGCCGTGGTGGCAAAACCACGACGCCCCATCCCAAGGAGAGCAGGGCTATGGGAGGGAACAGCTTTACGTGAGATGTTGCCCCCCACAAAATGCGGTGGCACCGCTGGGACCTGCCCCTTCGTGCTGCCTTCTGCCCCCGGCAGCACCCGGTTCCAGTCCAGCATCTCCACCATCTCCTGCTCCAGCTGACTGCCAGCTCCAGCGTGAACGAAACCCCCGAGCCGCGGGCACCCACCGATGCACCGGGCTGCACGGAAGGACCCTGACCAAGGTGCGAGATGGGGAAGACCCCCAAAACCACCAAGCGCTGTGCACGGCATCGCGTGCTGCAGCCATCCACACGTCCTGCCGAGTCGCGACCACAGACCACCCCTGCTCCCCGCTCCCCGCCACGTCCCTCCCCATTGCGGCGGCTCCAGGAGCTGCACAAGGGCCACCTTGAGCTGGTCCCACTGAAGTGACACTCAGGACACCTGGGAAATGCCCACTCTGGGAAGTGCTACCCCCCAGCGTACAGGAATTTCGTTGGCTCCTACACTTTGTGTTTATAACGACCCTCTCAAGTAACAGGACCGCTTCCAGCTGCCGCATCCATCCGGAAGGCAGGGCACGATGCTCCCTCGTCCTCCTCGCCACGTGCTCGTGCGGAGCGGCTTGTGCGGCGGCTGCCCCTGCTGCGCGCTCCGTCCCGCGCCCAGACGTCCTCCGTCCCGCGGGACCGTCCACCTCCCCGTGGCTGGCACCCCACCGACCGCACGGCTGCCGTCACCGTGGCTCCCTCAGCGTCCCTGGTCCGTCCCTCGGTGCGCCCACACGTGGAAATGCCGCGTGGCGTGGCCTGAGCCCTGGTCCCGGCAGGGGACCTTCGCGCAGATGCTGTCACCCAGCCCGTTTGTAACTGCTTCATTACGGCCGGGCTGTCGAAGGAAGTCGTGCTCTGCTCGTCGCCAGACACGCGACTCTTGATCGAGCGCTCCCGCGCGCCGCAGAAGCGGGTGCCGATCCTGCCGAGGGGGTCCTCGCGCGCCGCCCCCTCTGTCACCGCAACGGCAAAGGGCGGCAGAGCCACGGGGTCGGGGTCGGGAGTGGGCCGGGACCCTCGGCCACGGCGTGGGCTGAGCTCACGGCACCGCAGACCTGCAAATCGCGCGAGTTTGGGGAAACGCACACACGGGTCTCGACTGCGACATCCTCCTCTTGACGTAGTAATTCCCACCTCCTGGCATAGCTCTTGCTCCGGAAGGTGAACCCGGCGTTGGCAGCGCCGACGTCCGCAGGGGTGACGAGTCTGGTCGTGTGCGGTGGGCGCTCCTGGGGAACCGGCAAACCAAACCCAAGGGCAGGACGTGGAGACAGTCGGACGCGGAGCGATTTCAAGTGCTGACGGAGAGGAGGAGCAAGGGCAAACATCTGGCATAAATGGCAGGGAGGGACTGAGAGGGACGGACGTCCCGGGGAAAGGGGGGCTGGCGCAGCGGCTGCGGGAGCGGGAGGCGTCCCCTCCGCCCCGGGAGCCGAGCGCGGGACAGGCCACCACCATTCGGAGGGGACAACGCTTCTGAGCTTGCCAAGCCAGGCCGGGCTGAGCTGGAGGCGGGGGGGTCCGGTGCCGAATGTCCCACGGGATCGACACTGCTGTGCTGGGACATCCCTGCCCCGCAGCTCAAAGGGCAGCGGCAGAGCGGGTCACCGTGACAGCCCCGGAGCGGGCAGCACGTTCACGCCGACAGGAGACGCTCAACGGCGTGAGCAAGTAACCCGACTAAATCGGACACGGTGGTGCGTCGAGGTACGGTGGCCCCGTGACGCATCGTCGCGGCCCCTTCCCTGGATCAGACCCCAAGAAGGAGAGGGGTCAGAGCGACAAGTCGGCCCCAAATCTGCCCCGGTGCCGCGCTGCGGAGTGAGGGACAGCGGGGGCTTCACCACGAGCCGTGCCAGGGGCTCCGCAGCCCCCACACCGGGTCCCCGACGGTGCACGTCAGGGCGCGCGTGACGCTCGCGGGACCCCAGCACGCCCGTCCCTCCCCGGGCAGGCGGGGGGCTCCAGACGTGAGGCACTGCATTTCGGACGAGGTCACGGTGACCGGTTGACCCAGCGTGACTTCTCGCCTCGTTGGGGAAGGCAGCAACCCGCGACGGATCTCGGCTAGGCCGGCTGCTGGACGCTGCCACCGCTGAGCCCGCGCGGCAGAGGCGGCGCTGCGGCGGGCACCGGCTTCTCCCGACGTCCAACCGGCACCGGTCCGCACCCGGAGCACGGCTGCGGGCGAAAGCCAACGCCAAGCGGCCTCCGTGCCTTCGAGGTGACCAAGCAGCGCGTGCGACCGCGCACGCGGAGGGGGGCAGGCTGGGGGGAGGTTCCAATGCTCTGAGCATGACAACGAAGATTTTTTTTATCGTTCTTACGAAAGAGACAAAGCGCCCCTGAAGGCGCGCACAGCGTCCACCGCACCTCCGGGGCCACGGCACAGGGCTCCAACGCGTGCGCGGTGTCGGCGGCCACGGGAGAAGCGCGGTAACGCCTCCAGCTCCCGCGTGGCCGACGCCGGAGCAGGCACCGGCACCGGGATCCTCGCTCCACAGCGCGGGGCGTCCAGGGGCACGGAGGGCAATTCCTGGGCCTTCGTCCCATCCGCTTCCCGAACGGATGCCAAAAATAAAGCTTTCAGCCATAGAAGAGCCACCAGGTGACAGACCATTTGTTTTATATATATTTGTATGTATATATATAGAGAGATATTTATATATATATAGATAGAAGTGGGTTCTTCTTCTCTCATGTAAAAATTCAAAATACAGTTTTTACTATTAACAATCTGAAGTGTAAATGTACAAATTTTTACCGCTAAGCGAAAGGAAAACAAAACCAGAGGAACAAACAAAAAGAAACACACAGAGCAAGAGGAAGTAAAAAGAGAAGATAAAGCCGGGCTTCGGGGCGCCCCGGGGCACACGCACACACGGAGACCCTTGGGGATCAGACCGCAAGGCAGAGACCACAACGGGATCCGACCCACCGGCGCCAGATCGGCAAACTTTTATTTCTCTTTTAAAAACCATCGCATCCGCCTCTCCGGGGGCGAGGAGGGAAGGGGACAGGGGTGGCGGGGGATCTCCTTTCCTCAGAAAAGCAACCCCGCCCGCACACCCGGCGAGCGCCCCGCTTCCCGGCCGGGAGGAGCGCCCCACGGCCGTGCCCGCGCCGGTGCCTCGAGCGGGGCACGGCCGCCGCCCTCGGCCGGGGCGCGGAACGAAAACGCAAGCGTCGCGTAGCGGCCGGCTGTTCCGCGTCCAGCCGGGCTCTCCCGCCCGCTCGCCGGAGCGGCGGCGGCGTCCGTCCAAGCCTCCGCGGCACGTCGGGCGACGACGGCGCGACGGCGGGGGGCTCTTGCACGGCTCGGCTCCCCGACGGCCGCCAAACTGGAGGAGCGCTGGGTGGCTAGAATCTAAAGCAGATTTCAAAACACCTCATTAAGCACACACACAAATGAAATCCTCACAGTGCCGGGGGAAGCAAACATGAACCAGAGGGTGTTTAGAGCTTTCAATGTCTGTGCAAAGCGAGGAGGCTGACGGCTGGATTTCCCTTTAGTGAGCGTTCTTCCTCTTCCTCTCTTTCACCCTGCCCTGGGCCTTAGGATATCGCAGGGTCCTTGGGTTTGGACTGCTCAGTCCCCGACAAGAGGGAGATGGTGGGATCTTCTGAGTACTCGTCTCCGTCCGTGAAATACGGCCCTTCTCCCAGCTCGAAGAATATCGGCAGGTCTCCGCTCCCCATGTCGACGGCGCTCGAGTCCACCAGGAAGAGGGGCTGGGCTGTGTAGTGCACCAGCTGCTTTCCTGCAAAGAGAGAGTTTGCACGAGGGTAGCACCTTCCGCGAGGAGGGCGACCGGCCCGGGCCGCAGGGCCAGCTAACCGACCGCCGGGCAGAGGAACCCGAGCGACGAGGTTTCGCTCTGGAAACCGCCAGCGTCGACCGCAGCGAGGGGCCGCGTCAGCTGGAGCAGGCTGCCCAGGGCCGTGTCACGACACCTCCAAGGCTGCCCAGGGCCGTGTCACACCTCCAAGGCTGCCCACGGCTGTGTCACGACACCTCCAAGGCTGCCCAGGGCTGTCGGGACACCTCCAAGGCTGCCCACGGCCGTGTCGGGACACCTCCAAGGCTGCCCAGGGCCGTGTCACGACACCTCCAAGGCTGCCCAGGGCCGTGTCACGACACCTCCAAGGCTGCCCACGGCTGTGTCACGACACCTCCAAGGCTGCCCAGGGCTGTCGGGACACCTCCAAGGCTGCCCACGGCCGTGTCGGGACACCTCCAAGGCTGCCCAGGGCTGTGTCATGACATCTCCAAGGCTGCCCAGGGCCGTGTCACGACACCTCCAAGGCTGCCCAGGGCTGTCGGGACACCTCCAAGGCTGCCCAGGGCCGTGTCACGACACCTCCAAGGCTGCCCACGGCCGTGTCGGGACACCTCCAAGGCTGCCCAGGGCCGTGTCACGACACCTCCAAGGCTGCCCAGGGGCGTGTCGGGACACCTCCAAGGCTGCCCAGGGCTGTCGGGACACCTCCAAGGCTGCCCAGGGCCGTGTCACGACACCTCCAAGGCTGCCCACGGCCGTGTCGGGACACCTCCAAGGCTGCCCAGGGCCATGTCACAACACCTCCAAGGCTGCCCAGGGCCGTGTCACGACACCTCCAAGGCTGCCCACGGCCGTGTCGGGACACCTCCAAGGCTGCCCAGGGCCATGTCACAACACCTCCAAGGCTGCCCACGGCCGTGTCGTGACACCTCCAAGGCTCCCCGGCCTCTCTGGGCAGCCTCTGCCAGAGCTCGACCACCCTCGGGGTAAAAAGGCGCTTTCTTGCGTTCTGCTGGAATTTCGTGTGTCTCGCCTTGCGCCATGGCCTCTTGCCCTGTCCCGGTGCACCGCTGCGGAGAGCCTGGCTCTCTCCACTTCATCCCCTCCCACCAAGGATTTGTACACAGAGCCAAGATCCCCCTCCCTACTTTCTCTTTTCCACGCTCAACGGCCTCATCTCTCGCAGCCAAATATGCTTTTTGGGAGGAGAAATGATTTTGCCAGAGCCTCACTTCTCGTGCTACAGAGTCACCAAACACGGAGACGGCCGCCTGGTACCTGTGTCTGCTGTGCTGGCCTCTGTCTCAGTAGGTTTCTGCTGTTCCTGGGATGAAAGGAGATCCTGAATCTGCAGGGAGAAAGGTTGGGCCGATAAGTGCATTGCACGGGTCAGACGGGCGTGGGTCCTCTCCGTGCCCGCCTCGGGACCGACCCAACACATGCACTGCACGAAGAAAGCCGTGATTTACAGTCTTGAAGCCGCACTGAGGCAGAGAGAGACATCCTCAGAGGTTTAGGAGGCTGCCAGCGAGCCCGCACGGACCCAGATGCAGCCTGCGCGGAGCGCTCCAGCTCCCAGGGTCGCGAGCGCGGCCGGTTCAGGCAGCACACGACTCCCCCGGCCAAACCTGGTTTCGCAGATCCTCCCTCCTATACGCAAAGGTCCTGCTCTGGCGATGCTCCCTTCGATCACAGCATGAAGCTTTTCTGCACCTCGGGATCTAAAATCCCAGGGAAAGCCTTCAGGACACGTTTCTAATGAGCCGTTTTACTTTATTTTTTCCATTTCTTTTCATTTATCGCATGTCTTATTGCAACTGAAGCACCTGAGAGCTGCAGGTCCCGGCAAGCTGCCAGAGCGACCCGGGCTGCGGCTGAGGACACGGTCCCGTTTCACACCCCTGTCCCACGGGCACAGCCGGGCTGGAAAGGCTGAGAAGTCCAGTGTCAAAGGGAGAAAAACGTTGGAAGCGGGAGAAACCCCTCTGCCCGCCCGAGCAGCTCCGCTCGCTGCGAAGCCCTGCCAGCCCTCGGCGCTAACGTCGCCTGGGGAACACGGTGCTGAGCCTGCTAATCCCGGATCGCTGAGCCGGATCCTCCACCGGTGCCACCGGGAGGACAACGCTCGAGCTGAGGCTCTCCTGCGGGATCACTTTCCCTCTCTCGATTTACAGTCAGCTAATCATCCCGTGGCTACTTATTACGGCAACAGCTGCCATGGAAAAGTCATCTTAGCAAGCATTTAAATGTGTACCCGGCATTTTTTGTTACCACTTAGCAACGGGCACTGAGCAAAAGCAGACGGCTTGTGTCTTCACAGACCGTCTGGCCGCGATTCAGGAACGCTGTAGCTCAAGCTACGGCCAGCGCAGGGCTCTCCGCAGCGCGAAGGCTGGGCGAAGACAAAGCCCGGCAAAACGCTCCTCCCCACGTTACAGAGGAGAAGAGAAAAATAACGCACGCGTGACCTTGATCCAAACGCTACCTGGGCTGAAGAGCTCAGCTGTGAATTTCAGGGGACACCAGTTAAGACTCCTTTAGTAAATCCCGCTTCCAGATTTTCTACGGTGAGACTCTCAGCTCAACGACATGAAGTAATTCAGTTCTGAATCGCTGAATCTTCACCGTCCACGTTCTCCTCCCAAATCCCGCTAATCCCTCGTCCTGCTCTCCCTGCCCGGCCGGCCCCAGCCCCAGCCGCTGCAGCGGAGCCTCCGGTCAGCAGGAAGCTTGGTTGAACAACTTACGGGGTAGGTATTTGTCCGCACGTGTGGAAAACAGTACTCGGCACCTTTGCGCTTCCCCCTGCAGCCCCCTTTTTCCCTGCAAAACCCCCAAGAACGCGGCTAGCCATCGGGCGTCTGCGTCGCACCGCGGGGCAGTGGGAAGCAGCAGCAAGGCAGAGAAACGTCCAGTGAGAAACACGCACCGGAGACGCCGCGGAATTACTAACGGCGAACTCCTGCCCTGCATTTTACCCCACATCCCAGGCGCGCTCGCGTGCGGGGGAAGGCGTACCCCAAAAGAGCTCGCGGGAGTCGTTTTGCTTAGGGAAAAGCCACAAGGTCTCTAAAGGCGTACTTGGGAGAGGGGCACGGTGCCGTCCGCGCCCTCCCTGCTCCACGACACTGGCATTAACACCTTCTTCACGGCCATCCCAGGAGCACGCGCTGCATCACCTGTGGGCCCGCAAGGTCCCCAGCAAGGAGACTAAATTTGGGCTTTCCTGTTTTGCAAAAACTTTCAAGATGTTTCCTGTTCTGCGCCGGGGGAAAAAACGCGAGATCCCTTTGTGCTTTTCCAGACAAAAAAAAAAAAAAAAGAAGAAGTGTGGGGGAAGAAGGGGTTGGAGACCAGCTGAGGGTCTCTTGCTCGCTGCATCCACTGGACCAGAAGTCCCCTGCTCGGGCTGATCCGGACCTGACTCGCCCCCCTGCCCTCACGGCAGCATCCAGGCTGCTGCTTGTCTCCGTCTCCCTCTCAGCTTTTCCCACAGAGTCGTTCCATTTTGTGCAAATACCGATGCGCCTCCCAGGGCAGAGAAGGGCCGGCTGCAGCCCCGGCGCTGGAGCGCTGCACGGAGCTGGCACAGCACCGGGGCTCCAGGCGCCGCGCTGAACCGGGGCAGGGAGAAGGACTTGGCTCTGCCCCAGCCCGGGAGCACCCCAGCTACGGGCCTCTCCGAGGGTCCGGGGCTCTCCAGTTTTGACCGTAACTTCCACCCTGGTGCTCCAAGCGCCTTCTCAGGGCAGCCACAAAATGCTGTGTTTGACTAATCGTCATTATCTAATGAAAAAACTCATTTTCTCAGGCAACGCTGGCTCTCGCAAGGAGAGTCTGAATTAGCGCCGTGCACGGTGTTCGGCGCTGATGATACACAAGTAAATAAAATAAATAACACAGCACATGATGGAGTTTACCTGGAGAAAACCTCCTGACAATTTAAGAAAGTCAAAAGGAGGGTTTATGGAAACCACATGCAGCTCTCCAGGCTTCAGTGCACTTCCACGTTCAGGGGGCAGAGCTCACATGAGAGATGGAAGTCTCAGCACCTAATTAACCGAGTATGAATGATGGAGTAGCCCTGCTCTCCGTATGAGCTGCTCAGAGAAAGCCGCAGTGCTAATTGAATTATTTCCCCCCGGTGGCTCCCCGAGCCTGCACAGGGCTCCGCGTTCCTCCTCGCTCCCACATCCCCTCCCTTCGGGCTGGGGCTGGCCTGGACACTCTTCAGAGCCTGTCAGAGCCTTCCTTTAATCACACGGAGAGGCTGCTGCAGAACAGCAGGACACACTTCATTCTGGCAGCTGTGTGTGCATGGAGGGATTTTTAACAGCTACTCACACTGGCAAGGCTGCTGTCCAGGTCGGGAAGGTTCATGTCTGTAACCGTCATTGAAGGGCTAAACAGCTGCCAAAGGAAAGAATGATTAGTGTAGGGAAAGAAAGCAAACCCAGGCGTGCTGTGGAAATTCATGGTTGAAGCTACCGTGGTCCATCTGCCACTGCAAGCCACACGCACATGGTACTGCGAGACGCAGCTGGGGCCCGGCTCCTGGAAGGACAGGCAGGAGGGAGGAGATACTCACATCTAATAGCGCGCTCGTGTCTACGCTGAAGCCGTGCGTGGTCAGCATCGTCTGAAGGTTATCCAGGTTGGAATCGATGGTGTCCAGATGGTCATTGAGTTCATTCCTGTGCAAGAGAAAGAGAAGCGCGGGCCATCAGCGCTGAGCAGCCGCTCCCGGGGTCTGGGGCTGCTAAGGGGGCTTTACCCACCCAAGGACTGCAGCCCTCCTGCACCCCGAGCAGGAGAGCGGGGCTGGGATTCCTGGCTCCGCACGGGCGCCGGCTCCAGCTGCCAGCGAGCTCAGGTGCTCTGCTCTCTCCCTCCGCCCGCCTAGTCCTCTGCCTGAGCCTGGGGACGCCGCCGGGACTCTTCCTCCCGAGAGGTCCGAGGGTGAGGAACCCAGGCGAATTTCTTACGAACCCCAGGATTTCTGCAAGCCATTTAGGCTCTGCAGTTAGGGGGCTTGGTAACCGGCAAGCACCGAGGGCTGGCAGGGATCTCGGTGCAGCTGTGTCTTTACAGTGAGTAGCTTCGGACCCTTTTTGAGCCCAAACGCAAGGACCACCTCTGCTTGTCACATCCTGCTTGCGGACACACGACAAAGAAAGGGTAACAAACCTTCCTCCCCGCAGCAACTTGCTTTGGGGGAGAAGTTTCAGAGGGAGCACTGCTGGCCAGAAAAAGCCTTCACGTCTGACCTGGCAACGGGGAAAACGTTTGATCGTCGGGAGATGCGGTTTCTGGTAACAGTGGAGAGAGCTAAAGCTGCTTCCGTGTACCTGGGGAAACAAACCTTCCCACCGCGTCCCGACCTGCGCACGTCCCTGCGCGGCTCCTGGCAGCACCGGAGAGCGTACACCTACACGGCGGGGCACGGGGGGAGGAGCACCAAGCTCCCGCGGCGTAAATCCCAGCTCGCTTGCTGGCAAACAGCGGGTCCGGGGGGAGGATTCACAGCGTAACTCATCTCGGCTAACCTTGCCGCTGAAGGCTGGTACCTCGTCGCAGCCAGGCTCCCTCTACGGCCACCTGGAAACTGGAGACGCTGCGCTGGGACGGACGGCACTGAGGTGCCAAGCCCACAAGCCACAAGACAAACCGGGCCAGCTCCGAGGACGCGGCTCGTTCCCTCCTACGGAGCTCTGGGATAGCTTTGCAGACCGAGGCGGATGGCGGAGCGTGAGCAATCCTGGCAAAGATTGCTTTTAGCTGACTCAGACCTCGGGCTGCGAGACCGAGCTCCAGAGAACGGTCCTCTGGCTCACGGGAGGGCGGCAAGGGCTGCAGAGGCGACGGTGACGTGGGGAACTGACCCCACACCCTCTCATCCTCTCGTTCCACGGTGCTCGTGGTGTTTATGTTCACGATGCTTCAGAATAACAGACGAAAAGGGGGTGACATAAGCCCTGTGGTGCTACCAAAAAGCCTACAAGGCTCTCTGAAGTGGGAAAAACAGTCGTGTTTGTTAGTAGCCTGGGGTGTGACCCACGAAAAGCCCCCGAATTTGACAACATTAGCAGTAGCGGGTTCAGTTTATTGCACAGTCGTCAGCTCTGGCGCGGCCTCGTGTTCCGCCCGCCACGTTCTCTGTCCTTAGAAAGGCTCTTTCTGGCTGCTGGAGGTGCCCACGAGGGACCGGCGATGCAGGTCCCGCACGGGGAGACCCACAGCCGGCAGGGGAAGAGGAAGAGGCCAGAGAGGCGCGGGCAGACGTGCACAAGCACAAGGCAAACAGCGAAGCTGCGGTTTTCGGTCTCGGGTGAATTAGAAAAACGCCAGGAAGGTACTTCTCTGCTTGCGGGGTCTGTACCTGCTGCGGCGTTTGTCCCCCCGACTACCGCCGCCACCAGCGCCCCGCAGAGGAGCATTTCTGCGACGATCCCTTTGGGAGACCGACCATCCCCGAGCCAGCACCTGACGGTGGGGTACGGACTCGGCCACGGCACGGGCGGCTCCGGCTCCCCGGCTGGCTCAGCGGCCCACGGGCCAGCGGACCGCGCGCGAACCTCCCCGGCTTGCCACTCCAGAGCTTTTGCGTTCTCTCATCCTGCAGCAGCACCACGAAGATTACAAAATCAAGTCTATTTTGTCATCGCTGCAGAAAACGAAAAGAGGCCGCAAGGTCACGTCGCAGCTCAGAAAGCCTAGCAGCAGAAACGAGCATCCTGCCAGAACAACAAATATCCTCATTCTGGGAATACTGTGCTTGGGGCCACAGGAAAGCTGGCTGCAGACGCAGCCCATGAACACATTCCTGCCTTCCCTCTCCCGTGCGCACCAGCGGGAGCTGCCGAGATCTGTAACTCTTCTTTAGAGCTAAGTTCCACGAACATACTGCAAATAAATTACTTATCCAAGTTTGTGCTTTTACATGACTTCCAAAGCCCTCACCGCACAGCACCTGAAATGCTCTGACGGATTCAAGATACTTTCGGCCATCCCACAGTTGGGAACATCCAGCAAGCGGGGGACGGAGCAGCCCCGGCCACGGTGTCGTTAGAAACCCCACGTGTGACCAGCTGGGCCTTCCACCCCTACGGGGACGGAGTCCGAGCAGGGGGATGATCCAGAGCACGCGAAAAGTGACACCGGCGCCAGACTACTAAGAAGCTCCAGACCTTCGAAGCCAGCCTCCCTGTTCCTTTGCAGAAGGAGAGAAGGGGCCGCTGAACCGCTGTTTTCGATGTCGAGCTGGAAGCGGGCAGTTGCCGGGCCAGGGCTGCCATCAAAGAACGCTCGCAGAGCAGGGAACAAAGAGGGAGCGCGGTTTTCTCTGGAGCAACACAGTTTTCCTTAACTTCGCAAGCGCGTTGTGGGTTGAAGCAAGAGGAACCCGTGTCTCCAGGAGAGGCGAGAGGTTGCTGCCCAAGGCGCTGCGATGCGGGGGGCGGAGGGCTCCGTAAGGTCTGTCCCCGTGTCCCTGAAGCCCGATGGCCCCGACGGAGCAGCCTGAGCCCGGCGTGCTGAGGAAGGAGGCCGGGAGCTCTCCGTTCCCCCGAGACAGGCCAGGCTCTGAAGGCGAGGAGACCACCTCCAGCGCTGAGAGATCAGCACCTTCTCTTCAGAGCTGGTACTCCAGCAAAAGGCCTCGCCGACGCCTGCCGCCCACGGAAGAGCAGGGCAGGCTTCCTGGGAACGGAGGGGCCAGCAGCGGCGCGCGCTGCAGCGTCTGCCACCCCCGCAGCCCCGGGCTGCACGAAGCGGGGGACGAGACGGGGAGCTCCGACGCGAGGGTCCCACCGAATCGCTGCGTCCCGTGTAAGCTGCGCCAGGCCCCGCAAACTAAGGGCAGAATCCCCGGAAAATGCGACGGACGCAGGACTGACGACACAGGATTGGTGACGCTGACACAAGGAGAGCTTTGCCTGTCCCCAGGCATGCGGATGCGCAGGGAAAGGGCAACTGGAAAGATTTTGGAGGTAAAGAATAACCCTGCCCTCAGCGCCCGCCCTGGCTCTGCTTTCCCGGTCACACCGACCGTCCCCGCACTCAGGGCACCTTCGTGGCAAGCTCCCCGGGTCTCGCTCCGCTTTCTGGCTGCCAACCACCTCGCAAGAACAACAAACCCCAGCCACGCAGCGTGCCTCGCTCCGGCGCCGCTTCCTCGGCTCCCGGGGCGGCCCCGCGGAGCACGGGCTCTCGCGAGACCCTCGCTGTCTTGAGTTTTCACCTGATGAAGTGATGAAAGTCAGCCTGCGTGGTGTGGTCTCGCTCTGTGTGGGCTGTTTTACGGTCCGAGAAGTAGCTGTGTAAAAATAGCACCTTCTTACTCAAGAGATCCGCTCTCCGTGGGTCTGCCTCTCCTCCCCAGCAGAAGGATGTGTTTAATACTGATGCCACCGCGACCCTGGACACGGGGCGAGCGAGCCAGGGCACGCCGTGCCAAACCCACGGCCGGGGAAGCGCCGACCGCGCGATCCTTGTTACGACTGACGGAGGCAGCAGAAAGCACGCGACCTGCTTCTCTCTCCGCTGGGAACCAGTTGAGCTGGCAGCCAGGAGCAGCAGCTTCTTACTGGGGCAAAGGCACGCTTCGATACGGACGCCGATGAGAGAACTCGGTCTGCCGGTCCCTCGCGCCGCCTCCGGCGCCGCCTGCTGCCGCCCCTGCACGTGCGTTACGGCAACGCGGCTGCCTGCAAGCCCAGCCGCTGCCCGCGCCAGGGCGATCCACGGCCACGAGGAGAACGTCCTTCCCAGGAAGGACCCGGAGCTCCCGTGGGGCTCCCGAGCTCCAGCGCACGGTTCTGGGGTCTCCATGGGGCACGGTCGGTGCTTCAGCAGGGAGCAGCTCCCAGCGTCACCAGCCTGACTCCTCGTCCCTTCTGATCCTTAAGCTGGCCCAGTGCAGGCTGCCGGCTATTTCCCAGAAACAACTGACTGGGCACCAGGCACTTCTAGGTGACGAGCAGCCCCCAGAGCCCTCCGAATCTGAAGCACCGAAGACGTACGGAGCCGGTTTTCTTCCCTGTATTGCCTTCCTTTTCAAACGCTCCACTTTCTAAAAGCAAGAAGACAGAGCAGCTTTGCGGTGATTACCACGCTTACGTAGGGAAAAAGCAGTCCCCTGGACCCTGCGCTCTCCGCAGGCCGTCACCTCGCTGTCTGTCTGTACCTGGGAGACGGGCTCGGGGCGCAGGACAGCAGGGCCCAGGTCCCACTGGCCTGCAGACAGCACCCAGAGCGGCGAGCCACGACTCCTGCAGCGACCGCCTCCGACATAGCCCCGGCGGGGCGAGACACCCGGTCAGAAACGCGTTTCAGCTCAAGACGTAGTACGCTTGTCTTGCGCATTATGCGGTACCTCAGCTAGAAGTATTTAAGGGCAATACTTCAGGCAGTTTTCCCTCGGTTTCTGTGGGAGACGGGACACTGGCCTGGGTGGATTTTGTCCTGATCTGGGATGGTTTTTATCACGGAAAAGCTTTATTGGAACAGCGTCTCGGTGCGCGGTCCGGTTTGCAGCGGGAAGTTTCATTGTTCTGTCATCATCATGAAAAGGGAAAATGCATCAGAGAAGGCACTTCGGCCCTGAGCTCCCATCGCCTTCCAACGCAACACTTTGCTACTGAGGTGTGCGACTTCGTGCTGGCAAGAGATACCAAACCAGCAGCTCTCGGGGCTGAAGTTTCCGTTCATCAAAACCAGGTACAGCGTGGACAAGAGCGGAGCAGGCGTCCCTCCCTTCCCTGCCAAGACCACCTAAAAGGATGAGAAGCGGTTTAGCCTCCGCTGGCCACTCCGTATTTTCGGTTGCTGTGTTGAGCTGGCCAAGAAGTCTGCCACGCGGTGCCAAGTTTTAGAGCGAGCTTTTTCCTCGTTGATATACTGCCTATAATGTCAGGAAAGCTGACTTCAGCGCACCGACAGCTCCCCGCTCAGCAGAACGCTCCCCTGCTCTCTCGCCCGGAATCGCAATGCTTGGGGACAGCGGCTATCGCAGTGCTAACCCTGCAATGAAGTGAGGAAGAGGAAGGACTGGGGCGACGACGAGTGACCTCTGACATCCGCGAGGTGCAAGTCAAACTGAAAAATACCAACAGAAGAGGAGACTAGGCTCAAAAGAGTCACAACCCGGCGCTTTCGGGAACGCGCCGATCGTTACGTTCAGAGGCCAGAACGGTTCATCGACCGTGCTGCTGCACTTTAAGCGGCGTGGTTTGCACTGCACTGCGGCCGCGGCACTGCAGCGCCTTCCAGGCGGGCAAGCGGCCGCAGGCTGGCAGAATTGTTATTAACAACAGAAAACAAACACGGAAACAACCGGTCCTGCGAAAGCAAGTGAAGACAGCACAGGCTCGTTACAGCACAGCCAAGCTCAGCCGGAAGTTTCTCGGCAAGACAAACTACTTCTGACGCGGGTCTGCTCATATTAACTTGTGCAGGGCGGCACGGGCACGGGGACCACGGTCGCTGTCACCTCTAAGAGGGCGCCGGAGCTCTGGGAGAGCACAGGCGCTGGCACACAACGCTCTGTTCCGACAGGCGGTGACCTGCTGCTCTGTGGAATACCTACGTCGTGTTAATAACGTAGGGGTCGATGTTTTTCGGCACGCAGCGGGCTTTGGCTCCTGTGAAGCGGCTCACGTAGGTCCCCGGCTGGACGGGGCATAATGTTTGGGCAACACCGTCAAGCGTTTCCATGCACACGTTCCCTTTCCTTGCCTGAATCTCGGTACCGTCACCCGCCGCTGAAATGCTGTTGGTCACACAGAGGTAATTCTCAGTTCAGATGAAATTCCCTCGGACAAAGGATGTCTTGTGGACTAGGTAACAGCCCACGTGGCGCACAAAGAGGCGCCGCACGCCACGACCTGCACTCTTAGGGGCTGCTCTTCTCCAATAAACTTGAACAATTGAAACACGCTTCATGTGATGAAAAACAGGTATTGCCGAGACTCCTTGACAGGCTGCCAGTGCCCGGGTCGGGCGGGCGGCGTTTGGGCACCCCCGCTGCACTGTAAAGTCACCTACCATGAGTAAACACGTCCCTTATTATCTGCGTCTCAACACAACGAGCAAACCGCTGGGAGTTTAACAGAGGCCTCGGAGAAAGGGCGCTGCGCGGCGTCACGTCCCCGGTGCGGCGCACCGGGACAGGCAGCTCGTTTGGCCCGGGAGCCCGAGGAGCGAGCGCCGAGCGGTGAGCTCCGACGGCGGGATGGGGCACGCGGAGAGGCGGCGTGCCTTGGCACGGGGCGCCGAGAACACGCTGAAGCGGGGACGTGTGCTGCCCACCTAAACCAGCTGGCTGCCAGCACTGCCGTTAGCGAGCCACCCTTTCTGCCTGTTCAGAACCTCAGTGCAATTCACGCTCCGGCCGCTCCACTTCCCACGGGGTGCCTACGACTGCCGGCCAGCTTCTCCACTCCACTCAGGTGGACGCGGAGTAGCTCCAGCGACATCGGGAAAGGAGCCGAGGCCTGGGCACGCTGGGAATGCTGACCTCCTTCTCTGAGTTTACATTCCTCTGACATACCAGGATACACGGAGTTCAGCGACCCCACCGAAAAATCCCGCACGCGGAGGTGCTGCGGCACAGAGCTTATACCATCCGAACGCAGGGGCGAGCGGAGCCCGGGGATTCCTTTTGTTATTTACGCTTTGACTCCAAACTCCCTGGGGCAGGGACAGCTTTTCTCCTAGAGGGTTCCGCTCCGCCGAGCGCCGCGTGCCCGTGGGGTCGGCCACAGCGCGCCGCGACTCTTCCTTTACAAACTCTCCTTTTACAAACCGGCCGGGACACAGGGCTGCTGCGCGGCCGGCAATCCCTACCGGCCCGATTCCTTCCTTCCGGAATGCCCTCTAAAGGAACTGCAAATAGATAAGCACAGTGTTGCTTGCAAAATGCGGGAGTAAGAGAGCACCAAAAGAAGAGGAAGCACAAGCCCTTTCTTTTAAACGGTTCTATGAAGATTTCTAAGACGAAGCGTGGAGC
Source organism: Morus bassanus (assembly GCA_031468815.1). Lineage (NCBI taxonomy): Eukaryota > Metazoa > Chordata > Aves > Suliformes > Sulidae > Morus > Morus bassanus. Next base: position 169,294,563 of record CM062567.1, read on the forward strand.
TCGGTCTCCGCAGGGCCAGGGGGCAAATGCTTTCTGTGTCCTTTGCCTGCTTCTGCACAGCCTGCGAGAGGCCTTAATAATTCAGAGACGCTCTCGGCAGCACTTCTTTTTCATTTTTATTACCTTTTAAATGGCCAGTTTCAGCTTCTGATGAGCTGTACAATAAAATCTGTCTCTTTTAAGGACAGCCGGTATCGGTGAGATGGCTCGCAGCGCCCTGGACAGGTCTATAAATAGGTGAAGCTACAGACGAACAGCTCCTCCAAGGCCAAGAGGAGGGAGCGAGCAGGCACCTCCCGACTCTGCGTGACTGAGTAACGACAGCAAACCCTGCTCCACCGCGCTGCCCGCAGGCCACGGACGCTGCTGTGGTGGGCAGCCTTCGGCTGTCTCCGCGCTCACTGTGTAACGTTAAAGGAAGAGGGCTTCTGCCACGGGCTTCTCCCCTTCTCCGTCTAGAGCCATGGCACTACAGCTCTGACAAGTGACAGCTAACGTAGAATTGATCAGAAGGGAAGCGCACGTCACTCTGTCCTCACCGTGGGTGTGTGAGTCCCCGGCAGCCTTCTGCCTAACGGAGCTCTCTGCTGCTTTCCAGGACCCCGAAACTAACTGTACGCTCTCCAAACTGCTTTTCTACCTTAACAACAGAAAGTCTGTCCTGGCTTCCAGAGGGAAGGCCTTAACCCCGACACTCCGTTCTCCCCACAACACAGGGAGAACGGGAAGCGGCCGAGATCCGAGAAGCGGCCGAGATCTCAACGTGGTCAAAGGAGAAGTTCTCGGCGGTTTGGTAAGGGCACACAGCTCTCTCGGTTTTCATCCCAGCACTCGCAGTTGCACCTGCGAGCACTGCGTGGTGATAACAGACGTAAGACTACACATCTGATCCCTAATAAAAAGCTACCCATCAGCTTTCAGCCCGCCACCCACTGAGTCCAGCCTAAGTTTGATGCAAGCTGTGTGGGAGAAGAGGCTGAGCGGGAGAATCTGTTCACCACGTCTAGACCTGGTGACCAAACGACAGTTTAATGCGAAGCTTCCCACCTGACTCACCTGGAGGGCAGCTGGGACAGGCGAGAGCAGAGGACGGCACAGGGACAGTGCTACAGCGCGCATGCTCGAGCCGGCTCACGGGGAAATGCCGCCCACGGCGGTTCCAAGCCTCCCCGACAGCTAAACCCACTAGCAAGCCGTACCGGGAGCCGCCCGCGCCGTGTGCCTGTCGGCTGCCTTTGGACCGCAAATACAACGCCGAAGCCTTTACAGCGTGGGGATGTGCTGGGCCTGAGACGAAACAGCTGACCCTACGGTGACTCGCTCCTACGCCGGAGGAGCAGGCAGCCTGAACAAAGCCCTTATTTAGCACAGGGATTTCTACCCGTTCTTATTTCGGCATCCCACGCGGCCGCCTGCAGCAGGGCTGGGTGCCCCGCGCAGGGGGTTTAATTCTGCGCGTGGGGTCGGGTGCTGGGACACGCTCATTGCCCCAAGCAGAACAGGAACGGGAGAACAAGGCACCTACCCCGGCACTCGCAGGGAGGGCGGCGGTCAGAGCCACAGGCGAGCTCCTTGGACAAACGACCGCATTGGCTTCCAAAGCTGGCTGGAAGCCCAGGTTGCTAGCATCTCTGAAGCTTAACAGTACAGGGCGGTGGGATGGCTGGCAAGACCTGAGCTGGGCCGGTCTCAGCGCAGCACTTACTTGTCGAGGCAGGCAACGCTGAGGCACTTTTCCTGGGGCTGAGGCTGCGTGGTGCTGTCGCCGGCTGCAGCGGTCGTAGTGCTGGGTTCATTCTCCTGCAGGATGGAGTCGATGAACGTGGAGGGGGACAGAGGCGTTTCAACAGCAGGAGGGTTCCCTGGGCTCGCCTCCTCTATCTGGGGGCTGCGGGCGGGACTAGGGGGTTCTTCTTTGATACGGACCACAGGACTACTCCTGAGAGAAACAGAAAGAAAAATCGGTAAAAATCTCACGCTAACACACTCTAAGATCTGCTTCCACACCACAGGGCAAAAAATCCTTGTGGCTGCTGTTGCCTTTTCACGTACAAAGCCTCCAGAGACAGCTACAAAGATGAGGTTGAACGAGTAGCTAAATATTTCTCCTCTGATTCTGGTCCTGGCCAGCTCCCCTGACCCATCCGCGTCTTGCGCTGTTTCTGCAGTCTCAGCGTATTCCCTGTGGCTAAAGGTTTGCGAGGCTGCTCGGTCCAGGAGCTGCCGTGCAGTCGGCTCTGTACAGGTAACGTCACTGGAAGGAGGGATGTGAGTTTTCTTTAACGGTACAGTTAAGACAACACAGCTTTTGACGTGGACGTTGTCGAAACAGTGCAGAAGCAGCACAGCGTAGACACCCTTTTTTAGAGCCACCGCCGAGACGTGCATGACATAATCATCGCCACGCCAGAGGCTGCAGTGTTTTAACTGCTCCCACGAGGTCAGCGGAGCGACTCCTTTGTGCAGACAAAGCCTGGGATCGACCTCTCGCGTAAGCGCTCAGGCATTCTCAGATGCACTCTTTTTATGGCAAGGGAAGATGGATTCTTTGGTCAGCCCTAACTTTACCTCCCAAACTCATCGATTCGGGGGCGTAAGAGGCGCAATGAGTCCTACTGGAAAGGACAGCAACTACAAAAGGACAGAGGAAGGGCCATTAAGCAAACATATGGTCTATATTTAAGAGCGAGTGTTCCTGGCAGAGGGTATTAGAGGCAATAAATGGCATTTGTGGGTGATTCAGCACCTCAGGGGAAGTGCCGATGCCAGGAATAACCTATTGAAGGGGAAGAAAAAAGGGAGCCGGGAGGCCACAAGGTGTTACGGAACGATGGGCCCTTCTTGCCCGGGGAGGCTCAGAAAGTTCGAGAGCCGCAGACGCTCGGTGGGAGCGGGGCTGCGGGGAGCAAGGGCTGAACAGCCACGTCGAGGGGTGCGGCGAGAGGCGTCGGCGGAGGCACGCGAGGCCGAGTACTACCTGTGGCGTACGAGAACGGCTCTCACCTCTGCTAGGGCCTGAAAATCTGGAGCAGTTTGGAAACCCTGCTGCTGGGCGCCGGCTGACCTGTATTCGCTACTGACTCTCAGCCTCTTCACGCGCGCTGTTTGGGATAGAGCTGTCACTGTTAGGCTCGGGTACTCGGGAACGAAGCTGCTTTCTGCACCTCCTCCTCTGTGCAGCAAGTTCGTAAGGGCAGGGCAAGGCTAACCCCGCTCCAGGATGCCGGTAATTTCACAGGGCGGAGCAGGCAGGCCAAGGAAGACGGCTTCCTTGCGGAAAGCAAACTGTCACCCCCCCCCCCCCCGAGAGGTTCGCACTAGACAGGGCAGGCGGAGGAGCGAGTGCTGTTTGGAAAACAGAATTAAAGCGGAACAAAACCAAGCAACCAACCAAAGACCCGTGAGATGGCAGCGCCCTGAACGGGACTGTGCTGGAGGGACAGGTCCGGCTTTCTGTGAAGCCCCGGTAAGGTAGGCAGGGTCGAGTTCAAACACCCTCAACGTCCCCTCGACCCCGGGCCGTGCTGTTTTCCAGCTCACGCGCACGGGGGATTCTTAACAGGAGAGGCACGTTATAACGGCGTCGGCCTGCTCAGCTCGTTGGGAAACGCACTCCCCCGCCGCAGGTAGCTTCAGGTCTTACGAGAGCAACAGCGTACCTTTCATCGAGACTGCCGCTGGGAGATGCTGAAGGGCTGGACTGGGCGAGCTCGGTCACGTCAGAGATAATGGGACCAGAGTTGGCTGAAGAATCCGGGGAATACAGGTTGGAGCCACTATATGCTGGGGAAGAAGCCTGAAATGACAATCACAGCATTCGCGGTGTGAAGCACTAGGCACGTACCGTACGCCGTCCCACGTACGGGAGACGGAGCGGGAGGAGGCACGTCAGAGGAGCCCAAAATCCGGACCCACCCGGGGGAGAAGGCAATGCGGGACTCGGCACGATGCCCAGAAATACACTGTTGGCAACCCAAAGCACTAGTAAAAAAGGCATAAAACTGGGCTTCTGTTCTGTAAACTTCGTTTTCTTGGAAATAATGGAATTTAAAAAGTAAAAATAGTGGATTCTCTTTTCTGGCTCATTCAACACTTGGGTTTTTAGAAGCCCAGATTTTCAGCTTTCCCCTTCCACTAAAACTCCATTCTTTTTTTTCTTAAATGAAAGCTGAAATTCATACGACCGAGACCTACAGATGTAAGGTAGACGAGATCTCCATGCCGGCAACAGCAACGTGGAATGGTTGCATTTTGGTACCGATCTCGCTAAGGAGCAAATTAGTTGAGGCATTTGAGCGAACCGGAATCCCCTTTCCTCTTTGCGTTCCGGCGTTTGTCAGCCCAGGACAGAAAGCAAACTGCAGGTTAGAAGACGCGCCCAGGAGTCAGAAAACCACGGGGGACGGGGAGAATACAGGGTAAGAGGCTGCGCTCAAATCCTCCGAGCTGCCCTCAGCGTTGAGCTGACCCGCGACCTCACTCACTCCCCTCCTTCGGAGCTACCTCCTGACGCTTCAGCCAGCGGGAGCTTGAGAAAACCCTGGCCCGTCCTCCCCTTCACAGACATATTTGACTGCCTCTCCTTTCACGCTTGCCCGTACGGCACGCGCCGTAATTTGGCCCGCTCCAGCACCACGTTAACCTCCACAGAACGAGTGGTGGAATGGGTTGGGTTGGGCGGGACCTTTAGGGGTCTCCAGTCCGACCCCCTGCAGCGAGCGGGGACATCCCCAACTCGATCAGGTTGACCTGATTCAACTAGACCTCCTAGATCGCCGCTCAGCGCGGTCAAGACCACAGTGCAGATACGCCCCCCTCAGCTCCCTCGTAATTTAAAAGACTACTAAAGAATAACTCCAAATAACCCCGTCTCGCTGCAGGCCGGGTGGCGCGCGGGGACGCGCGGAGGTGCTCTGCGGACTCTCCGCCCGCGGGCTCGCCGCGGGAGGTTGGATCCCCACCTCCGTATGCACGAGCCTCCTGCCCAGCGAGGGACCGGTCCTCGAGCGGGAGCGTTTCTGCCTGGCGCTGCTGCGCTCACCGACACATCGATAAAACCGGCGGCCGCTGACCCGAAGCTTTTGTGGAAGCTGAAGCGGCAGCTGCGCGCAGCACGCGCACCGAGGGGCGCGCAGGCGGCACGCTGTCCTCGCAGCACGCGGCTGTGCCCTGCGCCGCGCCACGACTTTCGGGCTACCGCCTCTTGTTCCTGCAAGTCTGAGGTTGCGTTCTTGGGCGAAAAAGGGCACGGCGACGTGGCAGTAGTTGCACAGAGGCAGAATCAGACAGCGAGCTGCTGCTTTGCAGCAGTGGTGCGAGAGGAAGCCCCCACGAGTGGCACAGGACTGACCTCGGCTACCTCACCGTCGGGACTGCCCGTGCCTCACCCCCACGAAGGTCTTGCGCCACGTTAACTGCCTTGTTGTGAAAACACAGGGTTGTTTTTCATTTTCACGGTCAAAGCAGCGACTACGGCGGCGTCGGGCTCCAGCGTACTTGTTGGCAGCTCGCTCTGAAAAATTGCCCGACTATCATCTCTCGGTTCTGTTTGGAGCTGAAAATCATAAACGCCGAAGTATGAGAAAAGATGGCCACCTGCGTTTCCCATAACTGGGACAATCCGGTAATACCTGGACGAGCTCCCGGTGGTTCTGTGTAAGTATTTGCTGCGTGCAAGAATAAAGGCACTTTTGAAAAAGAGATCACAGGGTTAGACGGGAGCTGGAACGGGAACAGAGAGCTTCCACAGAGGGTGGTCTAGCGGCAGGAGAGCTCTTTAATGGGGCTTAGCTCTTTTGGTTCTCTGCTAAAAAACTCATCGGGATCACCTTGGCACACCAGGGCAGCTCGATGTCAGGAGCCAGCCGCTTGAATCCGCTGCCCCGAACAGGACGTCCCTGCAGCAGCACGGGCAGGGTCGTACCTTGGAACTGGGGACAGCTTTTCTGTTGCTACAAACAGCGGTACGAAAGCTTAGCTACGTCCCCAGCTGCGCAGCCTTGCTCCTGGACTACAGCATCGCCGGGGGAGCAGTACAAAGGAGCGCATTCATTCGCGCAACAGCTTTGGCCAAGAAACGCCAGCTGGCTTTCCCGTGCCAGGCAAGCAGGGGTGCCGCGGAACCGAGGGAACGCCCCGAATTTCAGCGGCGCAGTTTCCCAGGGCACACGCTGATGGGAACCAGATCAAACCGAGCACCGGCAACGCTAACAACCGTGTCAAGACATGAGATGTAGTGGCTTAACATCGGCCCGAGGTGATTAAAAGCAAACGGCGACCAAACGCGTCACACCTCTCCTACGAGCCGTAAGCGCTGAGGCAGCCAGCTCGCCCTCAGGGAGTGCCACGAACGCGGCTTTCCAGCCCGTAGGGCACGGGACGAGCCTTCCAGTCCTCGTGGGAGGCCAGAGCCCACGGTTCGAGAGGCGCACGGCACGAAGACGGGCCGTTCTCGGCGTTCCAAGCGTCGCGCAGTGCCGCGACAACAGGGTCTGTGCGCAGGCACGCCGCAGCTATCGGGTCGAAAGGGGAACAGCGGTACGAGCGAGCCCACTCCCCTCCTCTGCCTTACGAGGCCGAGCAGACTCAACACGCGCAGGCCCGCGAGCGAGTCCGTAGCTCACCTGGAAGGGGATTTAGGGCCGGCATTCAAGGGCTTGGAGGAGACTCCCTGTGTTCACTGGCCCCTGAACAGTCAGGGGAAGCAGCACATATCAAAAGGAGCACAGGAGGGTGGGAGAGCGTAGACAAAACCTCGGGATTCATTGGGATCCAGCAGCGATTTGAAGGAGAGTCCAGAGCGTTCCTTTACAGAGCCCTCCTGTAACGCCACCTCCCGCAGGCACCCGGGCGAGGGCCACCCTGGAGCTCGGCACTCGGACGACCGCACGGCCTTCACCCGCCGTGACGAGGCCGAGGTCTGAACAACTCCCACGTCCACCCACACGCTCGCTTCTTCCGGACCGTACACTGACGACCCCTTGCAGGAGGTCCCTTCGCCTCGAAAGCTCCTGCCTGCTCCCTCCTCCCAAGGCTCTCATACCACGCAGCCGTTCTTACATGGGGGATTCCTGCGCGCACGAGCACCGGCTGGCTTCCCTACGCTCTTCCCAGCTCGCTCCCTTCCTCCGCGGACACGGTTCAGCCCTGGTCACTCGGGTCTCTGCTGTTTCAGGCCTGGGTCTCTGCCAGGCTCTGACCCACAGCACCCTCCCTGACCGAAAGGAGGCTTCTTTGGAGGGAATAATGCTAATTATACATGGTCGCACATTAATTAGGCAGTATGAGGAAATGCTTAGCAGGGATTGACTGACATCAGACGCGTTTTGTTTGTGACAAAACCAAAACAAGGACCACGTCAGGAGATGTAAGCTAAGCGAGAAGGCACCGCTTCAACCCATCTCTCCTTTCAGTGGAATTCAGGTAACTCCTCGCTCGCTCTGCAAGCCAAACCCTCGGCGCCATCACAACTATCACCGAGAACTGCCAGCCAACAGCTCTCCCTCCGTTGGCTAAGCTAGAATGCAGCTGCCACCTTAAAATACTTTGCCAAGCAAAACAAAGAGGTTGCGAGCAAACGGCTGTACGGAGGCAAGACCAGCTGGAGAAGAGCCTGAAACGGGTCCTTCCCCACAGAGCTGTGTCCTCGCGCCCCTCTCCGAGGCCAGGCGTGCGCGGCGTACTTACTGCGTATGGGGATGAGCCGTGGACGTGCTCCAGGGAGTACTGGCGACTGTATTTCGGCATGGAATGTGCTGAACTGCTGTCGTTCAACATCAGGGGGCTGCAAAAGATTCCCAAACACCGCAGGAGTTACCGCGCTGCCGGCACCGGCTCTCGGGCACCACCTCGCCCTGGCAGAGCCCACCGCCCCAGCCCCGGAACCGGGTACTTGCACCCACCCGAGGGGCCAACGCACAGGTCTGGGTGCCCTGGAGGGGCAAGTGGCCATGGTCAGCACAGCAGAGCAGGCAGCCCCACGGCACAGAGGGACACAATGAGCCGCCGTGACCAGCCCCTGGGCTACATTTTGCAAGTCTGTTGAGCAGAAATGCAAAACCTCAGGCCTCAGAGGACTTCTTTACAGTCCCTGGTCACCTCCTTCTGCAGGCCTGTATTGTCAGCGCTCTGCTTGGCTTCGCTTCTCCATGGCCAACTGCTCCAAAGATGGATTACTTGTGGTCAGCTGTGACACAACCACTTCTGTGGCCCTTTTCATGTACTTGAGACTGTGGAGAAACTCTTTCTCCTTACGAGATAAATCATTTCAGCACGTCTTGGGCATTATCGCCATATAAACCACTATCTTCATTAATAATAATCAAGCCTGCTGTGGTGTTGTCTGCCATATGGTGCTGCCGGGCACTGTTCAAACACAGAAGGACAGCCTCGCCGTTCGACAGGCAGCACGGGACAAGGTGGGGGCAGGAACAGACACACAACCGAGTATCCGCCCGTTCGCATGTGAACGAGCGCAAAAAATCAGGCGGAGGAGGAGCCCACCTCACAGGACCAGACTGGAAGAGCGGGGCCCGATCAGCCTAGCGGAGTGTCAGATGAGACACACCAGAACCAAAAGCTGGGGAGGGGAAAGCGGCTGTGCTACAGCACAACCCCGGGACAGAACCAAGTCACTCCTGACTGGCCAAAACAAATTACCCCGGAATTGTTCTTAATCGCTTGCGGTACTTAAGTACTGAACGGTCATCCCGCACAACTAGCAAGGGGCAAAATAATCCACAGCACGTTTGGGGACAGGCTCGAGTGGTCTGTGAAGGCGTCACAGCAGCCTGCGACGGCACGAGGCTGGTCTGGACGGTCCAACGTTCCCCCTTCCGTGTAACGACAGAAACGTCGCGGCAGCGCCGAGGGACCGTCTCAGCGGTGCGAGACCCCAGCCCTCACTGTGCGTGCTGCCGGGGCGCAGCAGCGGGTTCGCACAGTGCGGTGGTTAGCTAGGAGGTAGGTTCTGCACGGGCTCATGTGGCCTGGATCGCAAACCCTTCTTGGTATCAGTTGCATAGCAGTGTTAGCTGGTTTTGGCTGGAGCAAGTACGTGAAGGCTCACATGATCCCAATGACCGCTGTCCAGTCCTACCCCACTGGCAAGGCTGCGACAGAAGACAGAGATCTGGGGGACCCACTCTGCTGATCCTCTCTTTATTCTCTCAGACAGGGAATCTTTATCTGGATGTAGAAATGCAGACTTACATCTTCCTCTTCACCCCAAGAATACGGTTGGATTGCACCAATGAAATCAAAAACTGGATAAGCTGTGAGGAGAAGAAAGGAAAAGCTGTTAGGGTGTGCGCCGTACCCGGGTAAGCACGGTCAGGAACAGCTCTGGGAGCGCTCGGCCCCGGGGCTCAGAGCAGAGCCAGAGCTGGGCGCAGGGGGGCACGGCAGCGTGCTGACTGCCGCTCCAAGCACACAGGCGAGGGCTAGGGGGAAAAACCATTACGTGGCAACCGAACTCTGCGTCGTAACACCGCCAGCCCCCGTTTAGCCTCTCCCCGCCGGACTTCCAGAACCTCACGGTAACAGGAAGGAAACACAGTGGTCAAAGCTGTTCTTGAACAGAATTATCGCCACTGCATCCCAGCCTGGTCCCTGCATCGCCGCGTACACGAACACAAGAGCGTCCCAATCCCTCTGTCTGGCAGGCCAGGATTTACCTTATTGACAACTTTCTGCTGCTGAGCATGCTTCTGCCTCAAGCTGGCTACTTCCCTCCACAACGCCTCATTCTCACTGCAAGAGAAGAAAAAGCCATCTGAGAAAAAAAAAAAACCCAAAACAAAACAAAAGCAAAACCCGCAGCCTCTCAGGCAGAGCAAATAAAGCGCGGGGCAGGCTGGAAAACCGCAGCAGGGGATTTGCCGACATCTCCAGATACCGGCTCATTTACGACCTCCTGGGGCTGAGGGTGAAATTGTGTTCATTAACTTCGCTTCGCCATCATTTCAGCTTGCACGGCTCCAGAAACAGCAGCTATTCACACGTGGGCAGTAACGCAGAGCCTTACCCAGGGAGAGCGAGCAGTTCACATCTGCTACAAGCCATTACTGTGCCCTTGCGGAAAGGCCCCCGGTGACCGAGCTCAATCTCCTTGATCTAGCCCAGGTGCACGCAGGGCTGGTTATAAATCGGCTTCCCTAGAGACAGGCGGGGGAAAGCCGAGGAGGAGCGAGCTCCGCACCCGGGCAGAGACCCAGGCTGCGCCGGGATGGAGCGCGGGCAGCACAACCATTGCACCGAGGAGCGGCTCAGCACCTGCCCCTCGGATTGCCTCCTGCAGCAGCAATTCCCCAACCCTACACACTTTTTAGAACCCCACATTTGGCTTTGCTATGCATATAAATGAAAACAGCAACGATCGGGTTTGTGTGTTCTGTGAACATAAAAGACGATGGAGAAATCAGCAATAAACCTGCAACGTTTTCTCTTATTCTTAAAGCTACTCGAGCTCCGAGGAGCTCACACGTGATACGGTTTAAGTTATACGTTTATGTGACCGCAGCACCGACACGACCTCAATGCCGGAGTTCCTCCGCAAGCAAACCAGCCATTTCGAGCTTTTTTTGGGGAACACCCCACCCCCCCACCCCCCCACCCCCCTTTGCGGGATCTTGACTGCTCAAGCCGCAATCTCCCTTTCAGATTTTAATTCAGAGACTTTCCCCTCCGGAGGGTTTTGAACTAGGGAGTTCCAGAACTCCCCAGAGTTCCACCCTCTGGGGAGGCTGGACGGCTTTCCCTTGGGCTTCAGGGAAGAGGAGCGGGACGGTGGCAGAGCCGACCCCGAACGGGGCAGCCAGAGGCCCCCGGCTGTACCCGATTACGATACAGGGGCAAGGCGAGCCCTCGGCAGAGCACAAGGGTGGGTGACAAAAACTCAGAGAGGGAGAACTCCCACGGAATCACTGCAACTGTCTCAGAACAGGCTATGGCTTGCAGACGCATCAAAAGTGTCTGAGGGAAGGAAGCGTTTCCCCCTTGGAGGGGACGGCCCTCCCGAGCTGCCTGCTCGCCCGCAGCAAGGGGTGAGCTTACAACCAAGGGGCTGCCTTTCGGCTACGGCGAGGAGCCGTCGGTGCTTTCGGCAGCAAACCCAGGCTGTCCTGAAAGGCAAGCGTAGCTGCCTGGGGGACTCGGGAGCCGGTGCCTGGCTGGGGAGCCGGGGCTGCCCTCGTATCGACGGGTACAGCTGCGGTTATCTCAGCTGCACCATCGCTCCCCGCGCACCAGCTGCCAATTACGCGCACGGAGGATTGCTGCTCCGGGCCCCAGCGGGGATTTGGGGAGGTCTGTAAATTAGCCGAGCTTTCCTCGGCACAGACCATCTGAACGCGGCGGCTCCTAGATTCGCCTCGGGACAGAAAGGCGCATCGAGAAATCGCTGGGCCCCGGTGTCAGAATAGGAAGGGCCGCAGCCCTGCACCCGCTGCCGCAATCCCAAGGGTCGGAGGCGGAGATGAAGCTGTCCTCGCAGCGCCGGCCGCTGCCCGTGCCGCACCTGAGCCATGCAAAGAGGTCGAGGTCTGGTGGATCAGAGCCGGTGATGTATCATGAAAGGCAAAGAAAGAAGGTGGTAACTGCTCATTAGGCAGCGGGAGAGAAACAGCTGGACACAAGGTCCCCAAAGGGTTAAACTGATCTGAGAGCAGCAAAACCCCCCCTTTAATACGTTCTTTAGCATACTGTTTTATGAGGCAATTAAATGCCGGTGAAGAGTTTACAAGGGCCAGTTTCAAACATTTCATTTCGGGAGTTATTAAAAGATCTTTGAAGCGTTTTGTTTATACAATATTTTACGGGACCGCATAAACCGGACCCCGCTCCGCACCTGCCTCCCTTAAACGGCTGCTCCTCGGGGACGCGCGGCGTGCCCTCCCTCGCCCTGCGCAGCCGGGACGCCTCTGAAGCCGGGGACGAGGGCCAGCAGCCTCAGAAAAAGGTTCGTGGCCGAGGTCCCCGCCTCTCGAAAGCAAAGACAAGGGACTCCTCTCTCTTGCAGCGGGGAGCGCGTGGGACCGGCTGACGGGCGAAGGGCTGCCTGTCCCCGGTGCCCCCCCCCCGGTACCCGAGGCTCCTCCAGCCCGACGGCGGGCGCCTCGGCTGGAAAGCTGCCTGGGCGGCTGCACGCCGGGGGGAGCACGGGGGCTGCAGGCAGGATCCCCAGCTCGACGCGGATTTTCCCCCCGCAGAAAACCAGTGTCCCCCAGTTTGAGAGCGGAGCGGACGCGGGGCTGTTCGGAGGGAGCGGACGCCTTCCCGCCGCGGCCCAGGGGCTCAGGACGCCCGCGCGCTTCTGCCAGACAGAGAATGACATTTGTTATCTCCCGAAGCCAGGAGAGACGCTCATTTATCACTGCGGCTGTACAAGGGTCCTCAGGAGAAACGTCCGTCCTGCTTGAAAAACAGCCTTTCCAAAGAGCTTTAATTACCAGTATACACTCAGGAAAATGGTCGTTACTCTCCCTTCAGATAAAATTACTCTGGGTAAAAGCCGCGCTTGGCTTCATAGCTAGCAATTTTTAAAATAAATGACTATTTTTCATCCAATATTTTGCAATTTAAAGAAAATGCAGTCTTGCAAGCTGCGACACTCTCATCGGGGCTGTGCTGCTGCTTGGCGTTTTTCTTAGAACCAGGCTTTTACAATCAGGTAACTGCAGGAGAGCCGTCTTACTCTCGTTGAAGGTGAACTCCAGCACGCAGCTGCGGACAGGAGTTTGCCTCCAAGAGCGTGCACAGAAAAAAAAAAAAAAAAAAAAAGCCTCAGTTCAAGTTTTTAAATCTCCTGCCCTGGAGACTCACGCTAGAAAATACGTGATTTCCAACCGCAGCGTGCGACTGTGACCGTATGTGAACACGCTCGATGCTCGCAGGGTCTGTATCCGAGCTTTTTTCTGCCCTACCATATTTTTATCCGCTGCCACAAGGTTCTTCAGAATTTATTCAGACGCGGCGCTGCAGCAAGCGGTGGGTTACTTCGTCACGCGGTACGTGGACGTTCTAGTACTTCAAACAGTGAATTGAAAATAAAACTGGGTTTTAACCAAGCGAATCAGTCAAGGTCTGAAGGGCCTTGCTCCATCCTTATTTGCCTGAAAAAACCCAAGCGGGCAAAGATCTTCGTTCAGGCCTAGTATGGGTCCAGAGCAAAGTGTGGGGTCACGGATGCGACGGCCTGACCCGAATTCCAGGTGGGACGCGGCTTCCCAGCCCTCTTCCCGCGCCCTGCCCTTCCACGCAGGGCGACGCGTCCTGCACAGCCCCGCGCCCTGCCGGTTACGCGTCCCAGGGGCCGAAAGGCTCGTCGGGACGACGCGAGGGGGCTTTAGCCTTCGGGAGCAACACTGAACCCTGTCCCCGGGGCACTTCATGCACGCCCGCGGATGAGCTCAGGAAGGGCAGGAGCCGGGTAACCTGTGTTAGTTGTGGCAGTAAAAGTGAGCGAGGGCAATACGCTGCGGCAGATGAAAATTACCCGGAAAAATAGGAAGCAGCGCCCACGCAGAAAGGCACAGCCCCGAGCTGAGCGGCGCTGCGCGGAGCGAGGACCGTGACACGATAAACGAGCGGTTCTGCAAAGCGCCGACCCGGTGCCCCGCAGCCGCCGAGTCGAAAGACAAAGCGAAGGCGAACAGGGAGCAACTGTTCCCTCTCCCGTCTCATTTGAGGCCAGGGCTATCAGCTGAAGTCAGCAGCTGGCAGATTCAGGACAAACAAAGGGACGCGGTTCTCCAGACAACGCGTAATTAAGATGCAGACCTCTGCTGCCGGATCCCAGGAGCCATCGGACAAAAATCACACAAAGAAAAACAAACCTACTGAGGACCATTAAAGCGGCAGGGCATCACCTGTACCTCGGGCGGCCCCTAACCCACACGGCTGGTGCCGGGGGACTGCTCCAGGAGAGCAGCGCTACCTCCTTGCCTTGCTCCTTTCCTCCTGCCCTTTGCGAACGGTCTCGTCAGGGACGGAGCTGGAAGATCAGGACCTTTGACTTGACACCCGGTAATTTTTAAAGTCCCCACTCCACACCTGTGTAACTCCCGCCTGCAGTTAAACCCCGACTCCGACCTTTCCTGCCGTGTCTTGCAAACGATCACTCTTCTTTGCTCAAACTAATTTTTAAGCTATTGTTTTAAGATCAATACTTGAGCTGTCAGCTCCGGGGCTTTATGGCCTGTGCTGCCACCCGCGACACCCAGAGGAAGACGTGTCGGACTATGCGGGCGAGCTTAAGAGGGCAGGGTTCTGGAGGTACGGGACCTCCCCGGGGAAGACGGCACATAAGGGAAAGGGTCGGAGGCAGAGCTTAGGGCGAGCCGGACTACGGAGGCAGAGATCGGGGCGTGCGGGGTGAGGCACCGAGCAGGGACGTTCACTCCCTGTGACAGCAGTGTCCGGTGGAAGGAAGCAGCTGGGTCTTAGTCCGCACTAAATCAGCTACTAGACTAAAAAGCTATTGAGTCCCGGCTCGAGCGCTATCGATCTTTAATCTCCAGCAGGTATCACCACTGGGGGGACTCACTCTTGGAAAAGGGTGAATTAGCTGTAAATGGCTCTTGCTTTAGAGTCTGGAAACAGCTCAGGAATACGGAACACTACTGACTGCCCACACCGAGAGGGGCTGTCCGCGTTCCGCTGCCTCAGCAGGGATGCACACCAAACGCAGCCGTCAAAAGGGTATTGGCACCGCCTCTGCCTTCTTTTTATTATCCCAGTGGGCTTATGAGAGAACGCAGCGTTTCGTTTCTGCAGACAACGTGGCCGCATTAGTGACAGACCACAGGAGGAGCGGGTGTCGCAAGCAGCGCAGCGGCAACAGCACCCGCGGACACCACTGGCTTTCCGAAGGCCCAGCCACCCCGAACGGGGCTGCGGCAGGGAGCGGTGGTATCGGTAACTGGAAAGAAGAGCGGTTTTCAAAACGTGCAATGTAACCCACCCGAGAGAGAGAGAGAAAAGGGTTGGTTTTCAGACCGAGTCGCTTCCAACAGCAAAGCCGCGCCGGAGCAGCGAGAGGTGCCGGCTTTGCGTTTGAAGTCGGTGCCCTAATACCCGCTGCCTCACGAGCCAGGCACAAAGGCACAGCTGTTCGTTGCTTTCCAGCAACATGAGGAGAGAGCAAGACGACCTGAGCTCAGAGGAAGCTCTGACCTTCCTAACAGAAGTGGGTTCCCTGTCTTTTATACTTATTTCCTCGCCCGGCTTCGCGTTCGGTTGGTACCCACAGCACCCCTCACCGCAGCAGACCAAGGTTTCTGGACCTCAGGCTCAGAGAGCTTCTCATCTCTTCACTTTCTCGAAGCACTGAGTTTCAGTTCTC
Source organism: Morus bassanus (assembly GCA_031468815.1). Taxonomy (NCBI): domain Eukaryota; kingdom Metazoa; phylum Chordata; class Aves; order Suliformes; family Sulidae; genus Morus; species Morus bassanus. The sequence continues at coordinate 169,309,903 of CM062567.1, forward strand.
CCCCCACACGAGCCGGCGCTGCCACCGAAGAGCCGCCCAGTCGCCTCCCCGGGGCACCCTCTTCTGAAGCCAAGAAGCGCGTCAGGGAAGGGCGCAGGGCGTTTTGCTCCGCGCGTCCACGGCAGCGAGGACAGGAGGATCGCTGCCAGGGTTAGCCTGGGGCCGGCTAAGGCGTTCAGCTCGCCGGTGCCTGACACCGGACTGCCCGCCTCCACCCTCCGGCACGTGTCCTGCGCTCAGACGTAACAGAAGAAGAAAGGATAGGAAGCTGAACGTCAGGGGTCGTGAGCAAGGGTACACGGAGGAGCTCAGAGCTGGGTCTGCACAGCCCGAGCAAGCGGGGGCCCCGAGCCCTGCCGGAGCCCGAGCGCGCGTCCCCAGCGCCGGCCTGCGCCGCCGCGCGTCGACCGCAGCGCAGCTCCCGGGAGACGCCGCTCAGCCCGTCCTGCGGTAACGGAGGGAGAAGGGCGAGGACAGAGGAACCTGCTGAAGGCGACGGCGTGCCTCCACGGGCACCGGGTGGAGGAGGTCTGAAAGCTTTCCTCTGGGAGGATGGAAAAACTCACGCCGCCCCCTCCCTCCTAACGAGACAAATCTTGCGTTCCTTTCGGGGAGAAGGACGCGGCTGACTGCGGCGTTAAGCGTGGTTCAGAAACTTCAGCCGCTCTTTGCGGCCGCCAAGGTTCGCTCGTTCTGTAGGTTTTCCTAAACACCGAGGTGTTCAGGCCCCCCAAAAGTCCCTGTTCCCAGTTTACCAGTTTCCACTTTTTCAGCACGCGTAAAGGTAACAATTTCAAGAGTTTGAACTGCCTCTGCTCTACCTCGGAAAATGGCACTGACCTTTCTTAGAGCAACGAGACAGGCATTTTTGTGTCGTATTTACAAGAAAAAAGACTTTTTTGTTTCGCCAAGGCGCAGAAGTCACCATCTTAATCACAGGCAGAATATTATGTAAAAAACCAGTGCCGCACAGCACCGGGTTGCATTGTGAGGTTGCCGGCTTGGCAAATAAAAGTCTACAAATAAGCTCTTTAAGGGTCTACCTAGTTTTGCAGGGACTGTAGATAACGATAACATCCTTTGATCACAGAGGCGAACACCCGCCTCCGCCTTCCTCATTGACCCACCGTACGAAGAAGTCAAAGGTAAAGGAGGCCAGGAAAGAACGAACGATACGACTGAATAAACCCGCGGCACGCCACTATCCCGAATACCTTCCCCCGCCGTCATCGCCCTCGCTGACATCGCACGGACTGGGAGGCCAGCGACCAGGGTGACGTGGACGATCTCTGCAGGAGGAATGACCACAGAAATGAGGGTTCTTCAGGCTTGGAGATCAAAGGGGATGTGTCAGAGCCCCATAAAATCATGAATAATACGGAAAAAACTATTCGTTCACCCTTCGAAGTAAGAGTCACCCGACAATAAGCTTTAACAGAAGAGTATTTCCACCGCACAAGGCGACTGAATTGCAGAGCTCACAGCCCTCAGCGGTGTGCATCCACCAACAGATAAACCAACGCGTGACAGGAACACCAGGAACTCCGAGACACAGGGGCAGTCCTCGGTGCGGCGGTCTTCGACGTGCCGGAGCTCAGTGTCCAAGGCAGGAATCCTCCTCCTCGCCCCGATGCCAATATGCGTTCCCTACCCATCTGTTGTGGTCAAAGAGTTTCAGCGGGCAAATATCTGCCCAGTAAATCAATTATTCCCATAACTGCTTCACGTCTGAATTCACTAGTTCTGTGGCAATCGACGGAACGCTCGGAGGAACGCTGGCGTCAAACCTCAGTCACACGACCAACGCAGGCAAACAGATGCACGTAACCTGGGGGGTCCTCCTGGAGGAGCCTAAGAGAAAGCCACGAAGACTCTTGGGGCAGAGCAGTAGTTTCGACCGCCGCCCAGCGAGGATTTAATCTCCATTTTCAGGCAAAACGTCTGGGAAGAGCTCTGCTACCCGCTGCCAACCGCTCAGGAGAACCTCCGTCCCAGGGAGAGCTGGGGAGAAGAGCGGGTCTTCCAGGGGACATCTTCAGAACTAGTCACGAACCGGAGCAGAGCGCGACAGCAAGGAAGCGTTGGTCGGGTCGCACAGCGCAACGGGGGCAACGCCACAGCTCCCCAGGGCTGCAGGGATCAGGGGGTTTTTGCAGAAGGGCGACACACAGATGCTCTTGAGCCTGAAACGTTACCCCAAGTAACAGCCACCCGCTCATTAAGCCCGGGGTCTCACAGAGGTGGACGGACCGATTCGGTGTTTATGTATTTCGTACACACGCCTTCCGAAATAATTTTAACTGCAACAGAATATTCAGGTAGCGCCAGTTCATACGACCAGGGGAACGGCCCATTCCTCCGCGTCAATAAAGACGAACCGTCTGTCCAAACAAACTCACAGTTCAATTAAAGAGCTCGTACCCTGGGATCCTGTCACGTTAACAGCCAACAGCTCCTTGGACTAAGCTCGCTACGAGCAGAGTGGCTCTTACACCAACGAGAAGCTTTTTTAAAGACCTGATCCAGAAAAACCAGCCCGTGATGACCGAACCTGTGAGCACCAGGGAGATTCTCCTCAGTCCTGAGCGCAGGGTTAAGCTATGCTTGTGACCAAAGTATTTAAGGTCCCTGCGATGGCCCGGCGTAAGGCAACCACTGAACTTCAGCCAGGGCAGCAGTAGCCCCCACTGGCACATTACCAGCAAAATACAGATCCTAGCCAAACATCAAACCTGGTTTTCTTAGCACGGCACTACTCCTCCTCTTCCTAGTGAGCCAGCAGAGTCTGTTTTGTTCAATACGTTCTTCTGAACCATGTCAGACAAGTATGGACAGAGGCAACTGAACGTTCCCTGCTTTTTTTCTGACAAAGTAGAGGATCGAGAGAAAACCGGACCAGTTTACTGCTCCTTAAGCGATTACGCGACCGGCAGGATGCTGAACGGCACGGTGACCCGCTCCCTCCGGCTCTGGCCAGCCTCAGGGTACAGTTTGGGGCACGGCCTCAAACCACCACCCCGACAAAAGTCACTAGGAGACTCCGAACAGCTCTTCCTGCAGAAGGCACCGTAAGAACAGATCAGCGAGGACGAGGCACGGCGGACAGGTCAGCGCTGCGCAAGAGGCAACCGGCGAGGCGGTGTGAACGTGCTGCCAGAAGCCGGTGCCTCCAGAGCGGGCAAGACGCCTGCAAGCGCCGTCCAGCGACAGGCACCAGCGGAAAGAGCCCGCGGTGAGAAGGACAAAACCCTGTTACAGACCATTCGCTCTCTATACCTGCTAGAAAGCAGCTTACGCTACAAACCAGGGTTAAGAGATGCCAGTTGGGTTGAGTTATTTTAACATCAGTATGTCAGACTATGGTGGTAATTAATTTCAGGTTTAGATCACTGCACTGAAAAATGAGTACTCCGCAGGTCTTTAACCTATGGTTTGGAATGACCAATAAAACCGACTTCAGATGATCTCAAGCAGTGACTAAGCTCATAAAAAGCAGCAGCGCAGATAAAACACACAGATCCCACATTATACTCAGCATTATAAGCCATCAAAGCAATTTTAAGATCAAGCTGATGTTTGACTCTGAGCCAGCCCAGGTCCCCCAGGACCAGACTGACATGTGGAGGCCATGGTAGGAGAGTTAGTGTTTTGGCCCCAATCTCTGAACAGCTGGAGCCTGTGCAACCTTTGCACAGGAAGGCCATAAAACAACACATTACAATTGTCCAATTTAGAGGTCATAAAAGCGTGGACCACAGTCTCAGTGCAAGGCTGGAAGAGCCAGAGTTCAGCCAACAAAACTGAAGCAGTGAGCACAAAAGCGAAAAATAGCACGCTTGCAATTAGGGATACGCGAAAGCCGCCGCAGAGCGCAGAAACCTGGCCCTTCCTCCAGTAGCACCCCAGCCTTGCCTGCAAGTGGCCAGGTCCAGACACGCGGGTATCCTTTTCCCTTCTGGCTCTTGGGAAAAATTCAGCTATGCACATGCAGTCTTCTTTCCATAAAATCAGGCTTAATGGTAACCGGGTTCCAGGAGCCTCATTTCCCTTCCACTGCAAAAGCTCTTGCCACCTCCTTTTTGAAGTGGCAGACGCTCCAGCTGACACCGTTGATAGCACACCTGCATAAAGGCAAGCCCTCATTTCGTTACCAGCGAAACCAAAAGGAGCAGCAGACTGGGCGGCCCATCACCACCGCCTCCATCGCCTGGCTCTAAGCAAGGCCGGGGACCATTTGTGCTAACAGCTGGTCCTTCGTCATGCACAACGCAGGGACGGCGGCTCCGGGGGGGATGAAGCCAGACGTAACTGTTTCCTTAGGTTACTGCAGCACACGAGAAGACGGGACGATGGAAACCCTGCGAACAGAATACAGCTGCTAGAGAAGGCCACTTCAGTACCAGTACAGGTGGGGGCTGACCCGCTGGAGAGCGGCTCTGCTGAGAAGGCCCTGGCAGTGCTGGTGGGCAGCAGGGTGACCACGAGCCAGCGACGTGCCCTTGTGGGCAAGAAGGCCAAGGGTGTCCTGGGGTGCGTGAAAAGGAGTGTGTCCAGCAGGTGGAGGGAGGTTATCCTCCCCCTCTGCTCTGCCCCAGTGAGACCCCATCTGGAGTGCTGCGTCCAGTTCTGGGCCCCCCAGCTCAAGAAGGACAGGGAACTGCTCGAGCAAGTCCAGCGGAGAGCTGCCAAGATGATCAGGGGCCTGGAGCATCTCTCTTATGGGGAAAGGCTGTGAGAGCTGGGTCTGTTCAGCCTGGAGAAGAGAAGACTGAGGGGGGATCTCATCAATGCTTATAAATATCTGAAGGGCGGGTGTCAAGAGGATGGGGCCGGGCTCTTTTCAGTGGTGCCCAACGACAGGACAAGGGGCAACGGGCACAAGTTGGAACACAGGCAGTTCCACATGAATATGAGGAAAAACTCATTTCCTGTGAGGGTGCCAGAGCAGTGGGACAGGCTGCCCAGAGAGGCTGTGGGGTCTCCTTCCCTGGAGACATCCAAACCCGCCTGGACGCGGTGCTGTGCCCCCTGCTCTGGGTGTGCCTGCTGGAGCAGGGGGGTTGGACGGGGTGACCTCCAGAGGTGCCTTCCAACCCCTGCCATTCCGTGATTCTGTGAATGCCCGCTCCCGAGCTCCTGCACTGCCGCCCCTGAGCGCAGGGAGCCTCCGCTGCATAAACCCCCCAACCAAGACATTGCTCTGCTTCAAGATTTACTGCAGCTCTACCAGAAACCAGTGCCTTGACAGTGATGTCTCACTTCCAAATCCGAACCAGGAGTACATCATTACTTAACTCTGCTTGCTGCATTCTCACATATTTTGAAAAGGAAATTCAGCAACAAAGCAGAATTGTAATTTGTTATTTCCAGACGGGTACCAGTGAACTGCGAAGCAGAGCCCCCGCAAAACTGCTCGATACCGATTCCCAGCAACAGCGCTGTAATTAATCCTAATCCCACTTCTTTCACTAGGAAACAGCCAGTTAATAACAGGCAGAACACCACGGAGGAGGATGCCGACTCTTGAACGGGAATACACAGATGCTGTCCAGCTGCCCGACCCTATACAGTGCACAAAGAAAAAAGGCTCTTTCTATGCAGACAGACATCCATGGCTGCTCAGCTGCGCAGGGATGAGGCCCCTGAGGACAAGATGCTCCTTCATCTAGTTCCGATTCCAGCAGGCAGACCTGGTTCACAAGAGAATATAGATCACTACTGCCTCCAGAAGACTCTTTTGATAAAGAGGTTTGGCCACCCTGGCTGCAGACAGCAAAGGCACAGTCACACTTCTTTGCTGACACCTGAGTATCCCTTCCCTTTTTTGCCCACAAGCAGCAGAGGAAGCATCCAACCTGTCCAGAGTGGCAGAAGGGAGGCTCTGCGCGGTGGCTGAACCGCCCAGCGGTGCAGGAAGCTGGCTGCCTGGCATGCTTTCCTAGGGTTCCGCAGGGTTTTGGGCAGGATGACACGTGGGCCTCCTCTTCGCCAGCTGCCTCCGTCCTGTTACCACGGACTGGATCTTCCTAATCGGCTTCCGTCCCGCTCCCCCGCCGCCCTGGGCAGGAGCAGGGTGCGTAAGGAAGAGAATCAGGTTTTCACTGGAGAGGAAAAATCCTATTTGTGGAAAAAGCCTTGCATTTATTGTAAGGTACCTACTCCAAATTCCTACGTGGAATTTGCAGGCGTGCACAGGCGCGGTCGCTGCCTCTCAGCTCAGCACGGCCCAGGCACCGTGTTTTAGCCTCCCGTTTCTCTAAGCGCAGCACCTCCAGCGCCATTCCTCTCGCTCAGCCTCCACGTGAGGCTCCCCTTCCCACGGTACATCCATCTACGCAGGGTCGCTGCCCGCAACGAACCTCCGCACGCTCACTTGCGCTGCTCTTCCCTAGCAAAGATGTTGTTAAAAAACCCACACGTGAGAAGTAGGATGTTCTTTGCTATTACTACCCTAACGGGCACGGCTTGCTGGGACAAAGGCGACGGGGTCCCTGAAGTACCTCGGATCACTACTGGGTGCTATTTAGAGGTAAAGGTCAAGTTTGCCTGTAGACTGACTTGTGTATAGAAAACAAAAAAGTTAGAACTTGGTTCAAACGTGAAGGGTACAGTAACCCGCAGCGCAAGCTCAAAAAGCGGCACAGAAATTCCAGTTCCGGCTTGGGAGACCACGTCGTCCCCTCCTGCTCCGAAACACCTCGCGCCGCTTGGCCAAGCTGCAGAAACAGGACACAAGAAATCACGGGCTCATAAAGCAGGGTGCAAAACACAGAAAATACCTGACCAGCCATTTCACAGAAGATCGTCTTACAAATTTTACGTCTTTGCTATATAGACGGGGCCTCAGTTTTTCCACGCCGGGACGGACATGCAGAACAGATACGCAGAACAAACCAGTTGCTCTCTCGGAGCTATTGAGGAAAGGTGAAGAGAGAAGCAGGGCCGCAAAGGTCCGCCTAATTCTAAGTCTAGGACTAAAAGCCACGCAGTTACTCAACTCCCCGACGATTTTAAGCGGCTTTTAACCAGAGCACCTTACTCCCCGAAGGTGGGAGGGCTTCTGTTAATGAGGCTTTTCTGAGTACGGTGACTAAACTTGGACATCACCTAGCTGGCTTCATTATGTCCTAGCTCAGCTTTTCTCTCACCTAACACTGATGGATTCAATCTTTTCAACAAATGTTCTAATGCAAACTCTATCCCCTTAGGTCAGTGTCAAACGATAATATATATGTTGCTTTTGGAACCCTGAAGCCATAAAGCAAGCTACACGGGTCAAAATTATTTGGTATGATTTACTGGGGGTTTGCATACGGTAAACTAATTCTGGTGAGGAGGAATTATACTGCAAAAGGCCAAGTTCTTGTGTCTGTTTAGATTTATTTTTGTCAAGAGAAATTTTAACTTTTAAATTCTGTTAGCAACTGGGGCCTTGTAAAAGCGGCGGGGCCTTGTAAACAGAGTCTGGTCAGGAGGAAGTGCTCTCAGCGTCCCATGGCAGAGCTTCACGCGCTGAGCCAAAGCGAACGCAATCCCTGAAGGGGACATGGAGAAAACCGATAAAAACAGGTGCAGACACCACAGCTAGCTTGCTGCTTTCAACAATCTGTTTAAAATTAAACTTACGGATACACTTGGGCTCCCGCCGGGCTCGAGCAGAGCCGATGAATCACTGGGAAGTGACAGCCTCCCCGTCTCACCTTCCTGCCCCGCGCTTTGCACGAGGGCAGCAGCGTTGGGAAAGCTGCAGGCAGGGGAGCGCCGAGCGCTAGCAGGCAGAGATCTCCTTCCTCCCTACAAAAGAACTCGTCGGGACAAACATTTCCAAATCAAGAGAAGACAACGTCTCCATTCAGAGCGCTGGCCTGCCTTCCCCACGCGGGCAGCGCTCAGGCTCACGTTGTTAGTCCTGTAACGGTAGGAGCTACTGCAACGCTCCTCCGGGGAGGGCAATGCCGCAGCTGCGCAGAATCCCGTTATCTACCATCCTATTCCTGCAGCAGACGCATACAGACAAAAAGAAGTCCAAGTGTTGTCTTCCCGAGTTGTTTTACAGTCCAAAAAGACACGCGTGCTACCACACCCAAGGTTAAGGTAAAACCCTCTCCTTACAGAGCCGCAGGCAGGTCACGAGAGATGAGGAATTACAGAAAGACACCGATAGACCTGGAGCTGGGAAAGAACATTACATCCAGTCCAACGTTGCTTCGTACCCGACAGCTAGCGCGGCACCACGAGCGCCAGCTTTAATTGCGACTGTCAGTTTAAAATCTAAACAGTTCCAAGTTAAAAAGCCCAGAAGAAAACATTTGGCTTAGATCTGAGTCACTGCTTCAGAAGCTAAGAAAGCAGAACGGAAGCCAAAAGAAACTGCAGAAATTCTAGGTCAGTAACCTGCTCAAAATTCAGCGTAATTAACAACCGCTCTTTGCATGAAGACATCTCTGGAAGGCAACGGCCCCCCAGCCGAAGGGACGGGGTTCAAGCGGATCCCGTTCCCCCCGACGGAGCTGGGGTTCCTATCCCTTCTCCCGTGGTGGTTTCTGATGACTTCCCGATTTTAAAATCCTAAAAGACAAAAGCAATCGGAAATAGGGAAGATGCTAACAGTAACGCCTTTAACACGAAACTTGGCACGTGAGAAAAGGCATCCTGGCTGCCGGCAAGTTAAGCATTTCGGTTACGCTGTGCCCTTTAACATCAGTCAGCCTGGGAGTAACTCTTCTAGCAAAGCCTCAGCACCAGTAAGGAACTGCTGATGGTGCTGCAGAGTAAAAAGCAACGCTTCCCAAGGCACTTCCCAAATATCAGCACAAAGAAGTTAGGGAAGGTGTTCAGTAACCGGTGCTTAACCTGGGCAGTGATTTTGCTGACGTTGGAGGGAAAGAGAGCAGGAGTTGCACCCAAGCCTTGGTGCCCCGGCTCCGACAGGGCTCGCAGCGGTAGCTGGTCACCTTCGCTCGTTGCTTTTGGAAGGACCAAGTGCTCAGACTGCAGGCTCCTCCAGCCACCGCGGAGCCCGCGCGATGTCAGGCTGCGGGACTGCCAGGCTGCACGGCGACGCTTTCGAAGAATCACTTCTACACCGGACTTGCACGAGATACCATGACTTGGGGAAGGGGAGGATGAAAGGGATGTGTCAGAATAAGCTGTCTGAAGTAGAGGACAAAACCAAAGCCAAAATTCACGGCCTCGCTGTGGCTTATTTAATCCACACAGAACTGCCTGAAGGGGTTGTCTTCGTACGCTCTGATACATTTCACTTCATGATAAAAGGGGGGAATCAGCAAAAGAAGTAGTTTTCAGATGGTTAACTAGCTGCGAGTGACAGAGGAGCGTAACCAAGCGCAGCGACGCGCTTTCAGCCTCGACTCCAGATCCCCCTTGCGCTAGCTGGAGCGGACGAAAGCTCTGCTGCAGCGCCGGTGCCAGAACGAAAGGCGGCTCCTCGTTTCTTTAGCAAGAGGCAAGGGAGCCTCAGGCTTTGTGTTCCCCAGAGTGAGAAGGTTTGCTCTTTTTGCACATCTTTCTCCATGAGGTAACGAGAAGGACAAAGACAGCGTGATGCAATGCGACCCTCAACTCCAAAAGCCAAAAAGGCAGGAGGCCGCCAAGAGCACTCAAATCTTCCCTAAAGCTCACGGCCATTTCAGACGCTTGTTTCACCCGTAGCTTGCTCGCCTTTTTTAAAAAAAAAAATACCCAGAGACCCATAAAATACCTGGAAGACAACAAGGGACTTCTGTTTTCCAGGAGCAAAAGCCCCCACCCTAGAACTACCAAAAAGCCCCCCAGAAAGCGTCAGACTAAGAGCAGAGAAGTGCAGATTAAGCAAACCGAAGCAGGTGAGATTCCCCTGCGCTCCAGGGAAGCAATGTCCTTGCTCGCAAAACCTTGGCCCCTCGGGAGCACTCTCCGGTTCTGCTGAAGGAGCTGCTGACAAGGAAGAATAAATATTTTCACATCCGAAGTTCAGTTTATCTACTTTCCATCATTTGCTGCCAGCGCCAGAGACCGACGGCAAATTATCCAGGCACGTGTTATTACATGACAGCGGAGATGTGTTTGACTGTATTCCTTAGTCTTTCGGGCAGACTTCTTGAGCTAAACTGAGCCAGTATGAGAAGATTCGAGAAGGCCTGTTCACAGCTGTGCAGTAAAAAGACATTTACTATGAGCGTTATATCGGATGTGCCAAAGGCGATATCCAACTCAAACCAGTAAAAACCCCCAGAACAGCTCTCCCTCTACTAGCTTCAACCCATATGCATTTTCAACATGCTCCAAAGATCTTACTTTGACAGAAGACGAGCCGTGACCATAAACCTTTTTTTAAGCCAACAAAGCAGCTCGATATAAATTACACCTGGTGTGTTTAGCTACAGTGAATGCCCTTCCCCCAATCCAAAATACACCTTTAGACCAAAAAAACAATAGTTAAGAATGGAGTGTTTCAGGCACTAAGAAATAGCTTTCTGCTTCTGGCACCCTCACCCCTTTGGAGACGACTGTCACTGTCTCAAGTCATACAAAGCAGCTGTAATTTCCTACCGTAACCGTGCAGAGACACCGCACCGGCCGCACGAGGCGGACCGAAGACTTCTGCTCGGCCTTGGTCAGAGACCAGAGCTCCTCGCTGGAGGAGTACGATGGAGCAGATGAAGAACAGCTGGCCTACAGACCCTCCTTCAGCTCCGACCTGCCCACCTGTGTAAGGGGAACAACCCCTGGTTTCCACCGGTGTCTCCGCTCCGAAGCCGGCAGAGTTTCCCAGGAGCGACTCCCACGCTGTGGCTGAGGCGCAGGTCTCCTCTACAGCGGAGCAAGGCTACCCAGACCCGAGTCCAACACGGAGAACAACGTCACACTTGCACTCAGCTCGACTTAGTGCCTACTAACATCCCCTGTTCAAGGCGGGGGAAAAAGTCTTGGAGTCGGATTCCTCAAAAATCCAGAAGACGGGGACAGGCCTATCGGCGACGGGGAAGGAGAACTGCGCTAGCAAGGCACCGGACACCGAAATCTTTCCGGAGCATACCTTGCGGCATCGGGTTTTCAAGCCAAAAAAGCCCAGAACACCGGGATCATCCGGTCTGTAAAGCACAAGCCATGGCACTCGCATGCGTTCATTCCTGCTGCAAGTCCAGCAGGACTGTGGCTGGAATGGAAAGTCTTGAATTCACATTTTCAGCGGTGAAGAAATCAACCACAGTCTTCCACGTATTATTCAAATACCTCTTTTCACTTAAGAGCACAGACCTTATTGCTAGTCTCACTTTATCTTTTTTCACCTCTGTTACTGCATGAAAAACACTCAAGCTACCGTTCCTCAGGCTGGAGCTGCCTCCCGAGGTGGCACATCAGCGCTCATTCACCTCCCTTTTTCAGTAAAGAAGGCTGAGCTCCTCCGGTCACTTGTTACTCAGCAAGTTCTCTATCACTTTAGTCATTCGTGTTTCTGTTCCTGAAGTTTGCTCAACAAGTCAACATTCTTACACTGCTGGTACAAGAGCTAGACGCGCTCCTCTGGTTGCGGCCAGACCTATGTCTTTTACGAAGCCAACGGTTAACCGAGGTCTCCTACGTATAACCGGGAGTATCAAAAGAGAATGAATGCAGGACCTTTTGGTCCCATCGCAAGCTCATTTTCACAGCTACCGCTCTCCATTCATAGTAATCTTGCACTTAGCCAAACAAAAACGTCATGTTTTCACAGCAAAATGCACCTGCTCCTAATGCACGGCTGACAAAACTTCAGATATTCAACTGAAGTTCACTTCGCGCAAGTAACCGCGGCTAATCCGCTCTGGCGTTCGAATGCCTGCTGGTTGCTTCTAGAAGTTGGGGTGGGTAAGAGCAGTGCAAGGAAGTTTGAACCACACTGTGTATTTCCACGTAGAAAAGCTTCAGGAGGTCACCGTTATTGAACTTCTCCCTCAAAGACCAACACGCACCAGAGTTTCTTTGACATCTGGGCTCCTCCTCGCCGAGTCCGAGCCTGCTGCGGCGTGAGCGGGGCTTTTTTTCCCCAACTCCCCTGCACACCGGTGGCTGCACGGCCATCGCCAGCGGTCTGCGTTAGCAGCTGACGAAGCAGCAGGTCTGTCTGGAAGTTCTGCATCACGGCTGAAGTCTCTTCTGTCCCGTGCGGATAAAAACGGTTCCTGTATTGAGCCACTAATGTATTTCAAGCCTTCACGCTGGAGGATTAAAAGCCACAGAATTTGCAACGGAGACCTCTGCGCACTTTGCGGTGCGGTTGAGGCAGGAATCCAACAGGATTGTGGCTGCTGCCAGCTGTAGTGAGTCACCGAGAAGCAGCAGCACACCAAGGACAAGCTGAAGGTCTTAACCCGCGCCATTTCACCTACGAAATGATTGTAGCTGCGCAGATGCTGGGGAGGGTGACTGCTGACGTTGGCGTGGTGAAGGGGAAGGAGAGGAACCTGGAATAACCCTACTGTAGGGATGCAACACGACGTAAACCAGCAGGCCCTCAAGAACATTTAAAGAACTTGTCAAGAAAACAAGCGGCAATGATACGACAAGAATGAGCTGATGCTTTGAAGCACGCCACAGATCCGGAACTAAAAAGGTTAGCCCTAAGCGAACTGGATGTATTGTGATTCAAGAAGCAAGAAGAGAGTTTTTAACCACAAGTTCCTGAGAAAACGAAGATGTGAAAAATGGCTCGCAAGCTCTGCCCTCCAGGAAAGGACCAGCAACCCAGGCACAGGGATCCGGTGCTAGCAACGGAGATGGGAGAAATGACAGAAAATGAAATGCAGACCCAAAAGCTGTGTTTTTTGAGAGATACAGGGAACCTGCAGAAGACCCGAGGGAATGGCAGGAAGATGTGCCAGGGGAGGGTTAGGTTGGGTATTAGGAGAAGGTTCTTCCCCCAGAGGGTGGTGGAGCCCTGGAACAGGCTCCCCGGGGAGGCATCACGGCGCCGAGGCTGATGATGTTCCAGAAGCACTTGGACAAGGCCTTCAGAGACGTGGTGTGAACTTTGGGGTTGTCCCGTGCAGGGACAGGGGTTGGACTTGTCGATCCTCGCGGGTCCCCTCCAACTCAGGGCATTCCGTGATTCTCCGAAGACCAAGAAAACCAGTGACTAATGGCTGTGAAGGATGGAGAAGTAGCCAGGAAGAATGAAGCATATTCAACCAAGAAGAGGTTATTACGCTATTAGAAGCTACGGAGGGCTTGCAGCTGGATGTTCCGCGCCCGAGCCTGTACAGCACCTGCCTGGGCTAAGTCCCCAGGCAGCTCGGCCCGGCAGCCGCTCGGGGCTGAGGAGCGGTGGTCCGTGCTCCCAGACCTTCCGCCGAACCTGCCCCGCTCACTTAGAGGAAGAGCTGCTAGTAGGCTGCTGCACAACACTCGTTCGTTCACACAAATAGCTTCATTTTGGTTGTCTTACAGGAGCCAATTTACCTGATAAGCTTTCGGAAAAAGCGCAAACCACATTTTTTATTAATTGGCCGATAACTATCTTTCTGAAGGTGGTGGTGGGGAAGCTTTTCTGCTTTGAGAGAGGTTGTCAGTTCTCTGCTATTAGCAGAGCTCAAAGTACTGCTGTAGGCACTCCACCTAGTGGTTTACAGACCATTTATAATTAATAATGCTAATGTTTGCTTTAGCGAGAGCCAATGGAGCAGCCAGGATGCAGCCTAGAGACCTATAATGCATTTGTGAATGCTCTCATCCTTAATACAGGGGTAGAAGCCTCAAAACTTAACCTCAACACATGCCACAGGACTGCAAAAACCACGGAAATTTAGATGAGCACCATGTGCTGGGACCACAAAGCTGGCAGCTGGGTTTAAAGATGGCTCTTGATGTTGCTTATTCTCCCCGCAATGGGCAAAAAACAAACGCGCAAAAGCAGAAGCCTCCCACGCGAACGCGTTGTGATAACGGCTGGGACCAGAGCTGCCAAAGGACACGATGCACCGGAGCGAGCGGCAAAGTAATCGTTTTAGGCAGCTGGCTGCTCTTCCAGGAAAGCAGAGCAAACGGCTTCCAGTCCAGGGACACACAAGCTTACCCTGCTGCGGAGTTAACAGTGGGTTCGCTACTGCCAAGTCGTCTGATATAACGCGTACAACCGCTGGAGGACTAAGGAAGAGTTCATTTTGGTTTGGTTTTTAGGAAAGGAGCGCAGCTGGCTACAAGCACGTTGAGGAGGCTTTGTTAAGGTAGCTTTCTGGTCGCTCAAGGTTGGCTGCACGTGAGGTTCAAAGCCGCGCCAGGCAAGTCACGTAGCTCACTTGAAAGGGAAAACAAAGAGCCGCCTCTGCTGCCTACGGACCCAGGAAACGGCACCGTTGGTCACGGTGCACAAACCTTTCACCTGCTGCCATTTACCAACGGGTTAGAAGGACAATCTGCTTTCCTTTCTCCCCTTGCAGAGAGCCTGAGGAGAAGCACAGCCTGGACGTAAGGCTGGGCGCTCACACCTGGGGCAAATGGAAGATGAAGAGAATCATCTAGAATGACCCCGGAGACGAAGCAGGTTCTCTCCCCTCCCATGAACACCAGAGGTGCTACAGAAGTGATCTGCAAGCACAAGATACAGTAATGAAGTCCAAGAGAAGGGAGGCTTTGGAACACAGTGCGGAGGAAATAATTTTGCACTGTGAACCCGTCCCTTCAAAACCCCCCACCCTGCCTTCCTGCTTCATCCAGCAAGAACGGAGGGCTGCTCGCTCCGTTTCCCCTAAGAACCAAATTCCTTAGAAACAATGGCAGAGACGAAGAAGGTAGGCATAAAATAAGCTTCACTGATGTACGATTCGCTCCACTTTGTGGAGGGGTAAACGAGGAAAAAAAACCGAAGAAGAGCTTTCAAATCAAGATTTATAACGGTGCCGAAGGGAATCAGACACCCGCACCCCCATATTCAGTGGCCTCAGCAGGTACCTGAACTTAGCGGCAACTTTGAGTCTCGGCGCAAGCCTTACACCTGGCAGACCGCACACAGGCCCCGCTGTCGGGGACGGCAGCCCGTTCCTGGTGCACCACTTAAACATTCTGATTAGGCGACGTTAACTTAATTCTTCTGTATGGCCTCTGCGGGAAAAAGTCACCTAAGGGTGAGCACCAGCGCCCTGATCATCTCTAAAGGTAAGGCAGCATTTATTAGCGGGAGTCAAGATCACCCGTTTTGCCTCCCAACCCAACAGCAAACTGGGCGAGCGGTATCCAGCGAGAATTTAACTGGGTGCAAGTAAGAAGTCAAGAGCCTGGAGGAAGGATACAGTATTAGAACAGAAGGGCAGCAGGCTTCATCCCAAATGACTCGAATACCCTGGTGCAGCGTAAGACAAGACGGAAGGGTTGTGCTTTGAGGGAGGAAAGGCAAAAAAAAAAAAAAAAAAAAAAATCCCAAGGGGAAAACCCCAGCACCACGCATTGACTTGAAATTTCCGACTGGCACCCCCGAGGCAGGGAAGGAAGTTCTTGAGGTCTTCACAGCCTTTCCAACCGACAGCGCAAAGCAGAGCTGTACTCCAAAGAAGCTTTGCGCTGCGTTTGGGCTGACAGGCCCGGCTGCTGCCACACCAGGTCTGTAATGGGTTTTAATCGTGTTCAAAAGGTCCCTCCACCACCCCCTCCTTGCCCTAAGCAGAAAGCCTCTCAAAGCCCAGGCTACGCTCCCGAGGCAAGTGGAAGCTGGAATATAGAGCAAGCAAGCAGCAGCCAGCCTCCTCTCAGATGAGGTCTTAAAAATAACGTGTTCAGGAAAGAAATCACTGAGCAAGCTCTCCTGCATTTTCTGCCATCCCCTCCCCACATACATACTGCTTCATGGCTATCAGCTTGGAGTCCATGCTCTCCTGCTTTCCTTTCATCACCTGGATGTCAGTCAGTAACTTGGTGACATTGTCTTGCCGAACCTTTATATCCTCATTCTTTATACTGGATACCTGGAGACAGAAAGGAAGATGTCAGTGATGTTTCCTTCCCACAAAACGGTTGTTTAAGCTTCAAAGTTGATACTGCAAATCATCCATCTCCCCTCTCTAGACCAACCGCTGCATTCACACCTGAGCGCCTTGTGCCAAGGGACGAAAGCCAGCCCTCGACAAAGCGAGTCTTCTGCGAGCGTACTGCTATTTGAAAATACCAAATTCTACCGCAGCCTGAAAAAAAATATCTTTTTGGGTCAGAAATACAGTGCTCAGGTAAAGGGAAGGCCTGCACAAGAGCTGTCTGCCTATGCAAACCTTCGGAGAGCCAAGGGACCGCGACATTCTTAGCTATGGCAATCCAAAACTAAAGCTTTGCAGCCACAAAGACCAGGGAGCACGTGTGCACTGACGATAGAAAACAAACATCCTTCTTGCAAGCTTTCAAAAGCCTCTGCTGCGTGCAGTGAACTGAATATCGGCCTTAGCAATTAAGGAAGTCATTAGCCGGTTTGAGAAGGAAAATCGGGAGAAAAAGGGCAGGCGAGCTCACTGCAGCAGAGAGGCGTGCAGGTGGAACGGTAAGCCTCTTCCAGGGATCCCTGAGCCGCAGCCGGTCGCTCGACATCCTCATCATTTCCACTACAAGTGTTAAAGCAGCTGAGGAGAAGGTTCTGAGCGGGCGATTTTATTTTTCTGATCAAATACTCACGAGAAATGACACCTAGGCATGTTTGACAAGAGCTGTACCGTGTGAGAAGCCTATGAATCTGCCAGCCATTACAGGGGTTAACACGTCTCACCTATTCAATAGCAGCTTCTCTCCACTTCACTTGCCAGCAGGTCATATATCTTTAAGATCTCTTTACATCCTTCTAACGCGTTTGCCCACTGTGAAAATGTCTAGAGGAGCTAAATGCCTCAGTGAAAATGGCACTTTGGGTTATTTGAGAGCACCCTGGGAGAGGCAGAAGGGTGAGCTACTCTCTCTACAGGTTGCTTTGATTAATATTTGGAAAAGAATGACAAAACCATGTTTTTCCAGCCCACGCTTCAGGACTAATGCATTAGCCTGGAAAGTTCATATGCGTTTTTGGAACTCCTGATAGCAACTGTGGCTGTCCCACGTCTCCAGGACACGCACTGCGATTCTGTAGTTCAAGAAACGGGGGCAGTTGTAAGGCACGTCTGTGAGTTTAAAGGGAAAATGCCTAAGTTTATATTTGGGACACGCTGGAGGTTAACACATTTGAAATAATTCAGGCATCTTCTCCTTCCTCTTCCTCCTTCCACTGCTCTATCTCACATATCTTCACGTGTCTGTGTGTGTACTCGTTGCATGTACATGTTTTTCATTCCTTGAAGCATTTTAAGTAAAGACTGCAGCTCAACTAGTGATCCCTCTCCCTCCTACCAAAAGGTACAATCGCTCCTCAGTCTCTCCAGAGGACACAGCAAACCTCCCTCTGTCGAGCTGAACTCAAACAGACACTACTTGTTCAGAAAACCAGGAAAAATACAGCGACCCCCTTTTACTGAACTCCGAAACAATTTGGTTTGCAAGGCCAGAGTGCTGGCTGTTTTCTGCCGGTGGTGTGGGAGGGAGGGGAAGTCCTGAGCACTGCCATGAAGAACCTAACGCTGAAAACATTGAGAAAGAGACCCATGAACAAAGGGGCTGGTGCCAAGAACCCGAAGCCAGCTGGTTAGCGGGGTGGCGCCGCCGCTTGTACCAGGGCGAGGGGGTAGAGACAGCGAGAAGAGCTGCTGGCATAAAACATTAACCAGCGGCGCCGATGTCCATCGACCCTTGGAGCGCACTGCTGCTTTTCAGATTAATCCTCTGTTTTTACACCCTTTATCTCGAGCAAGGTCTGTTGTATGAACTTACGCTGGTTACTTTCCTCTTGATGTTCTCCAGGAGATGTTCCTGGCCTCGGATGAAGTACGGGTGCTGGAATTCAGTATCGTCTTTCTCCGGCTTCACCAATCCTCCCTGCTCAATGTGCACAACCTTTCGAAAGCCATCTGAAAATGAAAAGGTAGATAATTGGATAAAGCTTAACAGGCGAAGTGCGAGGTTGGGAAAGCAGAAACTAGCACGAGTTACCCTTGTTCGCTTAAATACCCAGTGCTCTATCGCTGCGCTATTCCTTTCTAACTGATCTCACCCTAAAAATGCCACGTGGGATGAGAAACCCTTCCTGAAATGGACAGACGTTTGGACGGAGGCTTACGCTGACCCTCCCCATACGGTCTGAACAGCAAGTGGTACGAGTCCTCCCCAGCCACCACGTCCTTCCGTGCCCCTGCTCCTCCCCAGGGGTGCAGAGCCAGGCCACTTCGCCGCCCGCCTCGGGCAACAGCTCGACACAGAGGGCTGAGAAGAGCAGGATCCACTTCTACATCCCAGAGTCATTCCAAAAACACCTTTTCCTGCTCTTGCAAGACCAACTTGTGCTGATGTTTGCCTGATAGCATGGGTCGGCAAGAAGAAAGGCTGAAATTACTGGAGCTAAAGCAAGGGTCTCAAACTGACCTCACCGCGTCCTGATAAAAGCCCCTCATTCACGGGGAGCTGCCCTGTTACATGGGTGAACAGCACCTCGCCTCGCCTTTTCAATGCAGAGCAAGGTAAGGGAAGAGATGTATTTCAACGGAACTTCTTTTCAAGGATACCACCAAAAAGAGACTCAAACATTTAGCGCACGCTCCAGGCAATCCCAGAGGGCTTACGTTTTATTTATTCCGGGCACAAAATGGTTTCTGAGAGCAATACACGACGCAGCTAAAGCGCCGCTGCCTGTCGTCTCACGTACTGATGAAAAAAGCAACACTTTGGAGACAAAACCGCGCAGGCAGGCGTCCATCAGCGCACAACGGGAGACGAGTTATTGCCGCCTTCGACTGAAGTCCCGAGCCCCTCTGCTCTCCACTTCAGCGCCTTCTCGCTGCAGCGCGGCGCTACCGTACCCTGCCGGTCCGCCACGCGGGCTGCTGTAGCTGGCACGCCTGTAAGAAAGAATCTACGCACCCCGGGCACTGTCGGCACCCGGATCCTGAACCTGAAAATAAGGAGCAACTTTCTCAGAGCAAAGGAGACCCCAAGGCACAGAAGGTAAATAAATGACTTTGGAAAGGCTTCAGAGCCTTTCCGGAAGGCTTCTCCCTAAATGAGCTGTACGACACTGCTAGGACAGAGCTGACAGCTCTGCAAACAGGGCGAGGTGTCCTGAAGCAGGCGTTCAAGGTACCAATCTACTCACCTTTACGCTAAAGCCCAAGCGCCTTTGT
This sequence comes from Morus bassanus, assembly GCA_031468815.1. Lineage (NCBI taxonomy): Eukaryota > Metazoa > Chordata > Aves > Suliformes > Sulidae > Morus > Morus bassanus. The sequence continues at coordinate 169,329,114 of CM062567.1, forward strand.
TTTAACAGTCTACTCCACCTTAAGAAATGTAAGTCCATGTACAGTTTTTCACGATTAAAACCACCCTGGCTCCAAACAATTCCCCAGAACTACTTCCTCCGCTATTCCCGCAGCAAGGCAACCCTCCGGTGAGGGTGACGGTGCCACTGCTCCGCTGCGCGGGGAAGGGGAGGGCACGGCACGCTGCGAAGCGCTTCCTCAACAGCTCGGGCAGAAGTTATGCACCAAAGTCTTCCGGGGGACTTAAAACACCTAAAAGCCGCTCGAGAACAGAGTGTAGCGCATCCACGTGTTTTTGGATCTCAGCATTTCTGTAAACCGCTAAGATAAATCAACAGTGGTATTTAAGTTGCTCAGACCACAGCTGTGGTAAAAAAACCCCAAGCTTCCTGCACTTGCAGCAGAAAGTGATTTAGAGAAATTACACGTTGCTGCCGTGATATTAGCCAGTTTTGGGTTATTCAAGTGATCCTTAAAAACTGAGTGCCCCGGTCACGAAGCACAGAGTGTGCCCCACAGCTATTCAAAGAGCTGGTGTTGAAAGGTAATGAAAATGTCATCCTTTCTAATAACATTGGAATGCTCTCTGCAGCCCACATCTGGAGCATTAAAGTTAATCCCTGATATAACCTCCACGTGAGAGGTGTATGAAAGGCATCCTTTATGTCGCTGCCTATCACAGGAACCCGCAGCCAAAACGTAAATGCAGATCTGTGTGCGCGGGGAGGAAGCCGAGCAGACTGCCGTGAAGCAACGTCTCTGGGATAATCCCAGAACGTTCCTGCTAGCTGGCAGGAGAGAGCAGCTACGAGCGCTCCCACCCATCTCGGAGCATTTGCACACGCAGGCAGGTCTCGATTTCCTCGCGCATCCAAAGGGTAAGAGGAGGATTAAGCAGTACAGGTTTGGAAAACCGGGAAGGGGGGAGCATGGAGAAAAGGAATATGGCTTGATTAGTAGAGGGCAGGAACCAGCAGCACGGAGGTACTCGGCCAGAGCAGCAAAAGCTCCGGCCAGGCCTCCGCCCGTGTACTGGAGGAGCCAACCTGCAGCGCCAGCTCAGATTCGGTTTGCCCGTACAGCGACCAGAACAGGAGGAGAGCCGTCCCCAGCCAACATTTCCCCCCGAGCTCGCAGCAGATCGCTGCTCTCTGCCTGTGGGTGTGCCCGCGGAGGTGACCGAGGCTCACACACCAAACGCCGGGGAACTTCACAACCCTCGCTCAGGTTTTCCAGAGGGATCCAGAGCTGGAGAGCCAGCTCAGAGGCGCTCTTGGCGTTACCGGACTGTCCACCCAGCCAGGGGAGCGAACTCCAAGTTTCCCCGTGAACAGGTAATACGGTTACGGCAAACACAAAACGATTTGAGAAAAATGCAACAATAACTGCACAGCTGTTCCAGAAACAAGCAAGTCCCACTAAACTAGGTGCGGAAAATCACGTTCCATTTCAGGTCTCTCTTCCTTTACTACAGGTCCCTCAGCAATCCCCGTTCTTCGAGCAAAGAGGACACGCAGCGCAGGGGCAAACTCTGAATTTACTTACAGGTCTGGACGTGCATCGGCCACGTCACTCAACTCTAAAATAAATCGAAATCCTCAGACTGCCACCGATCACAAGCTACGAAATCCCTCTCACGATTCAAATAAATCAAAGCCTCTGTAACACAGACTGGGAAGAACAGGATCCATGTTAAAAAAAAGTTATAAACGCCCGAACATGGAAGTTACATTTACTCGTTTTCTGGTGCAAGACGTGAAGCCTAGCTTCCCGTCATCTCGGGACTGCATCACGCTATCGTGGTACTGTAACAGAACACGTAAGAAAGATCCATCAGTCTGGCCGAGGGCAGGAACTTTGTTTGGAGAACCCAACCCTTGAGGTCTTAAAAACCATCCCAGTTCCACTTCTGATCAGAACACTTTTTTTTCCCCCAGATACCCTGAAGCACTTGGAGAAGGTGGTGTTAGAATGAAGTTTCAGCCCTGGCTTAGCTTGGTCTTGGAGATTTATTACTTCTTTCTCCCCGCTTTTTAAAAGGACACCTTGTCACTCAGACGTGCTCTTGTCCGATCACCTAGTTCCGTTCCAGCTCTTCTATCCCTGCTATTGAAAGGGGGAGCTGACACCCGGAACAGCGTTATTCCCCCTGCCCTCCCCTGCCCTATTAACGTTACGTGCGGTGAGAGAGGCAGACCAGACAGCTTGCTTTCTTCTTCCCCTTCCCCAGTTACAGGAGCGTCAGCTGGAGAGGCAGCCTTCGCGTTATTTTACAAGCTAACGCTCAGGCTGATCCTATTCCAAAGCGTTCCGGGACACGCAAGCACTAAAGGCACCCGCAGACACGTGCTTTGGAGGCAAGCGCCGCCCTCCTCCCTCCGAACGCAAGGCAGATGCGGCGACAGGGCAGACAAGAGAAGCGCGGCCGGCGAGGTCGCCCGGAGCAGGGCAGCAAAGCCGCCGAGGGAGCCTGTCCTTCTGCGGGGCGGCCTCCCGCCGCCCGCCTGCGGACAGGAGCTGAGCCTCCCCGCCTGCCACGGAAAGGAGCTGCTTCTCCCGCCCCCCAGCCAAAGAAGCCGCGAGCAAGGTGAAAAGCCCCGCCAGCGACCTTCCGGAGGGTCCGGCTGTCCCGCGGCTAGTTACGCACAAGTAGCCCGACAACGTCCTCATTCTCCTGGCAGGACTTGATATTTTGGGCATACCTCTCCTCAGCTGCGTTGGGAAGCGGAGAATTCCCTAACTCTCCGGGAACTCCTGACCCTTTGCAAAGAGCTACGCCAGCAGGTGCTGCTTCTCGCACACACACGTGCATACGTAAAAAAAAATAAAACCCAAAACAAAACAAAACAAAAAAAAACAACAAAACAAAAAACCCCCAGAAGACAAGAAAAGGTCAGGTTAAACCAATTAAATTCTCTTCCATGACAGGGTAGCAAGCTTTATCAACAGAAAAGCAGCAGACGTCTCAACAAAAGCACGACATCCTCAAAGCAGGAAAATCTGCAAGATGAAACCGGTATAACACGGGCGTAAACCCAACAGAAAAAGCCCTATTTAGGGAGCAGTTAGCAAAAAATATCGTAGTGCTGTGTACAAGAGTGTGGGCCCAGTCCTGTGCAGCACCTCCATTAACGGCGTGAAGGGCTGAATCGAGCACGTTTGCTGAACTGGCTGATAAAGCACAGCCGGGAAGAGCCGCAACTACGTGGGAAGACACGACTGCAATTCAAAGTGATTTTGACAAGAGGAATGAAAGTCACTGCTGGCAAACACAAGGTACAGCTCTGAGGCAAGAATAAAACCAAACAAATATGGGAGGGAAAACCACTGGGTAGGTAGTGGCTGAACAGAAGATGATCTGAGGGCTGTAGTGGATCATGAGCTGACCAGGCTCAGGTGGCCAAGGAGGCCAACGGCGTCCTGGCTTGTATCAGCGATAGCGTGGCCAGCGGGAGCAGGGCAGGGATGGTGCCCTGTGCTCGGCACTGGTGAGGCCGCCCCTCGAATGCTGTGTTCAGTGTTGGGCCCCTCGGGACAAGAAGGACATGGAGGTGCTGGAGCGTGTCCAGAGAAGGGCAGCGGAGCTGGGGAAGGGTCTGGAGAACAAGTGTGATGGGGAGCGGCTGAGGGAGCTGGGGGGGTTTGGTCTGGAGAAGAGGAGGCTGAGGGGAGACCTTATCGCTCTCTGCAACTGCCTGAAAGGAGGTTGTGGTGAGGTGGGGGTCGGTCTCTTCTCCCAATAACAAGCGATAGGACACGAGGAAATGGCCTCAAGCTGCACCGGGGGAGGTTTAGATTGGATATTGGGAACAATGTCTTCGTGGAAAGGGTTGTCAGGCACTGGAACAGGCTGCCCAGAGCGGTGGTGGAGTCACCATCCCTGGGGGGGTTCAAAACCGTGCAGCCGTGGCACGTGGGGACATGGTTTAGGAGGCCTGGGGGGGTTGGGTTGGCGGTTGGGCTTGATGATCCCAGAGGTCTTTTCCAACCTTAATGATTCTGTGATAAAAGTCAATGTCACACTGCTGAGAAAAAGACCAGTGCCTCAATGGGATTTACACAAAAGCATCACCTTCAAGACACTCGAGTTACTCTGTTTGTTCCATCCAGTGATACACCCAGCGTTGGCCACTGCACTTCAACAAAGGGATGGAACAGTCAGTTCAGAAAGGAATGCAAACGATTAAAGGCTGGAAAGCAACCTACAAGAATTAAAAAACCAGACTGTTTACTCAAAAAAAAAAAAAAAAAAAAAAAAAAAGAAAGAGGACTGAGGAGAGGTATCAAGTTTTCAAAGACACAAAAGCCGATGCAACGGGAAAAGGAATAAATCTCTTTATATCCACAGCAGATAGGAGAGAAGTGGAGGATTTAAACTGTAGCCTGGACGGTTTGGGTCAGGCATTCAGCAATCAACTCCACTGCTTCACTATGCTTACACTAACAGCATTTCCTTGATGAACTTAAGGAATCTTGATTACTGGAGGCTTGGAAAATATAGCTTAGATGCAAAGTCATCAGGAACAACACAGAGGTAGCTGACCCTGCCTTGAAGCAGAGAATTGGACTAAATGACTGTGAGGTCCCTCCAGCCCCATTCTGCTATGATTCTATGGGTAGTTTTTTTTTTTTTTAAATAATTGCTTAATGATTTAGAAGAGCCAGTTCAGACCAGGCCTGCTCTACATGATGCTGGCAGCAACAGCCCCGCGAGAAAGCGAGCCGAAAACGAGCAAGCTGTCGCACGTGGTGGCCCTGTCTCACTGGAGGCGCTCCCGAGGAGGTCCTCCTTCATGACGCAGGATGGCAAAGAGTGCCATCGCAAACGCTAATGACGGGCGAACGCAACGAAAGCACTCAGAACCCCTGCGCTAACAATCAGGAAATATCAAGATAAAAGAAGACGGAGAGTCTGAAGTTCCTTATATCTAACAGAAGTTTTCAGTTTTAGAAGTTGTTATTCCCTTCAGCAGAGGCCAGGCTTAAAAGTAGCACTTGGTCCCCAAAAACCGAGTGACTGCAAAGCTAGCAAATGCTCCCAACTCAATGAAACGTCCCCCGCGTTAAACCTGGGCAGAGGAGGGGAACCTTATTTCAGGACAAACTTACTCTTTGCGCTCCGAGCTGCCCAGAAGATACTTACACATATTGAGCTGCCGTACAAAGCTGGCCATGTTGTTATGTTTGAAGTACTTCGGAAGCACCTCCTTGGCAAATTGGCCTTGGTCAAACACATGGAAGCTGCTTCCACTCTGTCAAAAAACAAAATGAAACAAAACGTTATCAACCGCCGTTACACAGAAAGGGAGAAGCCCACCCGCCCGCCCTTTCATTTCGCAAATGTAAATTCTACGTCGCTGCGGGTGAGATCGGTAACGGCCCCATCTCTCAGAGTCCCTTCGCTGTAGGTAAGAATGCAGTTTATTAGCTTGCTTTGAAGCTGTCGCCACCCACCCAACGCAAGCTCCCATGAATACAGCCCAGAGGGACCTCAACCTCATCCTTCAGCTCCTGATGCGGGTGGTGTTCGGCAGGTCGCTGCGTCTCAGCTGAGCCAGGGTCCCTGCCCACAGCGGCACTCTTAGCCAGCGGGGGCTACATCCCGTGTCCTCGCACGCGGCCCAGAAGAACAACGTGCCTCCGTCAGTTATTGAGAACGCGCAGACAGCCGATCACTCTACGCTGTGATCAAGCTACTAATGTGGAAGAACCAGCAGAGCACAACTCCCCAGAGACTTAAAAAAACCCCCCCAGGAGGTTAAGCAGGCTGCAAAGACTAAACCTCAGTTTGCACAACTGCTAATCTATTAATTCCCCAACTCATCCCAATTAATTTGTTTTCGTCTCTACAGCAGCAGCCAACGATCTTCCGAGCAAATGAAGACAACCAGGCCAGTCTGACTTTAAACATCAACATCTGCAAACGAACGTGTGCCCGGCCAGTCTCGGGCAGCTCGCCGTGCCCACGCAGACGAGGTCCGGAGCGGCTGAAAGCAACACGCGCCGTTGCTGGCAGAGCGAGGGCAACACGGACTGAGGAGTGGCAATTTTTCACTGCGGCTGACATTTTCTACATTTTAACATGTAATTTAACGTTTTCTACATGTTGATTTACAAGGTAGGAACAGGCAGGTGATAGGAGGAAGCGTTCCTGCCCCTCTAAACCCTGAGGTAGTTCTGCTGTCGGATTCTGGAGAAGGAGTTATCACCAACAGAACAGTGCGTGCCAGGAGTAACTAGTTATTTTGACTATCAGAACTATCTTGACTGGTAGTCGGGCTCACATTTCAGCCCCTTAGCTTTCAGGTCTGTGGTGCCGTTTTATCAAGTATGGTTTCTATTCCCTTTCTGGCACGCCGAGCAGGAATTATACTGTCAACATAAGCATCTGCAAAACAGCAAAAGAAGGGATTTTCATTCTGGCAAAGCGACACAAGAACTCTGAATGCATTTTACAACCTGGATCTTCTTCCATGACGAAGTCCTGCTCCAGATCCATCCTCCTGCTAATATCATCCCACGTACCACCAGCACACAGCGCTGGCAGGAGCGCCAGAGGAGAGCCAAGCCCCACAAGGCACAGACAACTCACTGCACGGCCATGAAGCAATCAGGCTTTTCAGTTCAAAAGACAAGCGGCAGGGCCGGGCCAGACCACCCACAGGACAGCAGAGGGATGGTGCCTCCAGAACTCCAAAGTCCCCCTCGGCTCACGAGAGAGAGTCGGTGAAAGGACCTTCACACGCAGGAGCTGCTACTTCAGTATTAAACCAGGTCGTGCCGCTCGGGACGGTGTCTCCTGGCCGGCAGCACCCACGCACGAGGTCAGAAGAGCCCCCTCGTGCGTTCCTGAGCTGAGCAACAAGACGAACACGAAACCACGAGGGCCCTGCAAACCCCGGTCGTGTCAGATCAGTGCTACAGCTAAACACCACGAGCCTCCGCAGACACTCTCCAGGTCCCAGCATGAACCTCCAGGGAAGAGATGAGGCCGAGGTCTTCTGAAGTGACCTGAGAGTATCAGACCAGTTATCCAAGAGACCCGATTTTCAGACAGGCACGTTTTACTTTTGAAGTTACCGGGCAAATTCAACGTAGCATTAATCCTAAAGAATTAAGACTGCTAAAATAACCCCCCAGACTGTAAAAGACTCTGCCTGCCAGTAACAAAACCAGGTAAGGGTTTATTAAAAGTTGACAGTTTGGGCTTTTTGGACCATGGATGAGTTTCTTTACTCCTTCAGAGGATTCACCTGCATTTGAGTACTTGTTTTCATTAGGGCCCTTTACTCCTTCTCCAGTACTTACGAGTACTCCGAGTTGATTCTAACAGCAAAAAATGCAATAGAAAGATGGCAACGGAGGAAGGACGCGCACTCTCGCCATCTCCCTAAAGATGGCAACCCGCAGTAAAGAAAACCTCTCTGGGTCCCATTCCAGGGCTTTTTGTTTCGCTGGAGCTGCTCCGCTCAAGAGTTGTTGCCTTTTTGCCCCCCAAAACAACGAAGTTTGCTGGTGGTCTCCTCTCCGTGCTCCACAGCACTGCAGCCATCGCTGTACGTCGCCGCATCCAAAACGCTCTGCTCCCTTTATCTACGTCCAGAGCCCCCAACCTGCCTCCCCACCTAACTCCGCTCCCGCCCAGCCCCGTGGGTCTTCCCAGGTTTAGCTCTTCCACCAGAGTCTATCCATGCAGCTAACAAGCGTAACAGATTTTTCCTCTGTTTTCACAGAAGGATGGCTATTACGTCCATCAGCGTCAAGGAGTTTCACCCAAGTCTCAACGCAGAACCTCTTCCTCCCAAGCAGGGCCTGGAGACAGGCTCTCAGCCTTCAGATCTAACACCATCAGAAGCACCGCGTTGGTGATCTTCTTCATAACGTTGTTTGAGATTCATCCTAAGATTTGTCTTTTTAGAACCGCACCGCTTCAGCATCTCTCCCTGCAATTATTAGAAAAACTCCCATTTCCAGACCATTTAAGGCTGGCTTATACACATTTTCTTGCACTGCCACCAACTGCCTTTCACTTAACCAGCTCTTCTCCCGTCCTGGTGTTAGTCCAACGCCAATCGGCACGCACATGTGCCCAACACACGGCGACCGCTGCGTAGAGCGCCTGAGCGGCTGCTGCTGCAAAGTGGTAGAAGCCTGGGGAGTAAGCTGGAAGGGCAGAAGTCTAAGGTATGCAAAAGGCTTACAGGAAAACCAACCTGAATTAAATTGTCTGTAAGTGACGGGATTATTTGCACAGTTAGGACGCAATCAACCCCGCAGAGGCGTTGACCAAATTCTGCCTCACTTCTGTTATTCCAGTTCTCAAGGCCACCTGGTTTCTTCCGCACAGCATCCCAAATCTTTGCTGGGTTAAAAAAGCCCAACAGCGTTTTGTGAAAATCTTCGACACGCCTAATGTGCCAAAGTCATTACAAAAACTGCATTCAAAAAGACCGTTCCAAGATTTCATCTTTGAGCAGCTCTGCCATGACCTCTCTCCAGACTGGAGCGACCCTCCGAAAACTAGCTGTTGTCTCAGCTTTAGCCAGTCTCTCCCCCACAATTCTCATATTAATCCTCATCTTCTCCACTTTCATTTCTGATTTTCCATGTGGCAGAGTATCAAATGCTTTGCAGAAGCCCAGACACATTAGATCTGCCCCAATTCCTTTATCCAGAAAAGGATTTCATGTCCAGAGAAGAGGTGAGGAGGCACAATCCACTTCTGGTAAATCTATGTTGTATTTTATCCCATTTCCATTTACTTCTACGGCTTTAGTTATTCTCCTCTTCAGAATCATTTCCAAAGCACTCCAAACCATCAAGGTCAGACTAGTTAGTCATTAATGCTCCTCTTAAAATCAAACAGCTTATACAAATGAGGTGAAGCCCCTTTCTTGGGGTGACTCCTTTGTGGCAGAAAGGGGACGAGGGGCCTCCTGGTCTAAATCCCACTTCTCCCTCGCTCTTAGGGGATGCAAACACCGGGATCTCAGCTCCCTGGGCTGGAAGAAGTGCCCCCCGCGCCGAAATCCACCCGTTGGACACCTGCTCGCTTTGCCTGCCGGAACCACGCTCGGCGTTAATGATGTGACCCAACGGGACAGCGCAGGAGTTGGACCATCTCCCAGCCGTTATCAGGGTTTGCTGAAAGGGGAGAAACGATGCAGGCAGATCTCTTCACAAGGCAGTGCAAAAGTTAGGACAGCAAATGAAATATAGCTTATCTTGCGTAATTTTGGTATACTTTTATCTTGACGTGTTCCAAGTCTAGTTCGGACAGCATCAAACATTTCAGCACAGATCAGGTTGCTTTGTCAAAAGCCTCGGCTCTCCCTAAGAGGGGGACAACATAAAGTCAAAATGACTCATGTAACACTAGACGTTCTCAGCGCGTTGGCCAGCACCGTACTCGCTCCTCGTCTAGACGGGCTCTGACCACCCACCGCACGCTCCAGGTCTCCACGTCTGCACTGGCACCCTTCTGCTCTTCCCATTCTCCTCCCGCAAAGCCTCGCAGGCTTGAGACACCGTTTACTCATCCGGCGGACGAAAAAGGAGGTGCCCCCAAGGCATTTTCTGAAACTGGTGCTGGGGAAGAAGAGTCAGTTGATTAGGGAAAGCGGCCGAGTTTAGGCTTGGTGTAGAAGAGTCTCCTTCCGAGTCCAGGCGTGGCTTACAAGCCACCGCACGCTACGTGCTTCTCTCCCGGCTGCCTGCCTGCGCTCTGCAGCAGGACACTTAACAGAAACCCTCCATGACCTCTTCAGAATTAAGCTTGCAGAAGGGCACTTGTGCTTAGCAAACATCTTTTCACTCTGTTTGCAGCAGTAATAGTAGTTCTGTACGGCAATAAATGCCTCAAACTTTGTTGTTAATCAGTTCTCGATGGCACTGAACGGCTGAGATTAAGGGGCCAAAAATTACAGAATTGGGCTGAGGATGAAAGCTCTAGGTCTTTTCACACACCGTTACGAGTAGAGCTGTGAACCTGAAAACATTAAAGCTGTCCCCAGGATAAGACCCCTCTGCAGCCCTCCCTTCAGCAGCACCACGAGCCTCCAGCCCCAGGGCTGCCCCGAACCCGCCAGCTCCTGGTACCATCCTGCAGTTTCAGAGGTTTCACACCAAAATTTTGCTCTGTACCTTCTGCTCCTTCCCCCAGTCCACATTATTTGGTATCCACAACGACGAACTGAATGCTCAGAGTAATCTTCTAGCACGCCTGTTCTTGCTGCCTGTCTCCAAACAGTCAGGTTTTCCCCTTTACCACCTTCAGCGAATCCATCAGGAACGGTCGGGCACAGTTTCACGGGCACGGCAGCGTTCAGAACGGCGATCCGTCCAAAAACCAGCTACCAAAAAGCCATCGCCTCGTCCAGCTGACAATCCTGATCATCCGGCTCCTGCCTTTCCGTCCTCCACGCCATACGTAGAACTTAAAGACAGTATATATTTAAGTACTTGCAGGCATTCCCTCCTCCCGCGCCACGGCGGAGTCCTCCCGTTGAGGAGTCCCTTCGCTCTCTGTCCTGTTGCTAACCATCACATCTCCCAGCCCCTCTGCAGGCAACAAGGCTAGAAATAACACGGCGCAGTGCTTTTCCAGCTATCGCCGTCGGTAGGCAGGCCCCGGTGTGAAAACTTCTGAAGAACTGGTAAAGTTGTTTTTAATACTCATTATTTCTGATTAATGTACTGCTGAACGTAACTTTTTTCAAAAACGTGGAATCGCAGAATCATTAAGGTTGGAAAAGACCCCCAGGACCATCAAGCCCAACCGCCAACCCAACCCCCCCAGGCCTCCTAAACCATGTCCCCACGTGCCACGGCTGCACGGTTTTGAACCCCCCCAGGGATGGTGACTCCACCACCGCTCTGGGCAGCCTGTTCCAGTGCCTGACCACTCTTGCAGTGAAGACATTTTCCCAATATCCAATCTAAACCTCCCCTGGCGCAGCTTGAGGCCGTTTCCTCTTGTCCTATCGCTTGTTATTGGGAGAAGAGACCGACCCCCCCCCACCCCCCCCAATAGAAAATCAGAAAGTTTAAAAAAAATGCTGCCGTCATGCCCCGGTGAGCTGGAAGCTCTGATAACCATGATCGCTCTGAAGCCCAACACTAAGCTGGCTTCAGCTCAGAGCACCGCAGAATCTGGGTCACTTACCATGGCATCAGGATAGAAAGGAAATCTCCCTTCTAAAGTATAACTTAAGATCTTCTATGTATTTGTACATTCAGCTTCTAAGAGACTTAGGTCTGTGAAATAAGCAGGAAGATCCGGGAAAATGTTGACTTTAGAGCAACAAATAAAAGGTTCAATACAATTTCCCAACACCCTGACATGCCAGACCTATTTTGGAAATGGCAATACCGATCCCTACGGTGCGAGCGTCACCGCGCAGCGAAGTCATCGGCTGGGAGGCACAGCACCAGACCCCTGACTTAGCGTAAAGGAACCAAGCAATGCTATCGGAGTCTTACAGAGTCACACCAGAAAATGAAATCCTTACGCAATGAAAGCTGAGCAACTATGGCAGGTGCTTAAAAAAAAAAAGGATGACAGTATTAGTGTTTATTTTTAAAAACTTAATGTTCAAATTTGTGAGACTAGCATGAGATTCGACAATTTGCAAACTCCAGTTTAAATCTTATAATTAAAATTAAGAACATTTATGAAAAATAAAATAGCTATCATCTGAGATGTTAAAAAAACCCAAACAAGACACACACACCCCCCCAGGAACTTTCTGGCTCCGCCACTGTTGAGAGCAAGATTCACCCCATGAAATTCTCTTCTGTCCCAGCAACGAAGTACTGGACAACTAGCAAGTGTCTAGTAGTAGTAGTCTGGCACTCGACTAGACTACAGCTAGACGTTCCTCACGCCTCTCCAACAATAGAGTGACTTTGTTCAAGCCTTGGAAGTCCAGGAATTAGAAAAATTTTCCCGTTTCTTTCACCTTCCACCCTAAAGACGAGACGCGTTGTGAGGCAGCGCTGTTCTGGACCGATTCAGAGCACTCCGGCTCCAGGACAGCTCTCTCTTACTTTGAAACATTGAGACGCGGACGGGCAGCGGGCTGCGGGCCGGACAACCCGCTGCCTGTTTCACACAGGTACCACCTCACCGATCTTAGAACGCCGCGTGTGATCTGCGAGGGCTCAGGCTCTGCTTCACAGGCAGCTCAGCCCTTAGACGAGCTGAACTCGGCCACCTCGCCGCGGGTCGGGGGCCTCGGGCTCAGGTGCACAGGGACTTGCCACACGGATGCGGCCGGAGGCAGCTTGCCGTCCCTGGCTCCTCGCGCCGCCTTAGACCAGGCGTCCTGGTTGCTGCTGGAGGCGCCGGACCCGGGTCGTGGAAGCAGCTCGGGGAGCGCTCCGGCAAATGGACGTGTTGGGAGGGGAGGGAGAGGGAAGGAGGAAGCCATCTCCAGCAAAAGGACCACCACGGGACGGAACAAACCCTTGCACTAGCACAGCAAAAGCACAGACTGCACGACCGCAGCCTCGGGCGCCGGTGCCAGCGTGGCAGGATCCAAACTGGCTCAGGAGCTTTCATCCCCTCGGGTTACTCAGCATTTGTACATGCCAAGTGCCAGCTAAGCTCGACCAAACCAAAGCACCTGAAGGCTTACGTAGCCGTGCACTTGTTGCCCGCCTAAAGCAGCCAGAGCTGATGGAATGGGTTTCCCTGCGCTTCTCAAGGGACGTGCGGACAATTTCAGGGATGATCAGGTCACAACAGCTCACGGGGGAAAAGGCTGACGCCTCCTGCACCACGGCCTGCTCCGAACACGCGGCTCAGAAGCACACGGCTGGTGGCTTCCCAGGAGGGGCAGCTACAACTGCCAGGGGCCAGCGAGGAGGAGGAAGGTGAGGAGATGAAGCCCTGGTCCGACGGCGAGACTTCCCAAGGAGGGGTGGAAGCAGAGCGTTCTGGTTCCTGTTCCAGGGGGTGCTCACGTATTAATAAGCATTTGGATAAAACGTGTGGTGCTGGGGGCAAAGACGACTCACAGTTTGCTGGGTGTCACGAACGCCACTCCGAAACACGCGTTCCCCCTGTTCCGAAAACAGCAACTTTTGTGAGAAACTCAGCCTTGTTAAATTGAGCTCCGGGAGCCCAGCACTACCTGCTCTGTCGCACCACGACGAAAGCGGTCTGTCGTGCTGGCCCTGGCTGCGTCGAAGCCCGGGGTGTCCCGGCAGGCAGAACCGAGGGTGCCGGCAGCGCGCCCTTGCACGAGGGAAGGGGCCAACAGCACCCTGGGCTGCACGAAACAACCACCCGGGCAGGACAGGAGCGGAGCCAGTGGATCACGGGAAGGGATTATCCCCCTCTACGCAGCACCCGCTAAGCAATGCCTGGACAGCGTGTCGGGTCTGGGGCCCCGAGACCACACGGACACGGATAAACTGGAGCAAATTCAGCAGAGGGTCACCAGGGTGGCGCTGGGGCTGCAGCTCTCGCCTGGAAAGGGGAGGCTGAGGGAGGAGGGCTTGTGCAGCCTGGGGAAGAGACCGCTTCGGGGTGCTGGGGAGCAGCAAGGACCCACAAGCAGGGACCTCGCCTACAAGGTGCCGGGATAAAGAGGAGCAAAAGTTTGGGTCAGGATCAGAGCAACCTGGTCTGGCCCCAGAGCGGGTCCTGCTCTGAGCTGGAGCTGGGACCAGAGACCACCAGAAGTCCCTTCTCACCTCAATTATTCCACGATCTACGTTTTTTGCCTAGCTAGTTTTAACTAGGACCAGTTCCCCAGCATAGTCACACGTGCAGCCCCACAACCCTGTGTCGGTACAAGGGAAGGTACAAACGCTGCTTTGAGCAGAAATGCTGATGCGATGACTTTTAACACACAGAAGAGAAACCTTTCTGCTGTCAGCACCTGACCTACTGTTCCGAAGACGCCCTTCGCACGTAGCTGAAAGGGGGAGACCCGCCTGCCAGCCGCAGCACGGCTGCCGTACGCAGCGTTGGTCCGAGAAGCGTTTGTACCGCGCTGGGCCGAAGACGGTCGGGAAGTCGCTAGACCCAAGCGGCAAGAACCAAGGCGGCGCAATCAGAAGCATCCTCACCGCGTGCTAAGAACGGCCAAGTTTAGGACATTTGCAATTTCGCAAGAACTCATCGGGAGCTGAACCGTGTCTAAGTGTCCGTGCACCGGGGCTACCAAAGCACTGACCGTGGCCGCGGTGAAAGCCAGCCTTCGTGCGGCCCTCCACACAACTCATCGGCACGCCACCTTGGGCGCCTGCCGCCAGACGCAGGACGCCGTCCCGTCACGGCTGCTCGAGGGGCAAGGCCTATCCTTGCTAATACTACATACTTTTGGCGAGAAATACAAAACTTCAGTGTGTAAAGTCGGTACCAAGCATGGCAGCAGAAGCAGGCCGTTCCAGCAAAGGGGTGGAGGTCCTGGATCCAAGGTACTTGCCGCGGCTGGCACAGCCGGTTAGCGCGCTAGCTGGGCTCTACGCACATCATCATATTTAGTTTCAGGACGAGCAGAACCTCTGCATCAGTGTGCTGTAACCAAAAGGTTGTCCTCCCTCGCCCTCCCCTCGACCTCAGCTGCGCGCTCTCGTCACCTTGCGCAGACCACGATGCTCCACAGAGCTTTCTTCTCCAAGACCTGATCTAACGCGCCAAGTCAGCGGCAGAAACCTCACAGCAGTTTCCTGCGAGGCCAGACAGCTCACAGAATCACAGAATATCTCAAGTTGGAAGGGACCCATAAGGAGCTGAACCGGTTCAGCGCTGGAGACAGGCCAAGGAGGGGCCGATGACTGGCTCAGCCGTTCCAGAAACCACGCTCTTACTGAATGTCAGTACCCCAGACTGCGTGTGACAAACCCGGGCCTCCGTGGCCGTGTGCTCGCCTCTGCAGGAAACAGTTTACAGGCTCTTCATTCCACAGTGGGGAAACACGACATGTAATTCTAGAAACGACATCCTCCTTCCCTACCACCGCACAAAGAGCACACGCTGGTGCCGACTGCGCGCGAGCCACGTGCAATCGCTGCGCTATTTCCAGCTTCAGCGCGATGGAAGGAGAACCTGCTCCAGTCCAAAAATCTGAACAAGTCACCATTCCCAGCACGGAGATTTGAAACGTGACTTTTTGAAGAGTGGCTTTTCATGAAGCTCACCTGCATCGCTGTTGGACACCCGTCACCACCTGGGGCCTGACCACGTTCCTCGTGCGTGCACAGAACGGCGTGGAAGAGACGAGCTTCGGCTTACGAGAAAAAACCCGAACAAATCTGTAAGGTGCTGACAACCTTATATGCAAGGGGACTTAACGCAAGCAACCTCCGAGGTTTTCCGGCGCCGTTCCAGCCCCGTTGTGCTCGAGCCTGGCAGAGCACCACCGGCTCCCTCTATGCAGTCTTCCTGGGAAGGCAAGAAAGAGAAATCCTGCAAGGGATGAGCTAGCAGAGCGGAAGGTAATAAATGGGCATCGTGCTTATCCACTCAGCGCAGGACGAGAAGGGACCCTGTGGGCGACCGGGTTCAGCCCCAAGCTACCGCAGGGGATTGCGGCATTCACACGTTGATGCCAACTCCATCTTGGAACTTCTTTTTGATGCCACAGCGCCTTCTGGAGCGCAGACCCAGAACCCTCCTTCTTTTTCACTTAAAATCTTTTGTTAAGGGAAGTTCACGCTCGCACGATCCCACTCGTTTAGGCTTTATCTTTTTCCAGCCGTCGTTCTGCCGGGCTAAGGAAACGTAACTTTCAGACCACCGTTTCGTATCGCTAAACGACATCGAAGCGTCAGCTTAAGGCATCCAGGCACCGCCGCCGCTTGTTCCTGACTCGAGCGCGGTGCTGCCAAAACCCAGCTGGTTTCTGGGGACCACGCTGCGAACCACACCAGGTAACTGAGCTCACACGCGCACGCGCCTAGGAGAAGCACAAAAGGGTGGGCTTTGGTTTTGAAGCGGGAAAAGTACCCTGATCACATTCATAAGAAATGAACAACTACTCGCGGGCACGACTATCGAATTCCCAGAAAAGAGCAAAAATCCCTTCCTTGCAGGACTTGGCGTTTCCTACGAGCAGGGTCACACCACTGCTAGTCGCAGCTTCTTCAGGATTACTCGGGTCACCCTGCAAGATGAGGCTCTGTGCCGCTGACGCCTTCCTACTTCATTCACTTCACTTCAGGCAGATGCTCCTTTTTTTATGCCAACATCAGCAAAAGAACTACAGCGGACAGGCCCCAGGAACCTTGAGGAGCCCAGCTAGCAACTTCACCTAGAACTTAACAACAGTATTTCCAAACGACGCCCTTCCCTTCCTTTTGGCTGGCTCTTCCCTCGCTTTGCGGATCTTGCGTTAGTCCTTACCTGCCTACGGGCGACACGTTTTCTGCGCGGCAGCTACTGGAGTCAGGCAGATTAGAGCTCCGAGCTGAGCAAAGAGAGCTGCACTTCTATTTACAAAACATATTAAAGATAGGAGGAAACACAGCCTGTGGAAAACACACTGCTAATGGGAGAAAAAAAAAGACAAAGAAGGAATTTACGCATACACAAAGGGATTTAAAATTAGCTATTCGCCAGGCTTTACAACCGAAAGTGAAAACACGGTGTGCTGGAAGTGGTATCGCAAGAACAGAAATCCTCTTGGGCCAGACTAGGGAGTCCTAGCCTAGGAAAGGGCGAGGAATAATCACTCCTTTGTGGGTCAAACCAGAAATTTTCACTGAGCGAGGCTGAGAAAATTCCTCAGCCTCTGTAATCAAGAACACGGGGCAGGAGGACGGACCAAACAGTACAGCGGGAGCTGCAGCAGACTCTGTTTATCCTGTAATTGGTATAATTACTAGGGGACCCGACAGGGTTAGATTTTTAAGTTCCACGGCAGACCAGCTACTGAAGTAATTGATTCCCGTTAATCACCAGTTATAACTAACACCTGAGCACTCCGCGCGCTCAGCACCAAGTGCCCGTGCGCAGAGCTGACAGCGCTGCGCCTCTTCGATGAACGGAATGCAGAAAAATGGGGAAAACTCTCGACATCTACCAGGATAAAGCTTCTTCCGAGCTCTGCATCAAGCTGTCCCAAACCCTGACTGCACTGCTTTGATTAGCAACCGCAGCCAACGTCACCGCACAAAACGCATCGCGTTCCGGTTTACACAATTTATCTGAACGTCTCTCCTGCTCCCAGGAGGCGGCAGCTCAACGAGGCACAAGGAACTACGGCACGACTCGCTGCTGGCGCAGGGAGAGCGGGCTGCTCCGCCTCCCCCGCTCCCTGTGAACACCGCCATGAGCTGCCTTAACCCTAATCTAGCAGAAAACAAAGAAAATCGGGTATTAGCGCGTTAAGGGTCCGTAAGAGGGTCTAACAAGAACCAGGGTCAGTGCAAGCACGAGGCAGGATCCTGCAACCAAAACCGAGCGACCCCGTAGCAGAAGCACGTGGCTCGATCCAGAGCACGGCAGCGCAGAGCAGTTGCTTAGGAAGGAAACAAAGTGCCCGGCGTGAACGAGCGTGGATCAAGGCCGTGGAGGATCCCTGCTACGCAGCCTTCACCCAGAAACCGTCGCTGGACTGGAAAACCGCTCCTCGAAGCGGTCCAAGAGCTCCTGCGCCAGTCGGGAAGGGGACAAGCAACTCCTTCGGTACTCAAAAAGGTGGCAAAGTTATTTCAACAGGGGAAAGGTACGGTCGAGGCAGGAATGTGAAAGGCCCAGGCTTCAAAGGACAGGTTCCGAATATCCTGGTTTGCAGCGTGTCAGCAGATTGCCTTCTCAAAGCCAGTTCCAAGCGGCATTTAGGGCAGTTCCAGTTTTTTTGGCTACCAGCACTCTTCAGCTCTAAGGAGAGGTTTTCCATTAAGCGCTACCTCTTGAAGCTCTTCGTAAGTCCCCAACTTTAACCTCCGACCTAACACTGGACCTTCACCTGGTGATTCTGAATGAACCTTTTAGCCTGACTGAGATAAAAAAAAACCCCAACCTTTAAGGACTCACAGTCTTGGATTTAAATTCAATTGGAAATCCCACACGATTACAGCTCTCATCGCCCTGTCAAAAGATGCACTTTATTTCGATCGCCACGCTTACCGGAGTAAGTTTTATTTGGAATTTGCATTGCCAACACAGCATTGGGAAATAAGTAATTCAAGCGTAAAAGCTCTGAACAACGGTTGAATTTTATTTGATTTTATTAAAAGCCCAACGCCTTATTTAACAAACCCGCACCCTATATGCTAGACCGGATCAACTTCCCCTTGCAAAACCATCAAAGTTGCCATTATCTCTGCACGGGAGGGATTAAATATACGGTAAACCCTCCCATTTCCCCCCTTCACCGCTCGGCTGCTATAAACCCTTCCTCCTTCCAATTCCTTGATTTTCAGTTAACTTCCACAGACCATAAATCAGAACTCTTTAGACGCACGCTGCTGGTGTAATTCTTCTGCACGTTCCTTATTTCCAGCTCTACGTTCAGATTTTCCGTACAATCAAAGCCGTACCTCGCCTTGAGATAGGGCTGGTTTTGAGAACAGCGGGAAGGTAAGCGGTCTCTCCTGCGCACCAAGAGTTAAGCCACCAGGAACCCTCTTCCTGAAGGACCCAACCGGTGACAGACAGTTTCAGCAAAGAGTAATTTTCCCAGCGCAGGCGAGGACCTCGGCGCTGACCTCGAATTTGGCAAGCTGTGCAGAAAGCGTGTGCATGTTTACAGGCAAAACAAGCTGCTGATGAGGTTATTTCATGCACTCTGCCCCCCTCCGCTGTCCAAGAGCATTACCAGAGCCATCAGACTGAAACACGACTGCACGGAAACAGCACCTCGCTCCTACTTTGCTTAAGATCAGCGTGCCGTGGTGGGCTCGCCGTTCCACGTGTGGTTGCTTTCCAGGCTTGAGTCGCCCTCTCGGACACACCAGCCACCTCTCCAGGTCTAATCGGGGCAAGCCTCACGGTCACTTATACGCTCATATTGGTCTGGAGGGTAACAGCCACGGACTTTCCTGTACTGGAGTCCGGGCTTCTGCTGCAGCAGAAATGGGCACCTGGGGTTTGCCAGCAGCAGGCGGTTCCATTTAGGCTGCAGGCTGATCCACGGACTGATGCTTGTTCTTGTCTCACAAACCTAGAATCGTTTCGTTAAGGTTGGAAAAAGACCTCTGGGATCATCAAGCCCAACCGCCAACCCAACCCCCCCCGGCCTCCTAAACCATGTCCCCACGTGCCACGGCTGCACGGTTTTGAACCCCCCCAGGGATGGTGACTCCACCACCGCTCTGGGCAGCCTGTCCCAGTGCCTGACCACTCTTGCAGTGAAGACATTTTCCCTAATATCCAATCTAAACCTCCCCTGGCGCAGCTTGAGGCAGTTTCCTCTTGTCTTATCGCTTGTTATTGGCAGAAGAGACCGACCCCCACCTCACCACAACCTCCTTCCAGGGAGCTGCAGAGAGCGATAAGGTCTCCCCGCAGCCTCCTCTTCTCCAGAAAAGCCAAAGCTCAGCATATTCTAAATTCAGGCTTCAGACTTGGACCAGAGTGACTGCCTGGGTAGGATACCAAATTTCATGGCTTCCTCCTAACTCAGGAGCTTCCTCACGTTCTCCCACGCCCTCCCGCCCCACCGCTTTTGTCCCTGGTCCCCAGGTGGAGAGAACCGAGCTGCTGGCTCTGAACCTGACGCTCCCCTTGAGATGAGTAATAGAGCAGCAAAGCGTTAGCGCTGGTTTCCCCCAGGCCGTACCCCTCCCCTCTAACAGGGGACGCTCTGAAGGCATGACTTCACAAGACGCAGGGCCAGCCAAAAAACAGGAAACAGCTGCAGGAAAAGGGAGGTCTTGCTCCATCCCTCGTTTACCTTTTGCTGTTTGCAGCCCCCAGGGCCCCTCTGAACCAGCTTGGCTCTTTCACTTCAGCAGGTGGAAGAGGCTCAGCAGAGGGCCCAGTGATCGCAAGGTGGACAGGAGAACCCGGGCGGAGCGGGAGAGAACACACCTCTCCTCGCCTTGCCCCTGCAAACCTCTCAAGGGTGACAGCGCACGCTGCAGCTTGTCCCCATTTATGGACTCACCACCAGCAAGGGGAGGCCCCGGCGTCTGTTCGCCCCTCTGCTGAGGAGATTTAACTCAGGAGGGGCCAAAACTACCACCAGACCCACCGTACCCGACCACTGCAAGAGGAAGGCGGCGATCACGCAGACCTCCACCCTAAGCCACAGTCTCAGGTGCGGTCACGCCAGTCCAGCACCCTGCTGACGCCGAGGAGCGGCCCCGGCCCACCTTCGTTGGCCCTAACGCTCAGCCAAGCCCACAACACGGCAGTCCGTGGAAGTAAAAGCAAAAAACCCCATTTTTTGGCCAGTTGAGCCCCCCGGTATAGCTCCCTCTGGGTCCGGATGAGCCTCAGGGCTGCCGCGAGGGAAGAGGAGAGCATCAGGTTGCCAGCAGACGGCAGGAGGTGACACACAGATGAGGCAAAGACGCGGCCGCGACGCTGCCACCAAAGCGGGCTCAGCGTCCTTCCCCCGCCCTCCTGGCTCCGGCACTTCTCTGCGCTTTTCTCAAGCTCGGCTCACCATGAAGAGGACAAGCGCTACAGCTAGCACAGGGGAAGCAGGCGGGGAAGGTTCGGTGCTAACCCAAGAGCTGCCTACCAAGCCAGAACAGAGGTCTGGGCGCGACGGCAGCCAGCAGCAGGTGCCTAAGCAGGAGCTTCTCTAGGAACAGAGCAAATCTGCTTCCTCAGAGCACCTCCCGGCCCCCAGCGGGTCACGAGCCGCCCACCCTCCAACTAACTCAATTTAAAGAGGTGGCTGCTACCAGCAAAGCTCGTCCCCCTCTTCCCACCATCCCCAGCTACACCTTCCCATCACCTCCAGCGGTCGCGTGGCGGCAGGATGAGTCACTAAAACTCACCGGTTCAACAGAAAAATACCCAGGAGAAAAAAACCACAACCCGTGGAGGACAAAAAGCAGCTCACTGAGGCCCCACGATCACCAGCAGAGATGCAAAGCCGGTGGCAGGGGCAGCTCTGCGCTCTTTAGCAGCAGCTAACTCCTAGCTGAGGCGAGCGCGTGCCTTGGAGAGGGAGGTAAACGTAGCAAATAACGTCAAAAATAAACTAGTCTTCAATTGGTCATATTATTTGTATCCCAAATATACTTCAACTCGGTTGTTTCAATGGAGAAACCCACCGCAGAGTTAACAGGACCTGCTGTGCCACGTCAGACGCAGGTCGGGAGAGACAAGGTGCCACCTCAGCCGCTTGGGGAAGAGTCTAAGCGGGACAGCGTCAACCTTCCCTAACAAACTCGTACCAGCAAACAGCAGCGTTGGTACTTTTGAGGGCAGAAATTACATCCAGACGTTGTGTTTTATAAGAAAACAATCCATCCTTCTCGAACGCTTTTCAAACTCTTCTCCGGTTTTGGCCTGCGCGCCACCATTGTGGGGAGCGATTACGCAATCCGCGAGCGACATTACGAGATATCTGCCTTTTAAACTTGCTGCCCAGCAGCTCAGCCGGGTGCCACCTCGTCTTTACACATGAGAAGCACTGCCTGATTTGGAACAATGAGGAAAAAGGCACTTCTCTCTGCGAGCCCTTTGGAACACCCAGCTCGGCAGGCCGCCCCTGAGGCCGAGAGGAGAGGCTCTGGCGAGAGCGCAGGAACGGCGCGAGCGGAGCGGGGTGCCTTCCCGGAGCACTTCTGGCCTCCGCGATCAGCAAATCCGAGAGTCTCTGAAGGGAAAGCGGCGAGGTGACGCTTGAGAAAGCAGGGCGGGATTTACGGATGAGGCAGGACAGAACCCCGGCTGTCACGGCGGCATCGGATGCTGAGGACATGACAAACGCCCCAGAGCCACGCTGCCTTTCAGACGTGCAGTGACTGCACGGGGGGCGGGGGGGGAGCTTTGAATCGTTAACGTTAGCTGTAGGGATGAGAGAAGTTCCCAAGGTGAGAGAGTTATTAAAAAAAACCAGACCCAAACATGTCAAGGAATCACAAATAGAATGTGAAGACTTTACCTTGGACGTCAAATCAGAAGTCATATATTTAAAAAAGTGTATTCTGCTTCTTTTTCTCCCCCTTACATTTATTTTCCTGCTTTCTACTGAGATGATTTCTCCTCAAGCACACAAAGACCCCCTTCCTTACTGCAAGCCCGCAGAGATCCACATTCCTGAACCCCTACGGCTTCGTCCTTCCACCTATTATTAAAGGAAATTGAACGAAAGGAGTCAAACGCAGTAAGCTGAGAACAACCAGCTACTGACTACCTGAGTGAGCTTGAGGATAATCAACTACTTCCCTTCTGTATCGCGGTCTGTATTAACAAAAAGACAAGCGAGAGAACTACTTCAGGGAAGGCCCAATCTTGCCCCACGTTTTGACAGATTCCATCGCTCACAGAACATTTACTTTCGACACCGGGAACACCAAGGAGCTCAGATGCCCGACGCAGTCATTCCACGCCAGCAGAACCCTGCTTCTGGAGCGAAGATCACCAGGATCCAAGATTTAACAATAAATTTTAAGAGTTGTATCCATGCAGACCATGCTTCCTTAGCTCTTGCCAAGACCTAGAAGATTAGTTCACCTACCGATAGTCTAAAGGAGTTAAAAAAAATAAAATCTCTTTGTCAGGCTGGCAAAGTCGCCTTGGAACGGTTTTGATCTGGGCTGAACCGCAGCGCTCCGGCCGTCCAAGCTACCGCGCTGCTCTCCACGCGCGCTGTTACCCCACCGCAGACACGCAGTAAATAAAGGTCGTTTATCGCTCAGCGAGCAAAGCAGGAGATGGCACGTTTAGCACAGGCCAAGGACAAGTCCCTGGACAGCTGTGGCCAAGCACCCTCACCCAGCACCCCGCTGCTTAGGCGCAACACCAGCGTACGGATCCCTCTCTCCCACCTTTTCGCTCTCATCTACCCGCAGCAGCTCGCTTGTCCCCCCTGTGGGCCGGGACAGCTTCAGGTAACCGCGTTACAAACCAAAACGGTCCCGATGAGCAAGAGCCCCAGAGGAGAGCGGGCAGCAAAGCGCCGAAGGGAGGGAAGCGAGTGGTCAGGAGCTCCTCGGCCAGCCTCAGCACCGGCACCTCTTTCCTTCCCCACTCCGGATGCTTGCAAAAAT
Source organism: Morus bassanus (assembly GCA_031468815.1). Lineage (NCBI taxonomy): Eukaryota > Metazoa > Chordata > Aves > Suliformes > Sulidae > Morus > Morus bassanus. Next base: position 169,352,247 of record CM062567.1, read on the forward strand.
CTTTTGGGCAAGGAGAAACAAAAAGCAACTTTCTCCACCTGTCAACATAAGCAAAGTGTATATACCTATTTGCAAAAGCATGCCGATTTCCATGTAGATACCAATTCCACGGATATTACTTTGCACTCCCAGCGGCATGGCTTAACTTAAAAACACCGTCCAAACGGCAGATCTGTCCGCATTCCAAGGCCCAAAGCTGCCGCAGCATCCCCGCGCCACCTCCCGCGCCCACCCCCAGGAGGAGGGCGGCCTGCCTGTGCACCGCAGCTCCCAAACGCACGGGGAAGGGGGCAACGCCGGTCGTCCCCCGCCCCTAAACGCAGTTTCTCACAGCGTTTCGGCAACACAAAACCGAACAGAAACTTATTAAACACAAGGCGTTAAATCTTTGCTTGCTCTGGTAACAGGACAAGGCGTTTGTTCGGAGGCGATGACTTGCAAAGTTAAGAGCAACGCAATATCAGCAGCAAACAGACAGCGCAGGTCTTTCATCTCATCACCGCCACGTTGAGTCAGATAAGCAAACAGTTTGAGCTGGTGGAGAGCAGCTACGGTCGAGGGTTATGAAAAAAAAAAACATTCCCAGGGTGTTTATGCTTCTATTTCGGTCCTTATCTTTCAGGGTTTATTATCTTGGACAGCAGTTCCTACGCGCCTTAGCTCCTCACGCCCCGAAGTCAAACCTCTGTACGACAGTCCTTTCCCACTCTCACCCATTTCTCTTCCCTCAATAGTTTCGGTAGCAAACGCCTGATCTGGGGCCGAAGCCAGGCAATATGGCGATACAGGAGAGAGAGGAATCGAGTATTTGTGAGAACTTATTTCTAAATAACTGCCTGGCCTGCCAGGTTAAGAACTAAACAGCAAGAAAACTTCTTCTGTTCGATTTTGGGCAAACAGCGGAGATGTAATAGCCTCCGAAAAACGGCTTGCGGCATTTGGCTCTGGATAATACAACCTTTTAGACAAAACTTAAAACTTCCCCAAGCGGCCAGAAAAGATGGAAAAAGGGGACGAATCAAGCCAGCGCTGTAGAAACGGGCCAGAAAAACAGCGCGGGCCGTGCGACAGCGGTTAGAATGACACGGCTAAAAGCCGTCGAGCATCCCCTACCATGGAAACAGAGGAGCGGCTGGACGCTGGGGTGGTTTTTTGGTTTTGTTTTTTTCTTCCCCTTAAGTAGACGGGATAGCTCATTTCCCCCCCCGAGGTATTGCAGCGCCGGGGTAATGAGGCGGGATAATCACGGGGGAAAGAGGCAGCACCGCTAATTAGGAGCGGGCGAGAGCCGCAGGGACCCGCTCCGATGCCGTGACACACCGGTAAAGAGCGGGGAGCGGGCCTGCGGTTGCGAAGGTCACTCCGGAGCCCGGGGGAGGCCGCGGACACGCCTGGGCCGAGGCACCGGGGCCCGGCTCCCGTCAGCGGGCGTTCGCCCGCTGACGGGAGCCGGGCCCCGGTGCCTCGGCCGCGTCGTCCCCTCTACCGGGACTCACCGGGCTCCAGCAGATAAGCGAGTCGGTGTCGGGATCCTCCACCAACGTCCACAGCTTGGTAAGGAAAGCGGGTACGTTACTACCGCCGGGGCCGGCGCCCACCGCCGCCGCGCCGGGCCCCTCCATAGCGGCGGCCGCCGCGCCCTCAGGGCCCGGTTGCAGGCCCCGGGGCTAGGCCGCGGCGCACCGGAGGCGGCGCCCCCCGCCCCCCGAGGGGAAACCGCCGCCAGGTGGAGCTTGAGGCGGGCGGGCGGAGAGGGGGTTTAGCACCGCCGGCGGCCGCCGCCTCCGCGGGGCCGGGCCGCTGCCTGCGCGCTGCGAGCGCCGGGGCCCAGCATGGCCGCCGCCATCTTGGGACGCCTCCGAGACAAGCCCCCCGCGCGGGGCGGAGGGGCGCACGCGCGGGACCGCCCCCTTCTCGCGCCGAGGGCACGCCCCTCTCTCCCCGGTGCGCACGCGCCTCCCCAACCAGCCCCGCCCCCGGGGAGACATCCCTTCAGCGCGCATGCGCCCTCCCCGCTGCGGGACGGCCGCCTACGCGCATGCGCATCCCGCCGATGTCCGCCCGGTGCGCCCCTACGCGCATGCGCCCTCCCTTCGGCGGTGGCAGCCCGTCTACGCGCATGCGCATCCCACTGATACCCCCCCTCCCCGGCGCGTCTCTCCGCGCATGCGCCTCCCCGCCGGTAAGGCGAGGCCGTGCGCATGCGCGCCGCGCTGTGTCACCTTTCCCCTTTGACCCCTCCCCAATTTTTCCCCACCTCCCTGCGGGAGCGTGGTGTCCCCCCGCCCCTCCCCCTCCCCCGGGAGCTGTGTGTGGGGGAGGGGTCGGGAAAAGCGGAAAGGCGGCGGCCGGGGAGGGGCGGGGGCGGTGCCGTGACCTTTGACCCGCGCGCACGTGGTGAGGAGGGCGGCGGCGGCGGCGCACGCGGAGGCATGGAGCAGGTCGGGGCGCGCGTTGCCATGGTTACGGGGTGGCGGGGCCTGGTCCCCGTCCCGGTCCCCGTCCCGATCGCGGTGTCGGTCCCGGCCGGGCCCTGCGGCCCCCCCGTGACCGGCCGCCGCCGCCCTGACACCCCCCTCACCCCCCCCCCGCCCCGTTCCGTTCCAGCCGCGTCCCGCCGCGGAGAGCGAGGAGCTGACGGACAGCGAGGAGAGCGTCTACTCGGGGCTGGAGGACTCGGGCAGCGACAGCACCTCCGCGGGGGAGGAGGAGGAGGAGGCGGCGGATGAGGAGGAGGAGGAGGAGGCGGAGGAAGGCCCCGACGGCGGCTCGCCCCCCTGGACACACGTAAGGGCTGAGTGGCCGCCCGCGGCCCGCTCCGGTGCCGGTCCCCGAACGCCCGGTGATGGGTGCCCCCCCCCCCCCGCCGTGCCCGGTGGAGGAGGAGGAGGAGTAACGGGCATGTGGGTCCCCCTCGCCCCGTGCCCGGTGATGGGCGCCCCCGTCCCGTGCCCGGTGTGGGTGCCCCCTGCACGCCCAGTGGAGGAGGAGGAGAAGGAGGAATGGGCGTGCGGGTGCCCCCGCGCCCTGTGTGGGTGCCCCCGGCCCCGCGCCCTGTGGGGGTGCCCCCGCCCCGTGGCCGGTGTGGGTGCCCCCTGCATGACCATTGGAGGAGGAGGAGAAGGAGGAATGGGCAAGAGGGTGCTCCGCGCCCCGTGTGGGTGCCCCCTGCACGCCCAGTGGAGGAGGAGGAGAAGGAGAAATGGGCATGCGGGTGCCCCGCGCCCTGTGTGGGTGCCCCCGGCCCCGCGCCCTGTGGGGGTGCCCCCGCCCCGTGCCCCGTGTGGGTGCCCCCTGCACGCCCAGTGGAGGAGGAGGAGAAGGAGGAATAGGCATGCGGGTGCCCCCGCGCCCGGTGTGGGTGCCCCCCGCTCCATGCCTGGTGTGGGTGCCCCCACCCCGTGCCCTGTGTGGGTGCCCCCTGCACGCCCAGTGGAGGAGGAGGAGAAGGAGGAATGGGCATGCGGGTGCCCCCGCGCCCAGTGTGGGTGCCCCCGGCCCCGCGCCCAGTGTGGGTGCCCCCGCCCCGTGCCCGGTGTGGGTGCCCCCTGCATTCCCGGTGAGGATGGGTGACCCCCCCGTGTCCCCGGTGTGGGGTGCCCCCCGTGTGCCTGGTGTGGGTGGCCTCCCCCCGCCCGCCCGTTGATGGGTGCCCCCCACGCCTGGTGGACGAGGAGGAAGAACGGGTGTGTGGGTGGCCACTGCCATGCCTGGTGCGGGGCGTCCCCCGCGCCCGGTGTGGGTGCCCCTTGCTGTGGAGAAAACGCAAAAATCACAGCTGTGCGCTGTTTTTGCTACGGTTTCGCATGTAGACCATAGGGAAACGCCTGCGAAGAGGAACCTTGCTCAGGCCCATGAAATACCTGGGTAACTTTGGGTTTCGCTGTGTTTCTTCACTTGCACGAGCAGGGGCTCGGGCTGCGCGGCAGCGCCGGGCGGGCGCGAGGAGCCTGAGCCGCACGGTGGGTACAGAAGACGGACACAGGCCGAGCGCCCGTGCCCCCATCCCTGGGAGCCGGGGGCGTCTGACCGCGCAGGATCAGCGGGGAGGGAACCCCACGTACACTGAGTCGGGCGACGCTTCCGCTCTTGCGATGAGACGCAGCGTGGAGAGCTGTAGTGCCGCTTGTTCGAAGCAAGGAAAACAACTTCTGCGCCAGTTTGCATTTCCGAAGCCGGTGTTAGTGTGAGGCTTCTCTCATAGGTTGTAGATTTAAAAAAAAAAGTTATGAAGACGTGCTCTCGCTTCTGTTTCAGGAGGTGCAGGCACAAAGATTGATGGAAAGCTTCACGCTCATGTTTGTCTCGGGATATTAATGTGCGGATCCCCGGTACGTTGGGCACGGCAGCCTCCTTCGCCCTGGGTCGTGCCCCAGGCTTGTTAACAAGCAGCGCCTTGTCGTTATCCTGGCTGTCTGGGTCTGCGTGCGCATGTGTGTGTTTGTTTGGATGACGGGGCAGGAGCTTTACTGAGGTCTGGAGTAGAAACTTAGTAGAAAGTTCCCTACAGCCTGGGGCTGCGGTGCTGCTGTTCAGCAGCAGTCCTGCTTGCGTTGTCTCCATCGACAGCCGCTTGCTCCCACCCTGACGCCGCCTTCGTCGTCGTGCTTCAGCAGCTGGTTACGAGTCCACGGCGTGGGCCGGGCCCGGCGGCCCCTCCAGCCCAGAAACCGCTCTGTGGAAGCGAGGCCTTTTTTTTTTTTGTTCTGCTTTGCTTTCCAGAACAATTGGTCCCCGGAAGGGTGCGGGCGTTTTGGCTGGTGGTGGGGGTTGTTTTCCTTGGCGTTGGCTCCCGGCTCTGTTTTGCCGCGCGGCTGTGTAAGCAGTAGGACGCTTGCTTAAGCCAGGACTGACTGCCAGCGCGCCGTGCGTCCGTCTGCCTGTCTGAGAGCTGTGGCTGGTTCTGAGCCCACCCCACCCGATTCTTCAGCCTTTTGTTTGGTGTCCAAGCGTGTGCGATGCCACCGGTCCGTAGGAAAGTATGAGCAGGTATCGGGATCCGTCATTGTCTCATTTGCAACCCGGGCCGAGCTGGACGCAGTGCTCCGCTCCGCGCCGGAACGTCACGTGCTTTGTGCAGGTAGCACGGCCTGAAAAAGAGCAACAGCGGCAGCAGCAGAAGCCGAGGAGGCTGGGGGGGGTCGATCCCGAACCCTGTTTCTGCTGCTGTGCGATATGTCCCTTTTTTTGGCCTCGCTGCTGCTTTGGGCAGGCGTAGCCCAGTGGTTTTGTAGTGATGTCTCGGTGAAGTCGGATTTCCAGTGTCCTTTCTTGCTCGGCCTCCTGCCTTCCCTGCGCAAAGGCAGCGGTGTCATAGCAGAAGGACAGGAGCTGGTGCCGTTCCTGCACGCAGGAGCCCCGTGGGCTGCGTGTGAGGGGAGTTACCTGACACAAACCGCAGCTGCCCCTGGGCAGGGAGTGTTGGAGACGGAGCAGAGACGTGACGGGATTCCCTCTTGTGGGGGAAGGGTCCCGTGGGGGTTCTGCAGAGGGACACGACATCAAACACGCTGGGCTTGGCCAGGAATACCTTTACCTGTTGTTTCTGCTTGGAAAAAAGGAACGCTCGTTGCAAGGACATCGCTTCCCCAGTGCAGAGCTTAGCAGAAGTTTGGTCTGTTCAGACCCTTTTCTTCTCTGAGGTCCTGCAGGGAAGTAATTCTACTGCCTGTGCCTCTGCCCTTTTTGATTTGCAGCACCTCTAGAAGCTTTCTGACAGAGCTGTGAACCCTGCGTAGGGAGCTACAGCCTCCTGCAGCTAGGTTTGCTTCTCCTCCTTCTTCACAGGGCCGCTGCGTAACACCGTTAAGTGGGCTGAAAACTGCTACGTTAGTGTTAGAAGCTTCAGCAGTTCAGGCAGCTTTTCAGAGTGACTCCATGATTTCATGAGCTGTGCGCAGTTTAGAACTTTGTCACTGAAACTGCTCGGGAGCCTGGGGAGGGCAGAGGTAAATGACAAAGTGAGAATGTCCCAGGGTCATCTTGAGCCTTTCCTTCCTTGGCCACTGCTCTACATACACAGCATCCCGCTTTTGCTCTTGGCTTGGGAAGGGTGCTCGCTGCTTCACGGCTGGGAAACTTTGGAGGAGAAAATTGAGCTACACGCCGGGTCGGAGGAAGGGGTGCTCGTAGGGCAGCTCCCAGCTGGGCCTGTCATCAAACCTGTTGGGATAATACTGGCATATTTAAAAATGGGCTTACGGCTTTGGGGCGAGAACGAAGAGAGCTAGCTTCTGCTTAGAAAATACGTCACTTGCCAGCATTGGAGAGTTGTTTATTTGCCTTGGGTAGATACGTTTAATTTTGAGTGAAATTTCTCAAATTCTGGTCCCAATTGCAGACCCTTAAAACCTTTCATTTCTGTTCATCGGCTCTACAGTAGGCAAACCTGTTTAATTTACTAGGAGTTAGTTACGAAAGCGTGGTTAAAGGGCAAGCTAGAGTTTGACTTGGATTGGTTGCGATGGCAAAACCTGCTGGGGGATTATTTCCTGTTGCGTTTATAAGGTAGGAGGGTTGCCTGTGGGCACCTGTGGCTGCACCTAAGGGCTTGTCAAGCCGTTAGCGTGATGGGTAAGAAACCGAGATCGCTGCGAGTTGTCAGCTGCCACGCCGCGGTTTCCTCCGCCGTGGGAGGATCTGCCCACGAGACCTCGCTCTCGCTTGAGCCGGTGTTTGCAATGTTAGCTTGTGCTCGCTCTTCGGCCCGTGGCCTCGACCCTGCCTGTGGCGCGCTGCCTCCCCCGCTGCCGCCAGCACCCGCTTTTCTTTCTTTTTAGTTCTGTTTAGTTCGCTGCGCTCCGGAGGAGGGGTTTAGCCAAAGCGATGCGCAAACCCCAAACGATCCACGGGTGCCCCCAAACAAGTTTTCAGCCTGGCAGAGTGGAATTGTCAGGTTCTTAGTTACAGGAGCGCAAAAACGAGAAGAAAAGCACTCCGAAAAGAAAGACAGAGTGTCCTTGACGTTAACCTGTGGCTTCGGCTGCTCGTTAGGATCTCCTCCAAGCTACGTTCCCTGTAAGGGAACAGAGGACGCTGCTACGCAGGGCTGTGCCCCTGAAATGCTCCGGGGAGGCCTTGCAGGAGTTTAACCCTGGTGAGAGGGGAAAGGGTTTAACTTGCGCCTCCGTTAGCAGCCTTTTCAGAAGGGGGCCTGTCCCTGCCCCTTTGGGGGGATGTTAACCCTTGCCTGAAGGTTTATAGTCAGTTCTTAGGTGTCTGGTTTTTTGTTTGGTAGGTCGGTGTGGTGACTTTGGCGCTTCCGCGGGTGTTGCTGAATGACGATTTGTAGCCTGCCGGTGAACAGGTATCTCTGGACAGCAGGGATCTCTGGAAGCCAGTCTCTTCTGCCTTTGTTTAGCTCCTTCTCAGAAATGTAATTGATTTGTAGCCCTGAGCTTAAAATACGTTGCAAATTACACAGCGTTCATTTCCCATACAGCGTGGCGCTGTCGGGGACACGACGTGTAAGTGCCAGAAGCGGCCGTCAGCCGTAGCGCGGAGCTGTCGCTATTACGTGTGGCGGTGACAGTTCTTCCCGCTCCTTGCAGTTAGGTAATAAAGTGCAAATACAGAGCGTGGACCCTCCCTGGCAGCTCCTGAAGCTGTGTTCTCGCGGCAGGCTAACGAACTTCGCAGTCAGCAGCTTCTCTGAGGGCTGCCAGAGTGGGGATGTTTCCCGTCTCAGCCTTGTCCTCTCCCTTCTGGTCCTGCTGCATCTCGGAAGATGCTTCCTTGAGCCAGGTCACCTCGTCGGCGCGACCGAGAGCTGTCGCTCCTCCTGCTGAGGTAGTTTCCCTTCCGCAAGGTGAGCGGGTTGAATCGGCTCCCCGGGGAGCGTGACAGGAGCCGAGCCGGCACACGGGGGGCAGCAAGAGGAGGGTGGGAGGGTAAAGGCCACCTTTCAGCAGCAGAGGTGCTACATCACCTTGCCCCCTCCCAGAGACCCAGGCCTGATTTTTTGCAGTCGTCTTGTGTGTTTTCCTGAGCCTGCTCATTCTAGCCTGACAACTGTCTTGCTTGCTGTTCAATATGTTCATCAATGACCTGGATGAAGAGACAGAGCGTACCCTCGGCAAGTGTGCCGACGACACCAAGCTGGGAGGAGTGGCTGATAACGCCAGCGGGCCGTGCTGCTATCCAAAGAGACCTGGCCAGGCTGGAGAGCTGGGCCGAGGGGGACGTGATGAAATTCAACAAGAGCAAGTGTAGGGTCCTGCAGCTGGGGAGGAACAACCCCGTGCATCAGTAGAGGTTGGGGGCTGACCTGCTGGAGAGCAGCTGTGCTGAGAAGGCCCTGGGAGTGCTGGGGGACAGCAGGCTGCTCATGAGCCAGCACTGTGCCCTTGTGGGCAAGAAGGCCAGGGGTGTCCTGGGGTGCATTGAAAGGAGTGTGTCCAGCAGGTGGAGGGAGGTTATCCTCCCCCTCTACTCGGCCCCAGTGAGACCCCATCTGGAGTACTGCATCCAGTTCTGGGCCCCGCGCCCCAGTTCAAGAAGGACAGGGAACTGCTCGAGCAAGTCCAGCGGAGAGCTGCGGAGATGATCAGGGGCCTGGAGCATCTCCCTTATGGGGAAAGGCTGAGAGACCTGGGTCTGTTCAGCCTGGAGAAGAGAAGACTGAGGGGGGATCTCATCAATGCTTATAAATATCTGAAGGGCGGGTGTCAAGAGGATGGGGCCGGGCTCTTTTCAGTGGTGCCCAACGACAGGACAAGGGGCAACGGGCACAAGTTGGAACATGGGAAGTTCCATGCCAACATGAGAAAAAACTCCTTTCCTGTGAGGGTGCCGGAGCAGTGGAACAGGCTGCCCAGAGAGGCTGTGGAGTCTCCTTCCCTGGAGACATCCAAACCCGCCTGGACGCGGTGCTGTGCCCCCTGCTCTGGGTGTGCCTGCTGGAGCAGGGGGTTGGACGGGGTGATCTCCAGAGGTCCCTTCCAACCCCTGCCATTCTGTGATTCTGTGTCCCTGTTTTGCAAAACTGAAGAGTTCATTCTGTCTCATGGGAATTTACTTTGAAACTGCCTTTAGACCTCCCAGCTGATGCCAGTTTGCTCCAGTATCGCTTGTGCCTTGCCAGCAGCGTGGACACCTGAGCTGGTGCTGGAGAAGCCTCCTGCTCCTCCCTGTCGGATCTTGAGCCTTGGTGTTAAAGACGACTTTGTTCTCTGGGAATGGCCTGCCACTGCGCGTGTCGCTCGAGCCAGGCGCTGGAGCGCTTTCGGAGGGGTTTGTGCATGTCCTGGCTCTTTTGCTTTCCATATATTCTGGCTGTGCAGCAAGTTAATCGAGGTTGGGGAGGATTCCCAAGCTGCTTCTAGAGGCTTCTGGACTACACACGGGAGAGCTACATGCATCAGCTGAACGTGTACAGCACTTGGGAATTGACAGGAGGGTCTCCCGCTCTGCCAGAGGAACGTGGAGAGCACCAGGGAGCTCGTGGAGAAGGACGGCGTGTGGACGGAGAAGGGAAGGGAAGCTTGCAGGTGTTCTGTGGTTCCTCTGAGGTTTTCTGCTGAGAGACCAGACAGCAAGGAGCCTTGCTTGCTCAGGTTGCCAGAGCTTTCCTGTGGACTCGGCACCATGGTCCTCACGGAGGGGCCTGTCTGGGGCTCCGGGAAGAGCTGGGAGCTCTGACCCAGGGCAGAGAGGAGACTGCTAAAGTCACGCCTCACAGCGAGGGGCTGTGGCGCTGTTCTGCCAACTGACTCCTTTACTCCTGGTCTCTCACCGCTTCCCTAAAGCCTGTGGTATTCTCTTGGTGACAGCCGACGGTTTGGAGGGTGCCGAAGCCAAGCCGATACTCTTCGGCGGGTCTGGTCTTAGTCTTTCCTGCTCCATCCGTGGAAGCTGTGGGTCTGGCAAGGGAGAAACCCTTCAGGCGCAGGGGGGGTGTTGCTGCTCTCTGAACATTTTGGTGTTTGAAATACTCCTGTTGGAGGTTTGTATTTTTATCTTGTGGGGCGTCCCAGTTTGTGACTGTTGTGTTTGACCAGCCTAGAGAAGCGATGGGAAGACCGACGCCTCCTGAGACGATGAAACACAAAACAGTTTAGGACGTGTTAGTCTGTGCAGAATTCAAGTGTAGACGGTGGTGGGATGAGGAGGTGCCTCCCCAGAGCTGTGCTCCTTCCCATGATCCTGGTGGCTATCTGCAGCTCTCTCCAAGAAGATGCTTTTAGGCAGTCGGACAGTAAGAAGTCCTGTCTTTGGGGCTTAAAAAAACCCACAGAGGGGTAAAGGCAGCCTCTCTTGAGGACAGGAGAGAGAGAGGTACTGAACTGTGAGCCGGCGCTGGCGCCTGAGCCCGTGGAGAAGTGTTAATCCGGTCTGAGCAGCAAGGTGCTGAACTGAGTTGTGCTGTCCCGGCTCCCTTCGGGATCCAGGAGCGAGAAAGGCCACTGCTTCCACCACCTGCCTGTCAGCAGATTGCAAAGCCCTGTTCTTGGTGCCTCTCTAGCTCGCAGGGCTGTGTAAATATTAGGCTGTCCTTGTCGGATTAGATTTCCTCTTAATGACTTCCAGCGTTCTGACAAGCTGTGCTTTCTTCCTTGGCAGCCCCGGTGCTGAGCTGAGCCGTCCGACTCTGCTCTCAGGGCCCCTGGGGAAAAGCCCGGTGGCCTGCAGTTGAAGGCCAGGCTGAAATGTTTATTTTCTGCTTTTATAATCCAGGAAGCCCCTTCAGTGCTGTTCTGTCAGGGACTCCCTGCTGTGGCACCGAGTGCCTGAAACAAATCTGTCCTGTGCCGGGTGTAGGCATCGGGGAGGCACTGCCGGCGCAGCGAGGCGGTGGGAGCTGCTTGACGCTTCCCTTCCTGCGGGGATTGCACCCGGACACCTTGTCTCGCTCTTGCCCGTTCAGATGCACAGCTCGGAGCATCCTCGCGGGGCTCTGGGCCGCGGCACCGTATCCAGCTCCTCTCTGCTGCTCCACCGGCGCCTGTCAGCGAACCTGTGCTCGTTTTCCTTCCTCTCTGTGGCTCCACGCTGCCGCCGGCTCGGCACCGCACAGCCACGGCAGCAGGACCCCAGCTGCTTGGGGCCGATGTATTCTGCGCTGGGGGCTGGACGGCGGAGCCCCTTGGCTCAGTTCTTCTCTCCAGCCCTGCATCACTTTTTCTCCTCTCCTCCGGATTCATTTGTACTCGTGTTTGCCTCACCAGTCTTAAGTAGGAAGGCAGCCGACAAGGTCTTTTGTGGTGGCCTGATTTCTGCAGAGCCTTCTTGCCCTGGGACGTGTTTCTAGCAGTTATGGAAGGAAGGAAGCCACTGCTCGTACTGACAGCAGCTCGTGGAGTCAGCGGAAGTGCTGCCTCTCGGTGCCCAGCATGCCTGCGGTGCCTTGCTAAGTCACCGCACCGAGAGAGCGGTAGGGTCCCGGTGTCCCCAGCCTGCTGCACCGATCCCTGCCCCAGCCCAGCGCCGGTGTTACCGGGGTGCGGAGGGCTGTGCACCGCTGTGAGCCTAGGTCGGGGCAGGGCTCCGTGCTCCTGCGGGGGACAGGCTGGCTTTTACACGCTCAGCGTTACGCCCTCTGGCCAAGAGCTCTGCAAAGGAAAGCTGAAGCAATAAACAGCAAACCTGCTGAGTTTGCCTGGCACTCTGGCAAGCTGTCTCTGTCTTGAGATGTGTTAGTTCTTGAGTCTGGTATGTGAGCGAGGCTCCCTTCCGGCGTCAGGCTTCGCCTTTTTGTGCTGTTAGCAGGTCTGTCAGCCCCATGAAATGGAACAAATTGATGTTTGCCTGCAGGGTGAAAAATTTCAGGCTTGTTACTTGCACTGACAGTTTTAGCGTGAGTTACCTCTCCCCATCCTCAGGACTTCAGCTCTCACAGGAACACATCTTCCTAGAGGTGCAGCAGGCTGGCCGATCAACTCATGGGCACCAGAAGACAGGGGCGTGTAGAGCCAGGTGACAAGAGGAAGTTGATAGCAGCCGACTTCTTCAAAGCACCGCATGTGACGTGGCCTCCGAGGTTCTGTCTCCTGGTTTTAGAGCAGTTAGTGGAAGACGACTTGAGCCGGTGGAAACGAGTCAACATCCACTCCGCCAAAGGCACCGGGACGTGGAAAGATCACTTTGTCTCCGACTGCGAAGGGGACCTGCTATGAGCGTTGGCCCGACGTCACTTGGTTTGTCCTACAGGGAGGGCCCACGTGAGTTCCTCCTGGGCTCCCAGCAGCAGGCTCGTTCCAGAGCTGCTGCTCAGGTAGCTGCTTGCGCAGACTTGGTTGCACAGTCCTGGTTACTCCAGGGCTGGCTGAGCAAGGTGGTTTGTCCTGGCCCTGGTAGAAGCCGCTTTACTGCTCTTGTTCGGAAGGCGTTGATTTGGATCTTCCTACATCTGAGCTCAAACTTGAGGTGTGCGCGTGCCTTCACTTAGCAGTGGGCTGCGATTTGCTTGAGATGCTCTTGCACCTTGTCGCTTACAAGAGGTTGCCTGAGAACGCAAACCTCTTAAAAAGCCGCAGCTGATAATGAGGTAAATGCGTGTTTTAAGCCCTTAAACTGCCACTAGGCTTAGCTGATCTTACAGGCTTCTTGGGACCTGAGACCCTACTCATCAGAAGGAATTATGTGGTTTCGTCTTAGCCGCCTTCGCAGGCCTAGAGTGCTTCTGTCCCTGGATCAGCAGCAGTTGGTGTAGAGGCACTGGAGCAGCTGGAGTTGCTGCAGGTTGGTGTTTACGTGTGTTGAGGGGAGGTGGAGGAGGACAGGTCCTGGGGAAGAGCCCAGAGTACGCTGTAGCTTGGGGCTGTGAGTTTGGGAATCCTGTTTCTAGCCCTGTTGCAAGCTAGATCGCTGCTGCTCCTTTAGGTATCATTTTTCCACGTGTGAAAGTGAGGATTTAGCTGTTTTGCCTCACAGGGTGAGCAGAGCAACCGACAACATTAGGCCCAAGAACCATCTCGCTTTAGCAAAGGAAGAGGTGACGTGTGTGTGTGTGTTGGTTGCTTGCTTTTCCCCGCCTTGACCGTACGATCTTGGCAAGGTCTGGGCTTGGCACTGAGCTCGTGCACCCCCTTCCTCCAGCTTTGCCACCTCTGCAGCCCCACCGAGGAGATTCTGCTCCGCTGTAGCTGGGGATCGCTGGCACAGCAGGGACTGTTGTCTTGGGCCCCTCGGGACAAGAAGGACATGGAGGTGCTGGAGCGTGTCCAGAAAAGGGCAGCGGAGCTGGGGAAGGGTCTGGAGCACAAGTGTGATGGGGAGCGGCTGAGGGAGCTGGGGGGGTTTGGTCTGGAGAAGAGGAGGCTGAGGGGAGACCTTATCGCTCTCTGCAGCTCCCTGAAAGGAGGTTGTGGTGAGGTGGGGGTCGGTCTCTTCTCCCAATAACAACCGATAGGACAAGAGGAAATGGCCTCAAGCTGCGCCAGGGGAGGTTTAGATTGGATATTGGGACCAATTTCTTCACTGCAAGAGTGGTCAGGCACTGGGACAGGCTGCCCAGAGCGGTGGTGGAGTCACCATCCCTGGAAGTGCTCAAAAAACCGTGCAGCCGTGGCACGTGGGGACATGGTTTAGGAGGCCTGGGGGGGGTTGGGTTGGCGGTTGGGCTTGATGGTCCTGGAGGTCTTTTCCAACCTTAATGATTCTCTGATTCTATGACCTTTCTCCCTTCCTGCTGGAAAATTGCAAGCCAGGAGTTCCTGATCTTTTCTCCACAACCAAGGAGGAACTGCGTGGGAGCGCTCCGAGAGCTTTATGGTGGGAGGCAAGCAGGTTTTGCTTAGGGGAACGGGAGCCAAAGGAGCTACTGATGTTTTCATCCAGGTTCCAGTGGCTCTCGGTTTGGGGAGGAAAAGGAGGATCTACCCAGGCCATTAACGTGCTCTGATGCTTATTTTACCGACTAGCAAATGCAGAGGGGGATGCTTCTCTTACCGATTCAGCTGGTCCAGGCAGCCGCTAGACAGTCTGCCTCGCTGGTCTTTCCGAGGCTGCCTACTACAGATGCCGTAGCAGCGATAGCTTAAGGAAGTAAGCAGGACTGGTGTAGGCCGGTATCTTTTATTACACAGGTTTATCTAGCCGGAGGATGTGGAAGAGCTTTGGGATAGACAAGCCTTCTTCAGTTCTGCTTCTCTTTCACACCTGAGGGACTTGTGTTCCTGAAAGCTTATTTCCTTTCTCAAATTTGTAACTGAAGTTATTGCCTCTCCTTAGCATCTTTGCTGGCATAAGACTCTCTGCAGTCGGGTACGTGGCGTGCTTTTTGCAGCATAACTGGGGAGAGCTGGCTCTGCCTGTGCTGGAAAGCTGTTCCCTCGCCCTGGCCCAGACACGGAGAGGCTCCCGCAGCTCAGCAGCGCGGCGCTCGCGTCTGGCCGAGCGTGGCTTGCCATCCATCCCGCTCGCCTTTTTGATGGTGCAAAGTGGAGCGCTCTGAGGATGTGGCTCTCCTCAAAGGCTGCCGGCGGTATTCTCCCTCTCCTTTTTGCCTGTCCGGTTTGTGTTTTAGTTTAGATTAATCCTTTTTTCTAGTTCCTCTGAACTCTTCTGTTGAATTTACCCGTTGGAGTTTGAGGTAGAAGAACCGCACGTGGGGAGCAGGGGGTGGATTTGGGAGGGAGGAGGTCACAGGTCTCGCTGGTGTGGGAGGCTTCAATCCTTCTTCCCTTATCCCCTTGTTACAGCTAAGCCTGTTCTCAAGTCCTGTCTGCGCTGTTGAAACCCACCAGCTGCACCAGGTCTCCCCTTCAGCGACCAAAGCTGCCAGAAACGGGGCTTGGCGATGGCTGTCGGCGACGCTCGGCGCTGCCCAGCTCCCCTCTGAGCTGAGGTCTGGGGATACCGGCTCCCCGCTAGCCCTGGATGCCGGGGGTGGCCAGGTGGTCCTCGTCCCCAAGCCCGGGCGGTGGCTGGGGCGGGGGGTGGTGCCGGCAGGGCAGTTTTGAGGGGGTTCTGCAGGGTTTTGCGGCGTGTCCGGCATCGCTTGCCGCCCTCTGGTGGAACGAGCCTTTCTGCATGGGGCCGCCTGGGCGGCGGAGCAAAGCTTCGGCTTTATTCCCGCGTCTGAAGCGAAGGGGACCAGCCTGTCCCTGCCTGCCCGGCAGCCTGGGACCCAGGCAGACCGATACCCAGCGGCGGGGGGAAAAGCCTTTGTGTGCGTCAAGGTAAAAGCACCTGGAAAATGCAGAGAGGTGTTTCCGATAAGCCTGCAAGAGGAGTGAACGGTGACTGCGCTCCCCTGCGACCAGGGCTGCTGGCCGCGCTGCTCCTGGCACCCCCTTAGAGCCCTGACTCGTGCAGACGGACTTTTTTTCTGATAAAATGGTTTTAGTGTTCAGTGTGTGTTCACCGTTTCCCAGGTGGGCTTTAGGCAAGTACTATAGGGCGCTGAGCTGCGCGATTGATGTCCTAGCTGAGGTCTTTCTTATTTTCCTGGCAAAGCTAGCGTGAAGGGTTTGAACCTGCCGATAGACGTGCCTAATCCCGGGATGCTGGCATCTGGTTTGCAGGCGTGCCAGCCAGAGCGGATCTCCTGCAAGAATCCTGGGTGAGAGCCTGGCTTGTGCCAGCTCTCAGGGTAAACTCAGGGCCTGGGGAGCACGTGGGCCTCTGTTTTTCTTCCCCAACTGGGTGGACTGGGAGGCTGAGCATCACTGGGTGGAGCAGGAGTGCCGGAGCGACTGTGTGCCACCTCCTGGCGTGGCCTTCGCTCTCGAGGACACTGGCAGCTTGTAGCACCATCACCCAGGTTTGCGGCGCAGGATCCTTCTCCAGTCTCATCGTGGCGGCGGAGAGAGGGGGGAAATGAGGGAAAGATGGAAACTCAAGTCCAAAGCCATTGTAGCGCCAAGAGCCTGGAAAAAAACTTATCTCCAATCTCCCTTTTTAAAAATTTTTTAATAAAGCCTTTTGTTTTTGCAGTAATCTCATCCTCTTGCCGGCCCAGTATTTTCCAGGCTCTCTCCCACCCCTCTCCCTCCGGCTCGGGGGAGCTGCGCTGGTGTGTACGTACAGCAGAAGGTGATCACACACTGTGCAGATTTTACTGCTCCCGCGAGGGACGTTTTCTGGGGCTGTTTTTCCGATTATTTCACTGAATCCTCCCGTAAACCCGATCTAGCCAGGGTCCCCATTCTCCCCCTACCCCCACTCCGAGTGGTGCGCGGGGGGAGAGAATCTCTTTTCCAGGGAAGGATCTGTAGCTTATTCGGCACCCACACAGCAGGTCAGCGAGTGGGCGAAGTCTGATGGTCGGTGCCGTCTGATTACCCGTGTCTGAGCGGGGAATTAATTCCTGCCCGAGGCAGGCCCTGCGGGTTGTCTCTCTGACGGGAGCAGAACCCACGGTCCGTCTGTCCTGCCCGCTGCAGGTTCTGGCATGGAAAAAAATGTGGGATAACCCAAGCAATAGAGGCTGCGTTCAGCTCCCCGTGAGTGAGGTTGGTCCCACCGCTCCTGATGGGCCACCTCAGTTGGACGCGTCTGGCACGGCGTGTAATGCGTGTGATGGTGGGAGTCCCTTCATCACGGTGACGTTGCCGCCCTGGGGGCTGCGTCTGCACCCTGTCCCTGCCCTGATCTCTGCCCGGGTCTCTTCCAAAGGCATGTGGGGTTCCGAGTGGCTCCAAATGTGCCCATCACTTTGAAGCCCACCAGTAACTTCAGGTTACGCAGGTGAGATGGTTGGGCGCTTTACCTAGTCTCAAGCGCTTTGTCCGGCAGCTCTAGAGTCCGTGGTGGAGCCCGTGGGTAGGTAGGACCTTTGCTGAAGTTTGGTGCTGGGGAGAGCCTGCTCTCGTGATAGCGTCGTGGGAGGCACCAGAAACCCCCGTGCACTTGTCCTGCCCGCTAAAGAGAATGGTGCTGCGGGGTCTGTCCTTACTTGAGAGAGCAGGCTCTACTGCAGATCTGTTGGGGATCTGCTGGGGGGCAGATCTGCCATTCAGAGAGACCTTGGTGGGCTGGAGAAAATGACTGACGGGCTCCTTGTGAAGTTCAGGGGTGAAGAATGTGAAGTCCAGCACTTGGGACAGAATAACCCCGTGCAACAGGGCAGGCAGGGGCTGAACGGCCAGGGAGCAGCTCGGGAGGAAAGGACTCGGGGGTCCTGGGGACAGCCTGGGGGTCAGCGGGTGTCCTGAACGACACCGACCGACCACATCTCGGGCCGTACTGGCAGGAACGCAGCCGGCAGGGCCGGGGATGGGCTCCTTCACCTCTCTTTGGCACTTAAGACTCATCCAGGCTTGGGGTCCAGTCTGGGGCTCCCCAGTACAACCCAGTGACAGACAGAAAGGAATCTAATGGAGGGCACCGAGATGGTCGGGGCTGGAGCAGGGGGCACGAGGAGGGCCTGCGAGCCGGCTGCTTCAGCCGGGAGAAGGGCCAAAGTGGGACGCCTTTGCTGTCCGCAGCTGCACGAGGGAGTGCGGAGGAGATGGAGCCAGGCTCTCGTGATGCCTAGGGGTGGGATGAGAGGCAACGGGAACAAGGTGCAGCAAGGAGGATTCTGGCTGAACGTCAGCCGTGTTCTTGCCCACGGGAGTTGTGCAGCCCTGGAACAGGACCCGGAGAGGTGCCGGGATCTCCATCCTTGGAAGTAGTCAAAACTTGACCAGACAGGGTCCCAAGCATCCTGATCTAACTTTAAAGCTGGCTCTGCTTTTGAGCGGGAGGTTGGATTAGAGACCTCCAGGGGCCCTTTCCAGCATAAATTTTTCCGTTTCCGCGATCTGAGTTTGTGTGGTTTCTGATGCACTCCTTACCTCCTGAGCCTGCAGCCATGCTGGCACCTCATCCTTGGCTGTTGGTGTTCTGATGGATGCTCGGAGGAGGCCGCGTTGCTGGGAAATCCTTCTCCCATTCTGCCTGTCCTTGCAGGTTGGGTTGTTGCAACCTCTGCCCTGGTTGTGTATTCGCGTGCTCTCAGTGGCATTGAGCTCCAGGGGAAAAGAGGGACAGAGAGCCTTGAAATACCTCTGGAAGATGGCTGGGATGTGGAAGCTGTGGAGAATAATTTTGGGCCTGATGAGTGAGAATGCAACTCTTGGGTGAGCTGAGCAGCTCCCAGCGAGCTTCTTGGGCAACCTGTCCTCAGAAGAGAGGTGATTGACTTTCTCTCTTTGCAGTCCCAGGTGAACGTAAGCGCACGCTGCTTAATGAGCCCTTTCCTTCCTTCCTCCCCTCTGTAACGTGGTGTCCCGGAGGGTCTAAGAGCGAGATGTTGTACTGCACAGTGCTGTCTGGGTTGGGGCATGAAGTGCTCTGTGGTGATCTTGGACCTGGCAGCAGGCGACACGTTGGTGGCAGCTTCAGCTTTCGTTGCCCAGCCAAGGTTTCTGCTGTAGTGAACGCAAAAACGCAAAGGTTCACGTGATGGGATCTTACTAAGCTAATTTCTTCTGTCTTTCAGGCCAAAGGAACTTGCAGGAAGAGCAAAGTCTTGGAGGATGATTCATCACTGAAGGAAAATGAGGGTCTGCTTGCTCAGAACGAATATGACGAAGACAGCTCAGACGAAGAGGTAGGACCCATTGCAACTTTTTCTTTTATACGTGGATATGGGACAGAGGTGATGGATTTCCCTCTCCATGCTGGCTTCTCTGCGAACTCAAAGGGAGGGGATATGGCCAAGCAGCGTTGTCCCTGAAAGGGAATCGCCCAGACTGCTCTTTGCTGCCAATGCACAGCAGGCCGGAGGCACCAAGTCGGGGCTCTTAAGGAGACGCTTGGTGAGGGTACATTGCTTGGCTGCGTCGCTTGGAGCATCTGGGGGCAGCCAAAAGGAGTGTCACATCCACCGTGGAAAGGATGGCGCTTCCCGTATGGGAAGAACCTCCCTTCCGCCCTTCCGAGCAGTGGCACAACAAGCCAGAGCTGGGGCTTTCAGCCCAGGCTCAGAGAGGGTTTCTTCAGCCCTTTAAAAGGTGGCTGAGCCTCACCTGTGGCCCTTGGGGTTGCGTTCGCTGCTCAGGGAACTGCCCCGCTCTCGGAGGGAACCGCTCCGGGTTTTGTGCGTCGGAAAAGATTGGAAACCGCTTGCGTGGTAAGATAGCAGGATCTCAGCAGTAAAATGCCCCCAGGGTTTGGTTGTTCCAGACAAACGTTGTTGCCTTTCTTAATCGTATGCTAAACCAATTAATGCGATTGGCGTCAATCAGCTGTTTCAGGAGAGCCCTGGGGTCGGGATGGAGGGATTGCCAAGGGCTGCGGGGGCGTTTGGATCTGGCCCTTATTGCTGGGATTTAGGTTCACCTGAAAAGGGTACTGGGTAGCCTCGTACATGACTTGGACAAATGCTTGGAGAAGCCTCCTGGGCGCCGGTTAGGTGGAATATTTCAGGCTGTCTCCTCTTTAACCGCTGAGAAATAACAGAGCACAGAAAACCCTGCGTGACCAGGCAGGTGAGGAGCCAGCCGGTGCCTGCTGCGCGCTGCAAGCGCTCTGAGCGAGGAGCTCGGCAGCTCGCTCGCGTGGGGCGCCTGGCTGGCGAGGAACGGCCGTGGGTACGGGGGGCACGTCGGCAGTAACGGCAGCCTAGCACCCGGGGCTTGGGACGGGAGTTTTCCGAGCGGGGCTGTGAGCGGGACTCTTGGCTGCACACGCAGCTTCAGGAGAGCTCTTTGGCATCGCTGACGGACAGTTCAAAGGGTCTAGGCTTGCGTTTAGTGGTGCTCTGAGGGATGCATCTGTTCCTGTTTCAGTCCCCGTGGAGGGGAGGGGGGGGATTGGGTGCCTGCCGGCCTTCCCGGTCCAGCGAGGGCCCGAAAGGTTAGATGTTAGAGGCCCACCTGGGCTAGCGCTGGAGCTGCCGGCAGTCCCTGCCCCCGGGTCTGGAATAGAGATTTAGAGAGAGGGGGAAATATATGACTATAGAAAACATACACTTGTGTAATGTCTCCAGCATAACCCAGGAAAAAAACCCTTTCATGCAGGAATTCAAGGTCTCTCTCTCCCCAGCTGGTCCTGCTTCAGGGCCCCGGTGGGGGGAGCGCTGATTCAGAACCTGTTGACATCAGAGCAGCTTCCAGTGGCTTTGTTCCTTGTTCCCCGTTCCCAGCCCCCTGCCCTCCCTCTGTAATTGTATTTATCTCTCTTCCATAAGAACCCTGATGCTTCTGCTTCCTGCGGCTGGGATGCGCACACTGGGCGCTTTGTGCTCGCCTCCACGACGAGCATCGCCCGGCGCTTCTCTGCGGCTTTGTGTCTCGGTGGCCCGCAAGCGCTGGGAGGGGAGGGCAGCATCCCCCCGTCGGGGCAGGGGCAGCTCGGATGCGAGCAGGGCCAGGAAAACACTTCCTTGCTGCGAATAGGATCTGTATTTTTTTATTTTTCATTGTCTCTCTCTGTTTTTTTTCTTTTTGTTGAGACCTAGCTTGTGTCGCAGCTTCGTCCCGGTTAATGTGTAGCCTCGTCCTAATTAAAGTCTTCACGAAATGCGATGCTTTAGTGCGTCGCTCTTCAGGAGGGCCCTGAAGACACGTACGTCCTCTGGGTGGCTGGTGCTGGCTGGGAGGGAGCGCGGCCCAGCCCCGCCAGCGGGCACTGGTGTTTCTCCCACAGCCCGTGGTTTCGGTCAGCCTGGCCGGGGCGGGAGGCGCGGCAGCCGGTTTCGGTGCTGGGTGTCGCTTTGTTACCCCCTCACTCGTCCCTTGCCTGGAGGTGGCTGGCCCGCGGGCCGGCTGCGTGTCGGGGGGTGGCTCGGTGCAGAACTGGACTTCGGAGGGCGCGCAGCGCGCCGCTTGTGTCCTCCCACCCCTGCTGACCGTGCCACCAGCCTCGCGCCGGTACGTTGCTTCGCCGCCTCGAAGTGAGCCAGTAAACGGCAGCGTTTCGCAACGAGACCGTGGGCCCGGGGTGGAACACCTCCTGGGTCTGCGATCCTTGATGGTGGAGGGTCCAGATCCTCTGTGAAAGGCAGCATGATCCCTCTGGGTGTCCCAGCCCAGGCGTTAGCTGCGTGGTGCAGCCTGAACCCGGCACCTTGAGAGCAGAGCGGGGAGAGCACGTGGACGCTGGAGCTGGTGCGGCCACAGCACCCCCTTTCCTGCCGGATTGGGGGTCCCAGCCTTCGTCGGCGCATCGGGGCCGCCAGCCGGGGTGGCGGGGCCCTGCCGGGGCACGGCGCAGAGCTGCAGGAGCCGGTCGCCCCCGGGCTCTGGCCGCTGCTGGGGGCTCTGGGGGAACACGCAAGACGTTTGGCAGCCTCTGGGTAGAGATTAAGCCTTGTGCTCCCTGACTCTATCTATCCCCACGATAATTACCTCCGACTTGATTGTTCTCTTTAATGGTAGCAGCTCTAAACGTTATTGATAGGCAATAACTCCCCTGTGCTTGTTCACACCGTGGCGTTCTGCAGCAGCGAGCTCCAGCAGTCAGGTGCTGCTGTGGGAAGGTGTCCCTGTCCCCTTTGGCTCCTTCCCCTGCTGCTCTCCCCACCGGTCACGCTGGTGGGTGCTGCTCAGCGCAGACCCCAGCCGGGAGCACCCTGGGTGCAGCTCGGGGTCCTCCCCAGTTCCCCTTCGCCTGGCTCCGGCTGCAAGCCTCTAACCGTGCGCCTGCGTCCGCAGCCGCCCGTGCAGCCTGCCCTATCGCTCCGCTCCCAGCAGCGCCCGCAGGACTCCCTCCCGCAGGATCGCTCCCTAAACCAGCGGCAGTCTGGGAAAACATCCGGTGCCACCGCTGGCACGGCCGGTGCCGCGGGGCGCGCCGTCCCTGGGCCGGCTGTCACTCACCCACCGGCCGGTGGCTGGCTCTGAGCTTGCGCGCTCTCCCCTCCGCCTGTGCGTGGGCTTCGGAGCTCTTTAATAAAGAATAATAGCTCAGACCTGCTATGCCCCTGTGTTTAGCACAGACTAAATTTCTTCTAGCTGTGCTCCTGCTCACTTGGCAGCTGCCGGCGCTCAGCCTGGCCGGGCGCCCAGGCCGGTCTCTGCCGTGTGCTCTGAGCAGAGACACAACAAAATAAATTGGTTTCCTGGCCGGGCCGGGGCGGGTAGGGGAGCCCGTGTCGCACGCAGGGCCCTTTCCCGGTGCCCGGCGGGCAGGGTCCCCGCGCCGGGTGGCACGAGAGCCCCGGCGCGCGCGGGCTGGCGGCCGTGCCGGTGCTGCCGGGGAGCCGGTCCCCAGGCCGGGCCCCCCCGGTGATCCCTTCGGTGCTCGCCGCGCAGCCCGAGCGTCCCTTCCTCTCGGCCGCTCGGAGATGAATGGCCGTGAGCTGCAGAGGCTGTCAGGGCCTCGCTGGGAGGAAGCAGTTTGGGGCTTTTGTTTGGTTCTGTTTCCTCCCGCAATGACTATTCCATATGTCAGTGGATAATGAATGGAGGCGCGTTGAGTGCTCCTCGGTGAGCCGGCGGCTGTTCCAAGCCCACTTCCCTCCTCCGCAGCGCAGCTGACCCGGGCGGGGGGGCTCAGCGGCTGGCCGGGCTGAGGGAGCTCTTCTTTCAGTAGCTGATTAGCCAAGAGAGAAAAAAAGTCCTGCAGAATGTGCTGCTGGCAGACAGCTCCTTCAACTCATCGCTCCGTGTGTGTGTGCGCGCGGCGGTGCGTGCGCTTCCCGACCTGCCCGGCTCCAGCAGATGCTCCAGGCTTCCCACTCGCCAGCTGCGTTAACCGCTTAGCAAATCTCCCCCGCGAGCGTGTCCGGCCGGGCAGCCGCGCGTGTTCGGCCCCGTCTGATGGCCGCGAAGGTGCGAAAGGAAGGGCTGCGAGGAGCCTGGGGTTCGGGCTTGGAGCGGGAAGGGCGGCGGCGCCGCCGGGATGGAGCTGGGCACGTCGGAGCCCGGAGAGGGGCGACCCTACGGGTGCCTTGCCGGCAGCCTGGTGGGCTTGGCCTCTCTCTGGTGACGTGGCAGGAAGGTCGGGGCTCCTTCGCTCCGCTCTCTGCCCTCGCGGCTCTGCAAAAGCTCGTGGGTACCCCGGGGCAGAGCCCAGAGGGGCTCCGGCCCCAGCCTGGCGCTCCCGGGCTGTGCCCACCACCATAACCCCCCTGCGCCCCACGCCAGGGAGCCCCCGCCAGCTCGCCCGGGGGAGGCGCGTGAGAGCGCGTTCCCAAATCACGCCAGCTCCTCGGTGGGCAAGTGTTTCTGCTGCTGAATTCAGTATTTCTTGTTTTTATTTTCCCGCCCTTTTCTGTTGAGGGGAAAGTACATCCTAGCGTTGCTGGGTCCCTTCCGCAATGTGCCTCGCGTCTTGGGCAGCACACTGGTGGGTTTGTATGCTGAGAAGGGCGTGGGGCAGGGAGCTTTAGAGGGAGCCTGCAAATCCAGGTGAAGAGATCACCCTAACCCGCGTTTACTTGTGCTAAGGGATGCAGCTGTAGGGGTGGCGCGGGCTCCTTTACGCCTTCCTGGGCTCCCAAGTAATCAGTCGCTCGTGGAAACGGAGTTCTTGGAAAGTACCCGGTGAAAGTGTCTGCTGCTGTGCTCGGCATCGGGAAGGAGTTGGAAATGGGATGCAAGAAGGGAAGCACTGAAAGCTTCGTTACAGCCCGTCAGTGAGGTCCTCCAGCTGCAGTGCCATGCCCCATTTCCATTATTCCGTTTTGAAAAGAGGTAGGGAGAGAAAAAGGAGCTCCAGAGATGGATAGCGGGGATAATTGGTGGCCTGGGGGGAATCTACAGATGAAGAGATGTGAAAAGACAAGATTTGTGTAGTTTGGAGGCAAAGTGGAGTCTGAGAGGACACAATAACAGGATGTGGAAGGTAGCGCGGGGGGATATTTGACGAGATGAAAAGGCATCAGATTTAAAACTGAAATGGCAGGAGAGGGACGCGCACACCATGCAGACGGATTATCTTACGCACCGCTGGCCTGCAGATTTCGTGGCCATGAGATGCCGGTGGTGCCAAAGGCTTTGCAAACATTAAGTTTTGCTGATACTAATGTGAATAACAAGAACATCTGGAGCCGGCAGCGTTGTAAAATAAAATTGACGCCCTCGGGACCTTGTGGACCAAAGCGTGGTCCCTAAGCCGTCCGCCCTGGCGCAGCTCCCTGTCTGTGCCCAGGGCAGCTGGTGCTGCTGGGGCGGCGGGAGCCTCCTCAGCCGGCTTGGGTGACGGGATGAAAGCAGCACAAGGCAAAGGACGGGGGTGTCTGGGAGCCATTTCGCCTCCCGCTCGGAAGAGGGGAGGGAAGTCTCTGCAGTGCTGTTCGCGATCTTCTCTCCAGCCAGACCCAGTCTTTGGTCAAGCGCCACCACCGACGGTGGTCTTCCCCGCTGACCGGGGCGTTTGGGGTTCCTATGGATTTCCCGATAAAAGGCATCGTACGGGCTGGTGTAGAGACCTCGGCTGCCGCACTTTCTGCTCTAAGTGCCAGCTGGACAGAGACGGAGGGCCCCGAGCCTTGCTTCGTGCCCTTGCCTGCCGTCTTTCCCTGCTCCCCAGTTAAGAGGTGGGAGGCTCTGGGACCGACCCCGTGCCGGCGTTCCGATGCTCGGTGGCTGTCCTCGGGGCCCCTGCGGGACGGCAGGGCTCACCCGGGAGGGGAAACGTCAGCAGCCGCGAGCGGCTCGGGCGCTCGCTCGGCTTTCTAGCGTTTGCAGCCAGAACGGAAAGTTTCCGTGCGCTGCGTGTGACGGAGGGTGGGGGAACCGGGGCTGGAGCCGCCGGACCGCCGGCGCGGAGGCAAGCCCCTTCCCCACGCTGCTGCCGGCGATGGGTCGGCCCTCGCCGCACGTCCCCCGGCTGCGTCCTGGCCCGGCCGGGCTGGCGTGCGTGGATGGAAAGTCGGCTGGCTCCACGCAGCCCCTTGGCGTGGGACCGTCCCGGGCAGGCTGGCCTGGCGGGGGTTTCTCGCTAGGATTAGGAAGGCCTCGAGGTCCAGGCGAGGCTGGTGGAGAGCAGAGGGGAAAGCCACCAATTAATGGGTGCTGATACAATCATAAAAAAAAAAAAAAAAAAAAGAGCTAAATTACTCTGTCTTTTGGCTGCCCCAAACTTGATATTTAAAGCGTTTGTAAAGCAGCTCAGTTGGGGCAGGAAAGGCTTTTTCCTTCTGGAAGGAATGACATCACCGAATACACTTAAACGATCAGGTCCCTGACCCAAAGAGAGCGAGAAACCCACAACAACTTTCGGCTGATGAGTGGAAACTTTTCTTTCTTTCTTTCTTTCTTCTTTTTTTTTTTTTTTTTTTTTTTTTCCATTTGCTTTCCCCCTCTGCGTGCTGGGTCTGCGCGCTCTGCTGCGGCTCAGCTTACGGCCCGTCCTTTCCAAAGCGAGCTGACGTCTCTCCAAGCGGGCTCCTGCGATGGGGGCGACCTGGGAGCTGCGGGGGGGGCCTCGCCCGCCCCTGCCCCGCACCTCACCCTGGCGCGGGATCCCGCTGGCGACCGAACGCCTGCGCTCGTGCTCGTGGTGCAGCGCGGCGGGGCCGAGCGCGAAGGTGCGCGCAGCCGGCGGGGCATCGCCCCGAGGCTGCCGCTGCTCCGGAAGGCTGAAGTCGCCTTTTGGCGGTGCTGGCTGCGTCCCGTTTTCCCTCCCGAGGCACGGCCACAGCCTCACGTTCCCTTTGCGTAGGGCTGCCAGCTGCTCCGTTGGCAGCGCGGGCTCCCCGCCAGGTACCCACGGCTTCCTCGAGCGGGCAGGGGAGGCAGGAATCGGCCTGCCCACAAATCCAGGTCGGACAAGGCTGAGTATTTCCCTGGCCCCAGGTCAGGCCGCGGAGTCCCACGCCGCCCCACCGGGTCTGGCAGCGTTCCCTGCCTCTCCCGGCCTGGGCAGCGTTGTCCTGGCGGGACTCACACCACGGACCCCCCCACGCTCGGCACCCCCCGGAGCGTTGGTGCTGCGCTCTGGCTCCCGGCAGCGCCCCGCACCAGCCGTGGCATCCAGAGAGCCGGCGAAAGGCGCGCCAGCCTCCTCGCCGCCTGTTGCTGCCAGGATGGCAAGTGCAGCGTGCTCCCCCCGCCTTCGCCGGGTGACTGATCCCTCCGCTGGCTTGGCTGGCAGAGCCTTCCCTCGGGGAAGCCAGGGATCCTGCTTGTAGCTCAACCAACAGCTTGTCCCTTTCTGGAGGAGCAGCCTGCCTGGGTGCCTGGGAAGCGTGGCCCTTGCCCGAAGCGTGGGCATTTCCCTCTGGGCAGGGACCGGCACGGCAGCCCTGGCACGGGGGTCGCTGCTCTGCTGCCCCGAGCCCGGGGGCTGGCCTCGGCCTCCCTCCTCTTCAAGCGGAGGGGTCTGGGGACATGTGCATCTCCAGACCTGAATCGCTGGCCGCTGTTCCAATGTCCCACTTCATTAGGCTCGGCTCCGCTCCGGGTACTAGAGAACGTGCAGAGGAAGCAGGAGGCTCCTTGGCCAGTTCAGGGGACCGGGCTGGGTTGGTTTGTTAGTCCAGGGCTAACGCTCCAGCCCAAGGATTATTTTCCTCCAGCTGTAACGCGCCGAGCAGATACTTGCTGCCAGTTTAAATGGACGGTGCTGATATTTGCTAACAGAGACGCGCATCTCCAGCGGGGAGGGCTTGGCAAATCTATTTTCCACTCCTGGCGACAGCGTCCAGTGCTTCTTGCCCCAGCGCCTGCATTTGACCCTCCGTCTCCCGCCCATCGGGTCCCCGCTACCGTGGTGCCCGTTGGCCGAGCGTGGTTTTGCCCGCGCCGCCGGCACGGCACCCGGCGCAGAGGCGGGCTGCCCTTCGTCGGGGAGCGCGGGGTGTAAATTGGCTCCCCTCCGGGCAGCACCTGCGGGGAGGGAGCTCGTGCGTTGGTCTCACCCAGAGTTTTGTTTGCCTTGTGCAGCCCCAGCCGTGTCAGTGGTGTCAGGGAGCTATTTGGGAAGATTCCTGGGTTTGCTGTGGTGACTGCTGATTCCTAAGACAGTGCTCAGAAATGGGGGGTTTATATATATCTCTCTCTATATATGTGTGTGGAAGGCTCTTTGCAAACTGGTATGCCACTGCCAGACGTGGGGCTGGCGGCTGGCTCCCGGGGGAGCTTCGCAGTGGCCTGTGCCCGCTGGGATTCCTCTGAGCACACGTCAGCTGGGTGTATCCGAAAGCTTAGATCCAAGGCCAGACAAGGAGATGCTTTGGGGTTGGCAAAAACGGAGAGGTGTCCAGTCAGGGCTGTTGGGAAGAGAGGCTCGTGACCCAAGTGAAAAACAGCATGGGCACCCTTGTTTTCCTGAGACGTGTGTTGTTGAGCGTGGACGGGCAACCTGGGGGCGAGCAGGGCATGGAAACAATTATTTGGACTTTGCCTTCGGAGACTTGTGCTCTCAGAAGGCTTTTAACGTATTAAAAAAAAAAAAAAAAAATAAAGCCGCCTGTTGAACTCCCAAGCCACGAACAAACTTGAAAAAATAGGTAATACTTCAGTGCCGGCCAAAAAGCCCCAAACCAGAGCGAAACCCAAGTGCTGACCGACCTTGCTACCCTGGCGATGATTTCTTCCTCGATGCTGCCTAATGGTAATACAGGGGCACTGGTAGCAAAAACCAAGTTGAAAATTTGTCCCGCTTGGTTTTGGTGGGGTTCGGGCTTCAGCCGTGAAGCACAGGACGGAGAGGCTGGAGGAGGGGAAGGGATGTATGTGGAAGTCATCCCGCTGACGGCGGGACAATCCTTGGGATTTGCGGCTGCAGCAGACCTGCGTGCAGCAAGCACACAGCGTTGCTTTTAAGTCGTGGCAAAGGGAACTTTGTGGATGCCTGGTGAATTAAAATCCTCATTCAAAGCCAGCCAGGTCAGGTTATAAATTCCTGACGGTCTCCTGGGGAAAAGGCAGGAGACCCGCACTCGGCAGGCAGAGCGTTTAGAGCAGAGCTCGCAGGTGAGGAGGGAGGGTCGCCTCGGGGTTGGGACGCTGCCCCGGGAGCCGGAGCGGTGCGCTTGGCTGACGGCGTTGCTCTGCCCTCGGCTTCCTGGGGAGAGGGCGAGGTGGGGAAGGGCTTTCCTGTGCAAAGTCTGCTCCTCCTTTCCCCGACACCGAAAGGGTGCTAATGCTTCCCCGGCGTCTCGCCTCCCGCAGGCTCTCTTTGGGGCCAGGTGCTCCTCACCTGGGGTCTCTGGGTGCTGTCGCAATCCCAGTAGCGGGTGATCCAGGAAGAGCTCGGGGAAGAGTTAGCTCTTTTGCCGATGAGATTTGATTCGTGTCCTTGGGGTGAGAGTGCCAGCTCTGCCCGGCACGGGCTGCCGTGTGCCCGGCTCTGGGCAGGGATGCTCCGTCACTTCTCCATCACCTCCAGGCCGGGGCAATGCGGCTGCTGGGCTTGCAGACCCGCGCCCGGTTCCTCCTTCCTCTCGCTCACGGTTCTCTCGCAGGCCGGCCTCACTGATTCTTTTTTTTTCATTTTTTTTTTCATCTCCCCCTATCCAGTAGCACAACTTGTCCAAAAAAACACCGCTCAACTTAACTTGAATTCCTGGAAAAGCTCTGGAACAAAATAATCAACCCCTTTGCAAACCTCTGGAAGATAGCGAGCGGACTTGTAACTGCCAACGTAGACAAGTCTGTCAAAACAATCTCGCTTCCTTCTGCAACAGGGGAGCGACGTCCGAGCGGGGCAGGGCGGTAGGTGTCGGTGACAGGAGCCTCGGGAGCCTGCTGGCCTCGCCCCACGGCTCTCCTTCCGTGGCTTCGTGGGAGAGCCCGGGCGAAACTTTCGCACGTGGGTGCCCAGCTGGCAGCGACTCTTCGTGGGACGTCAGCATCCAGGGTCCGTGCGGAGGGTGGCGGGATGCATTCGCCGGCCCCGCGGGGGTCTGTCACCTGCACCTTGCCTTTTGTCCGCGACCGCGTGGTGGAGTGGAGGGCGTGCTCGTTAAAAGACACGTTGGTGAATGGGCGCGGCGTGTGCTGAAGGGCAGCGAGTGCCAGCTGCACCGGTGTACTGCACCGCGAATACCGTGTTCAGTTCTGGGCCCCTCACGACAAGATTGGCTATTAGGAAAAATGTCTTCACTGCAAGAGTGGTCGGGCATGGAACAGGCTGCCCAGAGCGGTGGTGGAGTCACCATCCCTGGGGGGGTCCAAAACCGTGCAGCCGTGGCACGTGGGGACATGGTTTAGGAGGCCTGGGGGGGTTGGGTTGGCGGTTGGGCTTGATGGTCCTGGGGGTCTTTTCCAACCTTAATGATTCTGTGGTTCTAAGACAGACATTGAGGTGCTGGAGCGTGTCCAGAGAAGGGCAACGGAGCTGGGGAAGGGTCTGGAGCACAAGTGTGATGGGGAGCGGCTGAGGGAGCTGGGGGGGTTTGGTCTGGAGAAGAGGAGGCTGCGGGGAGACCTTATCGCTCTCTGCAGCTCCCTGAAAGGAGGTTGTGGTGAGGTGGGGGTCGGTCTCTTCTCCCAATAACAAGCGATAGGACAAGAGGAAACGTCCTCAAGCTGCGCCAGGGGAGGTTTAGATTGGATATTGGGAACAATTTCTTCACGGAAAGGGTTGTCAAGCGCTGGGACAGGCTGCCCGGGGCAGCGGTGGAGTCCCCATCCCTGGGGGTATTTCCAAGCCGTGCGGACGCGGCGCTGAGGGACACGGTGTAGTGCTGGGCTCGGCAGGGCAGGGTTAGCGGAGGGACTCGAGGCCCCGAAGGGTCTTTTCCAACCTAAATGATGTGATGATTCTATAATACAGGATGTGCTGCAGCTGCCGCTGGGTCGGTGGTGTCCTGCGGAGGAGAACATGGGCTGATCATGAGTGACAGCATCACGCTGTCGTGAAAAAGGCGAACGCTGAGCAAAGCCGCCCGAGCAGGATTCTGCTGCGGCACCCACGCAGCTTCTCCTCCGCTCAGCACGGGGATGGGCTTGGCTGGAAAGGGAGCCCTGCTTCCATGCTGCTCCTCAGGACAAGGGGGCCCTAATCGGAGAGCACGAAAGCAAGCACCGCAAAGTTCTCCCTTGGGTTTCGATCAGAGGTTTTTAGCCTCGAGGGGAGATGCTGAGAGCCCACACCTGGAGCACTGTGTCCAGTGCTCAGCTCCCCAGGACGAGAGAGATGTGGACTGACTGGAGCAAGTCCAGCACAGGGCCACCAAGACACTGAAGGGATTGGAGCATCTTCCGTACGAGGAGAGGCTGAGAGGGCTGGGGCTGTTTAGCCGGGAGACAAGGATGCGCAGCGGGTATGTCCTCAGTGTGGTGAATCCCTGATGGGAGGGAGTGAAGTCGAGGGAGCCCGGCTCTTCCCAGGAGTTCCCATGGCCAGGGCAGGGGGCAAGGGGCATAAATTAAAACCGTCAGGACATCAGGAAGTACATGGTCAACATGACCGTGAGGATGACCGAGCGCTGGCACAGGTTGCCCGGGGAGGTGGTGGAGTCTCCATCCCTGGGGGTATTCAGAAGCTGTCTGGACACGGTCCTGGGCAGCTGCCGACCCTGCTCGAGCCGGCGGTTGGACTGGGTGATCCCCAGGGGTCCCTTCCACCCTAAACAAACCGAGCCCTGTTCAGCGAGTCTGTGAACAGGCTGGTTCCCGTGTGCTGAAGGTGACTCAGGGTCGGGCAGAACGGGGTGAGGGAGACGGGCCACCTCGGCCGAAGCACACGCGTGTGTTGACACGTTTGCTTGTGTGTTCTGACGTGCTCGGCAGCGCTTTGGACAGACAAACCCCCGCGCTGCTTCTACTGCCTCTCCTCCCTGCTGCCGGTGCTGCTGCGGCGTTGGCTCTCATTTAGTCCCGATTTGCAGCATTTGGGGTTTTTTCTCTCAAGCGGGGATAAGATTTTGGATGATTTGGGTGATGTATGAAGGGGGGTTTGGGGGGATGCCTTCCCCCAAAGGGGCTGTTTTCTGGCCATGCCTATTTAATGGGGCAAAGTCAGCAGTTGCTGGCTCTGCTGCAAGAGCGCTGTTGGGCTTCCAGGACCAAGCCCCGGCTTTTTGGGAGCCCACGGGGGGCTCTTGGACACCTCTCTTCCATCCCCAGAAGAACTTTTAGAAGGACCTGCGGTTGGGCTGGGTGTTGGGATGCGGGGGGTCAGCCGGCACGGCCCCTCCTGTAACCCACGCCTGGCGACACGCGCGGCGTGCCAGGGCTCAGCGTCCCTGCGGACAGTCACCGGGGCGAGGGAGGGCTCTCCTCCCTAGCAGGAGGGGCTGTGCCTGCTTTGGGAGGGTGCCGGCTCCGCACGTGGGGTGTCAGCACCGCTCTGCAGAGGCAGGAGCTCTCTCGAGCAAAATCCGAGGCTCCACAGCCCTTGGGGATGGTTCTTCCCCGGTCAGAAACACGGGGCCCATCCAGGGGGGCGAAGGGCCAGACCCTCGGGCGGGGGGTTGGCAGTCCCCGAGCTGAGCCCGCTGCGCTCCGGCCCCTGCAGTAGCCGCGCTGCCGGGACCCCGGCGCAATCGGAAGCGTCGGCCTGTGCCTGCGCTCGCCTCCGGGACTCGGCTGTAACTCTAGAGCACGCGGAGCCGCTGCCGAGCGCCTGTTTGTGTGTCCGGGAACCACGCGTCGCTTTGCTCTGGAGCCAAACGCCGTTAATGGCTTCTGCCGGCTACCGAACCGACAGCTGCCAGAGGACTTGGCCTCGGCCCCCCGCTCCCAGAGCGTGTCCCCACTTCCCTCTGCATCCCACCCCAGCTGCAAGGCTCGCTCGCAGCCTGCGCTCTGGCAGCGGGGCTCTTTCTCATGTTTCCTAAGCTCCGGAGCGATCCCTCTTTGTTTAGGAAAGCACCTCTCCCGATGGCCACCGTGTCTTGAAAATCGCTCACGGCCGAGGCTCCCCGGCGAGCCGGCCGCTGCCCTTCGCCCGGGCCGGGGGGCCCGGCTCCCCCCGCCCTGCCTGCCGGCTCTGGGGGAGCAAACTGACCCTGAACCCCCTTTTCCTTCGCCTGCCCCCGCACGAGTTCGTCCCGTCTCTTTCCTCTCCCAGCGTCAGGTTTTCCTACCACATCAGGTTTTCCCATTACGCGTTACTCAGGCGCGGTGGATGTGGGTGACAGTCAGACACTTTATTTCGAAGGGGCGCGAGTCCATCTGCCTCCAGGACGAGAGCGTCCCGCTCCTCCGAGGGGCTGCCACGAGGGTCCGGCCTCCTTCCGGAGCCGGGCTCGGATGGCAGGAGGGGGAGGAGATGCGCCAAGAGCTGGCTTTGGAGGAATGTTTCTTTAAGGGACTTGGGAGCCATTAAAACCTGTCTTGCTTTTTGCTTAATGGCCGAGGCTTGTGGACGGCAGCCCGGCGCAGCGGAGGGGAGGCAGGGGTGGGTGGTGGGCTTCCAGCGTGATTTGGGGAGCGGCGACCCGCAGCATCGCGGCCCCAGCCCCGAGCTTCTCCCGGGCTTGGGCTTTGCCCTCAAAGAGAGGGTTCAAACCGCGCAAGCCCCATCAGCTGGAAACAACCCTCTGGGCTGTCGTGAGGCGGGTGGGAATGACGTGGCCTGGGTCTGCGCGCTGCGGTGGGGAAGGCCGGGCCGTCGCTGTGAGGATGGAGGAGAAGTCCTGGCCCCTTCCAGGAGGCTCCGGTGTGGTGCGAGGAGGCTCCGGCGCCTCCGCTGCAGCTCGGGAGGCCGGCGGGGCTTGTGCCGAGAGCCAGCCGGGAGCACCGCGAGATCCCTTCCGCTGCGCTCGGGACACGCGCGATTTACTTCTTCATTTAAAGGCAATGGCACAACGAAAGCCTCCCCTTCTGTGGTGGGAGCTGGGGTAGAGGGCTGGGCCGTGAGCGCAGACCCCGAGTTTCCCTGGGCAGAGCTGTTGCCTTCTGAAGGTGGAGAGGGCAGCAGCATCGCTCAGTTGCTTGCGCTCTCTGAAGTGCAAATATTTGATCTGTAAGCACTGGAAGGAGGGCTCTGGGCTACAGTGAGAGAGGCTGCACCTCATCTTGCCTCTGCTCAGAGCTGGGTGGCCAGAGACTCCAGGAGAAACTCCCTTGTAGAGCTGTGATGCTTTTTGTGTGCCCTTCTTTCCGGAGGAGCTTGTTTTCTCTCGCTGTTCCCGTTCCCACAGGTCATTCCAGGGATCTTCTGTTGTTTTACTGCTCTCGGTGTGCTTGGCCCTGCACCGTGCCCTCGGGACCAGGTCAGCAGCCTGGCCTCCGGGGACCGTGACCAGCCTCCAAAGGGGGCCCGGATCAGACGTGCTGGCGTTGGCCCCATCCCTCCTCGATGCTCTCCGGCGTGCGACTAAACCTGCGATACGGCCAGGACAGCACGGGGAAAACCATCCCGTGGGGTGGGAGGAAAACAGAGGTGGGGAGGCTTCTGGGCAGGACAGCCCTGCGCTTGTCAGAGCTGTTCCTCCTGGTGTGCGATGCGGAGAGGGAAGCTGGCGCGGCGCGGGATGGAGATGGAGCCGGAGCCGGAGCCCTTTCTGCTCGCTCCTGACTACACCTCCCCGCCGCAGAGCATCACCTCTAGAGATGCGGAGCGGCCGCCCGTGGCGAGCCGGGCCTTGCCTGGGGCCGGTGTGGCGACGATCGATCGGTCAGTTGTACCACGCATCCCTGATCTTGGCCGGGCTGCGGTACCTCCCTCTGCTTTCTCTCCGCCACCCGGCAGGAAATCTCTCTTTAATAGGCTATTCAGGGGAACGGGGGCCGTGTTTTCCTAAGCAGGAGGAATGTTGACATGGAAGACTCTGCTCTTTCTTTCTGGCAGGTCCCTGGGAGCAGCGGTGCTGGATCGCGTGCTGCTCCTGCTGCGCCGGCTAATCCTTCCTTGGGATGCGGAACGGGGCTTCGGCGAGGAGGGGGAGCTGGGGGGGGATGCAGGTGCGTGTCTAACGCGTTGGAGGGGGCGGCCAGGCGAGAGGGGCTCTCTGCCGCCTCCGCCAGACCCACCGCCCGTCATTCTGCAGGGAGGGCTTGCACAGGGTTTCCTTTTATCTCCCAGATGGTTGGGAGAGAGGGTCCCGGGAGGGGTTTGCTGGGCATGATTAAAACCAGCTGGAGGACGGAGCCCGCCTGTGTCTGGCTTCTTCCCTTCTCCAGGGGAAACTTGGCGTAAGGGACAGCAGGGGCATCTCTGCGCTCACCGGGAGAGGGGGAAACCGTCACTCCCCAGCGCCAAGCCCGTGCTTTGGAAGCGGGGGCTGCGCATCCCCGGGGTGCTGCTCTCCGGCCGCCCCGGGCCCGCGGCCCCGTGGCCCCGTCCCGCTCTCCCATCCCCCTTGCCCTGCTTGGGAAGGCGCCGAGGCAGGGGGCCTGCGCTCTGCCTTTACATCTCATAATCTTTAACGAGCTGGGCCTGCTCTGCACAGAAGCGAGATGTGGGCGGCTCCTTTATAAGGCAGCACTTAGCAGCAGGGAGGGGGAATCTGTTCACAGGCCAGCGTGAGGTTTTGGCATCCCAGCGAGGAACGAGGCAGCACCTCCAGGGCTTCAGCACTTCCTCGGGTCCGCAGCCCTCGGCATCTGGGCGCAGCGGGTGCCTCGTGCCCTCCATTGGTGCTGGACGTGTTTGTGGGGCAGCTTGCAAGTCGGCCGAACGGCAGGTTCCCCCGCAAAGCGACTACTTGCTGTGGTTTCTCTTCCCCCAGCTCTGCTGGTGGATCTCCATGGCCTTCCCTGCCAGACAGCTGCTCCCCACTTGGAGCTGAGCCGCGCTGAGCTCCTCTTTGCTGCGCTGGGCGGTTGCCCACTGGGCCAGAGAAGACCACGGCTCCGGGCTGGCCGCTGAAGCAGGACCTCCCCAGACCTACCTGGCTCGCTCCTGAGCTCTGCCAGTAACGTGCCAGTAAACGCCAGCCTGGGGCAGGGTGCGGAGTGGGGGGCTCCGGCCTTCACTCGGCTGTGCAGTGTCAGCCCTCGTGGCGGCAGCAGCAGCAGCAGCAGGTCCTCCCAGTCCTTGGTTCATAACGGGGAGGGCAGAGTGCCCAGGAAGAGAGGGGGATGCCAGTGCCCCCCCCCCCGGGAACAGCTCCCAAGGTGTCGAGAATGGAAAAGTCCGACCACGGTCAGAGCAAAGAAGGGGACTTGCCAAAATTAACAGTTGATTCGGGTTTGCGGGAGCAGGAGCCAAAACGCAAGGAATCTTGGATTCGAAGAGGGAAACTTTTTCTGTGGGCAGTAAATCAGCACGGAAAGATTGGAGGTGGGGAGGGAGGGGGAGAGCAGTCCCCGCACGCTGCAGCCGCTGGCAGCGGGCAGAGGTGCGAGCGTGGGCCGTGGCCGTGGCCGTGGCCGGTCCTGGGGCGGCCCCGCTCCCCATGGGAGCCACCACGGTGGGTTTTTTGCAGCTGCCCTTTGCACGGCCTCCCAGGGTGGCCGTGGAGGAGCAGCGGCGAGGTAGGTGGTGTCTTCGGGGACGAGGCAGGCTGATGAAACACCCTTTGCCACGGACAGGCTCTTTGCTGCCTCCCCCAACAGAGCTTATCTTCTGGCACGTGCCGTTGGTGAGAAAGGTTGAGCTGGAAAGTCCCAGGACTTCCTCACTGGCACATCCCGAAACGTTTCCGACCTGCCGGCTGAGGAGGGGTTTCTGGAGGGCTGGCAGGAGCCCGGACCCAGATCTGCGCTGACTGGGGCAATATTTCGGCCATTTTATGGAGGTTTATAGTCCTTCCTCCTGTCGGATGTGGAACAGTTTTCGGCTGTGGGTCTGTGTGGTTGCAGCAACTCACAGGCTGCCATCTCTTGTCACGTGAGCCCATGTTTACTCTGAAACCTAGTGGTTACCATCTGAATTGCTCACGGCCCAAGCTTGCCATCCTTGTGGGAGGAGAGGGTTCTCTCTGGGGTCTCATCCCCCATCACTGAACCCCAGAATGGCTGGGGCTGGCAGGTGCTGCTGGAGCGTGTCTGGTCCAACCCTCTGCTCGGGCTGGGTCAGCTGGAGCAGGCTGCCCGGGACCGTGGCCAGGCAGGTTCTGAATATCTCCAAGGATGGAGAGTCTACCCCAGCCAGAGCTTGACCACCCTCACAGGAAAAAAGTGTCTTCTCGTGTTCGGGTTGAATTTCACGTGCGTTAATTTCTGCCCACGGCCTCCTGCCCTGACAGTGGCAGCGCTGAGGAGAGCCTGGCTCCGTCTTTCTCCTCCTCCTGCACATAGATGTGACCCCCCTGCCCCTTCCCAGCTCTGTGCAGGGGGAGGACGGCTCCGTCCTGCCTCCCCAGCCTCTCCAGGTGCAGAGCGGGGTAAAACCCATCGGCAGGAAGGCCACCGACAGCTGGGTTTGCTAAAGAAAACACCTCTCCATAAATCAGGGAGGGCTGCGGCTGGGGGAGGGCACCGTGCAGCCTCTGCCTTCCCCCTCCCAGCCCACGAGCAGGGGAAGCCAGCGAGCGCTTTCCCCCTCATTAACTGCTCCAGGGTTCCTGTGCGCGGTGCGGGGAATCCCAGCCCACCTCCCTCCATCGCCTCCGTGCTCTGGCTCCCGCTGCACCCCGTCCCTGCCAGGGGCAGCGGGCGATGCTGCCGCAGGGCTGCGTCAGAGTCGGAGGGAACGGGAGCGCAGGGACGACGTCCTGCTGCCCTCCCCACCGGTCTGCACCCCCTCGCTCCTTCAGCTTCACCGTTCGTCCGTCCCGAGGGAGGTCAGGGCGAGGGTGCTCCAGTGCTGCTCCTCCACAGCACGAGTGCCAGCAGCACCCTTAGGCAGGGGCACGAATCGCGGCGGGGGCTGCAGAGGCTGCTGCCCCCCAGACCGCCCCGTTGCAGGCTGGTTTCTCAGCCTGCTGCCCTGCCCGCTGCCCAGCCAAGCCGCTGCTCGGCCCCCGCGCCGCAGGAGGGCTGGGGAGCGGGGACAGGGTGCACGCGTGTCAGTGCTCCTTGCTGGGAGCAGAGCTGCTGCCCTGCGGGAAGGAGGGTCCCCGGCAGAGCTGGGCTTGGGCTTCAGCAGTGCTGCTGCCGCCCTGCCTTTGGGAGGAGGTGGCCTGTGCTAGGAGGAGCAAAGACCCAGGTCTGTCCATCTGTCCCATCAAGAAATGTGCTGGAAGTCTCTGCGTCCTGCCTTGCAGTCCGGCTCAGCTTCTGGGCATGAGCGAGGGTCTTCCAGACAAGCTGTGGCAGGTGCCTGAGCCCACGCTCGCGGGCACGCGTTCCCTGCCCGGCCCTCGGAGCAGAGCCGGCCTTGTGTGCTGGAGGGAAACTGAGGCAGGTGGGGATGGTGGATCGCGTGGGAGGTCTCGGCTGCTTCGGGTGGCCTCCAAGCCCCGGGGCCCTGCTCTGAGCGCTTTGTTCTGGGATGTCCCATCTGAGCGCTGGACGTGACTGGGATTTGGCCGACGGAGCTGGGGACCTGCCCGTCTCTCTCCGCTGGGACCCCTCACGCTGGCGCCCCGTCCCTTGCCCCGGCCTGCCTCTGCTCCCCGCTCGCTCGCCCTCCTCCGTGGCTTCTGGCTGCTCCCGCAGCCCCTTCCCCATCCCGCTCACTCCAATTGGAGCTGACGTGCTCTATTTGTCAGAGATAAAAAATAGCGGAGGAGGAATGGAAAGACAGGAGGCACAGGAAAGCAGTTTGGTAGTTAGAGACAGAGGAACAGAATTAACGTGCAGTGGGGGATTTGGAGCGAACACTGCATGCATTGTAATCCGATAGGGGCAAGGGAAAAAAGAGAGACCGAGAGAGAGAGGCTGACCC
Source organism: Morus bassanus (assembly GCA_031468815.1). Classification (NCBI taxonomy): domain Eukaryota; kingdom Metazoa; phylum Chordata; class Aves; order Suliformes; family Sulidae; genus Morus; species Morus bassanus. The sequence continues at coordinate 169,389,675 of CM062567.1, forward strand.
CGAATCCCCGGGGGAGACGCGGGGAGAGCAGGAACGAGGAGAGAGTGAAGGATTCCAGAGGTGGACTGGCTTCCTCTTTCACCAGACAGACACAGGGGAGACGGGCAGGGAGCCAGCAGCGTACCTGCACTTCCCATCTGAGCCATTGACAGCTGGAGCTGCTTTGGGAGGGGGCCGGGGGGGGGGGGGGGCGGCGGTGGGGAGGGGGCACGCAGGCCACTGTCGGGGACAGGGAGACCGCGCGGCACGAACCGGGAGCGATCGCCGCTGCCGGGGAGCGCGGTCGTGCGGCCCAACGATGGGACTGAAGTCGGTGCGGTGGTGGTGGTGGGGGCGACGAGGGGGTCCCAGCTCCCCGCGCGGCCCCCCCCGGGGCTCCTGCCCCGCTGCGGGGTGGGGGCTTGGGGCGGCACCTGCCCCTGCTTGGGGGAGCGGGGCTGGTGAGTCCCAGCTGGCAAGCATTCAGCGAGGAGGGCAGGCAGCGGAGCGAGGCAAGGGGGAGGGTGGAAAAAAAGCTAACAGCAACTAAATCAGAGGAAGAAAGGCCTGCCGAGCCGTACCAGCGGGGTCACATGTGTTTCCTGGCAGCCTCGCAGGTGCTAAGCAGGGATGCAGGCAGGGAGCACCTTGTGATGGATCATGTGGTGAGTGCGGCAGCTCATTCCCCCAAGCCTGGGGACAGGTAGTTGTGAGCGGGGGGCTCGCCCGGGCCAGGCTTTCTGCTGCCGCGGGCGTGGGACCCCTCCGAGGGCCGGTGGGACCCCTCGAGGGCCGGCGGCAGCACCGGCAAGGCGCCCGCGGTGGGACGGCTGGCGCTGCTCTGGGCCGCCCCGTCGGCCCACGGAGGCTGGGAGCCACCGGCGGCACGGCTGCGGCAGGAGGGCAGCACGTCCTTTCCCGCGTATTCCCAGCCCGTCCCGCTCCCCACCGTGCGTGCTGGGCGCACGGCTCTTCGGCGAGGCCGGGCAGGGGACGGCGGCATCCCGGCCAAGCGCCAGGGCTCCGGCTCCCGTCCCCAAATTCCGAGGCACCGACGTGCATTAAGCACATCCCGGAGCAAGGTGCTGTCACACTGACTACTTTTGGGTGCCGACCCGGCTCGGGAGCGACCTCCCCACCTCTCCCAGCCCAGGCTGCCCTGGTGCGCATCCTAAAACCTGCTCCAGGCTTCTTGCAGCCTTGCAAGAGGGGGATCGTCGAGGCACAGCCCCGCTCGCTCGGGCTGGGGACTCCAGCGCGGTTGCATCGCTCTATGCAGTGAATGGCGGAGGTGCGTCAGCCCAGGGGACAGCTCTGTTAGGGGCTGCGGACCCTTGCCGTCGGGCCAGACCCCTCTCGCCCTCCCCACCTCGGCATGCCCCAGCAGCCCTCCCCGTGCACGGGGGCTGTCGGGGCAGGAGAGCGTGGAGCGGCCGGCACGGCTTCGCCCGAGCTCCTGGGAAGGGGCAGCAGGGAAACGTCCCGTTCCCGCCCGCGGCCGCGGAGGGGAGAGCGTCCGAGGGCGCAGCGCTCGCCTTGCAGCGGGAGAGGAGCGGCCCGCCGTCGGCCTTAGCGAGCAGCAGGAAATTTTCATCAGCGGAGGGCCCCCGCTCGCTCAGCGCAAAGCCAGAGCTCTGCTTTAAGCCGTAAACCGGGAGAGCCGCAGGCAGTCGCTGTTTCGGACGGGGTCGCTTGGCAGCGGGGCTGACCACACAGGAGAGCGCCCCGTCCCACGCCGGCGTGAGGAGGTGCCCGTCCCCGGTGCCGTGCGGCTTCCCAGCAGCGCGGGGGGATGCAGGAATGGCAGCGTCGGCCTCACCAGACTGGCCGGGCACGGCCCCCTCCCCCAGCCATCTGCGGGTTCCTGCAGGATTAAGCGGAGGAAATCTGGAATTGGGTTACTCTCAATATTGAACCTGCCATTATGATGTTTTTTATTTTGTTCTGTTCCGATCGAATTGGATGCAGCCTCCTTTTTAGCTCTTAATGGCTTGGCTTTGAGAATTTCCTTCAAAATTACACCACTGGCTTCCTGTTTTTAGAGCTCCCCGGAGCCCCGCAGCCGTGTGGAATAGCTGGGGAAATTGATCCCCGGAGCTGAGCTGGAGCGTTTGAGTCCTGCCGTGCCTGTGGGTGTGCGCGGGCGTGTTTGGGCTTTCTTCTCTTTCTTTTTTTATCGTTTCGCTCGCCACCCCCCCCGGGGCCGAGGGCTGAGCACTCGTAAACAGAGCTAGTGCGTGCCTGCGCAAGGAGAAAATCCCACCGACTGGCGAGTCTGCAGCAGCGCTTTCCCCTTCTCGCTGGGGTGCAGAGGGAGGAGGAGCCGGGGCCCCGCCAGGACGGACACAAGGACGGACGGTGGCCCAGGTCCCCCCCAGGAACTGTTGCTCCTGCCTCCGGAGCTGTCCTTGGGGTGGCGAGACCCCTCTTTTTGTTCTGAAACCCGCCCCCGTGCAAATCCACGTGTGCTAACAGGCCGCGGTCTCTCTGTGGGGAACCGGACCTGCAACCTCGAGTGCTTCATCCCTTCTGCCCTGTGGCGCGCAGGGACTTCCCCCAGTGACAGGTTGTCTCTCCTCCCTCCCGATGCCAGCATACCTTTCGGAGCCGGAGCAACTGCTTGGGGCTGCCTCGGGCCGCGCAGCCGGTGCTCCGTGCAGCCGCCTCCGGCTGGGTCAGGCCCTACGTGTGACGCTGTGCCTCGCCTGCTTGCTGGGCTCGGTTTGCTGCGTGTGCGCAGCCGCATGGTGCATTTGTCCTTTCGGTGGCTCCCAGCAGCCTTCCAGCGGCCCTGGATGGCTCTCTGCTTTCCCTGGGTGGGCACGGCCGTGCCACCCCCACCCCTCCGGCAGCCCGCTCGCTCACCGAGCCGTCCCCGCTGCACGGCGCAGGCCGGTGCCCAGGCTGGGACGTGCTGCTGGTTACTGGCGAGTGCTGCAGCCGGACCTGGACCCAGCTGCTCCCAGTGTGTGCCAGCTAACGCAGTACTTAGGTCAGTCACCACAGCTAGGCTTGCTGGAGAGCATTTTTCCAGGCTGCAGGCCTGTGGGGCTTTCCCTACGGATCTGTCAGCAGGTAGAAGACCAGTAAGCAATTAACTGGGGAGGTGGAAAGGTAGGGGAGCCGAAAAGGCCAGTGGCACTGGCTGCCTCAAAACGTCCCAGCTCCACAGCAGTGTTCCCCAGCAGCACTCCCAGCTCCCTGCAGCGCTCCCAGTTCCCCCACAGCTCTCCCAGCTCCCCAGCAGCACTCCCAGTTCCCCCACAGCACTCCCAGTTCTCCCAGCAGCACTCCCAGTCCTCCCAGCATCACTCCCAATTCCCCCACAGCACTCCCAGCTCCCCAGCAGCACTCCCAGTCCTCCCAGCAGCACTCCCAGTTCTCCCAGCAGCACACCCAGCTCCCCAGCAGCACTCCCAGCTCCCCAGCAACACTCCCAGCTCCCCAGCAGCACTCCCAATTCCCCCACAGCACTCCCAGCTCCCCAGCAGCACTCCCAGTCCTCCCTGCAGCACTCCCAGTTCTCCCAGCAGCACACCCAGCTCTCCAGCAACACTCCCAGCTCCCCAGCAGCACTCCCAATTCCCCCACAGCACTCCCAGCTCCCCAGCAGCACTCCCAGCTCCCTAGCAGCACTCCCAGTCCTCCCAGCAGCACTCCCAGCTCCCCTGCAGCACTCCCAGTCCTCCCAGCAGCACTCCCAGTCCTCCCAGCAGCACTCCCAGCTCCCCTGCAGCACTCCCAGTCCTCCCAGCAGCACTCCCAGTTCTCCCAGCAGCACTCCCAGCTCCCTAGCAGCACTCCCAGTCCTCCCTGCAGCACTCTCAGCTCCCCTGCAGCACTCGCAGTCCTCCCTGCAGCAATCCCAGTCCTCCCAGCAGCAATCCCAGCTCCCCAGCAGCACTCCCAGTCCTCCCAGCAGCACTCCCAGCTCCCCTGCAGCAGTCCCAGTCCTCCCAGCAGCACCCCCATTTCTCCCAGCAGCACTCCCATTTCCCCTGCAGCACTCCCAGTCCTCCCAGCAGCACTCCCAGCTCCCCTGCAGCACTCCCATTTCTCCCAGCAGCACTCCCAGTCCTCCCAGCAGCACTCCCAGTTCTCCCAGCAGCACTCCCAGCTCCCCAGCAGCACTCCCAGTTCCCCCACAGCACTTCCAGTTCTCCCCAGCACCGCTCCTGGCTGCAGGGCTGCCCCTGCCCGTGCTCTCGGAGCCCTGGCCCTGCTCTTTCCCGAGGGCTCCAAGCGTGCCTTGGCTGCCGGCGAGCGCTGAGCACGCAGCCGCTTCCTCTCCTCTCCGCTGAAGCTGTCGGGGAAGGAATCTCTCTCTGGCACCTGGGGCCGGAGCTCTCCGGAGAGCGGCCGCTGCCTGCCGGGCAGCGCTGACCCCGATCCCTCCCCGAGAGCTGCCCGACATGCTTCTGTGCCCCGGCAGCTCTCCGAGGCATCGCGCCTGGCCCAGAGGTGACTGCTGCCGCCGCGCAGCTCCTCCGGCTTTCACCCCGCGACGGCAAAACTCTCCTGCGCCGATCCCCCGGCCGTCGGCGCTGTGAGAGGGCTCCGTCCGCCCGGTGCATCCCGCTGCACAGCCGGTCCCGCCTTGGGACAGCCCTGGGCACCCCCAGGCAGCGCTGGGACTGCCCGGTGCAAGGGGCGGCATCTTCCCCGCCGTCTGGAGCCATCCGCTCCCTTTCTGGTAAATGCAAGAGAGAAACAGGTTGGACTTGAACCCGGGCAGCCCGGGGCGTGCATGGACAGACGCGTCTTCCCTGGAGGGCAGGTTTCTGCAGCATCAGTGGTACGGAGCGTTTGGGAAGAGCTCCTTACCGGGAAGGGAGGCTTTCTTGGTTGACAGGTTGGGTTACAGGAGGGGAGGTTCAGTGGTCAACAGCCGGCTGGACACGAGCCAGCAGTGTGCCCAGGTGGCCAAGGAGGCCAACAGCATCCTGGCTTGTATCACCGATAGTGTGGCCAGCAGGAGCAGGGCAGGGATGGTGCCCTGTGCTCGGCACTGGTGAGGCCGCACCGCGAATGCTGTGTTCAGTGTTGGGCCCCTCGGGACAAGAAGGACATGGAGGTGCTGGAGCGTGTCCAGAGAAGGGCAACGGAGCTGGGGAAGGGTCTGGAGCACAAGTGTGATGGGGAGCGGCTGAGGGAGCTGGGGGGGTTTGGTCTGGAGAAGAGGAGGCTGAGGGGAGACCTTATCGCTCTCTGCAGCTCCCTGAAAGGAGGTTGTGGTGAGGGGGGGGTCGGTCTCTTCTCCCAAGTTACTAGTGATGGGATGAGAGGGAATGGCCTCAAGCTGCACCGGGGGAGGTTTAGATTGGATATTGGGAACAATTTCTTCACGGAAAGGGTTGTCAAGCGCTGGGACAGGCTGCCCGGGGCAGCGGTGGAGTCACCATCCCCGGAGGGGTTCAAAACCATGCAGCCGTGGCACGTGGGGACATGGTTTAGGAGGCCGGGGGGGGTTGGGTTGGCGGTTGGGCTTGACGGTCCTGGAGGTCTTTTCCAACCTTAATGATTCTGTGATCCTGTGATTTGTGAGGTCCATAGAAATGACCCGAGGGCTGGGCACTTCTACGAGGACAGGCTGGGAGAGTTGGGGTTGTTCAGCCGGGAGAAGAGAAGGCTGCGGGGAGACCACTTAAAGGGGGACTCTAGGAAGGATGGGGACAGTCTCTTTAGCAAGGCCTGTTGTGACAGGACAAGGGATGATGGTTTTAAACTAAGGGACAGTGGATTTAGATGGGATATAAGGAAAAAATTCTTTACACTGAGGGTGGTGAAGCGCTGGAACGGGTTGCCCAGAGGGGTGGTGGATGCCCCATCCCTGGAGACATCCAAGGCCAGGTTGGACGGGGCTCTGAGCGACCTGATCGAGCTGGAGGTTGGACTAGAGACCCCTAAAGGTCCCTCCCAACCCAAACCGTTCCATGATTCTATCATCTCTTCTGTCCTTCCCCACGGGCACAGGCTGCCCAGAGAGGTTGCGGCACCTCCGTCCTCGGAGGTACTCAAACCCAACTGGTCGTGGCCCAGCTGTCCCGTGGGGTCCTGAGCAGCCTGCTGCAGCTGACCCTGCCGCGGGCCGAGCGTTGGAGAGGACGTTCTCCAGAGGTCCCCGCCGGCCCCGGCTCTCCGGTCATTCCGTAAATCCCCGCACTACCGCTGAGGTCAGAGGACCCGTGTCAGCGCCTCGGCTTGGGCTGGCCCAGCCCGCGGTGGTGAGAGCAGGACGTGCACCCGGCAGAGCTAAACCTCTGGGACAGGATTCTCCCTGGGCTCACCGTGACGGGGGGCGGCTGGGCCCCTTTCGAGGAGTTGAAGAACATTTCCCTCTCGCCTCGCTTTTCCTCTCACGCGCCGGCGGCCAGCTCCGCCGCCTCCTTCGGCATCTCACCCGCTCATCCATTTTGCTCTTCCACTTCTGGCCTTTTGCGAACAGCGGGGAGAGGAAAACACCTGGCAAGCCCGCCGGGCTGGTGCCCGGCGCTGCAGTGACAGGCACCAAGGGCTCGCGGGGATGCTCCCGAATTGTCTGAGTCCTCAGCGGCAGAACCGGGGGAAGGCAGGCGGCTTGGGGGTGTGAGGGGTGGGCTGGAGACGGTGAACACGACTGCCGCGGCCGGAGGGCGGGCAGGGACCTGCTGGCTCCCCGAGCGGTCGTGAGCCAGTGCTGCGGGGAGCAGGGAGGTCAGGCGAGGGGAAGGGGCGCCCGGGGAGCGATGGTGGGGTGAGGCGAGGGGAAGGGGTGCCCGGGGAGCGATGGCGGGGTGAGGCGAGGGGAAGGGGCACCCGGGGAGCGATGGCGGGGCTCAGGCGAGGGGAAGGGGTGCCCGGGGAGCAATGGCGGGGTGAGGCGAGGGGAAGGGGCGCCCGGGGAGCGATGGCGGGGCTCAGGCGAGGGGAAGGGGCGCCCGGGGAGCGATGGCGGGGTGAGGCGAGGGGAAGGGGCGCCCGGGGAGCGATGGCAGGGCTCAGGCGAGGGGAAGGGGCGCCCGGGGAGCGATGGCGGGGCTCAGGCGAGGGGAAGGGGTGCCCGGGGAGCGATGGCGGGGTGAGGCGAGGGGAAGGGGCGCCCGGGGAGCGATGGCGGGGCTCAGGCGAGGGGAAGGGGCGCCCGGGGAGCGATGGCGGGACTCAGGCGAGGGGAAGGGGCGCCCGGGGAGCGATGGCGGGGCTCAGGCGAGGGGAAGGGGCGCCCGGGGAGCGATGGCGGGACTCAGGCGAGGGGAAGGGGCGCCCGGGGAGCGATGGCGGGACTCAGGCGAGGGGAAGGGGCGCCCGGGGAGCGATGGCGGGGTGAGGCGAGGGGAAGGGGCGCCCGGGGAGCGATGGCGGGACTCAGGCGAGGGGAAGGGGCGCCCGGGGAGCGATGGCGGGGCTCAGGCGAGGGGAAGGGGCGCCCGGGGAGCGATGGCGGGACTCAGGCGAGGGGAAGGGGCGCCCGGGGAGCGATGGCGGGGCTCAGGTGAGGGGAAGGGGCGCCCGGGGAGCGATGGCGGGGTGAGGCGAGGGGAAGGGGTGCCCGGGGAGCGATGGCGGGGTGAGGCGAGGGGAAGGGGTGCCGGAGCTCTCCTGGCCCTGCAGCTGGTCAGCCTTGCAGCTCGGAGGGCTGCAGCACGCCCTGGGGCAGCTCTGTTTCCCCAGCCGCCAGAAAGGTGTGTTTAAAGACCCTTTTCCTTTCTTCTCCAAGACCTCTGTAAGGCTTTACTAGCTAACCTATAATTTTCACCTGCATTATTTTAATAGCTTGCCAGCTGCACGTGTTGCTGAAGGGTGACGGAGAAGGGGCTGGGGGAGGCGTATGGAAGCCATCGGGAGCGGTGGCAGCCACACACGGGCCTCCCGACGTGGGCGCAGCGGCGTGCGGGGACACATGGGTGCTGCCGGAGGGGCCGGGGGCCCCCCGCACCGCTCAGCCGGGTCTGCGTCTGCCCGGAGCTCCCCTGCGCAAGGGAGTCACGCTCAACCTCTGCAAACTCGCTTGTAGTTTAGCTCCGGCGTTTCAGCTCGGCTGCCACGTGGTCCATGCGAGTCGGCAGCGTTTGGCCGGGGCAGACGATGAGAAGCCAGGCTGGGCGTAGCGGGAGGCGTGGGGAGGGCAGGCAGGGGCTGCTCAACGCAGCCTCTGGCAGGAGATGACGCCCCGGGCGATCATTTGGCTAACAAGTATGAAAGTGCCATAAAGCTGCTCTGCTGGCAGCGGGCCCGGCGTCTCCGCCGTTGGTTTGGAGATCGTTGCTGGGACATCCCAGTCGCTCTGGGGAGCACGGGGCTCAGCAGGGGTATGGCCATAGTGGGCAGAAAGCTCCTCCAGCAGCTCCGCCTCAGGCTGGTGCTGGTGCTGGGGTGTCCCGGGTCTGCGCCGGCTCGGGGCTACAGCCGGGGTTTGAAGGGGCGCGAAGCCTGTGGCAGGTTGTAGCCTCAGCCTGCACCGTGGGACGGGTGAAGCTTGATTTGTGAGGGCTGTGACAGACGCGGCATTCATTCCTGCTTGCACAAGGTGTAGCGGCTTGCTGTGAATGTCTTCGTGCAATCTCATCCACGCGTGTGTCGGGTGCTGTTTGCGTGGAAAGCAAGGTGCCAGAGGTCTTCTGCTTGCTGAGGGGGGCCAAAGGGAGCACGGCACAAAGCAGCCTTCAGCAGAGTTCTGTTCGTGCTAGATTAATCACATCAGTGTGCCTCGTCAGCTCTCGTCTCTCCACCGGCGGTAGTTTTTATGAGCATTTCTGCCTGGAGGCGAGGAAGGTGGCAGGGAAACGGGCTGGTGCCTCCCAGCCTCAGCCCCACGTGCTGCCGAGCCTCAGGGCAGCGCCATGGTGGGACCCCGTGGGCTGGTTCCTGGGCAGCAGTTGCAGTGCGGTCCCACATCAGGCTTGCTGGGTGTCCTTCGTGCTTGTGAACTGGGAGCTTTGAAGGAGGGAGGGCCGTTGCCCTCTGCATCAGGGATCTCCGAGCTGTTGGTCTTTCAGCCTGCTTGCAGAATTGCCCGTTTTGTTTCTTCCCGTCCTAGTCGTGGGTCTCCTGGGCTCACAGCGAAGGCAGGAGCTGCAGCTCTTGTCCCTTGCGGGTGACCGAAGGTGGGTAGCACCGCAGGGGATGGCTGTCAGCCCCGAAGCCCTCCGCTTCTTCCTCTGCATCCAGCGGGAGCTGGGCCTTGCTCCTGGAGCTTCCAGCACGGCTGCGAGCTGGGGACCACGCTCCGGGGCACATCCCAGGTGCTGAAGGCAAGGGCTGGGCTGGAGCAGGAATTAAGAGGAGAGCTGCAGTGCCCAGGGCTGGCAGCGAGGGGCTCGTGGGAGCCTGCCCAAGGCTTGCTGCCAGTCCCGCGGGAGGTGGTGGCCAAGGGAGCTGCAGCCCGTCTCCTCATCCCCCCGAGCCAGCAGCACGTCCTGGACGTGGGCAGACGTGCGAATCCTGGAGCTACCTGTGACTTCACGGAGCAAATATGTGGTGGAAAATTGCTCTGCGCCCGGGCAGGCCCTATCGCACAGCTGAGAGTAATTGCTGCACGGCTCTCTGCGGATGTCCGCCCGTCCCCCCGGCGCCAACCGGCGAGCAGAAACAGCCTCCCGAGCCGGGAATGCTGGTCCTGGGAGCTTACACCTCTTGCAGCGTGGCACGTGCCCCGCGTGCGTCGGGAGCGGGGCAGGGAGGTGAGCGGCTGCACCGGGGAGCGGACCTGGCCGCTGCCTCCGCGTACGGGCCGTGCCCACGGGACGCAACCCGTCTGCGCTTGGCTTTGCGCAGAGCCCGGTGCTGCCAGCATCGCAGCTGGGGAGTGCTGTTAGAGCCGGGGGAGAGCTGCATCTCCCGCAGCTGTACCTGTGCAAGCACGTCCCTTCCTGGCTGGCTCTGGAGCGTTTTCCCCGCTCCGCCTGGACAGAGCAGCGTCTGCGCTCCGCCCGTGGTGGCAGAGCCCCGCGGTGATGAGCTGGGAGAGGAATGTGTGGCTGGAAGAGGCCCTGCGGGATCCGGTGGCAGCGTCTCGGAGCCGCTGCCTGCCAAGGTATGCGCAGCGCACCGTCTGCCAGGGCATTGCTGCTCAAGCCCTCCTCTTCTGCTGTCCACGGCTAAAACCGGTGCCTTCTGCGCCTTGTTGGTGCTGAGCGGCGGCTCGGCAGCTTTGCTTCGGCTCGGACGCTCCAGCTGGGCAGGGACCCTGTGGATCGCCAGCACCATTCTGCCAGGCACATGCGAAGGGGAACTGCGCTGCCTTGCCGTGTTTTTATTTGCTTGAGCACCGAGCCCCTGTCCCTGCATGACCGCAACAGCCTCGGTGTGGGTGGGGACAAGTTGGCAGCATCCCTTGGAATTGGTGAAGCATCATTTAAGTGTTGAGTGTTACGACCTCATTTGCAGGACTCGAAAGGACTCCACTGAATCGAAGTTTTCCTCCCCAATGCCTCCAAATTTCATTTCAACAGTATCCATCACTGCTTGTGTATGCCTTTGAGTCCTGCTGGAGAGGCAGGGAGGCTTTCCAAACCTCTTTCTCCAGCTTCGAAACCACTAATATTGAAATTAAAAATATAAAAATTTCCATCTCTGTAAAGCGGAGCACTTCCAGATCCTTACATGAAACCCCTGTGCCCAGCTGGGCTCCCTGCGAGTGAAGCACCAGACGTGTCAAACCAGCAGCCCCGCGCTCGAGCCGCTCGGGGCCTCTGTGCCGCTCGGCGTGAAGGAAACGTCCTCTTCCCGCTCCGTTAATGCTGGGGGAGCGAGGCCAAGCCGTGCTGCCGCTCGGCTGCCCTGGCACGAGCTGCCTCCGACGTTCCTGCGTCCGAGGGCCGTGCAGAGCAGCGAGGGAACCCTCCCGCACCTCCTGGCCGGGGAGGCAGCACGCCTCGCGGCTGGCAGGACGGCCGTTGCCTGCGCTGAGCCGGGCTGGGGGACGCTCGTGGCTCGCCGGTGGCAGAGGGCCGTATTTCCTGACCTCCGCTGAACTGGTGTGTTTGGAAGGAGGAGCTGTGGACAATCATGCCTAGCCACCCCTCTGGCTTCCCAGTGCTGAGTATCCCTGAGTCCTCTTGCTCCCCCCTCGCCTTCCCTGCTGCCCCCAGCCCCTCCGAGACCCACCCGCAGCCCTCGCAATTCATCCCAGGCAAATCGCAAACGCCTTGGGTTGTCTTTGGGGGATGCCTGCGACTGGCGTGGCGCTGTCCTGGGTCCCAGGGGACTGGGCTCTCTGGGGCTCGCGGCAGTTCCCCTCTTTGAGAGGTGATGTCCCACGCACAGCTGGGGACAAGGAGCGGGGGTCCCGGGGGCTCAGGACACTGGCTGACACCTCTTTGACTTCCCATCTTGTCTCCGTTCCCGGGGCGGTGGCTGGCTCCGTGCTGTGCTGAGCAGAGAGGTGCTTCGTGGCACATCTTAGCCATCAAGGCCATCAAGACCACAGCGGGTACGTGGCAGCGCCGGCAAGGGGTGCGCCGTGGTCTGCTGGCTCCCCATGTGCCGTGGGGTCTTCTCGGTGTCGGCGAGGAGGAGCGCTGGCTGTGGCCTCCTTCCCCCTGCACACGGAGCCCACCGCCCCGATGCCCTGCGCGGCCTCCCTTCCTCTTCCCTCCCCAGCCCTCTCTCACCGCATCCTCCCCCAGCCCTCCTGCACGCACACGGCGCCGGCGGGCGCCCTTGGGCATCCCCCGGGGAGCACCGCTCTCCGTGCCAGACCACCCCGGCTCCCTCGTGCAGAGGGGGCTCCCGGGGGGGGGTCAGGGCGACCGGCAGCCCGTGTCCCTCAGAGGAGGTCTCGGTGCTGCTGGTGGGGCAGGGAGAAGCCGGCGTTTTGGGTACACGCGGGGCGGGTTGCTCGCGTCTCCGGCAGAGCTCAGAGCCCCGGCCCGCCGGGACCCCACACTTCAGCAGCCGTTCGGCACCGGAGCTCACCCCCGTTGGGCTCCCGAGCCGCAGGAGGGAGCGAGGAAGGGCTCGCAGACGTGCTGACAGCCGAGCAGCCCCTCACCTGCTGCTCGAGGGGGCCGGGGCTCAACCTTTACTCCATCTTGCGCTTTTTATAACCTCAGGGCGCCGTTTTGGTGACATAAGGAGCATTTCATTGCCCTGCAGCCAGAGGCCCATGAAATCTCGGAGCGAGCGCTGCCTGGAGGAGCACCAGCAAGCGCTGAGATGCTGTGGCGTATGTGTGTAATTTATTTCCCCAGGAAACTCAGCTCAGCTGCAGCATCTGGTTTTCACCGAGTCCCTGCTTTTTACCTGGTCCTCCAGCTGGGTTTGAGCATGGCACGTCGGTGCTCGCTCCGGGCCACCCTGCGGAAAGGGTTCCCTCCCTCCGGACCCTGTGCCGGGGCTCAGTCCCGAGGGCAGGGGGGCAGGCGGAGGGGCTGTGCCCAGCGCGGGGGGAGCAGACCTCGAGCTGCGGCTCAATCGCTTGCTGACCAGACGGTGTCTAAAGCCAGTGTGGGTGAGGGTGCAACCAGAGGTTTATTGTGTGGGGGGGGGTCGGGGGCTCTGGAAGGAAGGAAGCTCCTGCTGTGAGTCTGAACCATATTCATTTTTAATTATACAAATTGCTCAGGCTTTATATTATCATATCAATGACATGAAACACCAGCATGTATTGATTAAACTCAACAAATGCAGCACCCCAGGACTCAGAGTTCAGGGGATGGAGTGGCTCAAAGCTGGAAGGGGATGGGGAGAGACGGGTGTTTCCGTAAATGGTTTCACCAGCGCTGCTCAAGTCAGACCTGGGACGGGGCACGTCCGAGTGCCGGCTCTCCCCCGGGAGCAGCCGTGCGTGGCATCTGCAGAGACCAGGGCAGGGACTCCCCTTCCAAGGGGCCCTGGAGCCGGTCCCGTGCCCCTTTGGCAGCCCTGGAGCAGGTCCCCTGCCCCTTTGGCAGCCCTGGAGCCGGTCCCGTGCCCCTTTGGCAGCCCTGGAGCCGGTCCCCTGCCCCTTTGGCAGCCCTGGAGCAGGTCCCGTGCCCCTTTGGCAGCCCTGGAGCAGGCCCCCTGCCCCTTTGGCAGCCCTGGAGCCGGTCCCGTGCCCCTTTGGCAGCCCTGGAGCCGGTCCCGTGCCCCTTTGGCAGCCCAGGAGCAGGTCCCGTGCCCCTTTGGCAGCCCTGAAGCAGGCCCCCTGCCCCTTTGGCAGCCCTGAAGCAGGTCCCCTGCCCCTTTGGCAGCCCTGGAGCAGGTCCCGTGCCCCTTTGGCAGCCCTGGAGCAGGTCCCCTGCCCCTTTGGCAGCCCTGGAGCAGGTCCCCTGCCCCTTTGGCAGCCCTGGAGCCGGTCCCCTGCCCCTTTGGCAGCCCTGGAGCAGGCCCCCTGCCCCTTTGGCAGCCCTGGAGCAGGTCCCCTGCCCCTTTGGCAGCCCTGGAGCAGGTCCCGTGCCCCTTTGGCAGCCCTGGAGCAGGCCCCGTGCCCCTTTGGCAGCCCTGGAGCCGGTCCCGTGCCCCTTTGGCAGCCCTGGAGCAGGCCCCCTGCCCCTTTGGCAGCCCTGGAGCAGGCCCCGTGCCCCTTTGGCAGCCCTGGAGCAGGTCCCCTGCCCCTTTGGCAGCCCTGGAGCCGGTCCCGTGCCCCTTTGGCAGCCCTGGAGCAGGCCCCCTGCCCCTTTGGCAGCCCTGGAGCAGGTCCCGTGCCCCTTTGGCAGCCCTGGAGCAGGCCCCCTGCCCCTTTGGCAGCCCTGGAGCCGGTCCCGTGCCCCTTTGGCAGCCCTGGAGCAGGCCCCCTGCCCCTTTGGCAGCCCTGGAGCAGGCCCCCTGCCCCTTTGGCTTGCCGGGCAGCAGCTGCGTTGCGTGCGCCGTCGCGGAGCGTCCCTGCGCAGCGAGCGTTCCTCCGAGCCGCCACGCGCGGTCCTGCAAAGTCCTGCCGCCCCCGCGTCCGTGTTCGCCTCCCGTCTGCAGTCACCCCTCCGAGCCGGGAGGATGCCCGGCCTCTCCCGAGGCGTGTGTCCGGGTCAGGGTAAGGTCCTCCGGGGTGACGCCGTGCAGCTCTCCCCAGCAGCAGGGTGAAGGCAGGAGTGTCCGTGGCTGTGGTTTTGTGTGTGTGGCTTTTCCATCCTTCCTCCTTCTGCTCCTCCTTGTTGTCCTTCCTGAAAACTATGATCATCTAGCTCCGAATCGCCGTCTTCCTGTCTCGGTCTTTACTCTGCAGAGAAGAAGAAGACCAAGTTAGAAAAACACACCTGGGGCTGGGAGTTTTGCCAGCACACTGGCTCCAGCCCGGGAGCCTCTCGCTCCTCCCCGTGCCGGTGCTTGGCAGGAGAAGCCTGCGGCAGCTCCGCTCTGACAGCTCTCGGGAGCTGTGGGGCAGCTTTCCCGAGGCGATATCATCATCCCTCCATGTCTCTCTGGGGGTCGGGAGGGGTCAGCAGGAGCGGGAGCTGCATCTGCCCCAAAGACCAAAGCCTTCCCCTGCGCTGCCCTGGCCCTGCCCGGGGACTCGGGACCCCCGGCACTTGCACCCCGCTGCGCTGTGCCCCCACCACGGTCACTCGTCCAGCCACCTGCCTCCCGAGCCCTCTTCCTGGACAGAGGAAGCGGTGGGACAGAAACCATCTACACTGACCAAACTGTCGATAACAGCGCCCGGTTTGGGGCTCTCTGATCCCGCTCCTGCAGCCTGAGTTCCTGCGGGCAGGACCTTTGTGCGCTCTGCTGAGGCCTTGGAAACACTAATCCGTCCCTGTCCGCCTGGTCGCCATCCGCAGCTCGCAGGAAGCTCTCCTGTGCCATCGCAGACTCCTCCCGGCCAGCCCCTCGGCGGCAGCCAGGCTGCGGGTCACGCTTTGCTCCCCAGGCACCAGAAAAGCCCCCCCAACACCAGCACCACCACCACCAGCACCACCACCAGCACCAGCACCATCACTGCCACCACCAGCACCAGCACCAGCACCACCACTGCCGCCACCACCACCAGCACCACCACCAGCACCAGCACCATCACTGCCACCACCACCACCACCATCACTGCCACCAGCACCACCACCACCAGCACCACCACCAGCACCATCACTGCCACCACCACCAGCACCACCAGCACCAGCACCACCACCAGCACCGCCACCGCCACCAGCACCACCACCACCACCAGAACCATCGCTGCCACCACTGCTGCCACCACCAGCACCATCACTGCCGCCACCACCACCACCACCAGCACCACCACTGCTGCCATCACCACCACCACCACCATCACTGCCACCACCACCACCACCACCAGCACCACCACCAGCACCATCACTGCCACCACCACCACCACCACCAGCACCAGCACCACCACCAGCACCGCCACCGCCACCAGCACCACCACCACCACCAGCACCACCACCACCACCAGAACCATCGCTGCCACCACTGCTGCCACCACCAGCACCATCACTGCCGCCACCACCACCACCACCAGCACCACCACTGCTGCCACCACCACCACCACCAGCACCACCACTGCTGCCATCACCACCACCAGCACCATCACTGCCACCAGCACCACCAGCACTAATACCACCACCACCACCATTACCCCCAGCACCACCACTGCCCCGGCCAGGTGTGCGCCGGCAGAGCTGGTGCCTCTCGTTTCCAGTTTGATGGGATTTGTGGCCGTCTGGGGTTTGGCCAGGTTGGGTGCAGGTCTCTCCACCCAGGGACCAGGCGTTAGGTGACGTTTCCACCTCTCCTCTGCTGGTTTGTGGCTTGCCAGCGTGGCCCGGCCGAGGCCACGTCCCTGGGCTGGTCGCAGGGCTTGCTGCGGTGCAGCCTCCCCCACGGCTGCACGTGCGGCCCCTGCTCTGACTCTTCCTTTGTTACAGGGGGTGGGGAGGGGAGGGGAAGGGGAGTTCAGCTCAGAAATGGTAAAATTAAATTTCCCAGATGTTCAGGCCCCAGGAGTTCTTGTGCTGTCTGGAGAGGAAATGGGGATTCGGAAAATCCCGCCTCATATTTTTTCCCCTATCACCTTGCCTTTCCGCTGCCATTAAGTGCAGCAGGAACAGTAAATTACAGGGCTGCGGAGCCGTCCCATCTTGTAGATACCGTGGGGGGAGTGGGGGGACGGTGCTGGGGCGAGGCACTGAGCTCCTGGGCTCTGCCCATGGCCCTGGGCAGCTCGCCGCCCACTCATGGCTCCGCGCTTGCAGAAGGCTTTTGGGGGGTCGCACAGACCCCTCCGCTCCCCGGCACCGTCGCCGTCCCTACAGCCCAGCGCTCCCCGCTGACGTGCCACCCCATGCCCAAATTATGGGCCTTTTTGCACAAAACCTGCAGGCGGGTCCAGACTCCAGTCCCCGCTGGCTAACGCCAAGCCCTGGCCTCCCGCGGGCTTGGTGGCAGGGTGACCCTGCGCCGGGTCACGGCAGGAGGGACGGGGAGAGCGTTGAGCCCTGGGGTAGCTTCACCCGTGCCTGTGCCGGAGCCCGGAGCGGCTGCTCCGAGCACGGGACGGCTCCGGGTGCCCTGCAGCTCCAGTCGCCTCCGCAGACCCGTCAGGGCAGGGCACTGCCAGCCACGGTGGAGCGAGGGCGGCTTTCCCCGTGCTCTGCGCAGAGCAGCCGGTGCGGGGCTCGGCTCAGCCCTTCCTGCGCTTGCCCTCGGCTGCATCCAGCGTGGCACTCTGCGCCGCGGGAGAGGTGGCTGCCAGCGGTTTTGCTACAGCAGCAATAAACCCCAGGGGTGCAGGCAAGCAGCGGCTGACAGGATCAGCGGGTTCTGCCCAAACCCATCATCCCGCTCCTCCTCTCCCGCTCCTCCCAGCCGCTCTTACCCCTGACGAAAGCTGCGAGTTCCTCACGTAGTGTTGAATCACAAGCCTGCTCAGTCGAGGCTGCCCTCAAAAATTTTTGCCAGCATTTTGCCTCCCCAGCGACAGAGCAGCGACCCGCTCTCAGAGCCGCTTGGCAGGTCTGAGCCAGGCGCCCGCAGCCGCACGAGGTCCATTCAGCGAAAGCCCCTGTGAGCTGGTGCCTCCCTCGCCCGCGGGTGCTGCTGAGCTCTCCCGTGCCTACGGCGGGGGCTGTCGGTGGCGGTTCAGCCGGATCCGGCGTGCCAACGCTGCCTTCCCGGAACTCGGCCTTGTCCCCCCTCCTGCTCGGCGCGGTGACGCCGGCCGCGCTGGCAGGGCTCCTCACCAGCCCCAGCCCTTTTGCCAACGGGTCCCTGCAGGCCAGGCTAACCCCCACCCAGACGCCCACCCTCCTGCATGGCCACTTCTCCCCTTCCCGAGGGCCCTGTCCTAGCCGCACAGGAAAACCTCCGGTGTTCTGGAGGTTTTCATTGCTCTGCTCCAGCCCTGCGCCCTGCCGTACTTATCTCTGCTGACAACTCCTCTCTGCTCCCTCTCCGTGGTCTGGGAGATGCTCTGGAAGAGTTTGCCGCAGCGCTCCTGCCACACTCTCCCCACATGCCCATTCCTCTCGAGGTCTGGGGGACGGCGAGGCATGGACCAGCCTGCGGCACCCGGGTCTTCCCTCCCTGCCTGCCTGCTCTGCCCTCGGGGGCGGCAGCGCGACCTGGAGCTGCTCGGGCCCCTTGCGCGAAGCTGGTGGTCCCCGATCCCCTGCCTGCTCCCCTCCGGCTCCTCCGTGCGGGACGAGGCAGCGTGCAGGCACAGCGGGTACCCCTCCGTACCCTCCCTCCGCTCTCCGAGCGGCACCGTGGGGTGGGCGGGGGGGCCCGGGGGGCCGCGGGGGTTGTTTTACAGCCTTGCCGTGCCCCAGGCTCGGCTGCTCCTTTCTCACACGTCACCCAGCTGGCGGTGCCGGGGGATTAATGCCACATCTGTGCCGTGACCCCGGCCTGCCCTCTGCGGGGGTCCCGGCTGCCTCCGAAGGGCCGGTGGGGGCGAGCGCGCTGCCCCGAGATCAGGGGAGAGGGCTCGTGCTCTGGGCCCCCAGCGAGGGGCTGCAGCCCGGGCTGGCAGGAGCTGCCCCCGCGGTCTCCGCGGGTCCGGGCTCCCAGAAGAGCCCGTCCCCAACCCGTCCTGCCCTCACATTGAGGGGAGGCTTCAGCAGCGCTCTGCCTGCGCCCCGAGATGGAGGCGGGGAGCCCACGGCCCACAGGGATGCGATAGAGCCATGACCTGTGTCCCATGTCCCCCGCCAGCTTCTCCCGAGGCCCCCGCTGTGGGGTGTGCCAGCGGGGGCGACGGCAGGAGGCAGACTGCTCTGCTTTGCCGGCTGCGGCTTGAGAAGGGACGGGGTACCTTTCCTGGTGCCCCACAGGTGACGGGACAGGTCAGCCCTCCGGCTACACAGCCTCCCGCCGCACCGCCTGAAACGGGCTGAGGGTTTCAGCCGTGGTCGCTCTTGTGTCACCTTTTAGCTCCCAGGTGGTCTTGGTGCCCCCTTCCCAGTTTGCTTTCTGTGCAAGCGCCTGCTCCCGCTCCAGAAGACAGAGTGGCTGATGCTGGACACTCGTCCCTCGTCACTTTAACCGGTGTGCAATCCTGGCACTGACTGCGTGGGGTGGCCCACGCGCCTCTGCCCCCACGTCTCGTGTCCCCAGGCCCGCTCGCCCCTCGGTCCTTTACGGCTCTAGGTAACGCAGGCAGCGGGGGCGAGCGTGTTGTGAGGGCTGTTGGCACGCAGGGGATGCTGCGAGGGCCCTCAGCCCCGCAGCGGTTTCAGCAAGAGGCCTCGCTTGGATTTGGACGTTTTGGCCTTTAATCAAGCCCAGTCCACCCCCAGCGCAGGCGGTCTGCGAGCTGCCCCGAGCCGTGGCTGTTCCCAGCAGCTCTCCCAGCCAACACGGTCGCTGGAGGAGAAACGTCCTGGTTTGCCCCCGCCAGCACGGTGTGTCCTGGCGGGGACAACGACACAGGCGACAGCCACGAAGGAAAACCTGGAGAAACACAAGCCCCTCCACGGGCTGGCAGGGATGGCGTGTCCGGGGCACCACAGCCCCGGGCCCGCTCTCCCGGCGCTCGCTCACGGGAATGGCACGAGCCTGCTCCCTGGCAATGCTGGGACCGTCCCGTCCGTCACTGCCACCCGCCTGCACGTTGTCCTGCGGCGCCTGTGGCAAGCGTGGTGCTCCTACCAGTATGGCGCCCGCCTCCCTCCTGCTTGTGTCCTGACTGGGGCATAGTCCAAGGCCTTGTCCCCATGCAGGTTTTTAGCCTTTTGATTAGATCTGGGGGAACTGGCACAAGCCTGAGCAGCCGCCAGCCCAGGCAGCCCCTTTAGCAGAGCTCAGCCTTTCTCCGGCGGGCGGCAGACACCTACACATGACTCATTTTAAAGAAGGATCTTTCCAGGGAGATGGTGTTGGTTTCAGCCTGATACGGGAAAGTCCCCGGGATAAGGCAGCGTCGGGACGCCTGGGTGCGAGGCGAGGCTGAGTCATGCAGCATGAATCTGGGCAAGCCCCTTTGCCCACTGGGGTGCTGCTCAGCCAGCAAAAGCAGGATGAAGCAAAGGCCTGGCTAGGAAGGGTTTGCAGAAAGTTTGCTGCGCTGCTCAGCTGTCCCTTGGGGTGCCCACAGCGGCCGGCAAGCCCAGACATCCCACCCGAGCTCTGTCCTGTGACCCCGCTCGCTGGAAAGAGCCTCTGCAGAGCAGCTCACGCCTTCCATCCCGTTTCTCCCCTCCCTGCGGCGGGCCCTGCTCGCAGCGGCCGCAAATGCTCACCCGCAACTTCCCTGGTGCTCCTGCCTTCCGGGCCGGGGTGCCTAGGGACGAGGTGGCATCTGGCCTCTGCCCACGCCGTCTCGTGGGGCTTCAGTGCCGCACGTGCCATCTGCAGCCCCTCTAGAGCGTGTCAGGCTCTTAACGAGGGGAGCCGTGGCATCGGCTTCCCTCTCGGAGTCACAAGTTGGGTGCAGCCTCCCACGGCTCGGAATGGAGACGGCGTGCCCGGCACGGACGGAGGCTGCGGGAGGGCTGGGAGCTGGGCAGGCGCGGCGCGTCTTGGGCCTTTTGGGAAGGAGGAGGTTTTAGAGAGCCGGCCGCCGCAGGCGCCAGCAGCCTGGGGTATCTCCCACCGCGGGCTCTCGGCTCTCTTCCGCATGTCTGGCACAAAGCGGACAGGCAGAGCTGGTGACAGAGGGGCAAACGGTGCAGGGACTCGCTTGGGCGCACCGTGAAGGAGACCCCTCACGAGGTTACCCTTTCTCTGGCAAAGCCTAGAAAGCTGGAGAGGGACAGAATCTCGTACCACAAGGTCGCGTTAGTTGAAACGACATCATTACACGTGAGCAAAACGACACGGCAGAAAAGCAGACCTTTCTGATGGGGATGGATGAGCTGTTTTGACCTGAGCACCCAGCAGCACAAGACGATTTATATTCTGTATGATCGAGCTGCTCTCCTCTACGCTCAGCATCGAGCGCAGCTCCGTGAGCGTGCTCGGGAGAGGGGACGTGGCTCTGCCCCCTTCCCTCGTGGGACGGGTACGTGGGAAGGGGGTCTCCGAGGAGCTGCGTGCTGTCGCTTGCGGAGCTCGCAAGCCTGCCAGCGCTGGGGCGAAGGGCCGGAGCTGCCACGCGCGCTGGCGCTGGGTCAGCTTTGGGCGCGAGGCGAGGCGAGCGGCCTCGCACGGAGCTGGCTTCTCCCGATGGGGACGGCGGCCATCTGGCTCTCCAGTGCCGAGGCAGGGTCTCTTCCACCCAACGTCAAACGGGCTGTGAGATCCCAGCTGCGCTGTGTTTGCAACTCCAGAAGAGATTGCTTTCATTTCCTCGCCATTTGTCAAAATACCTTCCTGATAAAAGATGGTTTATTTTATTCCTTTAACACACAATAAAACCTATCGAGTTGTTATCTGGCTGTAAAACCTCAAGCACAGACCGAGCGCACTGCTTACGCGCCGTCTGTTCGGTCACCTCTTCCCAGCATGAGCCCGACCTAACTTATTTCTCAAGCAAACCAAAGTATCTTGTCCCCTTTGACAGCCGCGGAGGATCTAATCTTGGGGAGGTTTATCCAGAAGAGCTGCAGGAAGGGAGGTGGCCCATCCTGGCCCAGGAGTCCTGCGCTGCTTATCCTTTCCACACGCCTTGGCACAGGCGTGCCCGTCCTGGGGTTTGCTCCCACACAGGAGTCCGTGCTGGGAACTGATGCAGAAGTGGCAATGGGAACTTATCGGAACTGATGCAAAAGTGGCAATACCAGCAAAAGAGGCCGAGAACTTGATCTTTGAAGCTGTTACAGGTTTCCGAACAGGCGGGTAACTGGAAGGCGGGGGAGTGTTCCAGTTCAGCCCTGTAGGAACTTCCCCACCTGCAGCTTCTGTTTTTGAACTGGGGTAGCGCTGGCTCGAGCAGTTTGCTGGCACACGAGGGCACTTTACAGCCGGTGGTCTGCATCCCTCGCCCACTGGGGAGAATTTGACACTGGTGCTCATGAAAGCTACGGGCAGGGGAAGCGCTTGGTCTCCGCTGCCCAGGCGGAACGAGCCCCGTGTATTTGTCTTTGGTGGCCTAAGATTTAGCAGTGTAAATCCCAGCAGATGCAAAGACTCCTGTCGTTGCTCCCTCCTGCCTGCTGCTCCCAGCTCTGTCTCCTTCTCTAGTGAATTTGAAAGGACGTGCAAGGGGGATTAGCAGGGCTTGGGGTTTTCCTGCTCTGAAATACTCAAGCTGTCAGAGTTTGCTCGTGACTGGTTTTACCGCCACTGCTTCATGCTTAATGAGCCTTGAATCCTTAACAAAGACTTCTCCCTCTTCAGGGCGTTACTCATTGGGGTTAAACGGGTTCAAACGGCGGCGCGTGCATGCATGGCTCAGGCTGCCATCCCGACGCCTCTGCCTCAGCTCTTGCGCTCTCTCGTACCTCTACCGCAGACCATCCTCACCATGCCGGAGACCAACAGGTTTTTAAAACCCAGCCCCGCAGGGCACAGCCTTCTTGAGCAGGGCTTGAGACTCTTGACAGCCGCCTCCTCCCTGTGCCCCCGCTCCCCCGTGGCTGCGTGCGCGTGGCCAAGGCTGCCCCGTACGGCAGGAGAGCCCCGAGAGAGGCTGCAGCTCCGCGCGGCACCCCCGTGGGGTTCGCTTCCCCCAGACGCCTGCAGAAGGTCTGCTGGGACAGGCAGGGCCGTGCCGGGGAGGCAGCCGCTCGCTGCCTCTCCCAGCCGGTGGCGGTCACGCAAACGGCCCCCGGAGCCTCGGCAGAGCTGCTGCTGAAGCTGAATTTTCCTAGTCTGGCTGCCGGACTCGTGTCCTGCTCCACCTGCCCCCTCACCCTCTGCGGGCAGTGGTGCCCACCCCACCGGAGCTGTGGGCCGGCACGGCAGGCGTTGGCCAGTGCCGGTGCCAGGCAGGCGTGGAGACAGCCTCCGCTGGAAGGCTCGTCCCGGCACGAGGTGGTGCTGCCCGCCGGGACGCCGGGAGGAGAGCGCTCCCCTAAAGGCATGGGGTCGAGAGCCGGGAGCGGGGGGCACTGGGGGAACCGGGCTGGCCAGGACGTCATGGCTCCCGCTCGGTGGCAGAGACCCGCTGGTGCCTTTGGCAAGCTGGGACAGCCACCCCGCTTCCCGAGTGCTCGTGGGGCAGAGCTGCTGGTCCCCGCGATCCTCCGGAGTGCTTGAGGAGCACCTACGTGCCGTGGCGTTGGCCTCGGCTTCCCCACATCCCCGTCCCGTCCCAGCTCCCTGGGACACTGGGCCCGCGGCCAGGCGGATGGACCAGCCCGGGGAGCCGGCCCTGCCGCCAGCCGCCGGCATCGGGGGGCTGAGAGCCCCGGCTGCGGCCAGCCCTGCACCCAAATCGCTCTCGCCTCTCCATTTGCTGCCTGGACTCTGCCGGAGGGGAGACGCAGACTCTTTCCGGACTCTTACTTTCCCTGTGCCTCTGATTTCCAGCTCCAAAAATCTGTTTCTCACCCTCGGAGGGTTTCCCCTTCTCCCATCCCTTTGCCGTTCAGCAAACGCATGCGAGATTTGGACGCAGCTGCTGGGGGCTTTGGGCTTTGGGAGGCACCGTATTTTCCACGCCCGAGTTTCAAGCTCACTGACGGGGTCTGGCGTGCTCTCCGGCTCAAGTCGACGCAGCTCCCACCGGAGCTCCTCCGTCTCTCCCAGCCATCCCATCTCCCCCTCGGCTTGCACCGGCCCGATGGCAGCGGCGCCGTAGCCGGCACCCCGGCGCTCCCTAACCCCCTCCTCGCGTGGCCGCGGCTGGGGACGCCCGGGGGTCCCCCGCCACAGCTGGCGCAGCTCCCTCCAGCCGAAAGCCCCGCGGGGACGGCGCGAGCGGCCACTTACCAGCTTCCTCTGGTTGCTGAGGCAGAAAGTGCAGATCTGTTTGGGCTGGGAGTTCTCGGTGTCGCGCGTGGGGGGGCTGCTGCCGCCGTGGTGGTAGAAGGCAGGGGTGGTGTGGCAGGGCTGCCCATCCCCGCACGCCTCCCCCACCAGCAGCACGTTCCCCAGGTGGGAGATGTAGCTGGAGGCCAGTCTCAAGGTCTCGATCTTGGAGAGCTTTCTGTCGGCCGGCTCGGTGGGGATGAGCGTGCGGAGGGCGGTGAAGGCGGTGTTGACGCTGTTGGTGCGGTCACGCTCCCGCGCGTTGGCCGTGTGACGCTGCCGGGGCTCCCTGTTGATCCGGTTGGGTTTCTTGCCGCTCCTGCGCTTGCTGGCCTTGATGCCGTAGCCGTCGGCGTCCAGGTGGTAGGGCTTCTCGTCCGAGCCGGAGCTCTCGCTGCCGTTCTCCTCATCCTCGGACAGCATGCTGATCTCGGGGTACAGGTACCGGCTGGGGGCCGAGCGCAGCATGGCAAAGGACATGTTGGGCGGCGAGGGGACACCGGGGAAGCCGCGTGGGGACCGCCGCGCTCTGCCGACCTCCTCCTGCTGCGGGCAACCTCAGCTCCAGGCGCTCATGCTGCTTCCTCGGCTGGGGTCCGGGGAGCCCCGGCTCGCGTCGCCCTCGCCGGGCAGGCTCCGGCTGGGAGGTGGTGCAGCGGGGGGTCCCCCTCCCCAGCTCCCCGCCGGCTCGCTCCGCGCAGAAGGGGTTAAGGGCTGCTCACAGGCAGGGCTGCCTGTTTCCTCTCCCCACACATGTGCATCTTAAGACGCTGAGTGTGGCAGGAGCGGGGAGTTTTATAGCAGCAGCAGTGGTCAGCCAGGCCCCTCCTCCGGCAGGCAGCCCTGCTCCGGCTCTGGAAGTGGGAGCCGCACAGGCTCACGCCTACCTGAGCTCACCCTCCATCCCCGCAGGGGACTTAACCCTTCAGGGCTCGGCTGGGGGTCCTGCCCGCTGCCGGGGGGCTGCAGCCAGCGTGGCGAGGACGTGGAGCGCTTGCCGCGGTTCACCTGCCATCTGCGGGCCTCGGCCGCGGCTGCCAGCCCGGCACGCGGCGGGCACACGGGGGACCCGTGCAGCATCCTCGCCCGCCACCTGCGCGGGCTTGGGCGGACACGGTGCTGCCGGGGAGGCGGGCACCGGCGGTGGGGTTCGTGGGCGCTCCCAGAGGTCCCTGGAGGACCCTACGTGCTGGGGTGGGGACCCCGGCCCCGTGCCTGCGGGTTCATGGGCAGCCTGCGCCTGGGACAGGGCTGGGGACAGGGCTGCGTCACCGCCAGGCCGGGGCTGGGGAGACAGGCTCCCGCTCAGGATTAGTCCCTGCAAAGAGAACCCCTGAGAGCGCTCCCTCCCCTTCCCGCAGCATGACCAAATCCATCCTGCTGCTGCTGCTGCTGCTGCTAATGGGGCAGAGAGGGAGGAATTAACCCTTGAGGAGCTGCCCGCCGGCACACCTCTGCCAAAGCTCCTGCCCGGTGCACGCCTGCTGCTTTAATTTCCTTTAATTTCCTCCCCATACACCAAGGACGGCATTTGCGTCTCTGTCAGCCCGATGGGTGTGTGCGGGCGCGGAGCTGCCCCCACAACCTGGCTCCGTAACCTGTCCCCGTAACCGCCCCGGCAGAAACCAGCACCTGCTGGCAGGGCCGACTTTGCAACCTGCCCAAACGAGCCCCTGCTCCCCTTCCCGCGCCGGCTCATCGTGCCCACGCAGGCAGCTCGAGCGGACTCCTCTGGGGACAGAGGGCTGCGGGGGGGTCGAGCAGGGGTCCCCATGGGCCCCCCGCAGCTGCCGCTTGAGCGGGGCAGCCCTGGCTGTCTGTGCCCAGCCCTGGGACCGAAGGAAACGGAGGCCTTTCTGTGCTCTGCAGGTGAGCTTAGAGGTTGGTGGGGAGAGCCCTGCGACCCAGCCCCGGCTTTGCTCTGCGAGGCTCTTGGCTCGGTGGCAGCCCCAGGCAGCCTTGGTGCATCCCCAGGGCTTGATCGTGGGCCTGGAGCCGTGGAGGTGCTGCAAGGCTGCTCCGGAGCTTGCTGCTCCCTTGCCGCAGAGGCAGAGGGCGGGCAGGGAGGTTCGGCCCCCGGCGAAGGCCATCAGCCTCCTCCTCCAGGGCCAGGCACATGGCAATCCCCACAGCATCGCGGGCCACGGAGCTGCCCCTAAGGTGTGGGGCTCGGACCCTGCAGCCAGGACGGGTCCGGGGAACGTGTGGCCCTCCGAGCGCCGGAGCAGGCGGTGCCTGAGCTGGCAGGGAGTTGCCTCAGCTCTGGGCTGCCTTGCCTCAGCCCCGTAACCTTGTAAGACACGAGTTGTGAGAGCGGGCGCATGCCCCCTTCAGCTGCACGCTCTGCCTTTGCACAAGGAGAGCATCTCCCGGCCCGGCAGAGCTCCTGCCGCTTGGCCCTGCTCAGGGGACCCTCAGGGCAGCAGCCTCCCCTCACGGGGCGGCTGCAAACCCGCAGCCGGGGGGGGCCGCGGCAGGGTCGGCCAGGCTGAGCCCCACGGACTGCTCTCCCCTTGCTAGCGGGAGGGACACCGACTGCTTTTGGTGAGGTGGGGGGGGGCTGGCAATCCCCAGCAGCGGCAGCTCCAGCCCTGCCCGCACGCAGCCGGGGGGGGGCAGACCCCGCTGGTACGCTCTGTGTGGTGTGTTGATAAGCTGCGTTTTTAACTTGGCCAGAAATGGGAACTGCCGTTTGCTGTGAAGCCTCGGGCTTCCCCTCCGTTTTGGAGGTGAGCAGAGCATCGCCCCGAGCGCCGTCCCCAGCAGGAGCCCTGCACAGGGTGTTGTCACTCCGAGCCAGTGTTTTTCACCTTTGCAGTGTGCTACCACAGTTAATCAGCAGTCTCAGCAGCTTCTGAAATCCAAGCCACTGTCATCTCCTTCCACAGTGCTGGGCGCTCACCATGTGTGCTTTGGAAGCCCAGGCTCCTGTAGGCATCTGCTTTCGTTTAGCTCCGCTAATGACCTTGCTTTTCTCTAGCACCTTCTATCCAAGTGCAATCCCCAGGCTCTTTCCCTGCGCTGTCCTTCCTGGTGAGACGCACGTCCGTCTGCCTGTGACACAGCTCCTCCGGCTCCAGACCGGGATGGAGAGCCGTCCTGTGTGCAAGCGACGCTCAGCCCTGGGTCGGGCCTCAGCACCAGACCTGGCACGGGCTTGGAAAGAATAAGCAGAGGCGTTTGGCGCTGGAGGTCGCAGCGTCCCGACCCCTGGCTCTGTGGCTCTCCTGGCTTCCCGGAGAGCTTCCACGATGTCCCGATGCGGACATCGTCTTCCCAGCCCTGGCAGGTCAAGAGAGCCTGGTGTAGGCGCCTTCTCCTGGGGAGGCCGCGGTTGCAGAGCCACGGCCGAGGAGCCTGACGTTCCCCGCTGCCATCCACCCCCTGCCACGGCTTTATTACCTGGAAGCTTGGCCTGGCCGCCTGCGGTGACGCCGCTGCCGCGCTGCAGAGGAGGTGCTGCCTGCGGTGGCTGCCTGCCTCGCCCTGCTCCCTGCGCCGAGGCGCGGGGCCGTGGCGCAGCTGGGCTTTCGTGGTCCCTTCGGGACCTGCCCTCCCAGCTAACAGCCCTGCAGAGCGTGGGGCGCTCGGGGTGGCTTTCCTGCTGTCCCCTTGGCCCCGGGCTCTGCGGAGCTTCCCTCCCCACAGAGGGTGCCCGGTTCTCGTGCCGGACCCCTTGAGGACCCCCCCCCTCCTACGGGCAGTGCCGCTGGGGGTGCAGAGCCCTCTCCAGCACTGCTGGAGTCTGGACTGCGGTCGCCTCGGGGCGGGGGGCACAGGAGGCGTCCTCCTGCCGCGGTCCCGGGATCCCCGGCAGCACCCAGGCACGCTGCCCTGGTCTCCGGGGTGGGGGGTGGGAGGGCTGAGCTTGCCCCGTCCCCTTTCTCCTCCACGTGGACCGGATATTTTCAAGAGAAGAATCTTTCCTACGAGGCTCTCCAGCTGCCAGGAATGTGCGTCTAGGAATGCCCAGGGCCCATCCAAGAACAACTTCCAGACGTGAGGCTGAGTGACGGCAGTCCCTCGCTTCGGGGCTCCAGACTCCCCCGCGCTCGCTCGGAGGACGCGGCTCGCCGGAGGCGATGTGTTAACGACACGGGAGGCAGCCGCGCCGCCCGAGTGGGTGGGTGGGAGGCGAGCGGAGGGGAGGGACGGGGTTGTCGCTACTGGGCTGCTTCGGCACCGTTAAGAAACTCCGTCTGGGAGGAATTTGCTCCTTCCTCCGCGCTGTGGGGGGACGTGGATCCCACTGCTGGGGATTAGCCCCGTGGGGGAGCCGCAGCCCGGCCGTCCTCCCACGGTGGCCCCAGCTGTGTGCTTCCCCATGCGATTTTGTCGGGGCTGAGACCCCGGTCCTGACCTACCCGCCGTCACTATCAGTGCTCTGGGGTTCGCTCCCTGCCCCAGAACAACCAGGGGTAGGGACAGCCGATCGGGGCCTCCCGGTGACCTCCCCAGCAGTCGCTGGGGTGTCTGCGCCGGGCATGCAAGCACCGGGGATGGGATGAGCGCGTGGGGCGCCTGCCGGCACTGAGCCCGTCCCCGCCAGGCCGTGCCGGCAAGCGCTGCCTGCCCGGTGCCGCACGGGCCATCTCCCACTTCGAGGTCCAGGCCGGGGCAGGAGGTCCCGAGCGCTCTCGCAGCATGCAGCCGGGGTGCGCTCCTGCGTGGCCAGCTCAGCACCCTGGGGCTCGCGTTTGAGGGGAAAATGTTCCAGGCCTGCTGGGATCCTGTCTGTGCTCCTGGCAAGAGCTTTGCCCAGGGATTCCTGCGTCAAGTCCACAGCTCCTGGCGGAGCTGAGCTGGCCTTCGGGAAGAGACGCCCAGTCTGGGCTTCCAGGCTCCAGGCAAGGCAGTGCTCCCTGCGCAGCGGCCCGGGCTGTTAAAAATACTTGCTTGTCTCTACAGCTGAAGGCGGCAGCTAGCCCCGCTCTGCCGTGCCACGGCTGGAGAGCCGGCCCCGCTCACGTCTTTCCCGTGCGAGTGGATCTGTAGCGTGTGTTCGTCAGGGTGAAGAGAGCATCCATCACACAGGGGAAAAGGGCAGAGAAGGCAAAGCTGCTCCAATTCCTCAGCCGCAGAGCCCAGAGAAACAGTTTGGATCCTTGTACCTGTGCCATCACCCCGGCACCCGCGCTGCCGATCCTCTAGCCCCCTCTCAGTCTCTGCCCCGCCGCCCTCACTGCCCAGCCTGCCTGCATCCCCGGAGGTGAAGCCGAGCGGCTCCAGCATCGCTGCCTGCAGGCTGCGTGGGCAGGACGGCTACGTCGCCTCCCCTGCTTCGCCCCAGAGGCTCGGTGCCACGCGTGGCACTGCTGAACTCCTGCTCTGCCAGGGCCTTGCGTCCCCAGCCTCGCCGCTGCCGGCAGGACCCCTGCGACCGAGCGAGCCGTGCAGCGGCGTGAGCACATGAGCACGCTGCTCCAGGAGCGAGTACATCTGCTGGAAACACAGCGGGGCGCGAGCTGGACAGACAGCCACGCACCTCTGCCTGGCGAGCGTGCCTTGTGCTGCCTGGGAGCGTCGGTGTCGCGCTCGGTGCTGAGAACAGGAGCCCGCACCAAGTGCTGAGTGTCACTGATCCCGTCGCCGTTCCCTTGTCCTGTGCAGGTCCAAGGGGCTGCTTTCCCGCTGCCAGCCACGGGATGAGGCTTCCAGAGCCGACATCCCAGTGTCTGTCTGTCCGAGCCTCAGCTGGGCAGCTGCAGAGGGCAGCGACCCAGGGGAGCTCAGCCTGCAGATGCAGGGGCTCTGCCGGCTCAGTCCCAGGTGGTCCAGGAAGCCCCCGGGGTCTCGGCCGTGCCCCAGCAGCACGCAGCCTCCGACCAAGTGCAGCAGCAGCTTCCCGGGACCGGGCCAGCCCTTGCCAATGCCGAGGGGAAAATTCCTGCCCGGATCCCCGCGGGGTTTGCACACATCCTGCGCTGACTCTGCTCGGAGAGTGATGGATGGGTCCGGCGTGGCCGCGGGGGCTCCTGCCGGCTCTACCTTCCTGGGGCTCCAGGCGCCTTTCCGTGGGAGGCTCTGCGTTGTTTGCAAGTGTTTATGGGGACCAGATGGTGCCGCGGGGCGAGGGTGACCCCTGACTGCGGGGTGTACGGGGCACAGGTCGCCTTCACACCTTCGTCCCTCTGTGGCTGTAATTGGGGACGGGGTCTCTGCGTTCTGCTACGCGAGGGCAGCTGGGAGAGGCTGGAGGGCCCTCGCTCCCCGCTCCTGCCCGACCCTGCCAGCCCCGAGGGGCAGGATGCGGCCAGGGCGGGCGAGGAGCAGGGGCTGGCGCTGGGGGCCGGGCAGGACCACCTGCCCGGTGTCTGCCTGACCCCTGCCCGTCGGGTCACATCCTGCCCTCGGGTAGCTGCAGGGGCTCCGTCCCCAGGGCACACCACGGGTTTGCTGTCAACGGTGATGAGCCTGGAGGTCTGCGCTGCCCGCAGAAGCGCCGCCGGGACTGCCTCGGTGTTTTGGTGACTTGCCATGGCCACGAGTGCTGCTGCGGGTTGAGTGAGAGCAGTTTCGCTACCGGCTTTGAATCTCCCACCTTTCCCTTTGCCAAACGTTCCCTCTCTCCTATCCAGCGGGGTGCAGAGCAAAACCTCCCCGTCTGGCCCCTCTCTGCCTGTGGGCTTGGCATCAGGCTCCAGCTGGAGCCATCCCCGGTGCCCAGATGAGCTCTTTGGGGCCTCTGTCTTCGCTGCTCCTCTCCGAGCCCTGCGCTGGGGCAGCAGGTCCCGCCGGGGAGCCGGAGCCGGTGGGAGTCCGGAGCCCCCTCAGGGGCTGGTTCCTGCACCCAGCCTCTCGTAAAGGGAAGCAGAGCAGCTCCGATGTTCCGGCCATCCCCATCTCCCGCGGCCCCCATCGATCCAAGGCCTGCAGCAGGTCAGGGACAACTCATCTCCGCAGCGTGTCCCCATGTGAGCGGCTCACGGGGATCGGGGCAGCCGTCCCCCATGCTCCCCGCCGGTGTCGGGGACAGGAGATGTGGAGCCCAGCAACATCTCCGAAACGTGCCTGCGGTGCCGGCTGGCCCAGTCCACCAGCGCACCGCGGTGCCGGGGGCTGCTCCCGTCCCGGAGCTGTGGGACCCGTGGCCACGTGCAGACCCCGGTGGCCATGGAGCCAAGGGGAGGGACGAAGGCACCGGTGCGCTGGGGGCAGCTGCCTGCTCCCGGTACGGGCAGCCAAGAAAGGCAGCGGCTGGCCGGGTGCGCGTGTGCCTGCGCGCGCGTGCGTGTGCAGGGGGAGCAGGCCTGGCAGCTGGCGATCGGAAAATGTGAGGCGTGCTCCTGTCTGCGGGACGGACGCAGGAATGTGCTCAGCCGCGGCGCTGCTGACCGCCCGCAGCCCGCTGCCCGCGCGCTCCAGCAGGCAGCTGAAGCCTGGCTGCAGCCGACGCCGCGCTCCGGCGTTCCCGCTCATCAAGCCATGAAAAGGTTTTTAAACCCTTCCTGCTGCGGGAAATGACCCCAGGCGCGCCTTACCTTGACACTGGCGTCCTCCGCTCCGAGCGCGGAGGAAGGGACTGCGCGTCCCCTAACGAAGCGCAGCTCAGGGCTGCCCACAGTCGTGCAGGGCGCTGGGGTTGGAGGCGCGCTCGCAGGCCAGACCTCCTCACCCCACTGCAGCTCTGGGGTTCAGTCACTGCCCTCCCAGCCTCCCCCGTCCCGGTGCACCCCTCTCCAGCCCCGTGCCGCCCCGGCTGCCTGCGGCGGGTGGGTGCCAGGGCAGTGCAGCACGGCCACGGCCACCAGAAGCTCGCAGCCGGGGTTTGCTTCGCTCCCGCTGGGAGGGCTCGGGGCATCCTCACTGCAGGCCGCAGGCAGAGCGCCTGCCCGGGCGCCGTTACTGCTTTTCAGTGCCGGCACGTGGGCAAGGGGGAGGCAGCGGGATTCAGCCCCCTCTGTGTCAGCCCCTTCCTGGGCAGGGGGGTGGATGTCACACATCTTTCCTGCCCCCCCCTTCCTTTTTACCCCCCGGCACCCGGGGTGCCTCCGCTTGAACTGGTGTCCCCCCTGCCCTCCCCTCACACCACTCCCCTCCGCTCCCCTCCAGGACATTCGCAACACGGTGGGCAACATCCCCATGGAGTGGTACCAGGACTTCCCGCACATCGGCTACGACCTGGAGGGCAAGAGGATCTACAAGCCCATCCGGAACAAGGACGAGCTGGACATGTTCCTGGAGAAGATGGAGAACCCCGACTACTGGTGAGCGTGGCGGGGAAGGCCGTGTCCGTGCACGGCGTGACGTGCTCGCCACGTGGGGTGTGTGTGTCCACACACGTGTGCACCGGGGCTTGAAACACCCCGACTTGGAGCCCAGGGCTGTGGAGCACAGGCTGGAGACCTCGAGGTCTCCTGGTGGGACTCCTGGCGTGTGGCTTCAGGAGCCCGGGCTTCAAGGTAGCGGGGCTCGTACCACCGTCGGGGCCGGACGCTGCAGTCCAGCCCTAACCCTGTCCCATTTGGCTCCCTGCAGGCGAACGGTCCAGGACAAGATGACGGGTGCAGACATAAAGCTGACAGACGAGCAGGTGGACCTGGTGCATCGGCTTCAGAAAGGGCAGTTTGGGGATGTTCACTTCAATCCCTACGAGGTAGGGTCATGGAACACCCTCTGCACTTGCTCCGAGCGCGGGGTTGCCCCAGGACGGGCAGGGGCGGCACAGCTGCCACTGCCACACGGGTCTGTGTCTCCCCAGCCAGCCGTTGACTTCTTCACCCACGAGGTCATGATCCACCCAGTGACAAATCGCCCAGCGGACAAGCGGAGCTTCATCCCCTCCCTCATCGAGAAGGAGAAGGTGAGAGGTCTGATGGCACCTTGGCTCAGCTGGGAGCACAAAGGCGAGCTCTGCTTGCGGCTGGAGCCCCCACGCAGACGCCAGCGCTGAAGGCTGGGGACTGTGGCTGTTCTCCTGTCCGGCAGTCCCTCGGTCCTGTGCAGCCCCCCGCCGGGCTGCAGAGCTGTGCTCAGCGGCTTTCATTTCCATCCTCACATCCCACACCTCCTCCTCTTCCTCCCCAAGCCTGCAGAGTCCTGTGGCTCCTGGGGTTGACCTCTCCCTGCCCCACAGGTCTCCAAGCTAGTCCATGCCATCAAGATGGGCTGGATCAAGCCCCGTAAGCCCAAGGACGATACACCTACGTATTACGACCTCTGGGCCCATGAGGATCCCAACTCAATCCTCGGCCGCCACAAGATGCACGTCCCAGCCCCCAAGATGAAGCTGCCTGGGCACGAGGAGTCCTACAACCCCCCACCCGAGTACCTGCTCAGCGAGGAGGAGGTAAGGAGGGGCCGTGAGCGGCCAGGAGCCACGGGGGAAAGCACTGGGCACACGGGGAGCTCAGGAGGCGCTGGGACCCGAGGGAGGCTGTGCTGGGGGGGCAGCGGGGAAGTGCTGCGCCTTGGAGGGGCACCCTAGAGACCACGTCGTGTCGAGATGAGTCGAGACCTTGCAAGGAAAATGAAAGCAAAGGTTCCTCAGCCCCCTGAATGAAAACAGAAGATGAGGGGCCACCTCCCAGAGAACGGGGTGTCCCTGCAAGGCAAGGTACAGCCTCCAAGCTGAGCTACTGCAGGGTGTCGCGGTGCGGGGTTCGTCCTGGCACGCTGCGTCCAGAGGCGTGCTCAGCCCAGGGGCTGGGAGGGTAAAACCAGGCAGCAAAACCCTGGCAGGCTGAGGAGGGCTCGGTTGGAGGCGGACAAGGAGCCTTGGGGCAGAGGGGGTAAGCGCGGTGTCTCGCGGAGCAGCACGGTGCTGACCGGCGGGAAACCAGCTCGAGGATGGTTCTTGCTGGGCTCGGGGCGGG
The DNA here is from genome assembly GCA_031468815.1 of Morus bassanus. Lineage (NCBI taxonomy): Eukaryota > Metazoa > Chordata > Aves > Suliformes > Sulidae > Morus > Morus bassanus. Next base: position 169,422,671 of record CM062567.1, read on the forward strand.
GGGGATGTGTCGGGGCTGGGGCAGCGGCCCCTCGCCGTGCAGGGGTCCTGCCAGCCCTGCTGACCCGGGTCCCCTCTCCCCCCTCAGAAGCTGGCCTGGGAGCAGCAGGAGCCGGCCGAGCGGAAGCTGAACTTCGTGCCCCAGCAGTACCGGTGCCTGCGGGCAGTGCCTGCCTACTCCCGCTTCATCCACGAGCGCTTTGAGCGCTGCCTGGACCTCTACCTCTGCCCGCGCCAGAGGAAAATGCGGGTGAGGGCTTCTCCTATCCCACCCCCACCCCACCCAGGGGTCCCGGGGACGTTTCAGACTGGCCTCTGCTCGAGACTGTGTGTGCCCCAATGCCACCCAGATGGTCAGGGGACCGCGATGCTCTGGGGCACAAACTGCTGCTCCTAAAGGCCTCTTGCCCCTCACCTACCTGCAACGCCAGTCCCAGCGCGCTGCAGAGCTCCCGAGCTGGGACGGGGCTGTGCCCGTGCTTGCAAAAGCGCTGTCCTGCAATTCCCCCTCCGGCTCAGAGCCCCGAGCCTGGGCTTTCCAGCCAGAGCCTGCCCTGGGGCTGTGGGGCTGTACAGCCCGTGCACGCAGGACACCAGCACCGGTGCCGGGGGAGCGCCGCGGGGAGGCGCAGCCTGGCTCTGTCTCACCGCCCACCTCTCGCAGGTCAACGTGGACCCGGAGGACCTGATCCCCAAGCTGCCGAAGCCGCGGGACCTGCAGCCTTTCCCGACCACGCTGGCCCTGGTAAGCGGATGCGCGGAGCCGGGAGGGGCTGCTGTGCATGCCCGTGGCAGCGCGCTGTGCCCAAGCCAGTCCTGGTGAGAAGAGCAGGAGCTGCAGGTCTGGTCATGCAGGGCGGTTGGTGGCACGCAGACCTCTGCGTTCCTCTAGGCACAAATGACCCCAGGCCCCCTCTCCCTCCTGGAGGAACGCGGGGCAGAGCAGGGAGGTCCCCACAGAGGAGCCGCCGGGCTGCGTGGGGCCCTCACCCGCCTCTCCTCTCCCTCCCCAGGTCTACCGTGGGCACACCAGCCTGGTGCGTTGCCTCAGCATCTCTCCCAGCGGGCAGTGGCTGGTGTCAGGTAAGGATTCGCTCCCCAGACCGGGGCATCCCGGACACGCCGGGCATCGCTGGCCTGGCCCCAGTGCTGGAGCTGGTCCCAGTGTCACCCCATGCCAGCGCAGGGCTCAGGGCAGCCGGGCTGCCACCCTGTGCACGTCTGAGGGCTGGGGTTCCCATGAGCGGACGGGAGTCGGGGAGCCTGCCAGCCCCCTCCACGGCTGTGGGGGAAGCCTGGGCAGGCGGCTGGGAGCATCCCTGGGAGTCCTGCGGCTACCCAAGCCGGCAGCATGTGCCCCCCAGCCTGCGGAAAGGCGCGTTGCCTCCAGAAGGCTCCGTGGGTTTTTCCAGCCGCTCTCGGGACCCCACCCAGGAGCCTGCGTCCCTCCCGCTCGGCAGTGGAGAAAGTGAGGCTGGAGGAGTAAACGCGGAGCCCTGCGCGGCCGGCCGGAGGCTGGAGATTGAGAGCAGATGGCAGTTTAACAGCCCACAAAGGCACATGTGCTTTTTATAGCGCTGGAGTTTCCAGGCTGCCAGCTCCCGGTGGCCGCAGTGTTGGTTGGTTGCACAACGTGGAATTCCTGGCCCTGGGCTGGGAAAGTGGCTGAGATCAGGCGTTAAAAATAAACCCGACCTGCGGGGACACGCACATGCCGCCGGCTACCTGCTCCCGCCACGCCTGCCCGTGGAAAAGCCTGTCCGGGGAGCTGCCTGCCCGGGGAGCTGCCTGCCTGCATCTCGGAGCTAGACGGGGCCGCGCCGTGCCGTGCCGAGCTGAGCCAGGCATGCTGCCAGCACGGCAGCTGCGCCGGGAGCCGTGCGCATCAGGAGGGGGACCGCGGGCAGAGACGTGGTGCTGGAGGGAGTGGTAAGGGGCCTGTTCTCTCGGCAGCAGCCCCTGGTCACGTCTCGCCTTCGCGGTGCTGGAGCTGCTGACATATGGAGAAGCTGCTGGGGAATCGCGGGCACCGGGGCATTGCTGCTCCCAGCGCTCCTCCCCAAAGGCTGCGAAGCGGGGCAGTGCTGCAGGGCTCGGGGCTCCTGTCCCCTCTGGCTTGGGGACCTCTGAGCCGAGCCGTAGCAGCCCCCGGGGAGCGTCCCCGTGGGGAGCCGTGCCTGGCCCAGGCCCTGGCCCACCCTGTCCTGTCCCGCAGGCTCCGATGACTGCACGGTGCGGTTCTGGGAGGTGAGCACGGCTCGCTGCATGAAGACCCTGCCCGTGGGTGGCGTGGTGAAGAGCGTCGCCTGGAACCCTAACCCCACCATCTGCCTGGTGGCCATCTGCGTGTAAGTGTCCCAGCGTGGCCTTCATCATCCTCAGCCCGGAGCTCCCTGAGCTGGAGCAGTTGATGGATTTCCTCTCCCAAAGCCTGTCCAGCCTCCAAGGAGCACCTGTAAACTCGTGGCACGCCCCCCCCCCGAGCAGTGAGACCGACCACACTGTGGTGGGCAAAGCCACCTGTGCCCGCTGTCACCCTGCTTCGTTTGGTGGCCCTCGTTCTTCTGTGGAGGAACCAGGCAGTCCCTGCCAGCCTCCCTGGGGCATTCAGGCTATGACAGAGCTCCCCCGTTTTCTCCCTCTCCTCTCTTTGCTTGCCTACAGAAGGGCCTGACCGCTCGCAGCGTCCCACACATCCCTCCCCGTGGCCCTGGCCCTGTGCTGGGCCATCCCATGTGGCGTGGGGCTTGCAGAGGGGGTTTCCTCTCCTCAGCAGTGCCCTGACCCATACGCTCGTCCCACACTGCAGGGAGCAGTCGGTGCTGCTGGTGAACCCCTGCCTCGGGGACAAGCTGCTCTACGGGGCCACCGACCAGCTGCTCGAGTCCTACGTGGCGCCGGAGGAGGAGCGGGTCCAGCCCGTGCAGTGGGTGGTGGCCACCATGGAGGAGCACAGCAAAGGCATCCGGCTGGTCGTCCAGCACAGCAAGGTAGGGACGGGGAGGCCCCCAGGAGCCAGGCTGGCCGGGGGCTGCTCCCTGGGGAGGCGTGGGGCAGTCCCACCGAGGGGTCTGACCCGCGGCTGTCCCCCTCCCCGCTCTGCGCAGGCCCTGAAGCAGGTCACCTGGCACGGCAAAGGCGACTACTTCGCCAGCGTTGTCTCTGACAACAGCAACATGCAAGTGCTGATTCACCAGACCAGCAAGCGCTGGAGCCAGAACCCCTTCCGCAAGAGCAAGGGGCTGGTGCAGTGTGTGCTCTTCCACCCCATCCGGCCCTACTTCTTCGTCGCCACCCAACGCTACGTCCGCGTCTACAACCTCCTCAAGCAGGAGCTCACCAAGAAGCTGATGACAAACTGCAAGTGGGTGTCCAGCATGGCCATCCACCCTGGAGGTACGTGGCCTGCGTGCTCCCCGAGGAGCTGCCAGGTCTCGTAAGCTGGTATGGAGCGTCCTGCCCAGCCAGGCTGCCTGGGGTGCAGGCAGGACGCCGCGGGGTTTGCCGGCAACCCCAGTAATACCCTGTTCCCTCCCACAGGTGACAATGTCATCTGCGGCAGCTACGACAGCAAACTGGCCTGGTTCGACCTGGACCTCTCCACCAGACCCTACCAGCTGCTGCGGTGAGTCCCGGGGCCAGGGCCAGCCCCTGCCTGCTCCCCGCTAACCTGCCTGCAGCCCCCCAAACCCCACGGGGCCTCTTCCCGGGGCTGTTCCCTCTCCTGGGACCTGGCAGCAGGATGGAGCCCGTCGGGGCTGTGCCAGGAGCAGCCATCCCTGCCCGGCGTGTTGGTGTCTCGCGGCTCTCCCGTGCCGGGGTGGGGGACCGTGACCACAGCTCTCCTGGCAGCAGGTGCTGGGCTGGTTTGAGCTGCCCACAGCTGGGCCCCGTCTGTCCCAGTTGCCCTCTCCCCTCCCATACCTACAGTCATTCACAGCAGAGCTTGGGGTCCGTAAAGCCTGGCCGTGCGCAGACCCAGGCGCCCCGGGCGAGGACCGGGACAAGGGCAGAGCGTCCCCCCCTCGCCCTGACATCGCACCCACCGTCTTTGCAGGCACCACAAGAAAGCGCTGCGGAGCGTGGCCTTCCACAAGCACTACCCGCTCTTCGCCTCGGGCTCGGACGACGGGACCGTCATCGTTTGCCACGGCATGGTCTACAAGTACGTGGTGGGGAAAGCCACAGGGGGTTCGGTGTTGGCTCCCCTCTCCTCCGGCAAGCCGTGGCACGGCAGAGCCCTAGAGGAGCTGCTGGGCAGGGCGGGTGCGGTGCCGCCTGCGCCTTGGGAGGGCGGGCAGCGCTTGTGGGGTGACTCTGGGGGTACCCCAGGGAAGTCGGAGGGAGGGAGCCAAAGCCCTGCATTGACCTGTCTCCTCCACCACAGCGACCTCCTGCAGAACCCACTGCTGGTGCCTGTGAAGGTGCTGAAGGGCCACGTGCTGACGTTGGACCTGGGTGTCCTCGACGTGCTTTTCCACCCCACCCAGCCCTGGGTCTTCTCCTCCGGCGCCGATGGCACCGTCCGGCTCTACACATAGCTGCTGCCCAGGGCCAGCGCACACCCGCCCCCAACCCAGCACCCCGCGGGCGAGGGGCAGCGCCGGGACCACCGCACAGAACGTCGCTCCTGCTCCCGCACACAGACTCCTTGGGCCTTTCTCATTAAACTCTTTTGGAAACACTCCTGTGCTGCTTTGTCCTGCGTTGCCGGCTCAGCCCGGGCTGGACTGAGGCTGTGAGGGGATGCGTGGATCCCCCTGCCAAAACCCGCTCGGTGCTGCTGCCTCCCCGCAGCGTGGTGCCCTCCGGCCAGCACGGCTGCCCGGCCTTGGAGCTCACCACGGCCCCGGCCAGAAGCGCTGCTCCCACATGGTGGTGTTGAGCAAGACCTGTCCTGTCCCAGCCCTGGCTGACCCCCGTCCCTGGGGGGAAGCCACCCCGCCACGGTGGCTGCGTGCTGGAGAGCTGGAGCTGGGCTGCACATCGCCATCCCTCCCTCCCCGGAGTACCCCGGGTGGAGGGAAGGATGGTGGGGCAGGTGGTGGGCTGGAGGGATGGAAGGGTGGGCAGAAGATGGGATGAAGTTGATCTCAGCTTTCCCCAGGGGCTCTGCTTGCACACACACACACACACACCCCCCGCCACCGCCAGCTCCAGCCCACTCACACACCCCGGCCACCGCCATGGGGGAATTTGGGGGTTGAATTACCTGGCACTGGTGCCCCCAGCAGTGGGCACATCTGCAGTGCCTGGCCCAGCCCCGGGGCTCCAGGCTTCCCCCGCCGTGCGCCAGCCCCGGGGACACGGTGGCTCCTGGGCTGCAGCCGGTCCCAGCCCCGTACCCGGGCTGGGGCCATGCACCGGGGCTGGCACGGGACTGCCGACAGACCGGGGCTGGCATGGGACGTGCACCCGCCAACGGGACCCCCGACACCCCCTGCCCCACAGCTGGCCCCATGCACACCTGGCACAAGGACACGGCGAGCAGCCAGCCCCAGCCATGCCCAAAAGGCAGTGGGTCCCCACACCCCCAGACTGCTCTAACCCCAGCATCGCTGCCTCTATAGTTCTTGGGGTCACCCCAGGTCGGGGGCAGAGCCCTGGCTGCCCCCACCCATGGTCCCAGTGGGGGATCCCCACGTCTCGGCACCTTGCGGTCCAACAGCCACCCTGAGCTCATCCCATGCACGAACTCGTCACTAGCCACGGGAACCAGCCCTTCCCACTGCTGGCCTGGGGGGATCCAGCTGGGACCCTCCCTGGTCCGTGCACCCACATGGTGAGGGGCCAGTAGGGCCCCCCCAGCACACAGCACCCTGCAGGACCCCTGCTGTGGGGGTCCCACATCGCCTGGGCTTGTCCCAGCGTGGGGCCACGGGCCTGGGCTGGCACCAAACCCAAAGCAAAGAGCCCACCCAGGGCTTCCACTGAACAAGTCAAAGAAGGCTGGGGGGGTGGGGGGGGAATCCTCCAGTTGCCCCCCGAGGCTGGCAGGAGGGGTGGGAGGGCCTGGCCCAGCCCCAGCCCGGGTGCAGCCCAGCTCCCTGCCAAGTCCTCCCAGGAATGCTGGGGCCAAGAGCTCACAGAGCTCCTGCCACCAAGCCCCAGGTGGCCTCAAACCACTCCTGCCTCTTTCACAGCAGCTCTTCTCTGGCCTGGCTTGTTCACTCTGAGCCCTACTGAGACCAGGACTACTACTGACACTGCAAGCTTGGCTGGATGCAGTGAGTGCTGAGGAGCAGTGGTGCCAGCTCATGCTACAGGACCACTACCCCCGCCCACACACCTCCATCAGCTGCTTCTGGTTGCAGAGGAAATGCCTACAAAGGCACCTGCCCAGCCCCCTGCCCCGCTATATCGCCACATCCCAGCAAAGGAGCCCAGGGAGCAGAGCAGGGCCAGGAGCAGCAGGAACTGGAACAGGATCAGAACCTGAAGGAGAAAAAGAACCCAGAGGTGACCAGCGCAGGGAGCCCCAGTGTAGGGACAGAAACCTGGGACAAGGAGCAGGGGGAGCCGGGGCACCACCAGCGCCACTTGCTTGGGGCAGGACCAGCTCAGGGGGACCCCATAAGTAGAGCCAGGGCCAGCGCTGGGCTCCCCCTCTGGCAAGGGGGGGGGGCAAGAAGAGACCCAGCGCAGCAGCAGTTTCCCCTGTGCCGCTCCCTCGCCACGGGCTCCCCCAGGCCCCCGCCGCGACCCTCCCCTCCACCCCACCACAACGCTTGAGGAGCAAAGAGCTTTATTTAAAAATACGTTTATGTACATGTGTTGAGAGGACAGTCACATTCATCGAGTAGGGCCCCGTGTTCAGCATCGGGGAGCAGCAGGGTGGGACAAGGGGCTGGAGGCAGCCGGGGGACTCGGCTCCGTCCTGCTCCCGGCTGAGTGGGAGCCGTGCGGGGACCCCAGGGACGCTGCCCACCCGCAGCTCCAGGCCAGCTGCAGCCCCTTTCCTCCACACGCTGCCACTAAGGTCCCCTGCCCAGGACCCTCATCCCATAAGTCAACCAGGACCCCGTGCAGCAGCCCACAGAGAGGAGCCCTGTGCCCACCGTGTCCTCCGGCTGCCGTGGTGCCACAGCCAGGCAAGGCCAGTCCTGGAGGGAGGCGGCGGAGGCGCTGGGCTGGGCAGGCTCCCGCGGGCTAGCGAGAGCAGAGGAAGATGATGGGGCTGCCGCGGAGGCAGGCGAGCTGGGCCCCAGGTGGGTGCGTGCTCGATGCAGGAAGACGTGGCAGTGCCCATGAGGGCCCCAGGCCGTGGGGCTCGTGGCGAGGAGCCAACCCGACTATTGCTGCGGTGGAGCCGGAGTGCCCCGGGGCTCACAGGATCCTGACGAGGCGGCCCAGCGTCTCTGCCACCTTCACCCGGACAGCAGGGACGGGGTCCTTCAGGAGCAGGTTCAGAGCTGGAAAGAGCAGAGCACAGACATGCCAGGGGCCACAGCCACCCACTCCTGGCCCCAGCCGCATCCTGGCTTTGCTCCATCGCACAAGGAAGGAGAAACTCCACTCCCGTCCCAGGGATGCTGGGCTCCGCTGGCAGCCCCCTCCCCTGCTCCAGCCCCCTCACACGCCCCAGGGGAGAACAGGCACCCTAAGTCCTCTTCCACCCCCCAGGGGCCCCCAGCTCTGCAGCCCAGGGGACCGATGCCGTGGCAGCAGGATGGTGCTGTGGAACCTGCTGGTCCTGCCTGGCCCTGTGCCCTGGGGCGGTGGGACTGGGAGGGCTCCCTGGGGCAGGGGGCTCAAGCTGGTGGGGCTCCTCCTGCACCACCCTGGGGAGGGGAAGGGCCCCAGTGCGGGGGTCCAGGGCCAGGGAGAGGAGCGGAGCCAGGAGCGGAGCCCCCGGGGCCGTGCAGACACTCGCCGGGGCCAAGCCTCCCCTATCAGCACGATTTCCTAATGCCTGGAACAGCTCCCGGTAGTAAGAAAACAATCCAGGTAGTTTTTCCTAGCAGTAAAAGTATAATAATATTTTTCCAGTAGCTTGTTTACCCAGCGCAGGAGAGCCCTCGCCCCCCTCCCGATCCCCCCGCCCCGCTCCTGCGGCGAGCCGGGCTCCCCTGATTTATGTGCCCGCTCGCTTCCCACCCGCGGCATCCTCGTGCCTCGCCAGGCCCAGCCGCGGGGGTGCCCCGGGGCGGGCTGTAACGCCGAAGCCCCCCCGGACCCCGCGCGGCCGAGCCACTCAACACGGGAAGCTCGCGCAACCCAATCCAGGCCTGCTCGCTCCAGCGATTACTCACACACAGGCAGATTATCTTTCACTTGTTTCAAACAGACAGGCCTCTTTCTTCTGGAAGGGCTCAAGGAGCCAACGGAAAGATAGTTTTTCCTTTTTTAGTGTTTTTTAAGCTCCCTTGGAACAATCCAAAAGTTTCCATGCATTACTATATACTATGAGGTCACTAGTGACAGGGAAAAAATCCCTGAAATCCAGGAAAATTACTTAACTCTGCTCCAAAATGCCACCAGCTTCAAGTCGACTTTTTATTAGCCCTTCATAACAAGCTTTAACTCTGCCTTTTAACGGTTAACACGTTACAAACAAGCGCTGCAAGTCCCCTCCTGCTTGCGCTAAGCTACTGCAAATGCCCCGTGAGCCCCGACAGACGCCCAGGGCCGGAGCTGCCGGCCGAGGACCAAGAGTTTGCGGCCAAGGACCAAGAGCTTGCGGTGCAGCCCGGTGGGGCTGTGCTCGGACGTGGGGCTCAGGGTTCGCTCAGCACCCAGCAGCAGAGCCACGCTCCCAGGTGAGCTGCAACCTCGGCCCCAGGATGCCCGCGGGGTGCAAACCAAGCGCCATCTCGGCATCCCCACGCCGACTGCTCGGCCCCTCGCAGCACCTCGGCTTTCCAGCCCAGGCCCCCCCGCGCCTGCTGCCCGCAGGTGCTGGGCTCATCCTGGCCACAGCTCTGGCTTCACGGGCTGACCGTGATGTCGGGGACGTTCCCCGCGTCCCCCAGCTCACCCAGGGACACAGCCAGGCGCTGCCTGGGGGCAGCGCTGGATCTCACCGCACCGGCGCATCCGGCAGAGAGCGGGAATCCCAGTGCAGCCTCGTCCCTCTGCGATGGCCTAAAGCCCCTGAGCTGCCGCTCCCCGGGGCCCCACGGGAGGCTGCCCCAGGCACTGCCCATGCCCCGGCCCCAAGAGCCGAGCAGGAGCCTCGGGCACAGCAGCGCCAGAGGCTGGGGAGCCCCGTCTCGCGGGGCTGAGCTCCGGCTCCAGCGGGCAGAGGTGAGTCCCCGCTCCCCAGCGGCAAAAGCCGTGGGCGGCAGCACCTACTCACCCGAAATGAGGTGGTCCAGGTCCACTTGTTGACAGTGGTCTTCGTCCACATGCAGCACGAGGAAGCCTGAAGAAGAATTTCAGAGTCGGGGCTTGGTCTGGATCCCACCAAGGAGCCCCACATCCCAGGAGACAGGTAACGGTGGCACACTGCTGGGCACCAGGTCACTTGTCCCTGCATCAGCGCGTTGCGCAGAGTCTCAGTGGAAACCCTGCAACAACCGCTCAGGTGAGGACCACCATCGGTGTTGCTGGTGCACACACAACACCGTCTAACGTGCACCCTAAGGAGTCGCCTGCCAGCGTTTCTGCCTCCAGCAGCTCCGGTAACGTGTCCTAAAGCATCGCTGGCCACATTCGAGTGCAGCGCAGCCGAGGTCTGCCCTGAAAGCAGCAAAACCTCCCCCTACGTGCAATCTTCAAGGGGTAAAAGCAAGTTTCTGGGGTTCTGAGCATCCCCCTCGGAAAGGAGGAACCGCAGAAACGCTCCGAGCTGGGGGTATGGGGCTGAGGCAGCTCTTCTGGCCGCACTGCTCACGTCACGGTAACCTCCCTGAGCCTGGAGACCTTTAAAGCGATGGACCGGGCTGGTCCGGGCCCCCTTACAGGCATCATCTGGGCAGCGCACAGGCAGCCCATGGCTGCTGCAAACTCAGTGTCACCCAAACCATGGCACGACCTGGCCACGTGCTTTCCACCTCGGCTGGTCACGGCAGACACTGTGCACCCAGCCAGCATCAGTGGCAAATGGCTGGAGAAAAGTTGCTGGGGCGCTGGCAGCAGCTGGGGACATCGCACGTGGGCATGTCCCCAGGCCTGGGCACAGCCAGGCGCAGCCGATGCTCTGCAGGACGTGGAGACACCAGATGACCTGGCCGTTTCCAGCGTGCCCTCCTGGCAGAGCAGGGACGGAAGGCATTCCCAGGACAGCAGGGACAGGTACGCGCCCCTTCTGGGGAGCGGACCCCCACACCAAGCCCGAGGAGCAGCCTGGGAGCAGGCCCCCAGCAGCCTTACCGATGAACATGGGCGCAGCCGCTCGGATGTCCGCCCAGTTGCTCTTGAAGTAGAACAGGTTGGTTAAGATCAGGCGGTTCAGCATCTCTGGGTAGCTCTGCATCTAGGAGAGAAAGAGCCGCCGAGGAAGTCATGCAGGACACGAGACCCAGGACACGAGACCAGCTGCCTGCAGCACTGGCACCATCTCCTGGAAGCCCGGAGCTCCTGGGGAGGCTGAGGTCAGGCCAGGAACACACCCGGGCTGGGGGGGAACTGCCCTGTGCAGGGGCAGGACCCAGAGGACCTTATGGACCAGCAGCCCCCGCACAAGCCCCGCCGGGCTGCACCAAGCCCCGCGGGCAGTGCCGGCACCGGTGCCATGGGCGCTGGCAGCTGCTCACCAGGTGTTTGCAGACGTTGTTCATGAACTCCCCGTAGTGCAGGCTCCTGTCCTCCCGCAGGTGGTTGAGGAACATGTCGCAGAGCCCCTCGCAGCCCATGTTGGGGCCACACATGCGCAGAGCAAACTTGCAGGCCTGCGGCACAGAGAGGGGAGGCTGCAGGGTGCTCTCGAGAGCTCAGCACCGCGCAGGATCCCCACGCCAAGGCAGAGGACCCCCGTTCCTGCCGGCCAGCGGGGCACTCACTTTGACAACCTCCGGCTTCGGGTCCTGAAGGTGCAGCAGCAGCGTCACCAGCCCGTTCAGGATCTGCTCGAAGAAGACTTCGCAGTTGCCTTCGCTGAACTTGGTCAGGTTGCCAAAGAGCACGATGGACGACTGGCGGAGGTCGGACTGCTCCTGCGGGCAGAGGGGACGAGCAGGGCTCAGCGGGAACCGGCCTGTGCTGGGCTTCTCCCGCCTCGGGGCACGCGCCTGGCAGTGCTGCTCCCACCACCCGCCGCCTCGCTTCTCACGTCGCAGGGCATCGGAACAGCAAGAGAAACACCGTCATCTGTCCTGAACCCTCAGCACCTCCTTCCCAGGCTGCCCTGGTCCTCAGAGGCAGGACCTCAGCTTTTTTTTTTGTTTTGGAAAACCATTTTAGATGATTCTTCACTAGGAAATAACAAAACGACCCATGGCTGAGGACAGGTTCTGTTGGGGGTGTAAATTCACTCCCTCCCACCTATTGACTCTACAAAAACACAGCCCCCTACTTTTTCATCCCAAATTTCAGCCACTATCATCCGCATTTGCTCCCGCTGGTCCAGAGCCCCCCCCACCAGCCAGGAGGGAGCAGACGGGAGGTGCTGGGGACCGAGCTCGGGGACAGGGGTCTTCATGCCGCAGCCAGCTCCAGCCATTCGAAGGGGCAGAGCAGTCGCGCGCAGCTGGGGAGGGAGCTGGGGAACTCCTGGCTGCAGTTCTGCTCAGGCCAGAGGGAGCAGCAGCAACGACAACACCCACAAAGCCAGAGCGTGGGGCGCAGCAAGGGCCTGGCCAAGGGGGTGCTCCCGGCGGGACAGCAGCAGCTCAGCGCAGGAGCAGAGGACAAGGCTCAAGCTCAGGGACGGGCGGCAAGCTGAGCAGAAGCATCAAAGCATCAAGCCTCCCCGTGGTGATGCTGGAGAGGTTTTGGGGGTGAATGGAGGCTGCTAAAGGCAGCAAAACCCCCTGGGACAGACACCCACGGAGGACTTCCCTGCTCTGCCCTCGCTCCTACCCCAGGGCACCCACACAACCCAGCTCCGGCTCAACCCCGCACCCAGAGCTCCCTGCTGCCTGGGAGGAGTCGAGGTCCAAGCAGACAACACAACAGGCACATCCACTTCCCAACGGCGCCGTGTCCTTACGCAGCCTGTGCTGAGCTCCCAGGCGGGGACGCGGTGCCCCGACCTCCCTCCCCCGGCTCCGCAGCGCTGCCTGCACCCAGCGGTGTGCCCCAAAGCATCCGAGCAGGCTCCTGCTCCTCCCCGCACACATCCCCTGCGTTAAGCAGGCTCTGGCTCGGCAGACAAGCCGTTTCAGACACGCTTGGCCTCCCCGGCACAGCCTTACGCTGTCAAAGAAGGGCCGGATCCTGATGGCAATGTGGAGGAGCATGGACTGGATATCTTTCTCCTCCACGTGATCCAGGAGCTTGGAGAGACTGGACATGGCCTCGAGCGCAACCAGGTTGTGGGGGTCGTCTTTGTCATCCATGCCGTTGACCATGGACGCCAGGAGCTTGGCCCCGTGCTTCCTCACCTGCAAGGGAAGCGGTGAAAAAAGTGGTCCCCGCGGGGCGAGCCTGGCAGGAGGCTGGCAGGGACACGTCCCCTGGGTGCCCTGCAGCAGGCTCCTGCCCCACGCCATGCTTCCAGCCAGAACGAGCTGGAAGGAGACTTAAATTACGACCACTGTGGGCAAAGCATCTTCGGCACAGGCCAGTCATTGCAGGCGGTAACTGCTTACCGCAGTCATCGGTTCCCCTCCCACTGGAACCATCAATGCAGTATTTCACTGTGTAATTAGAGCTGGTGTATACACAGCAAAGGGGGAAATTAAGTTTGCATAAGCCACGTTAAGTCTGCCATCACTTAATTCCGAGTGCTCAACTCCGTAAACTACGCCGTGCTCCCCAGCGTGGCTACAGAGCCCAGCTGGGAAGGGGCAAGGGCAGACAGACTGCTGTCCCTGAGCCACCCGGGACGGTGGGAGCCCTGGAGCCCGCCCAGACCCATGCGCGCCCAGCCTCGCCGGGCTGGCATCGCTCCGGGTTGCCCTGCTGATCAGGGACGGGAGCATCTGCAGCACGGTTTGGGAGGCAGCTCTCCTGACGGGCTGGAAACCCGGCTGCGCTCCGGCTGGGGTGAGCGGAGGAGGTGGCAACAGCTCATCTCCACCATCACCCTAATTGCACGGGCTCATCGCCACCCTCCTCATCCTCGCAGGGCTGTGCTGTCAGCACTGCTGGTTTCTTGCTTCCCCGAGGCAGCACTCCCTCTTGCGCAGCCCAGAGTGCCGGATGCTGTTAGAGGAGCGGCTCTGACCGGGCTGCGCCAGCAGAATGGTATTTTTAGTAGCTACTTATATTTTAGCAGCAGATCACGGTAGCGTATTGTCTGTCTTGGGGCTGGCCCGCCCGTGACCTCTTCCCGGGGTTTGGCACGGGTAAGCACGGGAGTGGGGCGCCTGCCAAGCCCCCCGCGCTGCTGCCGCCGATCAGCCGTCAGGTAAGGAGAGCTGCGGGGTCAGGCCGGCAGCCCCAGGCAGCCCGATGCTCCCACGCCTGCGGGGTTTGCGGCGTCGGCTCCTCTCCCAGGCAGGAAAGGGGGTTTAAGCCGTCATTTCCCCGACTGCAAGGTGCGTCGGGAACCTGGCGGGGACCAGCAGCCCCCCCTGCGCATCCTCAGGGCGAAGAGCTGCGAGCGCCGAGCACCCTGAGCCTGCCGCTCCACGGGTGCGCCTCCAGCGCTTCAGAGAGTGAGGATACCGGCTCTTGCCTGCCTGAACCCCATCGTCGGGACAGGGGATCACTTTGCTTTTAAGGATCCATCTGTCAGCCAACAAAACCACTGGAGCAGCAGGAAAGAGCAACGGGCTCACAGGTCTTGCGCAGGCGCGATGCTGCTGCCTGTGTGGGCAGCCCCACAGGTGACCTGGCTCGTTCGGGCCAGCCAGCCTCCCCCCAAGGATGCCAGGCTTTCCCCCAAAGCCAGGCTTATACAAAGGTGTCTCCTAAAGCAATCAGAAGTCTTAACCAGAGCAGTCCCGCAGCGCCTGCCTGCAGCGGCGGCGATGTACAGCACAGCTGCCACCTCAGTTTTGGAGGTGCCATCACCAGGGCGAGGAGGCAGCCGACTGTCCTGTCTCCGACGAGCAGCATCTCCCGGCAGCTACGTCCTCCCTTCTCCCACCCAGTGCCGGCCAGGACCCTCGGGCCGAGCAGCGCGGAGTTCGCTCTCACCTTTTCCGGCGAGCCGGAGGCGATGTTGCCCAGCCCTCGGAGAGCCAGCATCCGCACCAACATGCAGGTGTCCTTCTGCCTCGCCGTCACGTTATCCATCATGGTCTCCAGCAGGATCAGGTCGTTCACCACGTTACTACTGAGGAGCTAAAGCAGGAGAGAGCCTTAGCATCGACAGGACGGGGGCCCCGCGAACCATGAGGAAGATGATGGCTGTGTTTCAGATGCTCTTATTCCTTTACACTGGTAAAGAGCCCCAGCAGACTTGATTTGCCCCCTGGCTCCCCTCAGACCCTCACTCCACATCCAGAGACAGGGCGAGGGGAGCCCTCAGCTCCTGCACCCCCAGGCAGGCACTTGGGTTTGGGCAACCTGCAATAATCCGTAACATGTAAATCAAGAAAACCGAGGACCCCAAATCAGGAAGAAGTGGGAAGCCCAGGCGAGCACCGACAGCCGGGAGAAACCCACAAAACCTACACAGCAGCTAAACCCTCGTCCCTGAGATCGCCTGCCAGGTGAGAGGAGGTGGGCTACGAAGAAGTCGGGGCATTCACAGGGGTGGAGGGCCAAAGCGTATCCCCTGGGCCATAGAGCAGCCAGCAGCACTGCCAGCTGCTCTTCCAGAGCAGTGCAGGGGCACCTGGAGCCACCGTGTTCCCCGGAGTCCCTGGGAGCATCCCCAGCGGCTGAGCAGCAGCGGAACCGGAGCTTTTGGCAAGCAGCCCCTCGTTCCCAGAGTGCTCTGAGCGGCGCTGGGAGGAGCCGGCCAGGCAGAGACTCAAGGAGACTGATTCAGGAGACCTGGCTGGAGGGAGACGGCAGGGCTGCTCTCCCGCTGACCCTCCTAACCGAGCCCACGGGTCGTGGGGAGAGCCACGTACGGAAGCGGGATGTGCTCCAAGGAGCGCTGCTGGCCCTCCCCGGTGGGGCCCGGCTCATCCTGGATGGATCAGGCTCTGCTTTATGGAAAGGAGGCTTAACCGCGGGCAGCAGCGGAGGGGTCGGCAGGAGCCCAGTGCCGACGGGGCACTCCTGGGTTAGTGACCACCGGCGTGGCTGCCCTGGGGTTCAGCTCCTCTGGGGCAGAGCCCCGCTCTCCGCTGCTGCCCGGCCCCAGGGCAGGGGGTCAGTGGGGCCGCGCCGGGCTCCAGCCGCGGCGGGGGGCTCCCCACGTGCACCCACTGTCACCTGCCACCACTGCCAGGAGCCCTGGGGCTGAGAGGGACCCCGCGACACGAGACCCAGCACCCCAGAGCCTGATCCACATGCAGGCAACCGTGGCGCAGGCACAGAGCTCGGGCCGGACAGGCGAGGGCTGCCGGCAGCCACAGGCAGGCACAGACGGCACCCCGGGGCTGCCCCTGCGTGGCACGGAGCCCCTCGTCCCGCCGGGACGAGGCAGGGACAGCCGTCGTGGGGCAGCGGCTACACCGCTGCTGCCGTCCGGGGGCCCCTGCGAGGCCGGGGGAGCAGAGGCTGACGCTCGCCGGCCCCGTGCTGCCCGTCTTCCTGCCGCTCCAGCCCAGTGGCCGTTCCCCTCCTCACTTCCCCTCTGTCATCTCCGTCACTGGCACAGCCGAGAGAAAAGGGACTGAGCTCTCACCTCATCAGTTTAGAGAGAGGGAGACACAGGCATTTGCTTCCTTCCCCTCCAGCTCCACGGTGAGGCAAAGCTGCTATTTTAAACCCTTTAAGGATGCAGAGAGCCAACCACACTCCAAAACTAAAGCAGATTCTGGGACAGGCTCCAAGAGCTGGGCCGGCAGCTCCCCCAGCCAAACAGAAAATAAAAACAGTGCCTTAATCCCAGGCTGCTTAAGCAGCTGAGAATTTAAAAGGTGGTTTATAAGGGGGGATATAGTTCTGCATTGTTGGCATAAGGTGCTCCTTTATGTAACAAAAACTCCTCGAGTGGCCCAGGGCTTTAAGGTGGTATGTACGGAGAGATAGTGTTACAGTCTGCTGGCTGCGCTGCCGGCGAGGGGAAAGGACTTGAGTCACTTCATTCCTTCGGGTGGTACGTAAGGACGGAGTTACGGTTTGCTGGCTCATGGCGGTGATGTGTTCAGAGTTGGACTCCTGCAAGCGCTTCTCTGCCATCCCCTCTACCAGAGGGTCGGGAAGCCGAGGAGGACAGGCAGAGCCCTGCTGCAGCTTAACCCTCAACCCAGCTGCTCTCCAGCCGAGCAGGGAAAGACGGACGGACGGCCCGGAGCCAGCCTGCAGTGGTGGCTCGGCCGCGCTGCTGTGCCTACCCACGACGCCCCCTGCTCACCTCGGCGAAGAAGGCGGTGGTGGTGATCCTCTGGCTCTCGAAGACGCTGCTCAGCGTTGGGATGAGGTTCTTCACGATCAGGGGGAGCCGGGGGCCGGCGTGTCGCGCCATCGCGCTGCGAACAGAAGTGTCACGCGTCACCCGCGCCGGCTGCCCGCGCCGGGTGCTACGGGTGTCCTCCGGACCCCCGGGAGGCTTCAAGGAAGCTGGCGAGCCCCTCCGCCCAGCGGCCTGCGAGCCGCCAAGCACACCGAGGTGCTGGCACCGAGCCCTGTGCCGTGGGGCACCAGCGGGCTGCCGCAACGTGCCTCTGCCGAGCGCCACGTCCTCCCGTGCCACAGGACGGGCAGCCACAGCCCAGGGCGCTTGAAGCACCATGAGCAGCAGCGGGTCCACGGGCAGCCAAGCGGGCAGCGCAGGCAGCTGCCATCGCTCCGCTCGCGCACGTGGAGCGACGGGAGCTGCCTGCGCTGCCCGTCTTTCACGCCTCTGCGTCCTGCTGCTGGGCAGAACCAGCACGTTGACATCCAGGACAGAAAAGCCGGTGGCTCTGGCCTGGCATCGTCCCCTCCTGCCACCCGCTTGCCTGGGGACGAAGTGCAGGGCAGGACCCAGCCCACGCCTGGTTCGTGTCGGGCACCCTGGCAGGAGCCCGCTCCGGCGGACCTTGGCCAGGAGGGACGGTTTTTGTTTTGGATGAGAC
Source organism: Morus bassanus (assembly GCA_031468815.1). Lineage (NCBI taxonomy): Eukaryota > Metazoa > Chordata > Aves > Suliformes > Sulidae > Morus > Morus bassanus. The sequence goes on from CM062567.1 coordinate 169,439,838, forward strand.
ACTCTCAAGTATTTGGGAGGTTCAATAAAGCATTTTTGCGAATACTGGAAAATCCCAAACCGCTCGTCTCCTCTGCAGCCGTCCAAGAGCTATTAACGGCGCTGGGTGGAGGGACAGTGAAGTCCCCGGCTGAACCAGGCTCCACCGAACCGGACCGCGAGCTGTGGCCGTCCCTCGGCCTTGCGGCCTCACGCCAAACTCGCTGCCGTTGGCACGAGGTTGCGCAGCTGCCACGGGAAGGCCAGGCGGCCGTCTACATGGGTTGGATGCTGCTGCAATACCCGCTGAACCGCAAGGACATTTCAGCAGCAGCGAAAGGAAAACAAATTTCCACCCGAGACCTTTTGGTGTCCGTCACACCTTGGTTAGACGGGAACAGCGAGCTTGAGCCCTGACAGGAGCACAGCCAAGCAGCTGATAGCGGCAAAGGTTTGGCTGATGTGCCTGAAGCTGCCGCATAGCCCCAGCGAGGGGCATGCCGGGGAAGCGAGGGGCATGCCGGGGAAGCGAGGGGCATGCCGGGGAAGCGAGGGGCATGCCGGGGAAGCGAGGGGCAGCAGGCACGCCGCAGCGGGGCCGACGGCAGGCGCCAGCTGCATCCAGCCCCACCACGCTCCCAGGAACGCAGCTCATTCCCACCCAGGCTGCTTTTAGCGAGCTGGGGAAAGAGCTGGCCAGCCCGGGGCGGGCAGCAAGGCAGAGCCCCGCCGCCAGTCCCTCGGCGATGCTGCGGGAAGCCAGCGAGACCCTCCACGGGCTTTGATGCATCGCAGCTCCCCGGGACACGGCGCATCCCCTCCCCACTTGTCATGGGGTGCTGTCCCGCTCCCAACGGCCACGGCGCAGCTCTCGCGCCAAAGCTAGAGGAGATACCGGAGAACCGGTGCGCGGTGCCAGCGTCTTACCCGGCGAGCACAGCGATCCCGTCGTGGTGCCTCTTCGGACTCGCCATCAGCTCCCAGCCGCCGGCGCTGCCCACGGCCCTGGCGACCTCCTCGCTGCCCCCCCGGGCCAGCATGACCTTCAGCGTCTCCACCGCGCAGCTGGGGAGAGAAGCAGGGTGCTTAGGCTCGGGCAGGCTGCCTGCCCTGCCCGCAGCCCTGCCCGTCTGGCAGGTCGCAGGGCGGCAGACGAGGGAACTCCTTGCCCGGGGAGCGATGGGACACGCGGGAGGCGTTCGGGTGCTTGAGGACGGGATGAGTTACGCGAGGGCTTTAGCTGGAGCGAGACGAGCCCGTAACTCACTGCTACTTCCATTTACACCGTGACGTTTGCTGTTAAAGTGATCCAAGACAATAGACTGAAAAGTAAAGAAGTCCAGAACTGCTTTAAGGAGGGTTTTTTGCATTAATATTTTATAGGTAGGGATTATTTTGCTGCAAGCACAGAGCAACATATGGGAAACATACATTATCCTGTCAAAACAAAACAAATATTAGCAATGGATAAATCTTAGCCTTCGATACAAGCACGAGGAATGTAGTTACCACACACACAAAGAAAACATCATTTAGTAAGAGTGTCTCAACACGGAGGTCTTTCAGCTCGTGAGCTGGGCTCCTGCTATTTTGGGTTCTCGTGGGGATGGGCCAAGCTGCGGTGACAAGGGACCGTCACCCCCCGCCCCGAGCCCCAGGAGGCTGCAGGGTGGGGGCACCCCTGGGATCCGCCGCAGCCCCGTCCTCCAGCAGCTGCAGGAGCCCCAGAGAGCCCAGCTTGCCTTAGCAAAGGACATCCCATCACGCCTCTCGCACGTCCGAAGTTGAGATTAACAACGGAAAATAAACGCCGACCCACTGTACGCACAGAAAACACACCCTGCCGCGCCAGACCTGAGCCTTTCGGCAGTTCTGTACCGCGCTTATCTGTACGAGGAGCCGGGGCTGGGGTTCCTCCAGGGACGGGCGCCCCGAGGACCTACCCGCACGAGCGGAGCATCCTTAAGGGCCAAAGCTGAGCACCTGCCCGCGGCAAAAGCACAAGGAGCAGGAAAGCAGACAAGCAGAAGAAAGCAGGCTTGCTTTTCTGCTTGGCACAGCCACGACTAGTGTGCAAAGCAAGAGGCCTCCGCTGCCTCCCCCGTGAGCCTGAGCAGAAGCTGGCTGGTCTCGTGCATCGGGCACGCAGCGGCCGGTCAGGCAGCACCGTTCCATGGGGCAGACAGCGCACAAGCCTCACATCTGCCCTGCGAAACCCACCCGGAGGAGCCCACAGAGGAGCCATCGAGCTGGCTCCATTAGTGACAGCAAACAGAAAAGCAGGACCACAAATGCTTGCTGAGCTAGCTTGCTCAGCTCTTGTGAAAAGCCCAGACTTGGTAGAGAGTCTTTCAGCATGCTTTAAGCATCCCTGCATCACAAAGGCTATAAGACAACAAGGAATTAATTACTAATTAAGGAAAACCTCAGGCAGAAGTATTCTTCCACCTTCTGTCCACGCCAATCTGCTGGTATACGTAACAGTCCTGGTTTTACTGTTTTCGAGTCCAGCCACACAGGCCTTCGGAGTTTTTCAACCAGTTTTCAGCTAGAGACAGCCCGAGCTGCTGCAGCGCGTGCAGCTCCCCCGAGCCGGCTGCAGCGCTTCCCTTCGGTTAGCTGTAGCTGCAATTACTCAGTGACGTGCAAGGGTCTCCATTTAGAGAGGGTCCTTCCACAGAGCAAGTCCCTCACCTCAAACGTCCCTTCCAGCAGCCTGGAATAAAACCCAGGCTCCTTTTTCATTGCAGCGGTTGGTTTGGCGGGGAGGTACAGCGTCCACTTCACGTACTCCTGTCCATTTGGCACGGGAGACCCAGACACCTGCCAGCTCTGCCAGCCCAGCAGCGGGCAGCTCAGCTCCCCAGCAGCCGAGCATCCGCCTCCAGCCTCAGCCGGGGCAACACGGCCCTGCAGCCCGGGTCCAACACAGCAGAGCTCTGCACGGGCTCCAGCACCGGTGCTCAGCATATGCACGGCCGTACCTCTGCCTACGGCGTGCCCATCCCCGTGTTCTCGCTCCCCTAGGGCAGAAATCGTCACCGCACACCGCCACGGCACTGGGCATTTACCAGCTCTCGGTCCATCCAGCCCCAGAAGACCGAGCCAGTCTCCCTACCCCAAGACAAGATTGACCTAATCCAGTCCTCTCAGCCGGTTCCTGGGGTTCTCGCCCTCGCTGGCAGGGAGCCCCTCACCCCCAAAGCCTAACCTGAATCACACTCCAGCTTTGGCGCAATGGAGACCCCCCTCCTGCAGCATCGCGAGGACCACTAACATTTCTGCAGAGCAAGAAAACTCCACAAGCCTCAAAACTCAAAGCTTGCATATAGGTGAACCTGTAATTTAGTCCAAGAAAGCTGCAGTAGGATTTATTTTCTTGCAGCATAAAAAAAAGGCAACAAAAAAGCCTCCTGGCAGATGCTCACGGACAGCAGAGGCCAGCGAAGGCCGAGGAACTTCCCACCAGCTCCTTGGCTGTGGACACGGTCTGACAGGCGACGTCGCAGCACCAGCCCACGGTGGGTGGCTCCTCAGGAGGGACCATTCCCAACAAAGCCCCCACGCGCCGGCTGCGGGATTCCCGCTCCACTCGAACCTCCCCGAGGTTTCGGCTCCCAGCCCACAACTCCAGGCTCTCCCGCTCCTTAACGAGCTAAAAAGCCCAGAGCGAGCGCGGCGGGTTAGCCCCCGTGCAACCAGAGGCTGCTCCCGCAAGACGGATAGTTAAAGCCATTCATTCACAAGGTTTGCTTTTTCCACAGTGTCCTACAGACACTTCCTTCCTTTCCAACAAAAGCCCGGGTCTTCCAACCTCCCTTTCCTGCCAAGCTATCATATTCACCTTTACCATCTCTCTTTGGCATTTAAATATCATGAAGACTTAGAATTCAAAACGCGTACAGGAAATTACTTTGATATTGTAACCAGCTCCTGGGACAAGGCTGGAATTTCACATCCCCGCGGTTTTTCTGCGTGTTGGACAAAGACTGTTCCCCCTCCATCAATCAGCGATGACTTCACGGACGCGCACAGCCACAGCTACCTGCCCGCACCCACGCACAGCAGGAGCGGAAACGGGGCTCGGAGCAGAACCACGTGCCGTTCCCTGCCCCTCCGGTCAGTCCCTGGAGATCTCTGGCAGGAGCCGACGTGACGCAGCCCCTCTCCCTGCTCCCCAAAAGCAGGCAACGTCACTGGGGACTCGCAGCTGCGATGCACATCCAGGACACGGCTGCTCTATACCAACACCTGCAAGATCAAGCGGAGATTTGAGAAGCAGCGCTAAGAAACCCACCACAGCGCGTGTGTGCCGGCCACATCTGGGGAGCGGTGACGAAGGAGCCTTTTCCCTTGTTGAGGACCCAGAGGCCGCGTGTGACCCACCGACCTTGGTCCCAAGGGAGCGAAGGGGAGCATCGCCAGCACACGCATGTTTGCGCTAGCCCCAGCGATGCAAGCCATGGGCTTGGACCAGCAAGAAAGCCCCCCCGGTACAATCCCGCCCAGCTTCACCCAGCAAAGCCCGGGACCAAGCTGGCCGCCTCGGTCAGTGGCGGCAGGAGCCAGCCAGCCTCCGGCAGAGCTGCTCCCCGGGGGCTGCAGGAGAGGGGCCGGGGGGCTCCCCCATCCCACATCTAGGATCAGGGTGTCGAAGGGCTGCTGGCTCCCACCGATCTTTCGGCTGGCACATCAGCTTTGCCTGCAACAAGCATCCGGGGACTCTCGCATCCCAAAGGTTCGCTCTTGGGATCAACGGCTGCCTTGCTGCCGGGGCAGCACCCAGACAGGAGCCTGGGGAGGCACACGGGCTCAGCCTCGCTCCACAGATGGAGCAACGGTCCCGGCAATGGTTCGGCACGTTCTGGTTTGTGTCCCCAACGCTCTTTGGAGCCCAGACACTTTTGGAGGAAGAGCAGTCATTTCTGGCTCTTGTGCATCCTTCCCCGGGAGGTAACCAGTTGCTTCGAGTTTCCTTCAGTACTCCCCGTGTTATGGTAGGGGGTCTGGCTGGGATCTGCCTGTGCCTCTCTTCCAAGAGCCGTCAAGGGGGAAGAGCATGACGAGAACAGACAGTTCTGGCTGCACGAGCCCAAAGCCACAAAGGCAGCGCAAGTGTCCGCTCCCGTTGGGGCGACCTGCACGAAGCCACCCTGAACCACGGCCACTGCTGCGCAAAACACCCCGAGGGGACAGGGCAAGCGCCACAAGCTTGGGGAGTAACACCGCCCGCGCCAGAACGGCCACGGGGCAACGCGTGCTCAGCGTTAACCAACCCGCTCCTCCAACACATCGCGTTTGTTTAATTTTATTCTAACATGTGGTCTAAATAAAACACTAATCAGATAGCAGCCCTGCCATCCAGCATAACAACCTGTTTCCACTCATTACATCTCCCTGCTGGAAAAGTCACCCTCTGCGTGAGCAGCAGCTTTCCAAGGTGAACACGGGGCCCACCACGGTACGGCGGCAGATGGCGGGTATTGCTCGGTGTGCCCAACGCCGCCCTTCCAGTCGCTCCGCTCGGGGTAAGGAAGCGGCCTTTCTTCCCCATTGGGGTTTGACAAATGAACTGCCAGGTGATGCTAGAGCCCTTCTAGCTCGCTGCCGCTTCGTCTGCCGTCTTTGTGGGCTCCTCCACGCTTTTTAATTTTTGGTGTTTTGTTTTGTTTTTGGTTTTTTTTTTTTTTTTTTTTGTTTTTTTTTGTTTTTTTTTTTTTCCCCCCTAACACTAATAATAGCCCATAAAAAATCCCAAGTCTGGCAACCCACAAAAGGATAGAACCAAAAATCAGGGCACAGCTTCCTCCCTGCGGGCCGACCCAAGCTCCAGGGGAACCTTTAGGCATTGAGCTGGTGGAGGGAGCAAGCAAGTGGCTGGAGAAGCAGCTCCAGAGAAGGATGCCCTGCCCTCGCCCTGCCCTCCGATCCCCCCGGAAAGCCTGCAGCACCTCCTGCCATTGCTGGGCGTGGGTTTAACCCCATTGTCCCCATAAATTTGAAGTGCTTTAAAGCAAACGCAGGTACCGCTCATCAGCCAGACCGTTTGCTGCAGGACGAGGGCACCTGCGGTCGCAACACCAGGGCCGCACCACGGCAGACGAGCCGCCAGAAGCGGGGCTGAAGGCCGAGCAGCACCAGTGCTGTTTCAGACACCAAACCCGGCGCAGGCAGCAGGCAGCGCGGACGGCCGGGCTGGCTGATGCGTGTCGGCACCCAGCCCAGCCCCGGAGCAGCTCCACGAGGGTCCCCAGGCAGGGGAGGACCAGGAGCAGGGCTGTTTGCATCTTGTTCACAGCCACACCACCTACAGAGGCTGAAGAGACAAGCCCCGCTCCTTTCTCCTACAGACCAAGGCACCCCTAAGGTAGCCCAGAGGTGCAGGAGAGAAGAGCGACCCCTTAGTGCTGCTCGGCCCAGGCAGGCTCCCGCAGGAGCGCTGGATGTAGCCACGCAGGGCACGGGAACGGCGGGAGAAGCAGCACTTCGCACCAAGCCAGCACAATGCCCGCAAGAACCTGGAGACCTGCACACATCGCCAGGACACGTTCCCGGGTCCGGCAGCCTCGCCGCACCCTGGGTTACAGCCTCACGCTCCCGGGAAGGGACGCGCTGAAAGCCAGGGGTGGGAGAGTCCTGCAGCTCGCCTAACGCGGGCTCTGCCTTCGCGGCGTCCCGCCTCTGCCAGCACAAAGGCTCTGCTGGAAACGGCCAGGAGCCGACGATGCTCAGCACTGCGCTTGCAGGCTCAGAGCGATACGGAACGACAGGCTGCACTGGGTGCAGACCCTGCGCGGGATGTGGACCCTGCACACCCGGACCTGGCAGAGGGGTGCAGCGGTCTCCTCTTCCTCTGCGGCCGGGGGAAAGCCTCGCTCGCAGAGGCCCTTTCAGCACCCTCACTTTCTAAAGATGACAGATGCACAGGGCCAACACAGGCGCTGCTCCACGCCAGCAAACAGCCTTTGGTGTTTGAACCGGGCTGTTCGGCTCGAGCAGCAGATTATTTAGCAGCTGCAGTGACTCCTACCTGGCTTCAGCAATTGGCCCTTTGGGGTTTTGGGGGCTCTCACAACAGAGAAATAATTTTTACAACAATAATAATCTAAAAATCCAGAAGAGCCAGCCCCGGGGAGAGGCCAGGACCTGAACACACCTTTTAAAAAGCTCTGATCGCACCCTGCCAGGCCGGGCAGCGCAGAGGCTGTTGGCGTCCCAGGTGGGCAGCGTTATCTCCCCGCCACCCGCCCGGCCCACCGCCACTCGATGCGGCTATTTGGAGGCATTTGCCAAGCCCAGAAGATGCAGCGCCGGGGCAGGGCAGCTCCTCCAGGGAGGAGCACGGCCCTGGCAGGCAGATACCCCAGCCCACAGTTGTACGGAACGGCTCCTGCGAGGCCCATCCCTTCCAACGTGAGCCAAGCCCGAAGGGGACCAGTGTATTTCTGCAACCCTGCGAGGGCCATTTAGCAACCTTTGACGATAAAGCGTTAACCTTGGGTACAGTCTTGGCTGGAGGCAGCCAAACCGTTATGGTTTTGCCCAGGTCGTGAAGGGATTGCCCGTTAAAGGCTGCTGACAGGCAACACCACGAATTTCTAAGCCCTCTGCCAGAGGAGCCCCACAAGCAGGAGCAGAACAAGCCAGGAGCATGCGCAGAAGCAGGGGCCGGGCAGCCTGCCGCAACCCGGCGGGGGGCACGGCAGCTGGAGAGCAGTTGTTTGGGACCCGAGGCCGCCCCCCCAGACCCCTGGGTCTCCTCCCCAGCAGCGAGGGAGACCACGGGCTGAAAGCACCGAAGGAGGACAAGGCAGCTGCAGCGGGTCGATGCTGCCACCGCTACGTGGGGGAAGACGGCATCGTGGCCCGGCTCTGTTAGCTCAACGCACAGCAATTCGGCACGACCAAGACATGCTGCAGCCATCGCTGCGACGAAGCCAAAAAGTTTGCTCTTTCCAGCTTCCCCTCCTCATCCTTCACGGAAGCGGAGCCATCCTCCCTCCTCCAGAAATGCTCATCCGCCCCCGGCATGCCCAGCAAACCCCGGGGGCCCTGCCGAGACCCGCTCCCGAAAGGCAGCGGGGCTTTTTCGGGAGGCTGCAGCAGTAACCCAATCCGGCAGGGCTCTGGCACTGCGGCTGCCCGAGCTCTGAAAAGCACATCTTTCACTGCGGCTGCAGAGGCGGCTGATTTAATGCTTCCCAATTTAGAGATTGTGTTCTGCAGAAGAAAACACACCAAGGAAAAAAAAAAAAAACAAAAAACCAAAACCACCAAACCCCAGAGCCCAAACTGCACCAGAGGTCAGGCCGTCATACCTAAGGCGTTACGGCCCGGGTGTTATTACCCAGCCCTCCGATTACAGACGCAGCACACGCTATTGTGTTTGTACAAACAAAAATGAGTTCCACATGGCAGGTAGGCGCGTTCCCTCCGCGCCGGCCGCCCAGCGCCCCCGGCTCCGCCGTACCTGCAGGGTTGGAGGCTCCGAGGGGCTGGGCCATGGCTGCTGCTCCTCGTCTCCCTGCTCTGCAGGTTCTTCGGTAGCTGAACACCCACGGTGCAGCTGACGCGCAGCAGGAGAGTCACAAACAACGGCGGGTAGAGTCCCAGCACTGCTGCCCCAGACTCCGGAGCAGACATGATCTCATACAAAGCACATGTGGCCTGGAGAGAGAGCGAGCGCGCGGGAGAAGAGGATTAGGAGGGGATCTCCCACACCACGCTGATATCTGTTGGTAAATAACCCAGCGAGGCAGCGAGAGGGTTTTTTTTCCCCTTCCTGCAACACCGAGCCTAACAAAGCATCGGCATCTACCCCCAGCGTAACCTCTCCGTATGCCACATGCAGCTCAGATGGAGCTACGGCTGCTGTTAAGAGCACGGCTCCTCGGGAAAGCTGGGTGCTTCCAGCTGCGGGAGGTTTGAAGTTTGTACCTGGGGAAGGAGAGCAGACCCAAGAGGTTTTATGGGCAGGAAGACAACGCACACCCAGAGCCCTTCGCAGAGCCCTATTCCGGCCAATTTAAAAAGTCGTAATTACACAGCACAATATAGAGGGGTGTTAAAAACAGAGCGGGGAGGGGAGGAGGGTTTGCTTTCAGTGCGGCTGACTCTGTACCATCTGCATTTGGTCCTTCAGAGGAGGAGGAAATTTTCACAGCTGCTTTACTGCTTAGAAAGCTGCCAAGCTGCGTTTATTTTTTCTGAAGGGATAAAATGCAAAGTGGTCTCCCTTGAGGATGGACACCTGAGAGGCTTTTTACGAGCCTGTGGATTAGCTCTAATAGGCATTACACAGCGATGCGTTATTTCCCGAGTCCACGCCTGGCACAAACCCCCAAGCCAAGGAAATGAAAAAAAAAAAAAAAAAAGCATTCCAGGTGTTGGTGTGGGGAACGGCATCCTCCGCCGGGCCGGGGCAAGGCCGGCAGCGGGACACTTACGGCCAGGGGCAGCGGGGTCGCGATGCGTTCGGATCCACTGCCCAGCAGGAAGCACTTGCTCTCCTTGTACGGGACGTCCCCGTTCACCTTGTCCAGGAGCTGCTCCAGGATCTGCGAGGTGAGGGTGGGCTCAGTGGCCAAGGACCTCCACATGGTGCACGTGTGGCTAGAGGAGAGGAGGGAGGGGAGCGCTGCTTTGGCACCAGCTGCCATCATTCACTCGCTCCCCGGTTTGAGGGGCAGCAAGCATCGGCCCCCTCCCCGTGCCAGGGAACACCTGGGTCACGTCACCCACCGCGCAGAAACGGGGGCGAGGAGCGCGTCGCCGCCAGACCGGAGCTACCCGGCACAGCAGCTCCGCTGCGACGGCAGCTAGCGCCTCGCTGCCGGCAGAGCCGGCACAGAGAGCGGGAGCCTGCAACGGCAAGCCCCAGTGGGAGAGCCGTCCTGGGTGGCTCACGGGAGCTGCGTGCAGGGGGATGGCAGCCTCCCGCGACAGCGGAGGCTGCGCCGTGCGATCCTCACCCAACGGCTGCTCTCGGACAACACCCAGAGCTGCCCTGCAAGCCCCAAAACCCCGCGGCTCCCCTGAGACCCGCAGCCAGGGAGCTCCTGCCTCGCCCCGTGCACTTTGCAAACCTGCGTGCCGCAGTAGGAATGGAGAAGCAGTTACAAGGAGAAGAATAACATCTGCTCAAGGCTCAGCCCACGACTGGTGCCGACTCATGCAGCAGCTTTGGGGTAGGTGGCCTGCTCCGCAAAGCAGCACCGAGTACCCCAGCCACACTCGGCACTCCGGGGCCAGCTTTGCTAGTTCCCCGCTGCCAGCGCCTCTAAGCCCAGCAAGCCCCCCGAAAGGCAGCTCCGGCAGCCAGCGGCCGTGCTGATCCTTGAGCGTGCAAGGGAAATTCCAGCAGGGTCTGATTACTGGGGTAAGGAGCCAAAAGATTAGCTGCAGCTTAGGCAAAAGCTGCTCCGAAGCCCAGGCACCGCGAGAGCGCGTGCAGGCGCTGGGCCACCGTAGCAGGGCAGGGCAGGACCTGTCAAAGGGCAGCGAGCTGCCCAGCAGGCTGGACACCACCACGCTCTTGTGCTGGGAGGCCAGGATATAAACCGTCTGCTGGGCCGCCTTCCGGACGTGCTCCTCGTCCACCTCCTCCAGCTTGCTGTGGATGATGCTCATGATGTCGGGCACCTGAGGGAAGAGGAGACGGCGGTGTCCAGCTGAGGGCTGGGACATGCCCAGCACTCGGGGCCGCCGTCAGACAGCCCCGGCAGCCAGGACATGCGCGTCCCTTCCCCTCGATCGCAGCCCCAGGCAGGTAACGGGACTTCAGGAGACAACATGGGTGGGCAGACCATCAAGAAGGGCAGTTTGTCTTCCCAGTTGAGGGAAGTCGCCGTGTGCATGCAGAACCACAGACGTCTCTGGAAGTCAAGGATCCTTTCCCCACCCTGCTACCCAGGAGACGGAGGAGGCTGCACGGTATTCCCAGGGGAAAGAGGGCCCAGCAGGAACACACTCAACCCCCAGCCACAGCCTTCTGGCAAGGAACTCCTGCTAAGCCCCAGCCTCAACACGGGTGCAGCGAGAGGAGCTCAGCAAGCGAGTTCCTGAGAGGAACTCAAGCTGAACGCAGGGAGACACCTCGGCACTCGCTGCAAGCCGTAAAATGCACGTTAAGACAAATAGGAAGTTCACGCACAGACCAGGCCTGGCAGCAAATTCCTGAGATTAAGTGCAGAGCAGCCGAGCGCTCCGTCCCCAGCTGCGCTTGAGTCTGCCCCACGGACTCCAAGGCTTAGCATCAGTTCAGATTTCAGGATCTGGGCTGGACTGGATGTGACCAAAAGGTGAGTCATGTAAGCTGGAGCAATCCCATGCACGATAGAGGCTAATAGGTAGCGAGCAGGACTTTAGCAGAAGCTCTAGCCCAAAAGAAAGCCCAAGGAGTAGCTAGAGACCTGGTGTTTCCAATTACTGCAAGAGAAAGGGGGAGCTTAGCCCTAAAGGTAGTGGATTAGACAAAAAAGCCTTCTGTGTCCAGCACCTCTAAGCCCTGCAAGCATTCAGACTGGCTTCCCAGCCAGGAACCCTGGGCTCCCCCAGAGCTTGCAAAGGTTTCACAGGGAGCCTGAGCCCTTCTGGTAAAGTGAGCTTCTCTGAACTCCTCAACCCGAGCGAGAGCCAGACCGGAGCCGGCCTCGCCAGCAGCTGCCGCCTCCTACCACACAGCAGCCTTCCCTGACCGCGAGGACGGCGGAGGAGAGCGCAAGTGCACGTGTCCACGGGAAATGAGGAAGGTCAGGAGCGACAGCCCCCGAAAGCTTTGGGGCAAGTGTTCCCCTCGCCAGAAATGCAACAGCTGATGCAGAGTCCCTTCAGACAAGGGTTAAATGCCTCCCTTCTTCCATTACGGCTGGACCCCTCCCTGTGCTGGGCATCACTCACCTGCCAAGGGCTTGCCCCTTACTGGAGCATCCCTGCCTGTACCAGAGAAGCCCGTCACCCCCAGCAAACCAGCTGCTGGAGCTGCAAGCGGAAAGTTATCAGGCTACGCACGTGGGAAGAAAGGGAGGCAGCAAGACCTGGCCGGAGCCGCCTCTCCAGGGCTGCGTTTGGACCACGGAGGCAGTGCCGAGGCCAAGCAGCAGCAGCTTACCTTCTCCTGCAAGACGCCTCCGCGCTCCTTGAGGAGGGAGTTGATCATGACGGTGGCTGCTCGGGAACAGTTCTTGTCGGGGTCCGCCAGCCCCTCGAACATGGCGAGCAGGAGGCTCATCAGCTGGTCTGGAGGGACGCGCTTCCCAATCACCTAGGGAGAGGGCAAGTGGAGTTAAGCAACAGGGTTTTGTCGCTGAAGACAGCGGTCCCTTCGACGACAGCGGCAGAGCCCAGGCGAAGGGCTCCCTGCGCAGCTTCCCCAGCTGCGGGCAGCAGGACGGCCGTTCCTCGGCTCGGTGCCCTGCAGGAGCATCAGCCAGGAGCCCAAATCGGTGGTAACGGAGGGGAGCAAGGGCCAGGCCACAGCCCCAAAGGAGGCAAGAGGCCACCTGCCCCGTGCTGTTGGCCAGCATGGCCAGATAACCTGGTGCTCTCTTGGAATGGGTCGGGACAGCACAACCAAGCCAACAACTCTGCTCTGGCCACCACCCAACTGCACGGAAGACGCTCCCCCAGGTCTCATCTCCAGACCTGACGGTGGAATAAGCTGCTCAGTAGATTAGTTAGGGGCAGAACGTCCCCTAGAGTGACAACATCTGAGGCACGGCAGCTTTTCCAGGACAAAAAGATACTACCAGCTTCTGTACGGATCCAAGTCCTCCTGGAGCAAGGCTTGCAGAGCTCTCAGCACAGAATATGGCCATCAAGGAGGAGTTCACCCATGCAGCTCTCAAGAGCAGAGTGGACACCCCTCATCCCACCCCTCACCACCAGATCCCAGATGCTGTCCACGTCATTCAAATCACAGTGGTTTGAGAGCCACATTTGGACCCTTTTGGGTGTAAAGTTGCGCTGAACAGCTTTGCCAACACCACTGCCGTACTGGGGAGGCAGCCCGGAGCCCAGCGGCTGCAGCTCCTGAGCCAGCCACCCCATGCTCCACAGGAGAGTGCAGCCAGCGACAGGACCTCGAGGGCTTCGTTCTGCCAGCATCTTCCATTGAGGAGCACGACGTACCCAAGTCTCCAACCTGGAACATGCTGGGACCCCGTGCAGGTCCCGTGGGGCTGAGCTAGACCACCTCTACCTTAGCTTTCAGGTGACATGGAGAGAAACTATTTGCATCATCTACAGCAAAGTAAGTTTTCAACCCCAGCGCTGGGAGCGTTGATGGCTGAAGAATTCAGGCTGCCCGTCAGACCTCTGAATGGATGCACTGAGCCACAGCACGGCCAGGCATGAGTCCCTGCCAGCATCCTCTGCGCCCCCAGAATGTCTGCATAGATATCCTCGTTGGGACCCTCATGCCCAAAGCGGGGAGCAGCAGCTTCCCGCTGAGGGTGAGGTGCTCTGAGCATCCCCTGGCCCGGCCAGGGGAATTCTCCAGCTGGAGGAGAAGACGGCAGTGGCTTGTTTCCTGGGGCGAGACTGTGGCTCTCCAGCAGCCTCCAGACTGTGCGGCTGGTCAGAACTGATGAGGCCTTAAATCCTCTGCAGCTCCCGCTCCACCACCCTGCAAAGACCAGGGCTGTGCTGGCTTTGCCTTCCACCTTACCATGGCAATGTTGTTGCAGGCATGGAAGAGAACGGTGAAGTCGGGCTCCTCCAGGCCTTTCTTCAGAGCTTTCAGCCCCTCCACCATCTCATCTCTGTGATCCTGGGCAAAACCTGGATTCAGAGGGAGCATTCAGTGAATGGCATTCCTCCTATTTTACACCCACATGCTGCAGAGAGCTGGGTTTTACTCGCAAGCTCGCCCAGCTTTCAGGAAGGAGCCAAGAAATCGAAGCTGCTGCCAAGGGTCAAGAAGAGCTTGCCCTGCAAGGAGCCACACCGCTCTGGAGAGCAGGACCCAAACAAAGTCCTCTCCAGGCGCTGCAGCGGCTGTGCTTTTCTCAACACCTCCATCTGAAGTGGAGGACTGACCTCTCCTGGAGAGAGGGAGAACACCAGGCTGAACCGCAGGCTCAGAAACCCGCTCGCCTGCACCCAAGCGTTGGAGGGAGCCTCTGAAACCCAAACGCTTCAGTGATGCCCTCCACCAGCCCTGCTTCCGCAGCAAACCACGTTTGCGGGTCACTCCTTTGGGATCACGTACGTGGAGGGATGGGATGCGCACCCCTCTGCCCAGCTGCGGAGAAGAGGGCTCCTGCTCTCGGCACCCGCCGCCCGCGCGGCAAAACCACCCTCCGCCGCCCGCGCGCCCACCTTCGTAGCACAGCTGGATGTAGAGCAGGCAGTAGACGCAGTCGACGGCGTGCTGGCGAACGCTGGCCAGGGAGTCCGAGCAGCGCGGGGAGAAGAGCGCGATCAGGACGCCGAGGTTGTAGAAGGGGATGACGGTCTGCAGGGATGACAAACACAGGCGACGCTAGCAAGGAGAGCACGGGGACACTTTTAGCAGGTACAGCATTTCCCTACGGCCGCGGAGCCCACCTTCACACTCCTGCGGGGAGGGACATAAGCACGAGCCCCAGCAAGGCACGCAGCAGCAGGAAGGCAGACACTCGAGCACTGGATTTACTTACGCTGACTTTCAGCTTGGTCAGGTAGAAGTCCAGCAAGGCGGCGCTGACCTCCACTGCTCGCTGCCGCTCATGTTCCTTGTTAGACTTGATCCATGGGCCTAAATGCTGCAGGGGGAAAGCATCAGAAAGGAGAGCAGAAGCTCGGCTGCTTTGCCGCACGCAGCCAAGGCATCCTTCAGCCCAGTGACCCGTGGTGCACATGCGGGCTGTGGGAACTACGGCCCTGACCCCAGCAGCTTACCCTGGCTCATCTTCAGGACAACACTGGGTCTCTGCCTCCTGGTGAGGCTGCGTGTGCATCCCCTCCCCGCTACCAGAGACCTCCTCCTCAGTCCTGGCCACCCATCCCGGGCAACAGCTGGCATGCCCAAAGGGGCAATCGCGTGCTTCATCCCCTCAGGACCTTGCCCCAAGCAGGCAGCGTGAGCACCACACCAGAGCAGCCGTGCTGCGTGCCCAGCGTCCGCAGGAACGAGGGTCGTGCTAGACCTCACGTCACACGGAGAAGCGAGGACCAGTCTCACTAATTCCCACTCTGGGTCCAAAGCTGTCTCTGCCTCGTGACCTCCGGTCGGCAGGCAGGCACCTTGGCTTCCCCGCTTCTCCCTGAAGAATCCACCCAAGCCAGGCTGCACCTACCGCAAACATGTCCTGCAGCCCATGGGGGGTCATGTTCCTCCGCAGGAGACTCTTCAGCAGGTCCTTAAGGGCACTGATGGTGTCACCATACAGCATCTAAGGAGGAAAAACTGATCACAGGCTATGCAAGCACTGCACCTCATCCCAGAGCGCCAGCCCAGGCATGCAAGGAGGGAGAGACAGCACTCTCTGCACCTATTCTCAGCTTGTAGGACTCTCCCGGGCATTGGGTGCAAAGGCACAGCCACCTCCAGCTTAGTAGGAAAATGCAGCAGGGGCTGAAGCCCAGTTTGCAAAACCAGGAGTGCTGGGCACGTGGTGGGAGTCAGCACGGTGGTGGCTGTGATCTGCGCCGAGTACCAGCAGCTAGCCAGAGCCAAGCATGCTAGCACAGATGCCTCAGGGCAGACCTTCCAGAAGGGAATTTGGTCCTTCTCACACTTGGGGAAAAATTCCAGTGAGCCCAGTCTGAATGAGCCCTTTGAAGATGCTTACTGTTTCCTTCCAGGACTTATTTTGGGATAAACTCCAAAAAAATAAAAACTACAAACCTTCCTAGGACGGAAGAAGAGGATTATTAACTTAAACTTTTAGGCCAGATGCCTGCAAACGCTAGCCAGGGAGAGTCCGAGCCCCAGGCTCCTGCTCTGCAGCTCACCTTGAAGGAGCCGCAGCAGCGGCAGGCAATACGGCAGAGCGCAGGGCTGCTCTGCAGCCGCCCAGCAGCTGCAACAACTTCATTAGCAGCATGTTATTTTCATTCATTAAGCACTCAACCACAACTGAGAAGCAGCTGCAGCCTTTCAAAAGCTAGTTATGTAAAGGCCCCTTCTACCCTGCAGGGTTTCCAGGATCATTTGATTTTTTCCCTCGAGGGAGTTCATGCTCTTATTAGCAGCATTTGGACTTGCTGATAAGCTCATATTTTCTCACTTGCTATCAGTGCACAGAAGGGCCAGGCTTTTTCAAGAGATAAGTGAGCAGAGGAAACGGTGCAGCTTGCTTCCCCCAAGGTGCCCAGCTGAATTGAAAACAGGCCTTTCCCACGGCTGATCGGCTGCCAGGGAGATGCTGGGGCCGCAGGACCCGATGGCTCACGGGACCGTGAAAAGGCATCTGTGCGCTGCCCCGAAACCAGTGTCCCAGAGCAGCCGCGGCCGCAGCTCCTGCGCCGCAGAACAAAGCCCTGTCACCCTGCCGGGTCGCGACGTTAGCTCCGCATCGGCTTTGTGCTGCCAGCGCTAGGGCGAGACAGGCAGGCGTGGGAGCGGTACGGGCAACTCCCTGCCTGCCTCAGCCTGCTGGCGCTGGATAGCCCACCTCCTTGTGTAAGGCATCGTCTCCGTTCTCTTCCCTCTCCTTCACCAGTTCCAGTGGTGGCAGGGCAAGCACGCTAGCGAGGCAGGTATCAATCAGCTCTGTCCTGTCGGGGTCACTGAGGTGGGGCTCCAGGCCGCTGATCCCAGGTTAAGGAAGCAACACGGATGCGTGGAGCGCTGCGGGAGTGCCTTTCACCTGGGTAAGCAGGGAACAAGGATTTTAATATGCATTCCTGCTGACTTGACTCCATACTAAGTGGCACCGGCTTTAATCGGAAGCAGGCAGAGTGTTCCCAGCATCTGTGTCAGGAGCTGTGACGTGCTGAGTATTTTTAACTGGAGCTCAGAAGTCATCTTTGCGTAATTGAGAGTGCAGTGCCCTTGGCTCTGGTTGGTACAAAGAGCTTTTACTGCAGAGTCCAGCGAGAACCGAGCCCGGGAGCGCTGGGGAAGCTAGCTGGCAGCTGTGCCAACCAGACTGTCCAGTTTCACTGCGTCTAGCGCAGCTCTATTAACGCTCTCCCTTCTGAGGGAGAGCGCCTTGGCTCTGCCATCAGACCCACAGGGCAAACCGGGGAGCGGGGTCAGGCTCTGTGGGTGCAAGCAGCTCTGGCGAGCGCTGCCCTGCAAGCGGCATTCCGGCAGGGATGGGCGCAGAGGAAGGATACACCAGGTAAGTGCAGGTGATCATCGCCCGCTGGCGAACCGGCGTCCGCATCGCCTCCAGCGGTTCTGCTTTTATGAACTCCTGGAAGGCAGAACGAGGCGATGGTTACTGTCACATCTACCTCCATCCCGCTCCGGGCATGGGCCAAGCTTTAGGGTGATTGCTGCCTTGAAGCCCGGCCTCCCCAAGACAGCAAGGCAGGAGCCACACCACATTAGCCCGACACCCCAAATGCTGCGCAACCACCCCATGCCTTTCGAACGTGGCCATGGAGATGCAGCACCATCGCTCACTGCAAGCCTGCCTTTGCTCGCAGCAAGCCATCCTCCCACCGCTCAGCTCCCTGCTGGGACCTGCCCCCTCTCCAAGGGCAGGCAGAGCCCGGTCTGCGCCTCCGCGGAGGTCAGCATGCTGCCCCAGCACAGCCCGGCAGACACGCGAGGACAGGGCAAACTCATACCCGCCCTTCCCACAAGGCGCCCAGAGCACAGCTCCAGAGACGGAGCAGCAATGCCCACGCTTAACCCTCAGCAAGGTGGCTTGGGAACAGTCCCCGGTGTCCTCTGGACTAGCCCCAGGCCAGGCCACCCTCCAGGGTTTGCTCTTACCACCATCTGGGCCACAAGCTCAGCTTTGCGGGAGAAGATGAAGTCCCCATGCTTCACACCATTGAAGATGGCTTGGCTGATCATGCAGATGCTCCGGATGAGGCACAGCTTCAGGGTCAGGTCCTGAGAGCAGAACGCAGGGTGAGAAGTGAAGCGCAAGCTTAGCACACAACCGTAACTTGTCACCCCACCCAGCCCCGGTGTCCCTCCAAGAAAACTGGTGCTTAGGCTGAGCACAACAGCTTAGCCTGCGCTGACAGTTGCGTGCGGGCTCAGCTCTCTGCTCTTTACCCACGTTACAGGCTCTGTGGTGACCGGGGAGTGGAAGGGCACCCTGTCCCAGCTGGCCGCCCTGGTGTCACAGACTAGCTGGACACCAGGAGCCTCTGCCCTGGCAGCACGTGGGAAGAGGAGAGCCTTCCAGGGCCTCGCTCCTCTCTGCTGAGGCAGCACCTTCAGCACACAGATGCTCAAGGCAACTCCAGAAGTTGCCAGGAGCTCTTCCTCCTACGCAGCTTGGGGTCTAGGACAGTCGACACGGGGTTGAGAGGAGGCACCCCAATTAAAAGCGCTCCCCTCGTTCCAGCCCTCGGGCAAGCCCCTCAGGAGGGCAGGGAGCCAGGGGAGGGTTTGAGCGAGAAGGTTCCCAGCTCGGGGGCCAGAGACGCTCTGCAGAAGCTGTTAGTGCCAGCGGGAGCCCAGAAGGAAAACGCATTAGTGGAGCCCAGAGAAGGAGTCCTTGGCCTGACAGTTCAACTTGACAAATCCCATTTTTCTTGTTCAGCCTTTCAAAAGAGAAACATAAAAATACAGCCCCTCGTTGCCCCCAGGACAGTAATCTGGATTTTAATATCTGCCCATTGAATGATCATTCCAAGGGGAAGCAGGAAAATTAGCTTAGTGGATTTTAGCCGAGCTGCGGGTTGCAGCTCGCTCTCTGGAGTCCCCAAGCTTCCCCAGCGAAGCCCGTGTGCGGGGAGCCGGAGGGGCTGCCTGACCGCCCTCTCTGCGGGCAGGGAGGCAAGCACCACGCTGTACCGGGGCCCTGAGCCCCAGAGCAGCTCCGAGGAGGGAACCCCGGCCCTCGCCTCCCGGGGCGGGCACGGCTCGTCTTGCCACGAGTGCAAACCCAAACTGGCTCGCTCCCTCCTGGGCATGGCTCTGCGAGCTCCAGCCACACAGAGCTCGCAGGAAAGGCACGGCCTCAGCAGAACAGGTGGAAGGTGACAGGTTCAGGTCTGCCCCCGGGCAGTGAGCTCGGCTGCAGGCACCCGCGGGAGGCCAGCCCTTGGTCAGCTCAGCATTTCACCAGGGTGGAGCCCACCCGAGCCACACTTTCACCTACAGCTCCTGTCCTGCCAGAAAGGCGTTTGTCTCTTCCCCTCTGCTATGAGTTTTGGCACTTTCAGGCAATGGTTCCAGCACGGAGGACCGGGCTGGGGAGCTCAGGGCGAGGAGCAGCAGCTCCCGCAGCTCTCCCGGTCCCCACGGGCAAGGGAGCGCTGCTGTGAGCGCAGCACGGGGCTGCCCTCGAGGGGAGCCCAGAGCAAGAGGCAGACAGAGACAGCAGGAAAGAGCAGAGACTAGTTCAGATTTAATGCCTCACACTGTACCTTGGTTTCTACCTTTATTCCCAGAACCTGAACAAGTGAAAAAACAAAACATTAGCAATGCATGAGTGAGCAGACTCCGCAGAACGACCTTCTCCCAGGGGCTGCCCGCGGGTCCCAGCAGGACCCTTCAGGCAGAGCAGCCAGAACAGGCTGGCTGCTCCAGCTCGCCCAGGTGTGCTCTCCCTCCCCAGGGAGGATGGGGTGTCCCGGCAGCTTACCTTGGTGTTGAAGCACTGGAAGATGTTCTTCAGGATGTCTGCTTCGATCCTGGGCAGCACCAGCTCCTTGGGCGCATACACAGCTACGTATCCGTAGCAGAGGATGAGCGTGCTCTTTATTTTCTCCACTTCGTTGTCACTACGGTCCTGTTACAGCGGATGAGAAAGTTAACGGGGAGAGGGGAATGGTGGGGAAGCCAGGGCCGGCTCTTCCCAGGTCTCACGGGGAGGTGGTTTCTGCCGGGTCTGCCCAACCAGCTGAAGGTGCCCCCTAGAAGACAGGGTCCCTCCGAGCGGGTTTCGGACCTTCGCTTCCCATCCTTTTGGTGGCGGCAGCGACCTCCAGAGCCCTGATGGAGCGTCCCAGCGTGAGCTGCGCTAACAGCACGCCTCTGTCTCAGGCATGAGCCCCAGTTTGCCATCGAGTGTTACCTTTTAGAGCCCTGCGGGGAAATACGTGAGCCCCAGCCTGGCCAGCTTAACCAGGTTAACTGCTGGTTAACTACCGTGCTAGAAATCAGCATCCACTGCCCACTAACCAGCGCTGCTGAAAGGCTTCACCTGCACCGTCCCGGGGAGCAGTTTGTGGCTGACCCATGGCCCGAGGGGCAGGGCAGGGACAAGGGCTGCACGAGGGCTTCCTCGGCCAGCTCCCGAGCTCTGGGCCTTTCTGTCGTTGGTCAGGGTCTCTCCATGTCCACGCAGCGCTAATCCCGTCCCTCAAACGTCCAGTCTTAGAGACTGGGAATTAAAAGAGCTGCCTGGGGCAGAAAATTTGAGGAAAGGCTTTTGCTGCCAGCACTCGGGGCACAAAACACCCCTGTCTCCTGGGGCGTGCGCATGGCTGCAGGGGCCGCTTAGGGATCGCTGTCGAGGAGCAATGCGGGTGACAGCCAAACCACGCTCCACATCAGGCTGGGGTCCCCCGACAGTCACAGAAGCCAAGTCACAGCTTACTCGAGCCCACCCAGCAAGTAAGCAGCTTCACCGGGACACGAGTCTGCAGGAGCATAGGGCTGAGAGCGAGGAGCTAATGCCAAGCAGCCTCCGATGCCAAGAGCAGCCCTCTGGAGAGGCGGAGGGTATCCCAGCCCCCAGCAAACGCACTGAGGCACGAAATTAACTCCTTTCCCAAGGACCGCTCCAGCACACGCCATATCTGAAGGCGGCTGCATGAGCCTTTAGCTGCCGGCTGTGTCGCAGCAGGGGCCCTTTGGCTCTTACCTTGAACATACTGAACAGTCCCACAGATTTCTTGAGGACATCAGACCTAACGAAATCTTCCAGCTTGGCCAGGGTTTCCTCCAGGTGATTTATTGCACATATCCCAAAGCAGGAAGCAAGTCCCTGGAGGAAGCGGAGAAAACACATTAGCAGAAAGCTATTAATTCACCAGCCCCAGCTGACACTTAAAGAGAGCCTGTTTATTGGTTTAATTCCCGGCACCTGAGCCATGCCCAGCTGGGAGCAGTCCTGGCAGCCAGCACTCCCCTCTCCCAGGGCAGGGACTTGCCTACAGGGGATAGAGGGCACAATAAGGCTGTCCTTGTCTGGGTGACAGGCTGGGACACAGCTCAAGAGGAGCTGCGGGGGCAGGACAGACACGGCACGCTCTCCAGCGGGCAGCTGTCAGCCGCTCCGCGGGAGACAGGAGCCCAGTCGAGCACTCCGGCTGCAAGCGAGAGCAAAGCAGGCTTAGCAGGTCCTGCCTTTCTGCCATACCTCCAGGAGGTCTAGCAAGCTGGGCTGAAACTCCATAAACAGTTTATTCAAGAGCAGCCCTTGATGGTGTTGCATAAGCTGGAGCAAAGCCAGGCACCATCAGCTTGTGTTTGCACTGCACTTAAAGGCAGCTGCAGGCGGGGGGGGGGGAGCGCTCGGCAGTGGGGCGATCGAGCCGGGCAGAGCAGCACGGCTCGGCCAAGTTTAAAGGGAAGCCGGCGAGTGTGTAAAGCCAGAGCACAGAGTCTGGCCAGGACAGGCAGGAAAAGCTCGACCCCGACCTCAGCTCCAGGGTAGCAAAGCAGGGTCTGAGCTGGCGGTGAAGAAAAGCCTGCAAAAGATCCACAAGCAGGTGACTTTTTAGTAGGGCCTGTAGCGATAGGTCGAGGGGCAACGGTTTTAAACTGAAAGAGGGTAGATCTAAGGAAGAAATGTTTTACGCTGAGGGCGGTGAGGCACTGGCCCAGGCTGCCCAGAGAGGCAGTCGATGCCCCATCCCTGGAGACGTTCCAGGCCAGGCTGGACGGGGCTCTGAGCGACCTGATATGGTTGAAGACCATAGAATCACAGAATCATTAAGGTTGGAAAAGACCTCCAGGACCATCAAGCCCAACCGCCAACCCAACCCCCCCAGGCCTCCTAAACCATGTCCCCACGTGCCACGGCTGCACGGTTTTGAACCCCCCCAGGGATGGTGACTCCACCACCGCTCTGGGCAGCCTGTCCCAGTGCCTGACCACTCTTGCAGTGAAGACATTGTTCCCAATATCCAATCTAAACCTCCCCTGGCGCAACTTGAGGCCATTCCCTCTTGTCCTATCGCTTGTTATTGGGAGAAGAGACCGACCCCCACCTCACCACAACCTCCTTTCAGGGAGCTGCAGAGAGCGATAAGGTCTCCCCTCAGCCTCCTCTTCTCCAGACCAAACCCCCCCAGCTCCCTCAGCCGCTCCCCATCACACTTGTGCTCCAGACCCTTCCCCAGCTCCGTTGCCCTTCTCTGGACACGCTCCAGCACCTCCATGTCCTTCTTGTCCCGAGGGGCCCAACACTGAACACAGCATTCGAGGGGCGGCCTCACCAGTGCCGAGCACAGGGGCACCATCCCTGCCCTGCTCCCGCTGGCCACACTATCGCTGATACAAGCCAGGATGCTGTTGGCCTCCTTGGCCACCTGGGCACACTGCTGGCTCGTGTCCAGCCGCTGTCAGCCAGCACCCCCAGGGCCTTCTCTGCCGGGCAGCTTTCCAGCCACTCTCCCCAAGCCTGGAGCGTTGCATGGGGTTGTTGTGACCCAAGTGCAGTTCCCGGCACTTGGCCTTGTTAAACCTCACACAACTGACCTTGCCCATGGATCCAGGCTGTCCAGGTCCCTCTGCAGAGCCTTCCTACCCTCGAGCAGATCGACACTCCCACCCAACTCGGTGTCATCTGCAAACTGACTGGGGGCGCACTGAGTCCCCTCATCCAGATCATTGATAAAGATATTACACAAGACTAGCCCCAAAGCTGAGCTCAGGGGAACACCGGACAGACTTTTTAGTAGGGCCTGTAGTGACAGGACAAGGGGTGATGGTTTTGAACTGATAGAGGGTAGGGTTAGACTGGACATAAGGAAGAAATGTTTTATGCTGAGGGTGATGAGACACTGGCCCAGGTTGCCCAGAGAGGCGGTCGATGCCCCATCCCTGGAGACATTCAAGATCAGGTTGGACTGGGCTCTGAGCGACCTGATCTAGTGGAAGATGCCCTTGCCCATGGCAGGAGGGTTGGACTAGATGACCTTTAATGATCCCTTCCAACCCAAACCATCCTGTGATTCGATGATTTCCCTGAGGAAGGAGCTCTGCCAGCACGCTCAGGGCTGGGGAACAGCACTCCGTCCCAGTCTAGGGCCACACACCACTTGACACAGTGTCCCAAGGCACCCCCTGCATCTCACCCAGCTTCAGAGCCCTCTTGCTGTTGGGTTGCTGCAGGTGGGGTCTCTTCACTTTTCTGGGCTCATTCACCCAGATGCTGCAACCTACCCTAGAAGCCATTCTCCAGGAGGTACAAGCCCAGGCCAGGCATGGCGGGACCAGAAAAAGAGAGGTCAGCATGGTAGGACTGCTCTCCCAGTCGGTCAGGATGACCCTTCGGAAGTTTGGCACAACTCCTCCTCACCTCCCTTTCTGCCTTCTCGTGGTATCTGGCTGTTTCCAGGAGCTCCTGGAGCTGCTTTTGCACGAGGTCTTTGCTGGTGCACGCCCCAAGCGTCGTCCCGATGCATTTATACAGGAAGTTCTGGAAGAGCAAGAGGAACGTTACCACCCCATGAAACCCTGCCAAGCCCTCGGAGGCAGGCTGAGCTTGGTCACGCACAGATTTCTCCTTGCAGCATGCTGGAGGCCGTGCCCTAAAGCAAAAGTGCTGGATAGAGCCTGGCCATAAGCAGCTGGGACACCCGGAGCACCGGGACAGAAGTCCCACCGCAGGCCAAGGCACTCTCAGCTAAGCCTGATCAGCAGCTCAGCGTCAGAATATGCCATTAACCCCAGAAGGGCACTGAGTCAACTGCATGCACCGGAGCCAGGAACAGGTATAATGAAACCCTTGTCCCTGCCCAGGGAGAAACAAAGTCATTGCAACAGAAGGAGCACGAAGACAGATTTTCCAGCACTGCCTCCACAGCCCCTGGTGACCAGCCAAGCTGGGCTCAGCTCCGACGGCTCCTACATCCCTGCAGAAACACCAAGGCCTTCAGCAGCCACCTGCGCATGGCAGACCTCTTCCCTCCTGACCCACCACAGCAAGACCTCCCCTGTCCTCTGCCCTCGCAGGCTGGAGGTTACAACCTTGCAGCCCACCCCTGCATCGGTGCAATCGGAAACGGCTTATTTGGCTCCTTCCCTGGTTCAGCTCGCTTCTCCCTCAGCGTAATGACAGGCCCGTTCACAGCAGATGTAACACAAGCTGCAGAGACCATGAGTTGGGTCCGACCAGCACAGGCAGAGCAACAGAGCCTGGCCGGGACCTCCTGAGCCAGCAATTCAGCTGCAGACTGACGAGTATTTCATTTTCAAGCCTGCCCAGCCACCTCACTAACCTCCTGCTATTTCTTCTTCCCTCCTAACACCCCTTTCCCAGCACCAAGCTGTTGGCAGAACGATGCTTTCAGAAAGTCTCCGCTAAGACGCCGTGGCAGGGTGGGCGCTGCCAGCCCGTCGATCCCCCCGCTCCCCCGCACGATCACCTTCTCCAGCGGGAAGCCGTTGTAGCTGTTCAGCTGCCTGCACATCTCCGTCACAAAATGGCAAATCCACGTGTTGTCAGAAACGGCCGACAGCGTCTCCTGGAGGAACTGCGGGAGGAAGAGCTGTCAGCCGCAGGCGTCCTAACAAACCCGCTCCCAGCTAAGCGAGGAGCCTCAGCCGGGAGGGGCGAGAGCAGCGCAATAAATAAATCACGGGGGGCTTGCGACAGACATACCCAGAGCCCTGCCTGCACCGAGCGATCTCCATGGAAGGCTGCCCGGCCCTTTGGGCGGCAGGCTGCCCACCCCAGAGCAGATCCTGCCAGCACACCGCCGTTCCCCCCACTCCAGAACCATGCCCTTTTCCTTGGGGTCAGGTCTCTTCCAAGATAAGCTGCACCCAAGCAACACTGCCATCACCGGAGGAGCAGGATGAGCCCTGCCCGGTTTTAATTGCTTCTCCGTGCCCTATTTTAAGGCTCTCCAATTAAGTGGGGAGACACTCCTGGGACTGCTGTTCTCTGACCCACCAGCAAGCCCGAAAGCTCATTTTTAACTTTCCCTGCAGGAACTGCAAGTCACCCTCTGCGCTGACCTGCATCCCTGCTTCCGAAGCGACAAGACCCGGCAGCGTGACGACGAGCGACCGTCTCTGCCACCACGGTCAGGGTGGGCGAAGGCGAATACCTGCCTCTGCAGACCCAGCCCGTGCTGCTGTCCTGCACGCGAGGCCCTGGCGAGCCCAGCCGAGGGGAGCTCTGGAGCTGGTCGCCGCTCGCCCTCCCACCGCCCCATTGCCTGCCAGCACAGGGACCCTTACCAGCAGCAGCTTCTCTTCCCACTCCTTCTGGGACAGGGACTTCTCCGTGTTCTCTAGGAGAAAGCACATTTTTTACACTGGTTTTTCGTCCTCACTGTACATCACGCAGCAGGGCCAGACCGCTCTTCAAATGCTGCGTGTCCTGTACTTGACGCAGCAGGGCTAACCACATGAGACACAAGACCCCGGTAGGAATTAGCGGCACCAGGGCGATTAAAGTCCTTATTAAAATAGGAAATGGCACTTCTTCAGAGAGCTTCAAAGGTCATCAGGCATGTGGGCAGTACCCTGCCCTATTCTTGGTCACCCCCACGTGTCCGGGCACACGCAGTCCAGTTAGGAGAAGGTGATTCCAGCAGAATGTTTCTCCCGAGCAGAAACCCCTTCCTACCTTCTATGTGCTCCACCAAGAGAGGGACCTTCTTGCTCCAAAGCTGGTCCAGCGCGGGGTGGACGCTGTAATGCAATACGTTCAGCAGACGCAGGGCAGCCGTCCCCCGGCAGTCTCCTACGTACGGCTGTGAAGACACAACCTGAAAGTTTGGGGACAGAATAAAGGGCGTTAGCGAGGAGAAAGTCATTTCCAGCTTGCAAGAAAATATGAAACAAAGCACAGGAATGTAATATTGGGAAGCAGTTGATCTCCACACCTCAACAAAACTACAGCTTCCTCCTTTTGCTCCAGGTGTTGATACAGAAATGTCAGGAGAATCTCTCCTGGACTCATCCCTGGGCGGAGAGGAGCAAACCCCAGCCTCCCCGGAGCTGAGGAACAGATTCTCAAAGCCCCATAAGAACGGCTGGAGCTCTGCACTGCAGCACACCCCACTCACGCAGCTCTGGGTGTCTAAGCAGGAGGCTGAGCTTTCACAACCTGGATGGAGACGCTCCTGGGTGCGGAGGGGATGGGGGTGCACCCAGCCCAGGAGGTGCACAGCGGTTGTGCATACGGGCACCTTTGCCTGGAGCAGCGGGGCGAAACGGGGCATTCACCCTGCCTGTTTGCTGGGGCAGGCTCGGCACGGCACGGCGCAGCGCAAGCTGCCCCTTCTCTTAGTCCGTCTGGGACAGGGGAGGGAGGGCGCTTTCCTTGGACGCACCGGCAAGCAGAGAAAGGAAGAGCTCTGCCTCCAAGGCCACTCACCAGCAGTCTCGTCATTAGAGCATAAGGCGAAGGAAGATTTGCTACAAACAGAAGGGGAAAAAAAAAAAGCGTAAGACAGCATCTCCCACCGAGCGCCCATGAAGCCAGCCAGCGACTGCCTGGCTTGCAGACGAATCCCAGGCTCGCGCACCCCGGCGTCTGCTGGGGGAGGCTGGCACTGACCATTCAGGTCGTAACGGATAAGGGACGCGTTTTCTCCCTCCTCTTGCTTCTTCATGGCCAAATACATGAGGCTCTTGCAGAGCGGGGTCAGGGCGTTGGTGAACTGTATCGGGGTCACATACTCCAGGAGGTACGGCCACAGGACCTGCCGGGAGAAGGGCAGCACGGCACTCGCTCTGCCTGCTGGCACAGGGCACCCGGCAAGAGCCTGGCTGCGGGATGGAGACCCTCTGCCGGAGCATGGGACCAAGACAGAGAGGAGGGGGAGATGCCAGGTCAAAGGCCTCTTGCTGATGGGGAAAAGCCCCGAGTCCCCTCAGGCAGTGCTGTTGTGCAGGGAGGGAGGGGTCTCTGCTGCCTGCGCTCTATTCCAGCAGCACCAAAGCTCCAGCCCCAGGGTGTTCCCTTTCATCGAATCACAGGATCGTTTGGGTTGGAAGGAATCTTTAAAGGTCATCTAGTCCAACCCCCCTGCCACAAGCAGGGACGTCTTCAACCAGATCACGTTGCTCAGAGCCCCAGGCTCCAGGGATGGGGCATCGACCGCCTCTGGGCAGCCTGGGCCAGTGTCTCGCTGCCCTCGGAGTAAAACATTTCTTCCTTAGATCTAGTCTGAATCTCCACTCTTTCAGTCTAAAACCGTTGCCCCTTGTCCTGTCTCTACAGGCCCTGCTAAAACATCTCTCCCCATCTTTCTTACAAGTACTTTAAGTACTGAAAGGCTGCAATAAGGTCTCCCCGCAGCCTTCTCTTCTCCAGGCTGCACAACCCCAACTCTCTCATCCTGTCCTCACAGCAGAGGGGTTCCAGCCCTCGGACCATTTTTGTGGCCTCCTCTGGACCTGCTCCAACAGGTCCATGTCTGCCTTAAAGCGATGACTTCCAGCACCACTGCCTTGCTCCAGCCCCAGGGAAGCTCATGGGGAGAGTACACACAGGTCCTCGGGAGGACAGCTTCCCAAACCAAGCCCCTGCCCTGCTCTCAGAGGGATGGAATTGGTGGCAACAGCTTCTGCCAGGGTTGGGAGCGGTGACAACCCATCCCGCCTGGCACATGGGGCATCCTGCGCGTTGCATGGGCTGTGCCGAGGGCAGTGAGGGACCCCAGCGCACGGTGCACAGCTGGCGGCTCTGGGGCCAGCACCGACCGCCCCAGAGGCGGAGATGACTGTGCAGACTCACGTTGTTCATCCTGTCAACAGTCGTGCTAAGGAGAAAGAGCGTATTGACGCTGATGCTCTGGACGCTGTCACTAGTGAGGTCATCGGCGTCCAGTGGCGGCTTTTTGGGCTGCTGGAGGAGAGGGAAAGCGCAGGTCAGCATGGATGCTGCGGCAGCGCCGGGGGCAGCTCTGCGTGAGTCCCTTAGCAAACGTGCTTCCCAAGCCATTGAGACAGCACGCCTGGCAAACATCGTGCTGAAAGGAACGGGCAGAACCCGAAAGCCTCCTGGTTCATGGCCCATCTCCAGCACATGCTCCAGCTCTACCCATGGAGCTCACAGGGGCTGCAGAGCTCCTGCAGCCCAAACCATTGCCCCTGCTCCTCTTTGAGGGGGAAAGGGATGATCCGAGCCCCAGGGTGCTTTTAGTCGTGCCCATGTCTCCGCAGCCCAGCTGGACAAGTAGGGCTGGAGGCAGCCAAGCCCCCATGTAAGGGAGCTATTCCCCACCGAGAAGGCACCAGCCTGACCCAGCCTGGCTACGCGGGGGACACGGAGCCGGCAGGAGGTGGAGGTCCTGGCAGTGCAGCCCCCGAGTCCTGGCTGGTGTCCTTTGGATGCAGGGACAGCTGTCCCAACAGCGTCTCTCCCGCTCCTGAGGTTCGCCCCTGCTCCCCCTCACTCCAGAAGGAGGAACCACAACATGCCATCAGGGGAAAGATGGGGAGGAAGCTGCAGCGGTGCTGCGTGAGGGCTGGGGCAGTGGGAACGGCAAGGGGGACAACCTGAGGGTCTGAGGCGGGGAGCCTGCACGGGGACAGGACTGTGGGGGTATAGTTGGTTTGGATGCTTTGGTCCCAGAGCAAGGGCTGCCCTAGGGAAGGATCAGGGCCAAGAGGCCGCAGGTAAAGCGAAGCAAAGCACGCAGGGTTCTGCCAGCTGCACCACTCCGCTGGGAACAGCGGTGGCCAGAGGCTGGATGGGAGAGCTCTGCACCTGCAGACCTGGGCACTGGGATGTCTCCCCCACAGGTCTGCCTAAATCAGTGCTGCAGGGAGCCAGAGGCGTGCACAGCTACGGGCAGGGACTTGCCCCGTCCCACCTGGGCGCCTCTCCTTAAGAGTTTTACCCACACTGGATGTGCTTACCGCATCCGAGGGAAGGGCGCACTGGCGGACGAGGAATTCCATCATCGCCTCCCCGCCGGGCTGCTCCAGGTAGCCGTGGTGAGCCATGGCACTGATCACCTGCACCACAGCCCGCTTCACCTGCGTGGGCAGAGCAGCGGCACCAGCATCAGTGTGGGGCGGAGGGGAGAAGCTGCGAGCCGGGGGTCTGCCTGCTACAGGCTCCTCCTCACAGCTGCCCTTTGCCGCCGCCTCCTCCTCCCCGGTAGCGGGGAATGTTTTTACGGGTCTTACATACAGCCCTTCAACTGGGTTTGGGCTCTGCCAGCAGCAGCCGGGCACCGCACAGGACGGCGGGGTGTGCTGCCGCTGCTCACGTCCACGGGGCTGTCCGGAGGGGAGCGGACAGGAGCCCACAGCCACACCACCCCCTGCAGTTAAGCCTGGCAAAGCAAAGTTTGTGTTTTGCAAGCGGGACGCACCCTGTGAGCGTGCGAGCTGAGTCACTGGCAGCCTGGTGCTCCTGGCAGCGCCGTGCGTTTTCTTTACAGGCAGCACTCCAGGCAGGGCCACGCTTCACAGCGGCAATACTCCCTGCTAGGCAGGGCTGCCTACATTCAGACGGGCTCTTTGCACAGGGCACAGACAGAAAATGAGTCCCCGTGTGCTCCCCCGTTACTGGGAGGGAGTCTTCTGGGAATGTTGGCAGAACTGCCAAAACCCCAGCCAGGAGGGAGATGAGCAACGGGAGGCGGTGGAGGACAGCCGGGCTGGCAGAGGTGGGGGCACGGCTGTGCAGGGCCCCTGAAATAACCCCCCACCCCTGAAGTAGCCCCCAGAAGAGCAGAAGCTCAGCTTACCTTATTGTTGCTGTCTTGCAGAGTAAGTTTCATAGACGAAATAATAAAGGGCTTTTTAATCTCCATTTGTGAGGCTGGAAAAAAAAAAAGACAGACTCTGAAGCTCAGTGAGGCTCTTGAGCTGCCAAGGACAGAGCTGCTGATCCCGAACATCCTCCCTTCCCCAAGAGGGAGGGCTTTTTGTCCCTTGCCCCCTTCCCAGCTGGCCAAGCTGCCAGACTGGGTTCCTTCTCCCCTGGCCCTGCAGCCAAGGTGGACTTGCCTCCTCATCCCACTCATCCCAGGTCCCAGCAGGGGAATGAGGGGACTCATGGAAAGCGACCCATCGGAGGAAGGAGAAAGTCTGCCTGGAGCCCCTCCACACCTTCCTGCTTCAAGACCCCGACAGGGACCATGGCCAGCTGGGTGGCAGCTGCCCCAGTACTCACGGGCGCTGTTGATGATCTGCCTCATGATGAGAAGCGTCCCCACACGGGTCCTCTCGTTGCTGCTCTCCAGCTTCGGGAGGAGGAAGGCCAGCACGCGGTCAGGGAACGAACAGGCTGCAGGAGCCAAACCAACCGTCACGGATGCGCATCGTCCCGGGGACGGCACACGGCGCAGAGGTTCGGGATGCAGGCACCGCATCCCCTACACAGGGACATCCCGCCCCGTATATCCCCAACGTGCCATCGGGGACTGCGTGCCTGCTACGTGCGGCAGGGCTTTGCCTGCTGCATCAAACCGCGTGGAGTTTGGGAAGCACCGCTCCTCCTCTCCCGGCCGTGCGGGGCAGGCAGCTCCCCGGGGAAGCAGCCCGCTGCCGTGCCACCCCGCGAGCCAGGCTAACCGGCCCATCCTGCTCTTCGCATCCAGACCTGAGCTTTTCTCGGGCGCTTTCAGCAAATTTCCTGCGCTCTCTAGGGAGCTGAAGGAGTTTAAATTATACCTTCCAACAAGTGCTGCCCCGTCTGTCAAAACATTTTGATTGTTAAAAATAAAACCAGTCTATGGATGCTGAAATTGGAGCAACACTCGTGGGCATTCGAGAAGCATGTTTGGGGAGGGACGGGCTGCTCCGAGGCAGGGTAGCCTGAAGATTGCTCAGGCAGAGGCAGCTCGGCTGCAGGTTTGCCTTTGTGAACGCTAGCAGGAAAGGGTCATCACCCAACCGCGACTCAGCGGCAGCTTGTCACACCACTGCTCTTTTTCTGGCAATTGCACAGGAATTGCCACAGCCGTTCGGTGGGGAGAGCCAAAATTAGGGGAGACCAGGCTCCGGGCAGAGCTCCACGCACAGGCTGGGAACATATAAGCTGTAGGTCAGCCCACATCTCCTGCTCAGTCCAACCGTAGGGGACCCCGCTGTGCTTTGAACGCCTGCAGTAACCCGGGATAACAACTGCATTAGCTGTACACAAGATACAGCAACAAGGAGCACGGATGAGCAGGATACCCCCAAAGTCAAACCACATATACTGCCCCTGACCACAGGTGTGGCATGCTGCAGAACCTGGCTCCTGGAGAGGTCTCAGCGGGCTGGTGCAGCTCAAAAGGCTTTGAAGAAGCCTTTGAAACCAAGCCATGCGCCTTTGGGCAGATCCCTGGAAGGGGATGGTCAGGCCTGCGCCAGCAGCGAGCTCCAGGGGAGCGGCGTTGGCCCCATGCTCTTCCTCAAAGAGCTCCAGCGAGAGACGCTCTCCCTGGACACCAGCCTTTAGGGACACGCAAAGCTACTGCCGCCTTCTGCAAGCCTGAAGCCACGGGCTAGAGCCAGGACAGAAACCGCCACCCTCCCCTCCCTCCCCTCTCCCCACACGGCTAAGAGATGTCTGAGATATCCCCCAAGCCCAGCTGAGACCAGGGGGAACAAACCCCTCCGTTCACCACGCACAACTCCTTGGAGAGGACCACGGAACACCGGGAAAAACCCCAGCCGCAGCGCAGCACGCGCACCCCTCTCCAAGGCTCAGCAGGCTTCGGGACAGCCGCGCCACGTCGTCCCTTACCCAGGACGGTGAAGCAGCGAAGAACCTCAGTGTGATTTTTAACAGTCAGTGGGACAGATGGATCTGCAGGAGCACAAATCTGTTGGAGAAATAGCTGCGGTCAGGGGTGTTACCCAGAACGGGCGCTGGCAGGCTGCAGACCCAGCCCTGGAGAGGCAGAGACGTGCTCGGCACAGGCACGGTGCTGAGATTCGGGACAGACAAAGCCCTGGGCCGGTGGGTGACAGCATCCCACGACAAGGATGCCCAGAGCGGTGTTTTCTGCCCGCTGCTGCCCGAGCAGAGCTCTGCCTGTGCTCGCAGCAGGTTAAGTCATCTCAGGGAGGCCACTTGAGAACGAGGGGCCTTGCTCAGGAGCTGCAAGCCCCTCCGTTGTTTAAACGTGCCCCACCACCCAGCCGGGACTGCTGGCTGCCTCCTCTGGAACCTCTTCAAAATGAGTCAACCTTCCCGGGTGCTATCAAAATAATTCAGGCTCTTAATTCAATTTACGTTGCAGCAAGGACGGCATGCATCTGCTTACTCTGGTCTGCCAAAAAGGCACTTCAGTCTGCAAGTGAGCCAGAGCTGCTGCGGGAGGCCAGCCGCATCCCGCGGCCCCAGAGCTGCCCCTCTGCAGCCACGAGCAGCTCTTGCCTGTCAAAGCCCATCGTCAAGAAGCACTTCCTACAAATGGAACTTGTGTTCGGTTGTTTACTTTGGGTAAAGTGTGTATTTTAAAGGACAGCCTCTCTGCTGGACACTTCCAAGACTCGGAGACAGTTAAGTATTTAAAAAAAAGGTTCAGACCTGTTTTCAGCCCCAGGAGCATGATTTTGAGAGTTTAGTAATAAAACAGACCCCGCAGCCCTGCGGCTGAAGAGCAGCTGAGGAGGAGCCGAGGCTCGGCAGCCTGAGGAGGGCTCCTGCACAGTCATTGCTCCGTGGCGAGTCAATGCCCTCATTTATTCTCAAAGAGCAAACTTTTTAAAAGGTCCATTGATTTTGAGGCGTTTGTTTTCAATCTACTGCATAACTGTGCAGCCAGAGCTGCTCTCACTTCAGACAACTTGACTGTGCATGTGACTCCTTGGATATATCAGATACCAGAGCAGCAGAGAAGCTGAGAGCCTCCGAGGGGCGTGACCAGGGGACAGAAAAGCCGAGCAGGCTGCACGCCCTGATCTCGGGCTGATCCAGGGGAAGCCTTGAGCCCCGCGGACGGAGCTTACGGCCAGGCTCCAGCGTTACACCTCACCCGAAGCCCACCCTCCCAAGGGCGGCTGCTCTCTGCCCAGCCCTTACCTGGGGGTGCAGGGTGCCCAGGAGAGAGTCCAGCTGCACATCAAGGCTGCGGCTGCCAATGTTGACAGAAGCTTCCAGGATCTGGCAGAGGCTCTGCTCAGCAAGAGACCAGGTTGCAGTTAGCATCAGGAAAACACTTGGGCTCCAGAGGATCGTGACCCCTCTGCTATGCCAGCCCAAGGGGAGGGACTGCAGGCAAGAGCAGGGATCATGAACCCTTCTTCCATAACCCGTCTTTGCTTGGGCGAAGAGAGCTGCCTCTTCCCCCGATGCCACGGCAGGAGGCCATGAAGAGGCACGCTGGCCACTGCGAGCCACAGCTGCGTGCACGGTGAGAACGAGGCACACGGCAGAGTGCCCGGAGATGGCAGCGGAGACGGGCTGCAGCCCACTCCACCCTCCCAGATCACTGGGCACAACCACCTGAGGCTTGGACTCAGTAGCAAGAGGGATCACGATGCAGAGAGAGGGAATCTCACGTGGAAAGGCAGTGGCAGCCCAGCCCAGCTGGGCGGAGGCATGGCATGAGCTGCACGACACCATCAGTAAGTTAAGGACTGAGACCACTTTGCGGCTGCCACTTTCCCATGCAGCCGCACGCTGCTCTCTGCGACGGGCAGAGCCGCTGCTCAGCATCCCTCCTGCGTTCACGGATGGCTGTCAGTGCCGCTGAATCACAGCCCAACCCACGGCAGCAGGCAGAGGTACGCTACCCACCCTACACCCCAGCAAGGCTCCCAGTCAATAGGGTTGGGGACAGGTCCTCGGCCAGCGACACCAGCGCTCAGAGCCGCTTACCTTGGATATGTAGAAGGCCTCCGTGTGCTTCTTGTAGAGGGCGAGGATGCCTGGAATCAGCTTAGGGAGCTGCTCCTCCAGCTTTTCACTGGGCATCAGGTAACTCATAGGTCCCATAGCCTCCACCACGGCCAGTCTCAGCTGCAGGGAGAGATCGTGCATCAAAAGTGTGGCCCAGACCCCAGACAGACAGGCCTGCCACAGCATCGCTCCACTGCTACGGAGCTGCTCTTCCTGATGCTTCCAGGAGCCTCTGAGCAGAGGCAGGGACAGCATTTCGCCTGGCTTTGCCAGTCTGAGTGCAAGGGGTGCTCAGCAGAGAAGGGGGACGCCTAAGTATGTCACCCATGCCTACAGAGGACAAAACCTGGCCGGCCAGCTCCCAGCTGTGCCATATGCCCAGACTGTCCCCCAAAGGGCTGCAGAAGCACCCCATGCTCTGCTTTCCAGCAACGGGGAGCAAGCGACCCGTTCTGCACGCGTTACGTATGGGACACGAGGACAGAAGGAACCGAGCAGAGCTGCAGGGCACAAGGAGAAAGCATCCAGCCCTAAATCAGAGCTTGCTCTTCTGGGGGCCACGTCCTTACGGAAGGGCACAGCTGAGATGCTGCAAGGCAGACGTCAGACTAACAGCCCCCCAACTCCACACCCAGGGAGGTCCCGCCATGGCCCCCGTCCCCCCACCTTGGCTTCCCGGTGCTGCAGCCAGCTGTTGAAGAGCACTTCGTATGCACTGAAGATCTCGTTTGAGAAGGTGTCCTTCCTGACCGTGGGGTCCGGGGCCTTGTCCAAGTTTGCCAAGTACTCCTGGATGCTCTCGCTGAAGTGCTGCAGAGCTACGAGACAGATCGCGTAATTAGATTTTTCCACACATACAAGAGAATGTTTGTTTTAGCCCCTCCAGAAAGCAGATGGTTGATGTGCTGTTTCACTGGGCAGCATCTCAAGGGATAGCAGATGCACCAGGACTCTCCCTGGCAGGCTGAGAGACTTCCCGAGGGGTGCCCTGGCTACGAGGGATCCTGGCAGGCAGCCACACCAGAGATACATGCTGCTTTCTGCTTCCCGGGCCAGGGTTGAAACAACCAGCTCCAGAGACCCAGCTCTGCTGACCCACAGGAGCCTGGATTTGGCACGTGGGTTATCTCTACACATTCGTTCGCAGCGAGGGCGGCCAAGAATTACAGCCTCGCAGCCACAGGCAAGCCAGCACACCACACCTCAACGAGTTCGTCTGGTCCCTGGGCCAGCAAGCGCTGCGTGTGAGCACATGTTATTTCTCCTCTTGCGAACTGGACCGGTGACGCGAGCACGTTTGCATAAAGGCACGCGTCCTGGCTCAGACGCAAGGCTCAGCTAGAGACCGCTGACCGCAGCAGATACCCACCTTCCATCCCCTCCGCCGAGGATGCCTTTGCCACGGCTTTATGGGGTTCCCCAAGGCTTTACAGAGTTCCTGGGGCAGCCGAGGGATCACCTAACACCAGGAGCAGGTCTCGGCCGGCAGCTCCCGAGGGCTGCAAACACTCCTCTAGTTTTACTTTGGGAGTTATCCAATAGTGGGACGCACTGAAAAGGCTCCCAGCTTCAGGAGCTCCCGACGGGACGTTGTCCGGATGCTCGGCACGAAGCTCCCCAGGCTGAGCCCCGTGCTGCTGCTGAACACAGATGTGGCAGGCAGGCTGCCGGTGCTCCGGGCAGGTTTGCCCAAGCAAGCGTCCCCGTACCGGCCTTTCACAGGCAGTCCCGGGAAGCGCCGCTCGCTGCAAGCTCTGCCCGGCTGCCCCGTCCGACCCGCAGCCCCAGCACACCCATCTGCCCGTCCCTCAGCTCCTTCCAGCCCCGTCCCGGGACCCCCAGGCACCGGAGCGCGCATGTACGGACCCCGCTTTCGCCCCACGTGCTGCCGGGGACACACATGTGCTCCCTTCCTTAATCCATTAACGCACAGCAAGGCTCTCCTAGCTTCCTCACCCTTCGCTAGCCATTACTTAACGAAGGAAGGAGCCTGGGGCTTGCAGAGCCGGTGTCGTGCTGCCGACCTGGCCAGGTCCAGAGCCCCAGCTGCCGGCATCACCAAGCACCAGAGCGGGACCCTTGAGGGGTGAGGCTGAGGCAAGGGGAGAGGAGAAGGATCACAGCCTGCCCGAGGGCAGAGGCACCCTGGAGCTCACCGGGTCCAAGCAGGGCCACCCGGAGCAGCCTGCCCAGGGTGAGCTCATCGGCCCCTCTCCTGCTAGAAAAGGACGGCTCCTGCGGACGGTCCTAGAGCAGCACCCATGGGATACCCGTGGCACTGAGCCATCCCTCCCCGGGCACGGCAGCCCCGCTCCTGCCAGAAAGTCGCTCAGCAGGAGCCTGCTCAGCTCCTCCGGGGAGGGAGGCCTCGCAAGCCACATCCCGCACCAATGGGGTGAAGAAAAAGAATGTTGCGATGCCCTGGCACCCTGGGCAGGAGGTTTCCCACAGTAAGATTGTGGCAGAAGATGGAAAACAGAAGGAAACAAGCGGCTGGCCCCGCGTCGCAGCAAGATGTGATGGAGAAGCACAGCGTTTCCGGCACAACCACCACCCGGTGCCCGCGCTATCAGCTGGGACTCCAGAGCCCGGTCATGCCCGATTCCTCATGCCCACGGGACCCCATGCCAGTGGGATGGAGAGGCTGACACGGCCCCCGAGGATGTGAGATGACACGAGGGCACGCCAGCTCTCCGCGCCCCCGCACAAGCTCGATGCACCCACGATATCACACCCTGAGGAAGAAGCAGGGTCCTGCAGGAAGAGGAGGAGGAGGAGAGGAGGGGTCCTGAGAGAAGAGGCCAGGACCTTGCCCGCCCCATGGAGCCGCACACCGAGGCTGATGCAGCAGGGGTTGCACAGCCTCCGCTCCCTCCTTGCCTACGGCAGTTGTTTATTTTCAGCCCAGTAGGATCAGAGATGCTGAGTCACTCCGTGCCCTCGTACCAAAGCCAGATCATTTCAATCACATGCCTCCTCACCCTCGCCGCAACCCAGCCGGCAGCCCGCAAGAAAGACGTACTGCAAGCAGTGTCCTGCCTGCCAGAAGAGACCGCTGCCCTGGTCTGCTGCTGTCCTTAATGGGGTGCCAGAACCCCCCCAACCTGCTCCCCACGGCTCAGACAGATGGGAAGGGCTCGGAGGGGACACAGGGATGATGGACCACCAGCGCAAGGGTCCGATGCTGCATAGTGGAGCTTGTGCTGCTGAGAAACCATCCATGGCAGGGAGGGTCTGGCTGCTCTTTGGGCAGAAACTGTGAATTCCCATCGAATTGCCTGCCTCGGAGGGGCCAGGAAGGTCCCCAGCTCACCCCCGTTACACCCAGTGCCTTTCTGGAGCGGGGAACGAAATCTAGACGCCATCTTCATCCCCAGGCTGGAGTCAAAACACCCTTGCTTAGGTTGAGTCCTCCTAAAGTTTCTGTGACAAGTTTGGCTTGATAAAAGTGAACAAGTCTAGCCAAAAACATCACCTAAAAGTCCTCCCCTGGCTTAAAGCCAGGCAGATGTGAGGGCAACGGGCAATGCTAGGTCTGGCTTTACTTTTTTTTTTTTTTTTAATATATATAAAAGCTTGCAGCCATGAGCCCGGGGAAAATAGCTACTCCAGCCAGCAAGGTTTTAGGATGCAGCTGGGAAGCTCATTCCCTTCCCTACAGCAGGGCCGCTGAGGGCAGCACCACTCCCAAGTCAGAAAGCAGTACCTTGCTGACTCCTCCGGAGCGGTAAAACCAGGATCACGTCCCCAGATCCACCCCGCATTCAGCCCAGATCGAGCTCTGTGTAACTATCCAGCAGTCCGGTCCCTCCTTGTCCCTGCCCCTCAGCACCGGGCCACCCCGGCACAGCAAAACCACCCCAAAAAGACCTGCCCGCACCGCACGGTCGTGCTAACTCCAGAGTTACCTCACCTGCCCTTCAGCTACTGAAAACTTTGGCAAAAAATTATATAGAAGCCATATGGAGCCAGAAATCCAGCATGCTGGCAGGCGACATCTTCCGAGTTTTGCAGGCAGCTGAACCCCGCTGGCAGCAGGCAGCTGCTAGGGACGGGCCATCCCCCCCTGGCAGCCCAATATCCACACCGCAGCCTCCCCGTGCTGTCAGGAGGGCCCGGGGAGGCACGTCCACCCCTGCCCCAGCCCTCAGCCCGGTCTTCCGCACGCTCCGAGGTCAGCGGTGTACAGGAGCGGTCGCGAGGGGCTGACCGTGGGCGGGCAGGGGTTCTGGGATCAGGCAGGATCTGCTCCAGACCCACACGGGGCTGCTTAAAGATGCTCATCCCCCCGCGGTCCCCAGCACCGGCAGCGCTTTGGAGATTTCATGTGCTTTAGGACATGAGTTAAGAGGTCGCAAGTACTCTGCAAGAGCAACAAACCGACCGTGCCTCGGCAGCAGCAGCTGTTTTGGAAGGAACACGCGCGGAGCCGGGACGTCACATTTCTCAGGACCAAGCAGGGAGAACGGGGAGCGGAAAGCTGAAAGAAGCGATTGCTGGAAGCGATGAAGGAGAAAGAGCTGCTGATGGCAGAAGGCTGCTCCAGAAAGAGCCACCCGAACCTCAGAACCGAGTTTTACCAGCCCCACGGGCCACGCTGCTCCTCCCCGCCGTGCCCGAGCAGAAGGTTCCCTTCTCTGCAGGGCCAGGCACCGCTGATAAGCCATCTCGGACAGGAAGAGCCACAGACCTCCCGTCTACAAACACGCAGCCTGCTATCTGCGATCGCCCGGGCTGCCAACACCAACAACCCCCGTGGCCAAACCCGCCCAGGGGCTTGGCTGTACTTGACTGAAGGAGGACATTCGTGTTCACGGTGATCGCCTGACCTTGGCTCTGGCTCCCTGAGAACGCGCCTGTACAGAAACAGCTTGAGAGCTGCACGTTCTTGCTTTGAGCTCAACATAACAGAAGAAGAGTTCTTAAGGTCGAAGCAGCCCTTCCTGTCCGACAGTGTAAGACTGTTACTGGACTGCAGCAGATCCCGGTAACGAGTTCAGACACAAACCTCATCGCTTCCAGGAGAAATAGGTGCTGCGGACGTAGTCCTACATCCACACCTGCCATTTACAGGGCTGCTCAGGAGGCTCCTGCTCACCCTATTCGTTCCTCAGCGCACAGAACCACAGCAGCATTCCCAGGCCTTGGGTGTAATTATCAGCATGAGATAAGAGCGACCGCCCCAGTGGCATGCTCCAGCAGCTCCCGCAGCATCTGTCAGAGCCCTTGAACCTGCACTCCCCGAGACCACCTTTTATTTTTGCCCAGCTTTGGAAAGAAAACCACAAATCCTGAGGATCCCCTGTGGGATATTAATAAGGCTGTCACATCGCACCCAGCTTCCTGCAATGAAGCTGCTCGGGGCTGCGCACCGTCCTGTGGTCCGAGATGCGGATGCCACCGCCCCGCGCTCGGGAGAGCATCTCACTGGTGAACAAACACAAAGCAACTCGGGCCAGGAGCCACACCAGGACGGGCCACCGTGCCCGGGTGAAGGTGGATCAGCTCCAGCTAGAGACTAAAGGACAGCCCAGCAGGCTGTTCGTCAGCTCTGCAAGTGCTGGTACTTCTGCAGCAAACCCCGCTGCACAAGCGGCGGCTTTCAGCAAGCGCAGGGCTGGAGGAGAGTGTCACGAGGAGGGAGCCCCGTGACATCCTGCCAGCCCACCAGAAGTGCCACATCCTGAAATCAGCTCATGGGCATTACAGAAGCAGCTTGGATGAGAGCTGGCCTGGCACCGGCGCTGCATCCCGGCCTCCTCACAATTCCTATCAAGGCTAACACTTGCGCTGTTGCAAGGTGCCAGGTTCGTGATCTTAATAAAGGGACAGCCTGGTTTATAAGAGGGTCTCAAGTAGCGCATCCCACCGGGCTGGTCACCTCGACCTGAGTTGGGACAGCTCTGGAGTATCCACATCCTCTTTGCCAGAGGAGAAAGCGAAGGGCAGCAGTACTGGGCTATGAAATGGGAGTGACAGGGATCAGCTAGGAGGTGGAGAAGGACTTTTGCTGGATCCCAGTGACCTCGAGCTGACAGCTGCCCATCCCTCCCCAGAGCCAGCCAGGTCCCCGTTCCCAGACATTCAGGAAAGGTCCATCCGAGCCAGCTCTCCAGCCCCCATCCACAGTCCCTCCTTTTCCAGGGAAAGGAAAAAGTCTCCCACAATGCACCTAAAAATCACTGCAGTCTCAGAAGATCCAGAAAAGCCTTACCGTAGCAGAAGACAGACTTCATGTGGTCCTGTTTGGCCATTGCCAGCATGGGCAGCATCGTCCCGAGGATAGAGTTGAGAAAAGGCACCATTCCGAACACTGGGAAGAAAGCAAGAGAGGCTCACTTGCAGCAAACACTCAAGTGCCGCTCGGCAGCTGCCCCACAGCCTGCGCTGGACGCAGACCCAGCAGGACAGCACGGGCGCCCAAAGAAACCCAGCTCGCTGCAGCCCAGCGTTCGCTGCCAGCCAGGAGCCCGGTTTTGCCACACAAGAGACACCGACAGCCCCGGGTGGGAGCCGGCCACCCCAGCCCGTGGCGGAGACAGCTCTAGCACAGCTCGCTCCTCCGAGCCTCTGGAGTTCACAACTCTTTCTGGAAGTCGGTGAGCTGCAGGCTACATCCCACTTGCTGCTGGCACCATCGGATCTTTCCGCAGCAAGACTTCTTTTCAGAAGTCCCATCCTAGAATTATCATTTTTAAACCCGGTCCTTCTGGGATGGCTGGAAACGAGAGCCCAGCAGAGAATTCTCTAAGGATGAGGGCCAGGCAGCTCCAATTCCTGCTGCTTTTAAGCAGCAAACATTTTAAAGAGATTCAGCTGAGCTGTGAAACCCACTTTTACAGGGACTCAGCTCCTCTGTGCTCTGGGAATTGCCAGGTATCTGCCAGGTACCACTGACAGTGCTCTGTCTTGCCACGCTGCTGTTTACTGCTTTTTCAGCGCATTTCGTCGCTAAGTTAATTCTGCAGAGCAAACACCCCAGTTGTTTAGCAGCATCAAGTCTAAGCTGTAAGGTCTCAGGAAGTTTGTTTTGAAGCGCGCTGGCTGGCTCAGCACGCACGACGCTGGGGAGGTGCCCCACTGCAGGGCTGGTCGGGTACAGCGTGAACTACAACGCCCAAAGCACACAACGCTTCCGCGGCTCTTCCCAACGCAGA
Organism: Morus bassanus; assembly: GCA_031468815.1. NCBI lineage: Eukaryota > Metazoa > Chordata > Aves > Suliformes > Sulidae > Morus > Morus bassanus. The sequence goes on from CM062567.1 coordinate 169,481,019, forward strand.
CCACCAGCCGTACGCAGAGGCGGCAGGTTGCCAACTCACCGTTTGACACCGAGAGGTTGGCAAACGTCTGCATGACGAAGTAGTGCGGCAGGATCCCCGGCTGAAACTTGGTGAGCACCTCCTCCATCACCTTGTTGATGAAGCGCTGCCCCACCGCAACAAGGACGCTGCTCGCGGCTTGCTGCCAGTCCCGGATCACCTCCTGACGCGGATGGAGGAAACCACGTCAGAACAGACACTGCGCCAGACACGCAGCCTCCCCAGGAGGTTGCTTCTGCTTCGCTTAGATGCCACACGTCGTGCCCGGCTCCAAACGCCACGAGGAATCGCACAGGGCAGGCTAAACAACAGGCCTAAGATTCAGACGTGATCTTTTCCCTGCATGGACCTGCGCTGCTCCTTCCTGCCCTAATACCCACCTGCCTGTCCAGGTCCTTTTCAGCATCCAAATTCTATTTAGCTGTGTATGCATGCTGTGCTGGAAGAAAACCGTCAGCCAAACCATCCTCACCTCTCCCCAGAGAGAGGAACATAGCCCGTCCCCTACTGCCACCATCCCAAGTCCAGAAGACGGTCTGCAATTAGCCCTGGCCTTCCACGAAAGGGGTCCCAGTAACTGCTGCCGCTGGGGCAGCCCCAGACCCGCAGCATTTACCGCGACGACGGCATCCGGGGCAGAAAGGGCCCGATCAAAAACAACAACAGGAGGAGCTGGAGCTTTCAGGTCATACCTTTGACTTGGTCATTTCATTAGACGCCAGGAAGATAACCACCTTCGCCGTGCTTTTGTCCAAGAGGGCAATGTTGTTCTTCACCACAGTTTCCATCGCCTTCAGGATGATCACGCGGTGAGGGTAGGCCAGCTGAAAAGGGAGGGAGAAAGCGGCCGGTCAGCCAAGCTGAGCACAGGCACGGCGGCTGCCCCGGGGCAAGCAAAACCTGCACGCCGCAGAGCTGCGAGACACCCGGCAGGGGACTGGCTAGCAGTGCCACCACGCAGCCTGCACAGGAAGAGGCAATGGCAACACTGAAAACTCAACCAGTTTTACTCCATTTCTCATCCACAACAGCATATTCTAGCCGTTTCGTGACCTGCACAACTCCAGTGCCTTGGACCAGACTTCTTAGCCAGCTGGTCCACCACTCTTCTAGCCCCGATCCTCCCCGGTATCTCCCTCGCTTGCTGACGGAGCCAATATCCCCAAGCCGCCAGGAAATATTTCTCATCCTGCTGACGTTCCCAGGACCGAGCAGAGCAGAGCCCTACCTTGTCGTGCTGACGGAGGTACTCATCACAGGAGTTGAGGATCTCCTCCGGCTCGGATTCCCCCAGGTAGCACAAGGCATTATAGATCTGCTCCTGGACTAGCAGGTCCTTATCTGTTGTGGCATCCATCAACGTCGTAGCAAGCCCTGAGCAAGACAGGCAAGTTGCAAAGATTCCGTATTCTCTGAACATCTCCTGGACTAACGAGAGCAGCAACAGAAGAGCCTCTGTGCCTTCTCATCCATCCTTCCATGAGCCACGTCCGCAGCTGAATTAAGCTTCACCAGCCCTTTTGTCTCCCGCTCAATGAGCACCTACCAAAACCCTTTCTCCTGGGCTCACCACCCAAGATAAATCATCTTTAACATGACGACACCCTGCTTGCGGCCCTTCCCCAAGGACTCATTCATCCTCATCCCCCAGGCTGGGCTGGATGCTTCCCCGTTTTTTTTACTGCAGACCCTACAGATACAGCTCAGCACCACGTCAGCCTCTGGGCCAAGGTGAACTTGGCTTTAAGGTTTCTCGCTGGAGCGAGGAGGAGGGGGGATTTATTACACTGGAGATTTTAGAGCAGGGCTGGGCAGCAGCACCAGGGGACGGGATCCGCGGTACAGCCGGGCACCGGCACTGTCTGAAGTGCCTGGGGGACCTGCACAGGGCTGACACGATGTGGGACATCCTTGAGGGTCAGGAGCTGGAGGAGCCCCGTGGCCCTCGTGGTCGTGCTGCTGAATCCCACCACCAGATGAGGCTCCACTGGGGTGAGCAGATGCTGCCAGTCTGGAGCTAATACCCAGCAAAGTCCTCCCCGCTACTCGCACCCCTCCGGCCACGCGAACCAGCTGCCACTTGGGAACAGCCCCGGGAGCACAGGCGATGACGGCAGCCCTTGTCCCAGCCCTGGGGCACCGACAGCAACGCGCCATCCCCAGGCACGACGCCCTCGCTTGCCCAAGGTTACGGGGCCCCAACGGGCGACCCGGCAGCGGGCAGAGGGACGGAGCCCACGCAGGTCCTGCCAGCGGTGAGCTGCTGCTGTGGCTGCAGCCCAGAGCTGCTCCCTCGCACCCATCAGCCAGCGACTCTGCTCCAAGAGCCTAATTGTTATTGTGGAGCAGCGTATTTCTCATTAGGGCCTTTGTCATAATAAGGTTAATTAGTTTCAGAGCAGGCCACGCAGTCCCACCCCACGGCTCACACCCAGCCCACAGCCAAAAGATGCCCCACTTTGGGGGTTTTCATTTTCCGAGGCAGGGGGTTGTGGAGACGTTTGCCACGCTGTCACGTTAAAGCCAACGTGACCTGGTGCTGCTGCTGAAGGTAATCCCTGCTCCCACCCCAAGCCACCCCTTCCCCGTGGCTTAGTTAAACCAGAAAATTCTTTATTGCCTTAAAAAAAAAAAAAAAAAAGAAGATAGATTCATTTCAAAGCTAGCTGGGATTAATTTAGGAAATGCACAAGGGTTTACACCAGTTTAAACACTTAGAGACTATTTAAGCTTATGCAATTTGCAGCAGAGACAAGGCCCGAGATTAATTTCTAGGGCAGGGAATTACTGTGCACGGAGAACTGCTCCCTCCTCCCGTCCCCGACCAGTACGTCTCTCCAGATGCTGCAGAGAGCTACAGCAGCCTGGGTCCAGCAGCTTCGCTGTTGGCTCCATCGCAGAGGGCCTGCCGAGGCAGAGCTGAGCTCCCCCAGGGCACCGGCAAGGCAATTCAGCCTTATTAGCGAGAGAGACTTCCCGCCTGGCTCCGGAAGCGGCGCAGAAAAGCTGTGCTGGAGCCGGGCAGAACGAGCAGCCCAAGGCGAAGCGGGGCTATGGCCAGAGGGAAGGAGACTCCCGCGGCAGGGTCAGTGCCCTGAAGCCCCTCGCCCGCCTCCCACCATGCTCCCGTACTCACGTTTTATCCGTGACTCCGTCATGCTCCGTGTTTTCAGCTTCCCCACCAGCAGAAGGCAGTTGGCAGCTTCCTCTGTCTCAAACCCGGGGATCACTGGGGAACCTATTTTTACACGCTGCCTTTACTTCCACAGAGAAGACTCTTTGGGGTGCTGGTGCGGGTCAGAAAGCCAACACCGGGCGCAGTGAGGTGGAGGAGATGGTCTACAGCAGCCACAGGGAAGGTGAAACACCAGTTCCTTGCAGGCAGATAATGCCCTGCCCCAGCTCTGGTTCCGAGAGGCCGGCAGACAGCAGGCGCTGCGCTTCCATCGGTCCCCAGGACCGTCCCTATAGAGGTCGGAGCCGGAGGGAGCGCATCCCGGGTTCTGCTCCGCGCCTTCCTTCGTGACCTGCGAACGAGAGAACATTTTACATCAGCAGAACAGACTTAAAAGCTAAACCACCCCACACCATTCCCTCTTGTGTTTTCGGGAGGAATTCGTGACCGCAGCCCTTCGGTTTGGCGAGCCCGAGGCGGGTGCCTGGTTATCCAGCCCCTGCGCGCTGCCGGAGGAGCCGAGGCCGCGCTCCAAATATTTGTCCCCAAAAGCATGCAGAAGAACGAGGGAGCGAAGTTTCCAGCGCCTGGCAAGGCCGGGAGCCCCGCCGCCGGGGCAGGGCTGGGCTCAGCTCCTTTAACCGACCACCGCCAGGCCAGGCAAGGACGCGTTTTCCCTAAAATAAGATTTGAGGGACGACGTTCAAGGCTTTCCCGGCTGTCCCAAGCCCGGCACTGCCCACCAAGCTTCCTCCACCCCGGTCAGGCCGGACAGCCGGCCAAGCCGCCCTGAAGGGCTCGTTCCCCGGCCGTGCCGCCGGCCTCACCACGGCACCCCGGCACCGCCACGGCACCCCGGCCTTCGAGAGAGCCATTCGCCTCCCCTGCGGAGCGGGGGGCCATGTCACGGAGGCGGAGGGAGGCAGGCGGTGCCCCCGTTTCCCTCGGGAAGACACGCAGCCGGGGATGGAAGCCGGTTGCCCGGGGGGGCGGGTCACGGCCGTCCCGGTTTCCCAGCGCTGAGGGCTCCGGTAACGGGTACCGGAGCTTCGCCCGCAGCTGGGGGGTCCCCGTGGGGGCTCCCCACGGGGGTCGGTGCCCCCCGGAGTGGGAAGGGGGGCGCCAGGAGCTCCCCGAGGGCGGGGGGGGGGCATAGGGCCGGGGCTCCCGCCGCTCCCCGGTGCCAGGGGAGGGTCTGGCGGATCCAGGCCCCGGAGACCCCCCGGGGAGGGGGGGGGGGGGGGGGGGGGCGGGCAGCGCCGGCTCCCCGCCACGCCGGGTGTCCGTCCGTCCCTGTGTCCATCCGTCCGTACTCCCCCCCCGGCCCTCCTCCCCTCCCCCGCTCCCCCCGGCCGCACTCACCGCGGCCGCCGCCGGACCGGGACCCGCTCGGCCCCCGGCGCCGCTTCCGGGTACGTCCGCCACGCCCCCTGCCACGCCCCCCTGCCACGCCCCACCCCAGGGCCCCGCCCCGCTGGGGCGCGCATGCGCACAAGCCGCGTGCCCGTGGGGGGCCGCCCACGCACCGTGGCCCCTCCCGTGCGTGTCCGTCCCTCCGTCTGTCCGTCCCCCGTGTGCCGGTGCGGGGCGCTCTCCCCCCACCCCACGCACCCGGCCCACACCGCGCCGGGGAGGATGGGGCAGTGATGGGGCCGTGGGGGTGGCCCGCAGCGGGGACCCCCACCCAGGGGCCTCCCACAGACAGGGACCCCCACCCAGCCCCATCCCCAGCTCCCACCCAGGCATGTCCCGCAGCAGGCGGACCCCCACCCAGGGGACTCCCACAGACAGGGACCCCCACCCAATCACCGCCCCTGGATCCCTCGGCGTCAGAGCGGGTTTGGGCTGGAAACCCTTTATTTCAGAAAGCACGTAGCAGCAGCCGAGCCCCCGGGGGTCACCAGTGGGGCAGCCCCACGGCGACAGGCAGGGAGCAGCAGCCCCCTCCCCAATCTCCCCCGCCCTATTCCAGCCTCATCCTGCAGCGGGAACGGCAGAGCTGTGCGAGGCGAGGGGGAACCTGCCCCACAGCACCCCAAATGTGCTTCACAAGCAGCGGGGCGCCCTGACGGGTGGGTCATCCCGGCAGCAGCCCCCAGTGGGTGACCTGGCCGCATGGGAGAGGCCGAAGGCAGCAGCCCCTCACCGTGACGGCTCCTCAGGGCACGGCGTCGAGCCCTGCGCCTCTTCCCGCTCCTCCTGCTCCCGCCGCCACCGCTCCTCTTCCTCCAGATCCAGGCGCTGCAGCTGCTGCTCCAGCTCCTCGGGGACCTTCACCTCCAGCAGGTTCTCCATCCCCGGGCCGGGCTCGTCCCCGATCAGCACCTTTTCCCAGGAGGGGGAGGAAGGCTCAGGGAGGGGTGACAGGCCGGTGGGATGCCCAGCCATCCCCTCCCCAGGACGCAGCGGGGAGCAGAGAGTGAGGAAGAGGCAGGACAGAGCCTTCGGAGCAGCTCTGCACCCCAGGACCTTCCTCCCCACCTGAATGAGCTTCTCGCAGGCAGCCAGCACGTCGGGCTCCCGCTCCCAGCGGTGCAGCTCCCGCAGGATCAGGTACGTCCCCTTCTCCCTCACGATGTGCCGGCCGGCCTTGGTGGCCGTGAGCTGCGAAGGAGACGGAGCAGCAGCGTGGGCACGGAGTCCGGTGACAGCAGCCGGTGAGGGCCGCTGCGGGGCAGGGCTTGGCGGGCCTCTCCGCTGCCCCTCGGGGGGGTGGGGGTGGTGGAACACCCACGGCATGGGGGGCTGCCACAGAGCCGCTCTGACCCCAGGAGGGGGGGCACAGTCCCCCAAGGTCTGGAGGGGGCTGGAGAGCCTGCCCGCAGGGAGGGGGGAATGCCGGCGGGCCCCTGCCTGGGGGTGCAGGGGAGTTCCTTGGCCCTTCTCACGCAGGATCGCAGCCTGGCTGGGGTGGGAAGGGGCTTCTGCAGGTCACTTGGTCCTTAAGCAGGGACACCCAGAGCCAGTTGCCCAGGACCCCAGAATCATCAAATCATTTAGGTTGGAAAAGACCCTTCAGGACCTCGAGTCCCTCCGCTAACCCAGCCCTGCCAAGCCCAGCACTACACCGTGTCCCTCAGCGCCACGTCCGCACGGCTTGGAAATACCCCCAGGGTTGGGGACTCCACCGCTGCCCCGGGCAGCCTGTCCCAGCGCTTGACAAGCCTTTCCGTGAAGAAATTGTTCCCAGTATCCAATCTAAACCTCCCCTGGCGCAGCTTGAGGCCATTTCCTCTTGTCTTATCGCTTGTTACTGGGAGAAGAGACCGACCCCCACCTCACCACAACCTCCTTTCAGGGAGCTGCAGAGAGCGATAAGGTCTCCCCTCAGCCTCCTCTTCTCCAGACCAAACCCCCCCAGCTCCCTCAGCCGCTCCCCATCACACTTGTGCTCCAGACCCTTCCCCAGCTCCATTGCCCTTCTCTGGACACGCTCCAGCACCTCCATGTCCTTCTTGTCCCGAGGGGCCCAACACTGAACACAGCATTCGAGGGGCGGCCTCACCAGTGCCGAGCACAGGGCACCGTCCCTGCCCTGCTCCTGCTGGCCACACTATCGCTGATACAAGTCAGGATGCTGTTGGCCTCCTTGGCCACCTGGGCACACTGATGGCTCTTATCAGCCGGCTGTCAGCCAGCACCCCCAGGGCCTTCTCCTCCGGGCAGCTTTCCAGCTGCTCTTCCCCAAGCCTGTAGCGTTGCACGGGGTTGTTGTGACCCAAGTGCAGGACCCGGCACTTGGCATTGTTAAACCTCACCCAGTTGAGCTTGGCCCATCGATCCAGTGATCCAGAGAACTGGATATTAAAAAGATATTACAGATGCCTGGATGGGTTTTGAGCATCCCCAAGGATGGAGACTCCACCACCTCCCCGGGCACCCTGTGCCAGGGCTCGGCACCCTCAGTGACAAGGTGTTTTCCAATATTCCAGTGTAACCTCCTGCATTCCAGTTTGCTCCCATGGCCTCTGGTCCTGGCAGTAGGCACCACTGGGAAGAGCCCAGTTCCTCTTTACTCCCTCGCTTCAGGTAGTTATGGACATCGATGCGATCTCCCAGAGCCGTCTCTTCTCCAGGCTAAGCAGAGGTTGTTGCCTGGGGCGTTCCTTCTCCTTGTTGAGCTCCACGAGGTCTGCATCGGCCCATCTCTCCAGGTCCTTCCGGACGCCAGCACAACTATCCAGTGTACCAGCCACTCCTCCCAGCTCAGTGTCATCTGCAAATGTGTCGCGGGTACACTCTGCCCCGTCATCCAGATCGTTAACGAAGATGTCGAACAGGACCGGACCCCGTGTCAGCCCCTGGGGCACACCACTGGTCACCGGCCACCAACTAGACTTTGTGCCTCCGACAACCACCCTCTGGGCCCATCCAGTTTTCAATCCACCTCACCACCTGCTCATGCAGCCCAGATGTCATCGCTTCCCGGTGCGGATCTCCTGGCTGACAGCACGTTCTGGGGCAGCCCTGAACACCTTTCTACCCCCTGGAGCTCCCGCCTGGGCTCTAGCCCTCAGCCCTGCCACAGTTAGCAGCAAAGGGACCCACCAGCATGATGGCTTCCAGCAGCATCTTCCGGATGTCGGGTTCTTCCTCTCGCTGCTTGTCCTGCGGCAGGTACTGCAGGTCCGCGGGCAGCCCTGGGGGAGAGGCAGCCTCAGGGGGAGGCAGAAGGCCAGCAGCCCCTAGACACCCGCTCTGACACCCACTTACTTTCCATCTCATCCTCAGGGAATTCCTCGGGGCCTGCTAGAGGCAGGAGGAGGAAGGGCAGAATGTCGACCTCCTCACTCAGCAGCCACTCGTGGTCCTCTGGGGACAGCCTAGGGTCAGAGGAGCCACCACAGCCCAGCCAGGGCCGCTGCGGTGGGGTGACCCCGGCCAGCAGTGCAGCCCCACCCAGCCACTCACCCACTCCCTGCACCAGTGGAACCGGGGAGGGAATTGGAACGGCAAAAGCAAGAAAAACTCATGGGTCAAGATGAAGGTAGCTCAGTAAGAGAAGGAAAAAAAAAACAAAACACAAAAAAAGCCCCAAGTGATGCAAAGGCACTGGTCCCTCCGCAGAACCAGATGCCCAGCCCGCCCCCACGCAACAGCTGCTTCGGCCCCCTCCCCGCTTTAGTGCTGACTGTAGCACCATACGGTGCAGGTCATCCCTCCGGTCCATGGGGGTCGGCTGTCCCACCTGTGTCGCCCCAACCCCCTGCCCACCCCCAGCCCACTCGCTGCTGAGAAACAGAGGAGCCCTTGACGCTGCATGAGCGCAGCTCAGCACCAGCTAAACCCGACCTGCGTCACCCGCGCTGGCTAAACCCAGCTGCGCTACCCGGCGCCGTGTCGGTCGCCACTCTGGAACACGGCGCCCCGTGGGTGCTATAAAGCGAACTCCGTCCCAGCCAGACGCAGCACCCCGAGCTGCCGGGTGGGCTGGCGGTGGGGGACAGCCGGTTGCAGCCCACGGCGAGGGTGGCTCGGCCTGGCAGCCGGTGCCCAGTGCGGGGCTCCGCAGCTCGGCCCGGGGATTCTCACCGTGCTCGAAGCAGCAGTTCCTGAGAGCCCCCACGATGCCCCGGCGATGGACGGCGGAGTCCTTGTACTGCGTGAAGGGCAGCAGCCGCTGCACCGAGCACCTGCGGGAGACACGGAGGGTGACACCGGGCCGGAGACCCCCGCCCCCAGCCCGGAGGTCGGCCCCCACCCCAGAGCCCTACCGGGAGCGGTCGAGAAGCCCGCGGCGGCCCTCGGGCAGCTGGCTGAGGTTGCAGAGGAGCGGGCCGAGCTGGGGCGGCGGCCGGGGCTCGCCGAGGGCCCGGAGGAGCGGCGCCATCCCGGGGCCGCGCTCCCGCAGCCCCCGCAGCACCCGCCGGGCCGCGCCGCGCTCCCGGCAGAGGTTGGCCAGCAGCCCGCAGGCCAGCCCGCCCGGCAGCAGCCCCAGCACGGCGGGGAGCGCGGCCAGCAGCGGCCCGCGGGCCGCCGGTTCGGCCGAGAGGTTCACCAGGCAGCCCAAGGCGCGGCGGGCCACCGGCGGGCTGGGCCCCGCCGCCAGCTCCAGCAGGGCCGACACGACCCCGGGCCGCTCCGCCAGCAGCCGCCGGCCCGCCGGCGCCCCCGAGAGCGCCAGCGCAGCCTCGGCCGCGCCCGCCCGCGCCGCCGGGCCCGCCGCCGGGGAGAGCAGCGCCGCCAGCTCCGCCGCCGCCTCAGCCTCCGCCGCCATGGCGGCCGCCATCTTGTGCGCGGCCGTCACCCCGCAACCAGCGGCGCTCCGCGGGGCGACGGGCGGGCGAGGGAGCCAATGAGCGCCGAGCGGGCAGGGGAAGCGCCAATCAGCTAACGAGGAGACGGTAAAGGGGGAGGGACCAGCGCGGAAAGGGGTTCTGGGAATGGAGGTCCGCCGGGCGCGGCGTGGCCACGCCTCCGCGGACCGCCCTCGAGTTGGCCACACCCCCTAGGCGTGAGGCGCCGCGGGGTCCTAGAGAGAGTGGGAGGGGATGGGTGTGCGGTGGGGTGGAGCCGGGTGTGCGTGGGTTGGGGGGGGGAAACCCGGGTGTGCGGAGGGGGGACACGACACCCAGGTGTGCGGGGGGGGGTGACGGGGAGGGACCCGGGTGTCCGGGGGACGGCTGCGGGGGGACCCCGGTGTCCGTGGGGGTCACGGCATGGGGCTGCCGTTTCCCCATGGCTCCTCACCGGCCGCGCCCCGGTAAGCCCACGCCTGACCGTGGTCAGTCCCACCATCCCGTTGTCGCCGCCACCCCCGCGGGCACCCGCCTCTTCCTCGGCGGGATGAAGGTGGGAGCGGCCCCGGCTCCCCCCGTCCCTCCGCCGGGGTCGGGACCTCCGGGTCGCTTGTCCCCTGCCACGGCGGCCCTCCGGCAGGTCTCGGGGTGGCCGAGCCCCCCGTGAGGGCCGGGGTCCCGGCGCTGACACCGGTGACAGTCCCGGTGTTATCCCGGTACGGTCCCGCTACGGTGCTGGTGCTGACCCCAGGGCGCTCCCGGTGCTGGTCCCGGAACGGTCCCGGGGCCGTCCCGAGGGCGGCGCTTCCCCCATCAGTTTCTGTTTCTCCGCTCGAGAAGTCTCTGGCCAAGAAATGCGGGAGACGCCCCTGGCCGCTCGCCTGGAGCCGTCCCGGCGCATCCCCGGAGCCGTCCCGGCGCATCCCCGGAGCCGTCCCGGCGCATCCCCGGAGCCGTCCCGGAGCATCCCCGGAGCCGTCCCGGCGCATCCCCGGAGCCGTCCCGGAGCATCCCCGGCGCATCCCCGGTACCTTTCCCGGAGGCTCCCCCAGTGCCGATCCCGGCCCTGCCCGGGCCGTCCCCGGTGCCGGCGGCAGCCCGGGCCCCCGCCGTGGGGTGGCCGTGCCCACGCGTGGCCCCAGGGTTGCCCCGGGGCAGGTGAGCGAGACCGGGGCCGGCCGGGACCGGGGAGGCAGCCGCCATCCCCGCACCCCCCGCTCCCACGGCAGCCCCGCGCCCTCCTTTCGGCTGCAGCCCCGGGGCCGCGCGTCCCTGTCCCCGCGTGGGCCGATGCGACGCCGCGCACCCCCGTCCCGCCGGGGCCTCTCCCCACGCCGCGCCCGGTCCCGGAGCCCGAGGCGGTGGCGGTCGGTCAGCCCCGAGGGGAACTGGGATGCCCGGTACGACGGCTGGCCGTCCCCTGAGCCGGGGTACAGCGGGGACCCCCCCGACCTCCTGGGCAGCCTGGAGCGGCTCTGCGACAGCAGCCCCCGGCAGCTCCTGCCCTTCCTGCGGGACCACGCGTCGGAGCTGGGCCAGCTGCTGGCTCGCCGGGACCTGAGCCCGGCCCAGGTGTACGCGCTGCTGCGGGCCCTCGGGGCCGCGCTGGAGCAGGGGGGGCCGCGGCAGCCCCCCACGTCCCTCCTGGCCCTGCTGCTGACCCGGGATTTCATCCTGGGGGACCTGCTGAGATTCATCACTGAGCTGGACACCTTCCAGTGCCGGGACGGACAGGTCTCCCAGGAGGTGGTGGGTGTCACGGTGGCCACTCTCCACCGCCTGCTGACTGCCTGCCCCAGCCATGTGCGGACACTGCTCTGCTACCCCGTCGACCTCCTCTTCTGCACCGTGCAGCGGCTCCAGGGCCGTGGCTACCAGTTCTCCTGGCTCATCCAGCAGCGCCTGCACGACACCAAGCGCCGGGTGGATGTGGCTTTCCCCCACCGCCACCGTCCCGCCGGCGCCTGGCGGGATGACTTCCGCGAGGTGCCGGTGATCCCCGCGCCCGAGGAGCTCTTTGGGGAAGCGGAGGGCCGGCTGCGCCCCAATCCCCGGCGCGGGGCGCATGAGAGCGCCACAGCCTACCTGGACCTGCATTTCCGACTGCTGCGGGAGGATTTCCTCAAGCCGCTGCGGGATGGCATCGCGGCGGCGTTCTCTCTCGACGGCGACAACAGGACGGCGCTCAGCCTCTACCGGGGGGTGCAGCTCCACACCGTGGCTGCCACACCGGCCGGTTCCATCTACCTGGCCCGTTTCCCACGCCGCAACGGCCCGGCTGCCGCTGAGTGCCTGAAGAGTGGCTCCCTCACCTGCCTCCTCTCCGAGGACTGCAGCCATGTGCTCTTCGGAGTGGTGGCCGGGGTGCAGAAGGGGTGGGCGGCCCACCGCAACTGCGTCTGGCTGCACATCCAGACCTACAGCCACCAGGAGCTCCTCGCCCACCTAGGGAGAACCACCTTCACCATGGTGGAGTCCCCAGCCTTCTTCGAGGCGTACAGGCATGTGCTGGAGGGGCTGCAGGAGCTGAGCGCCACCGCTGTGCCCTTCAGCCGTTACCTGGTGCACTGCAAGTCTAGCATCCGCCGCCCTGCGCACCTCGGCGCTGACAGGCTCTTCAACCTCACGCCGCTGCTGCCGGCCGGCGTGGAGAAGGTGGGTCACGGTGGGGACCCCGCTGGCAGTGCAGGGCTTGCAGGACTCCCCCCCCAGGGAGATGCTGGCTGCACTTAACCATGGCCGCAGCTGGTAGAGCCCGGCCAGGGTGCAACGCCGCAGGTGCCCCATCGCTGCTCTCGGTTTCAGGGAGAGGAGCCGGCGGTGGACCTCTCTGCTGTGAGCCTGGAGGACCTGGAGATCTGGTCCCCGAAGATTTTCCCCCACTTGGATGAGTCTCAGCTCGCAGCCATCCGGCTGGCACTGAGCAGGGAGTTTGTGCTCATCCAGGGCCCCCCCGGCACGGGTAGGCGCTGGCACCAGCACCCCGGTGCTGCCCCTGCACTGTCCCTGCTGGGCGTCTGCGGGGGCACAGCGGGGCTCTCCCTGCCCCCAGCACATGCCGGCGCTTTTCTCCCCAGGCAAAACCTTCATTGGACTCAAGATCACGGAGCTGCTGCTGCAGAACCAGGGCGGGGAGCCCTGGGAGGAGCAGCCGCCCCTCCTGGTGGTGTGCTACACCAACCACGCCCTTGACCAGTTCATGGAAGGTGCTGGTCCCAGCCCCGGCCCCAGTCCCCATCCCCACCCCACAGACCCCTCGTGCCTGGCGTGGGCTGAGCCAGCAGCGTGCCCATCCTGCAGGCAGCCTGATGCTCGTGGCTGCCTTCGCTGTTGCCCATCATACACTGGCTCCAGGTGGCTGGAGCCGGGCTCCCCGCGGGCCAGCACTGCCGCCACACCGGCACGCACTGGCCTGTGGCCTGGCACAGGCTGGTAGGGCAGTCGGGGGGCAGGGTGGGCATGGCCGTGGGGTCGGGGGTCAGGTAGGGCATGGCCATAGGGTTGTTGGGCACGGCCATGGGGTCAGGGAGCAGGTTGGGCATGGCCATGGGGTCATTAGGCACAGCCATGGGGGTTACTGGGCAAGTTGGGCACGGCTATGGTGTTGTTGGGCATGGCCATGGGGTTGTTGGGCAGGTTGGGCATGGCCACAGGGTTGTTGGGCACGGCCATGGGGTCACTGGCAAGTTGGGCATGGCCACAAGGTCGTTGGGCATGGCCATGGGGTCACTGGCCACGGCCATGGGGTCATTGGGAAGTTGGGCATGGCCATGGTGGTCGTTGGGCAAGTTGAGCGTGGCCATGGGGTTGGTGCCCAGGCTGCCAGCCTGCCCCTGTCCTCCCCCAGGCATCCTCCAGTTCCAGCCCTCCAAAGTGGTGCGCATCGGGGCAAAATGCCAAAGCGAGAAGGTGATGGGCTGCTCCTTGAAGGTGCTCCGGCAAAGACTGCTCTGCAGGCCATGGGTGGCCAGCGGCCGGCGGCAGTACCTGGAGGTATGGGGCTGGGCCCCTCTCCCCTGTGCTGACCTGGCAGCTCGCTGGCTGCGGGGGCTTGGCACATCCCGCTTTCACCTCGCCCCAGCGGTTCTTGGCCCCCCACCAGATGCAGAGCACCTTGCAGGACCAGGAGAGGAACATCGCTTTTTGCACGGAGCTGCTGGGGCTGCTCCGCCGCGGCATCCTCACCACCAGCGAGCTGGAGATAGAGATCGAGAGGGACGACCTGCTCTTCAAGGTGGGGGTGTGGGCAGCTGCCGCAGCCCTGCTGTCATGGTTTTAGCTGGGATAGTTGATTTTCTTCACTGTAGCTAGCATAGTGCTGTGTTTTAGACTTGGTATGTAAATAATGTTGATAACACCCTGGTGTTTTAGTTATTGCTGGGTAGTGTTTACACTAGTCAAGGACTTTTCCAGCTTCCCATGCTCTGCCAGATGCACAAGAAGCCGGGAGGGGAGGGGATACAACCAGGAGAGCTGATTCGAATTGGCCAAAGGGTATTCCATATCATGTGACGTCATGCCCAGTATATTAACTGGGGGAAATTGGCTGGGGGAGGCAGCGATCGCGGCTCGGGGACCGGCAGCGTCGGTCGGCGGGTGGTGAGCGGTTGCAGCACTTGTTTAGTTTTGGGTTTGTTTTTTTTTTGTTTTTTTTTCCCTCTTATTCCAGTGTTTCATCTCTCTCTCGCTCATTATTTTCCTTTTCATTATATTAGTATTATTGCTGTTTTATTCTAATTATTAAACTGTTCTTATCTCAACCCACGAGTTTTCTTACTTTGGCCCTTCCGATTCTCTCCCCCATCCCACAAGGGTGGGGGAGTGAGCGAGCGGCTGTGTGGTGCTTAGTTGCTGACCGGGGCTAAACCACAACACCTGCCCAGGGTCCAAGGCCCTGGGGGGGCCGAGCTCAGCCCCCCTGTCCCCCTCCCAGGGCGCCGTGCATCTGGACATGCTGCAGTGGCTGCAGGTGCAGCCCCCTGTGCCACCGGAGGACGGGAGCCCACGGCGAGGCCAGGACCATGCGGCAGGTGACCCTTGCTGCCACTTTCGGCCCCAGCCATGCTCACGGGGAGGATTTTGGGGACCCCCCACCCCAACTTTCATCGGGCACAGCGGGGTCAGCAGGAGCGACCCAGCAGGAGTGGGAGCCCCGGGGGGACCCCAGCCAGAGGTGGGGGCAGGCGTGGTGCTGCCCTGGGGACCAGGGAGGAGGAGGAGGGCTGTCCCCATCCCCAAGCCCCCAGGGATGCGGGCCGTCCCCCTCCCAGCAATGCCCGGTGGGGTGCTGCCACGGGGCCACCGCCAGCTGCCGCGGCTCTGCCCACAGGCACAGAGCGAGGGGCCGGGGGGCACCGGGGAGACCCCGGGGCAGAGGAGAGCTGGGAGCTGCGTGGGGACGAGCGGTGCCTGGATGAGGAGGAGGAGTTCGACCCCGCGGAGGCCGAGAGGAGACGAGCCCGGGAGAAGTTCGCCTACATCATCCCTGAGGAGGAAGAGGGGTACGGCCCTGTGCCCTCCAGCTGGCCGGGATCCTAGGGATGCGCTGGGGCTCGCCAGTGGTGGGGGCCCTGACGGCCGTGTCCGTCTGTCTGTCCCCAGCCCGCTGGACACCCAGCTGGCCTGCCAGCTGCAGGACATCGATGCCATGACCGACGGGGAGGTCAGGCGCCTGAGGAACCTCTGGCAGCTCCGGCTTGGCGACCGGTGGCGGCTCTACAGGTCTCACTGCCCTGTCACTCCGACGGCAGATCCCTGGGGAGGAGAGGCTGGCACCACAGCACCGGGGGTCCCTGTTCCCGTGTGCCGGTGCTCCGGGGCTGCTCCCCGCGGTGACCCTGTCCCATGCTGGTGGCAGGCGGTGGCTGAGCACCTACAGCGCGGCGCTGGAGGAGGCGCTGGCGAGGGAGCTGGAGGAGTACGAGCAGAGCGCGGCCAAGCTGGCCCAGCACCGGCTCCAGGAGGACCTGCAGATCCTCAGGCAGAGCCGTGTCATCGGGATGACGACCACAGGTCAGAGGGCCACCGCGCCGGGGCTGGGGCCAGTTACCGTGGTGGTGCTAGTGGCGGTGCCTGTATTAGTGCCAGTGCAATTTCTGGTGCTGGTGCTGGTGCTGCTTCCAGTGCCACTGTTGGTGCCAATGCTGGAGCCGGTGCCAATGCCAGTGCTGGTGGGGTTGCTGGTGATGGCGGTGCTAGAGCCGGTGCCTGTCCCCAAAGGGGCAGAAGGAGGCGGGCAAGGACCCTGGGGTGGAGGGACCGGGGGACGTCCCATGGGGCACAGTGGTCCCCACGTGTGGGCTGGACCCTGCTGGGGTGCCAGCTCCTTCACCCGGCTCGTCCCTGGCTCCAGGGGCTGCCAAGTACCGCAAGCTGCTGCAGAGCATCCAGCCCCAGACGGTGATCGTGGAGGAGGCTGCGGAGATCCTGGAGGCGCATGTCCTGACCTGCCTCACCGCCTCCTGCAAGCACCTCATCCTCATCGGGGACCACCAGCAGGTATGGCGCCCCGGCCCTGCGCCCCGGTGCCCATCGGTGCACCTCAGTGAGCCCAACCCCTTTTGCAGTTGAGACCCAAACCGGCTGATTACACCTTGGAGAAGAAATACTGCCTTGGCATCTCCCTCTTCCAGCGGATGATCGACAACCAGATCCCCTACGTGCAGCTGCTGTGCCAGGTGAGCCAGACCCCTTGCATGGGCACCACCACCTGCCTTGCGCCACGGTGCTGCCGCCATGGCTCAAGCCTCCACTGTGTCCCCGGCAGCACCGCATGCGCCCAGAGATCTCCCAGCTGCTCGTCCCCTTCTTCTACGAGGTGCTGAGGGACCACCCAGCCGTCAGCAGCTACGAGAGGATCAAGGTGGGGGAAAGACCACTGCAGGGCGGGTGTGAGGATGGGACCGGTCCCCTGACACCTGTGTCTCCCCCTGGGCAGGGCGTCGAGAGCAGTGTCTTCTTCATCCAGCACAAGGGGACCGAGGACCTCAGCGGCCACATTGGCAGCTACAGCAACCGCTCGGAGGCTGCCTTCCTCGTGCACCTCTGCAAATACCTGCTGGAGCAGGGCTACGCCAAGGGGCAGCTCACCGTCCTGACACCCTACAGCGGCCAGGTGGCCACCATCCGGCAGCTGCTGGCCAGGAGGGACATGGCCAAGGTGGCCGTCTGCACCGTGGATGACTTCCAAGGGAAGGAGAGCGACATCGTCCTGCTCTCGCTGGTGCGGAGCAACCTGGAGGGGCGGATTGGCTTCCTGGGGGACCGCCACCGTGTCTGCGTGGCTTTCTCCCGTGCCAGAAAGGGCTTCTACTGCATCGGTGACCTGGAGGGTATTGCGCGGGGCGCCGGCGGCTGGCTCTGGGCTGAGATCCTGGCCACTCTGAAGAGCAAGGGCCTGGTGGGGGACGGGCTGGCACTGACCTGCCAAAACCACCCCGAGGTGACGGTGACAGTGCGGGACGCCTCCGACTTCAGGCAAAGCCCCGAGGGCGGCTGCATGCACCGGTGCCGGATGCCGCTGCCCTGCGGCCACCCCTGCCCGCGGTACTGCCACCCGTGCGACCGCGAGCACCAGCGGGTGCGCTGCTGCCTGCCCTGCAGCCGGCCGCCCTGCAAGCGCGGCCACCCCTGCCCTAAGCTCTGCTGGGAGGAGTGTGGCCCCTGCCTCAAGAAGGTGGAGAAGGTCCTGCCCCGCTGCGGCCACCGGCAGCGCCTGCCGTGCCATGTGCCGGCTGAGCGCTGGCGCTGCCGGGAGCCCTGCCTGCGGCCCCTCGCCTGCGGACACCCCTGCCAGCGGTGCTGCGGGGATGACTGCAGTGGGGACAACTGTGGCAGGGATGACTGCAAAGGGGACGACTGCAAAGGGGACAACTGCGGTGGGGACGACTGCGGCGAGGTGGCGGCAAAGGTCCTGCTGTGCAACCAGCCTGCCCAAACCCAGAAGGAGCTGCCTGCTGCCTGCCAGGAGAGCAGCTGGCAGAGCCTGGAGTGAGGGCGTCCCTGCAGCTGGTCCCACTGGCGTTGCTCGGCTGGATCTGTGCCGGCTGCTGCTCCACGGTCCCCTGCCAGCGGCGCTGCTGGGGGGCTCCCTCCAGGCAGGAGCAGGGGGCTGCAGTGCTGCCGGCATGGTGCTGCCCACAGTCCTTCTCCCCGGCCATGCCAGGAGCCGTGCCCTCCCCAGTGCCTCCCCGGCTCTGTCCTGGATGCCACCTCCGCAAGGCCCCATTGATCCGAGATGGTCCCACGGCGATTCCCAACTCAATCCCGGCTGGTCCCATAGCAATTCCCAAGTCAATCCCAGCTGGTCCCACGGCGATGCCAAACTTGATGCCAGCTCACGACAATCCTCAACTTGATCCCGGCTGCGCCCACAGCAAGTCCCAGCTCGATCCTGGCCAGGACCTCAGCAATTCCCAATGTGATCCAGGCCAGAACTGCAGCAATTTCCAACTCTATCCTGGCTGGAGACATGGTGACACCCCAAACACCCCCATGCACCCCGGTGCCTTCAACTGCCACCAGCCTTGGGGATTTCTTGTATCCCCTTCGGTGGAGCAGAGGTGCCGTCACGGTACCGGCATGGGTGACACCGTATGGAGGGACAAAGCGTCCATCCCCCCCAGGCAGGTTTAGCCTTGCTGGGTTTGGCTGGATGCGGTTCTCCAGGCTGCTGCGGCAGAACCGGGGACCCCATTACCCCCCGCATCCCCCTTTAACCCCTGCCTCACTGTTTCTTTGCCGAGTAACTAAAGCCTGACCAAAGCCACCCTCACTTCTGCCTGTCGATCATTGCATCACAGCATCTGTGGTTCACCGGGCAGCTGAGCGGTCGCCTCTGGCTATCCCTGGCGAGCCTGTCCCCCTGGCGAGCGGGTGGTCCTGAGGGTCCCACGCTGCCACATCCGCAGCACGGGGCTCCCAGCAGCTCTGGAGGTGCTGTCCCCAGGGAGGAGAAGACTTTCTCCACAGGGATGGGCAGCTCCCGTGCCGGGACAAAAATCCCTCGTCGGCTCGGGGTGGCACCGCCACAGCATCCGTAGGTGAGCTCTTGGTCACAGGTGAGGTCTCCTGCCCCGGCGCTGGCTCTGCCGGGGATGGATGCAGCTGAGGCGCGGGCAGGTTTGTTCAGAGCCGGGCACCCGGTGCCGATGTGCCCAGCACTGGTGCGTGGGTTATGGGTGTTCCCGGCATGGGTGACGTGCCTTGGGGGGATCCCGGCTGCCGGTCGGCGCCGCTTTTCTCAGGGAGCACAGAAGAAGCGGCAGCAGAAGGTGCCCAGGCTTGGCCGGGGGGCGTTGGATGGAGTTTGTGCATCTGGATGATCCACACAAATTCCAGGCGCCGCAGCCAAACCCCCTTCCTGCGGCTCATGGGGAGAAACAGCAAAAACCTGGTTACAAATGACCGAGCTCCGGCGCTGGCAGAGGGCTCTTGCACGGGGGGTCGAAGGCAAAAGGGACGATGCTCTTTGCCGGGTGACAAAGTGAGACGCAGCGAATGAAGAGCCCGAGAGCGGCCCTTTCCAAAGGAAACCACCGAGGTTGGGGTCATTGTAGTGGCCCGGTCCCAGGCAATGCTCCTGAAAGGAGACGCACCAGCATCATCCCTGCCGTGAGGGCCGGCAGCTGCCTCCCACCGCCACGGCTCGCTGCACAGGGCCGGGGAGTTGGGGAAATCCCAGATAATGACGTTGGCTGCTCAAGAACAGACTTACATTGCATTAAGGCCGTAGGTATAAGTACAATTTTGGAAGGTAAAAGGATAATACTGGTCAAGGAGGTTGGTTCTTCCTCTGTGCCAACCCCTCCGAGCAGGCAAGGGAAGCAACATTCGGGTCAGCGGCTTCACGTGCTGGGGTTTAGGAGAGGAAATTCTGCATACGGGAAGTGGACCTGGATGCATCACGCTAAAATACCGATTTTTTTTTTTTAATTTAGAAGCCTGAGACACAGATGCAATTCTAAATTCTAAATTCTAATTCATTTCTAAAAACCAGTCTTTTACCACACCCAGCTTTGCGGTGTGGGGATTCTCAGCACGTCTGAGCCGGGCCACGTGAAGAGAGGCTGAAGCACCACTGAAAGCACTTTCTGAGGTGTAAAATCCAGCTGACATATCACAGATACGAATAGAGGAGGAAAAATAAGCAGCATATGCTCAATAAAGCTGCTTCAGCAAGAGGGGGCTGAAAGCACAGCCCAGCCCCTGGCAGGCTGGAAAGATAAGTTTTAGGAGACTTCTCAAAGAAACCTCAATTCCACGGCGCTCTGACGCATGACGAAACCAGAGAAGTTCCAGGGTCTAAAAACTAAATAAATCAAGACTTCAAAATATAACACAATCCCCCCCAAACGCTGTGGTGTGGTGCGCGGAAGCTTTAGGCAGAAGGAAAAGCAACCTTAAGCAGGGAAAACTCTGATAATCCAAATCGTTTGTGTCGCTTCAGGCCAGTGCTGGGGTGATGGGTGGCCCGAGGAACCCCAACAAGATGGGGGATTTTGGGGGGTCCCCGTGAAGTGCACCTCTGCAACAGGGGGTCCCCGGTTTGCTCCCACCAGCCCCCCAGGAGGTGCCCACCACCACCAAGCCCCCCAGGAGAAGCCCACCAGCCCCCAGGAGGTGCCCACCACCCCAAGCTCCCCAGGAGAAGCCCACCAGCCCCCCAGGAGGTGCCCACCACCCCCAAGCTCCCCAGGAGAAGCCCACCAGCCCCCAGGAGGTGCCCACCACCCCAAGCCCCCCAGGAGAAGCCCACCAGCCCCCCAGGAGGTGCCCACCACCCCCAAGCCCCCCAGGAGAAGCCCACCAGCCCCCAGGAGGTGCCCACCACCCCAAGCCCCCCAGGAGAAGCCCACCAGCCCCCCAGGAGGTGCCCACCACCCCAAGCCCCCCAGGAGAAGCCCACCAGCCCCCAGGAGGTGCCCACCACCCCCAAGCCCCCCAGGAGAAGCCCACCAGCCCCCCAGGAGGTGCCCACCAACCCCAAGCCCCCCAGGAGAAGCCCACCAGCCCCCCCAGGAGGTGCCCACCACCCCCAAGCCCCCCAGGAGAAGCCCACCACCCCAAGCTCCCCAGGAGAAGCCCACCAGCCCCCCAGGAGGTGCCCACCACCCCAAGTTCCCCAGGAGAAGCCCACCAGCCCCCAGGAGGTGCCCACCACCCCCAAGCTCCCCAGGAGAAGCCCACCAGCCACCCCAGGAGAAGCCCACCAGCCCCCCAGGAGGTGCCCACCACCACCAAGCCCCCCAGGAGAAGCCCACCAGCCCCCCAGGAGGTGCTCACCACCACCAAGCCCCCCAGGAGAAGCCCACCAGCCTCCCAGGAGGTGCCCACCACCCCAAGCCCCCCAGGAGAAGCCCACCAGCCCCCCCAGGAGGTGCCCACCACCCCCAAGCCCCCCAGGAGAAGCCCACCACCCCCAAGCTCCCCAGGAGAAGCCCACCAGCCCCCCAGGAGGTGCCCACCACCACCAAGCCCCCCAGGAGAAGCCCACCAGCCCCCCAGGAGGTGCTCACCACCACCAAGCCCCCCAGGAGAAGCCCACCAGCCCCCAGGAGGTGCCCACCACCCCAAGCCCCCCAGGAGAAGCCCACCAGCCCCCCAGGAGGTGCCCACCACCCCAAGCCCCCCAGGAGAAGCCCACCAGCCCCCCAGGAGGTGCCCACCACCCCAAGCCCCCCAGGAGAAGCCCACCAGCCCCCCAGGAGGTGCCCACCACCCCCAAGCCCCCCAGGAGAAGCCCCCCAGCAGAAGCCCACCCAACCCTTGCAACCAGCAACCCGGCAGCAATGTGCTGCCCCAGTCCCGGCTCCCACCCTTGTCCAGAGGAGCTGTGGGAGCGCCGGCGGCTCCTGTTCCCCCTCCCACCCCTCGGGGGGACGGGCAGCGCCGCCTCTCCTGCCCTGGGACTGCTGAAGCCCCCAGTGCCCAGCTCGCCAGCCGTGCCCCAGGACCCCTGGCCGATGGGACGCCCATCGCTGTGGTGGGTTCACCGGGCGGCCTTGCTGGCTGCCCACATCAGAGGAGAAATAGGAGGACACAGAAATCAGGCTGGATCGCTGGGCACCAGCGGCATTGCTGTGGAAGCCCCCGCTTTTCAGGGACTTGCTTATTCCAGGGTCTCAAAACAAAGCAATTCGGCAATGTGTCTAACACTGGAAAAATCTGCTTTTCTGGTAGCAGGGAGGTGGGTTTGGAAGATGCCGGCCGCCTGCCGGTCCCCTCATGCCAGGCTTCCCGAAGCCTGGGCTGCTCCTACCTGCTGCGTCCAGATCTGTCCCTCTTGGTCCTGAGCTTGGCCTTGAGCTGGGTGGAGCCGTGCTTGAGCTCTGCTAAACCAAAATTCGCCCCGTTGAGGGCTGGAAGAAGAGGAGCCCCCAGCCCCAGCTAGCCTGGCTCGGGCCGGTGTGCCGCGAGCCGCTGAAGGATGCTGGCACGGGCAAGTCTCTGGCAATGAAGGAAGGTTGTCCCTGGGGCAAACGACGGAGTCACGGCTGGGAATGACGGCTGTACACACAACCAGCACTCGCACAGAGCCCTGTCGTGGACGGAGCCGCCTGGGCTGCCCCGTGCAGTCCCAGACTTCGGGGCATCCTGGAGCTCCCCGTGCTCATTAGAGCGGCTCTGCTTCGTCAGCTACGCTCTTCCAGAGCCGAACCTCTGCTCGGCTTCTGCGTGGCTCTGCTGCTTCAACGCTTGCACCACCGGGGCTGGGCATAAGGGGTTTGCGCTACGAGGCAGCACCAAACGCCCCCTGGGTACCCATGCTTCTCACGGAGAGGTCACCTCAGCTCTTCCAGACGATCCCGGGAACCGCGTCCTTCCGTCTCGTGTGAGACTTGCACCGTACGGCAGGTCATCGCTGTGCCGGGAAGCCCCCTAAACCATGGCCTGAGCAACGCAGCAGCGACCAACATCTGTCTTCCCACTGCCTGGGCTGCAGCACAGCTCGTTGGCGTCCCGCGTTAACGAGAGCTTAAACACCGGCCCTCCTCACCACATAAGCCCAGCCCACGGGACAAGCCTCACACCCCAGAGCAACGGCCGCCTCAGTTCCTCCTCGGGGGCTCGATCCTGTAGCAAATACGCAGCCGTCAGGAGGAGAAAACTTCCCAGAAGTTGTTTAATCAAAAAAAGTGATGTTTGAGGTTTGAGGTATCTGACAACCGATGGCTCGAGCCCGTCTCCAGGTAGCTGCTCCCATCCCGGTGTTCCCAGAGTGCTGCAGCGCGGCACACACCACAGGCTTCACCAGAGCCAGGATTTCTGCACACAACGCCAGCCGGGAACATCACCATCAACTCTGGCTTAGAGATCTCCTTTGGAATGAAAGCAGCTCTCCAAAACCTACAAGCTCTCCAGCAAGTGAAGAGCTGAAACCCCCTTAAATCCAATTCCAGAGAGCATAAAGTGATAAAATAGAGGATAAAGCGATAACTGGAAGCGAAGACAGCGACCAAACGGGCAGGGGAGCCCGCTGCTGCCGCTTGGGAGGGGACAGCGGGGCAATGACCCCCCAGAGGAACCCTGGAGGAAATAAGGTGTTTCTAAAAACAAACCCCAAACCATCGCCGTGCCAGTGGGACGGGAGCGCTCCGGGTCATGCCAGACAATGAACAGTAAAGGTGACAGCTCGGAGTGGCGCTGAGCCCCTCCAGCTCCGAGGAAGGGAACACCGTTTCTGCTGCCATCACTGCGCTCTTTGTTAGTGCCTTCCTGACAGCGTTTGGGAACCAGGACGATGCCGTCGGTCCCGCTGCCGCCAGTCCCACCAGTGGTATTTGATATTTTTATTAACGAAGGAACACAGAGTCTGTTCATTAAATGCAGGATGGCGAGCAGGCGGCACCAAGCCAGCACCTGGCAGAAGCACTGGCATGGCCAGAAGCCGTGGTGGCATCGGGAGGGTGGGGAAGGACCTGCCGCTGGCATGGCACAGGGCAGCCGGAGATGCCCGAGGCACCCGTTGGCAGGCGCTCAGCCCCAGGTGGGAGCCTGGGTCCCGGCAGGATCGAGACCCCCATGTGTGACCGCCCCCGGTACCTCCCGCAGCCCTGATGCCCTCCCCGTGGGCATGGGGTCCCTGAAGGAAGAGGTGGCAAATCACAGAAAAACTTTATTGGTGTAACGATACATTGCTACGCTGTGAAGTCCAAGTTCCCTGACAGGGGCAAAGGGGGGCAGGCAGCCGCAGCAGCGCACTAGTAGAGGGGCAAACGATGGAAGAGACGGGACTGGGCCAAATCCTGCTCCACCCCACAGGGCCCAGGTGGGTGCAGAGGGAGGTGCAAGGGGGCTGTGAGCCATGGTGGGGAAAGGGAGCAACGGGATGGGAGCCGAAGGCAGCCCCCTCCCCAGGCAGCAGCGGGGACCGGGGCTTAGGTCCGTCCTGAAGAGCGAGGAGGAAACAAACTCCAACTTAAAAACAGGCTTCCAAAGAGTTACAGCGAGGGAGAGGAGCCGGGGAGAGCCACCAGGCACCCACCTCTGCCCCAGGGGGAAGGAGTGGGGGTACCTGTCTGTCTGTCTGTCTGCCTGCCTTCCCTCCACACCCCGAGGCCCTGCCTTGCCCGGCCGGAGGCTGGAGCCAGGTCTGGAACATCACCTGGAGCCTCTCACCTCCCACCAGGCCCAGAACAGGCCAGGGTCGTGGGGAAGCCCCCTGGGGAAGCCCCCCCCCAAGTGCTGGGAGTCTCCGACCTTGGGGCATTCCCTCCGCCTCCCCAGCCAGCCTCTTCCAGAAGCAGCTCAGCCCCCCAGTGGGAGGAAGGAGGGAGACCCCCCCAACACAGCCCCGGCCAGAGGGGCAGGGGCTGCGCAGGCAACCCCAGGTGGGGCAAGGAGCTGTGGCACCGGCGCTGCCCCACGCGGGCTCCCCTAGGCTGCTTGGGTGCTGCAGCAGCCGCTGCTCCTCCTTTGTGCGTGCTCAGCTGAGCCCTCCCTGCTCTGACCCGGCACCTACTGAAATATGGCAGGGGGTGGGAACCTGGCCCCCGAAACTCTGGGCTCCTGGGCAGAGCAGGGGGCTCACCCCAACAGCAGCTGGGTGAGGGGGATGAAAGTGTGGGTGGGAGTGGCAGCACCCTGCTCCCGCCATGGGCCAAGCTCACCCCCAGCACAAAACCAGATGCCACAGCCCCCGGCAAGGGCTGAGCCAGGCCTTGGCACTGCGGCCACTGCCTGCGCCGTGCTCCGACTCTGCTCCGGCCTCCAGACTGCCAAAAGTCAGCCGTGGTTTAAAAAAAAAAACAACCCCCAAAGAAAACCTTGGGGGTGCGGGCCGAGGTGCCTGGTCCAGCGTTCACCCGCAGGGCTGCTGCTCGGTGGGACCCCTCTGCATGGGTGGAGGACGCCGGTACCACCCAGCAAAGACAAAAAGAAAAAAAAAAAACCAAATCAACAAAACCAAACTAGAGAAAACCACTGTGGGAGGGCAAGAGCAAAGCAAACCTCTTTGAAATAAACGGACTCTTCTCCGGGGAAGGAGCGGAGGATAGTTCGTGGGAAGTTCAACAACGCTGCTTCCAGAGGAGGCCGGGCAGAGGCGTCCCTCCGTCGCTGCTGGTGCTGTGGACGGACGGTGTTCGCTGGGTCACAACCAGTACAGAAAAGTGCTCGAGGGAAATCCAGCCCGGCTTCAGCGCCATGAGGAGTTTGCAGTTCAGTGCAGCCAACAAGATCAGCGATAAAGTGCAGCAAAGCTTCTCGGAGCTCCCACACAGCTGTCCGGCGAGCCCCGCCTGCGCCGCCGCAGGCGACGGGAAAGGGGAGGTTGGCCGGCAGCACCGAAGCGAGGGGACGTGCCTTTGGCCAGAGGACGCAGCTGCTTTCAGTCCATCGTGCTCCGAGATGCCTGGGGTACTCCAGTGTATGTGTCGGGCAGGGCGACGCCGCAGCTGCTGGGCAGGGGCAGTTCGGGAGCTTGGGGCGCCCTGTTGTGGGACGCAGGCGGAGGGGAGGTTCGGCAGGGCTGCCAGGCACCTCGGAGCGGTTCTGGAAACTCACATGCAAATAACTTGCAACCTGCAACCAAGCACATGGGCGTTACCATTCCGCAGCTGCGTGCAGGCAGGAGGAGGCAGAGCGGGAGCAGCATCGCTGCTCTGTGCCAGAGCAGCTCAGCCGTGCCGAGCTCCGAGCCACGCTCCTGAGGCGGTGGAGCAGAAGCTTCAAGGCCCAGCAGGGCAGGGCCCTCGGCCCCTCGTGCCCCCAGGAGCTGAAGCCCCTCTCCCCTCGGAGCGGGAGCCCACAGCCGGCACGCCAGGACAGGCCGGAGCGCCGAGCTCACGCACCTGTCCTCCTCGATGCTGCCGCTCTCGGTGTCGCCGGCGTCCCTGTTCTCCTCCACGTCCTCTTCACCAAGATCCATGTCCAGCTCATTGCCAGCTTCCGAGCGCGTGTATGCGTACCCACTGCGGGGAAAAAGGGCAGTGCAATGTAAGCGCCCAGCCGGCACCCCTCTGCGACGGCGTGGCCACAGGGGAGATCCCGCTCTTCTCTCCAGTGGGATTAGGTCATAGAATCATTGAGGTTGGAAAAGACCTCTAGGATCATCAAGTTCAACTGCCAACCCAACCCCCCCCGGCCTCCTAAACCATGTCCCCACGTGCCACGGCTGCACGGTTTTGAACCCCCCCAGGGATGGTGACTCCACCGCTGCCCCGGGCAGCCTGTTCCAGTGCCTGACAACCCTTTCCACGAAGACATTGTTCCCAATATCCAATCTAAACCTCCTCCGGTGCAGCTTGAGGCCATTTCCTCATGTCCTATCGCTTGTTATTGGGAGAAGAGACCGACCCCCACCTCACCACAACCTCCTTTCAGGGAGCTGCAGAGAGCGATAAGGTCTCCCCTCAGCCTCCTCTTCTCCAGACCAAACCCCCCCAGCTCCCTCAGCCGCTCCCCATCACACTTGTGCTCCAGACCCTTCCCCAGCTCCGTTGCCCTTCTCTGGACACGCTCCAGCACCTCCATGTCCTTCTTGTCCCGAGGGGCCCAAAACTGAACACAGCATTCGAGGGGCGGCCTCACCAGTGCCGAGCACAGGGCACCGTCCCTGCCCTGCTCCCGCTGGCCACACTATCGCTGATACAAGCCAGGATGCTGTTGGCCTCCTTGGCCACCTGGGCACACTGCTGGCTCGTGTCCAGCCGGCTGTCAGCCAGCACCCCCAGGGCCTTCTCCGCCGGGCAGCTTTCCAGCCACTCTTCCCCAAGCCTGGAGCCTTGCACGGGGTTGTTGTGACCCAAGTGCAGTTCCCGGCACTTGGCCTTGTTAAACCTCATACAATTGACGTTGGCCCATGGATCCAGGCTGTCCAGGTCCCTCTGCAGAGCCTTCCTGCCCTCGAGCAGATCGACACTCCCGCCCAACTCGGTGTCATCTGCAAACTTACTGGGGGCGCACTGAGTCCCCTCATCCAGATCACTGATAAAGATATTTCACAAGACTAGCCCCAAAGCTGAGCTCAGGGGAACACCGCTTGTGACCGGCCGCCAGCTGGATTTAGCTTCGTTCACCACAACTCTCGGGGCTCGGATATCCAGCCAGTTTTTTACCCAGAGAAGAGTGCACCTGTCTAAGCCATGAGGTCCCTGCCAAGAGTCTCCTCTGCATCCAAACGGAGCCCGTGGGAAGGAGGGGCGGCCATGGGCAGTGCCCCCAAAGCGTTAATGCCCCCCATATGTGCCCCTCCGTGCCCAGGAGCAGCTGCCTGGTGCCAGGGGAAGGGCCACCCCTTCCCTAGGGACCACAGCTCCCTTCAGCTTGTCCTTCAGTGACGTCTGTCTTGGGAAGACAGAGGGAATCGGGCTCTGGTTGAGCTCCACTCTCCCTGGCCAACCTGGCATGCGCTTATCTACTGCACCGAGCTCCAGGGCCAGCGGGGACCAAAGGTTCCTCCCCCGCGGGGACACAGCTTGCGAACAGGCAAGGCAATTCTTTTTCAGGGTGACTTCAGAGATGCTGCGTGGCCTGACCTGATGGAACGACAGGTAAAAAAGACAATCCTCTTCAGCCTCTTGTTGTAAAAGAAGTAGTTGAAGGACCAGAGGCTGCCATCCTCTCCAAAGGGGTCCGAATCCAGGTCGGGGTTGTAGCTGTAACAGCAAGCAGAGGCATGAGAAACTCGGTGCCAGACTCTGCTCCCAGCGCCAATTCCGTTCCCGCCCCAGCTGCATGTTGGAGGAAGGAAAGGGGGAGACTGGGTGAGCTCGGAGCCACCTCGGTGGGCAGGGAGCAGGCAGCAGTGAGCCGGCATCCGTGGAGCCAGGCAGCACAGGGCTAGACAGAGTAGTCAGCCAGCCTGCGTGGGCGGCAGGAACCACCCCGAGCCCCCGGGCTGGCTTTGGAAGGAGGGTGAGACCCAGCCAGTGCAGCTGCTGCTCCGGGCGCAGATTTCCAGGGTGTGGAAGTTCTGCGTGGGAGGGGATGGCAGCTGCGCTTCCCCCTCCATGGGCAGGGAGCCTGGAGCCGGCAAACTCCGGTGAGGAGACACCCTGCCCCGCTCCAGTGGGCAGTTCTCACGCACACACAGGCAAGCATGCCAAAACGTAACCTTTTACTGAAAAATAGCTGTTTCTTTACAGGCCATAGCATGCGCGAACAGGGACAGGATCCAGGCCCAGGAGTGAGCGCTTGCCCCGTTACCTGTAGATGTCACACTCTGAAAGACAGATCTCCTCATCGACAGCGTCCCACAGGTGTGGCTTCAGGGCGTTGAAATCTTCCCGAACGGCAGAGAAGAGGCTGCAGTTGACAGCGTTCACCACCTAGGGAGACCGAGCAGGGCCCATGGGAGGAGCAGAGGAGCCGCTGCCTGCCCACCACCTCCCTCCCATGTGGCTCATCCTCCCCATCCCGCCACCATCAAGAGGAGACGCCAGAGCCAGACAATGACCGTGGAGGGGGAGAAGCAAGATG
Source organism: Morus bassanus (assembly GCA_031468815.1). Lineage (NCBI taxonomy): Eukaryota > Metazoa > Chordata > Aves > Suliformes > Sulidae > Morus > Morus bassanus. Next base: position 169,509,393 of record CM062567.1, read on the forward strand.
GCCAGGCACTGCTGCGCTAGGTCCTGGGCCCTGAGGGGGAAGCAAGGAGACAGGCAGCACGGCTGGAGAGGGAAAACCCGCCAGAGGTTCTCCGGGGCACATGCAGCCCAAGTCTCTCCCAGCAAAGAGGGTGGTGGCCTCCTTGAGGGCTCTCTGCAAAGAGGGCAAACTTCCCCCATCAGAGAGGACACTTCCTGCTCCATCTGCCTCCTTGACAAGGGCAGCCTCGTTGGACCCCGACAGCCAGGAGACCGACAGACAGACAGAGGCTCTGGCAGCTGCTGGGAGGGACAGCATGCTCAGAGCAGAACCCAGGAGTCCCTGCAGAGCCACCCCTCTGTCCGGTGTGAGGTAAAGCAGCATCCGGCCACCAGCACTACAGGTGCAGGGATGAAAGCTCTGGGCAGCAGAGCGGGAAGTCCTCAGCAGGAAGGACTTGGGCCACTGACGATTCCCTCACCCTTCCTTCCTCCAAACCCTGGGAAAGGGCAGCCTAACCAAGGCTGGCATGGAAAACCCTGCTCACGAGGGACCGTTCCTGAAGAAGAGCAAAGAGTAGGGCTGCTGCTGCTGATGGAAAACACCCCAGGACTGCTGTTGGTAAAGATGCCCCACAAACCTCTTCCCGAGAAGGATGAGGACTGCCTCATCCCAGGGCTGAGACTGCCGGAGGAGGGAGCAAGGCACACCCTCGGAACGGCTACCCGGGATCACAGCAGCACTGGGGGGGCTCCCCAGAGAAGCAGACGCTCCCACACCAGACGCACGCTGCCTTCTCTGCCAGGACAGGAGCAAGTAGCATGGCAGGCCTCCCAAGCAGGGGCTCAGGACCTGCCCTGCTGCAGGGCGCTTCGCTCACGTACCCAGTTGAGGCTCGGCTCACGGCTGAACTCATGGCTCTTGGCAGCGCTGAAGTCATAGTCTGGGCGGAAGGACTCATTGAGTGTTGCTATCAGGTAGAAGAGGGTCTTGCGGCTGCACTTGTCGCTCAGGGGTCCCTCCTCATCGCCACTCTGACTTTTACTGAGCCTGATAGGCAGAACAGCAGGGTTAGCCATGTCATGGCACGGCCTGGACCAACGCTGAACATGAGCCAGCAGTGTGCCCAGGTGGCCAAGGAGGCCAACGGCATCCTGGCTTGTATCAGCAATAGCGTGGCCAGCAGGAGCAGGGCAGGGATGGTGCCCTGTGCTCGGCACTGGTGAGGCCGCCCCTCGAATGCTGTGTTCAGTGTTGGGCCCCTCGGGACAAGAAGGACATGGAGGTGCTGGAGCGTGTCCAGAGAAGGGCAACGGAGCTGGGGAAGGGTCTGGAGCACAAGTGTGATGGGGAGCGGCTGAGGGAGCTGGGGGGGTTTGGTCTGGAGAAGAGGAGGCTGAGGGGAGACCTTATCGCTCTCTGCAGCTCCCTGAAAGGAGGTTGTGGTGAGGTGGGGGTCGGTCTCTTCTCCCAAGTTACTAGTGATAGGACACGAGGAAATGGCCTCAAGCTGCGCCAGGGGAGGTTTAGATTGGATATTGGGAACAATTTCTTCACGGAAAGGGTTGTCAAGTGCTGGGACAGGCTGCCCGGGGCAGCCTGCCCGGGGCAGCGGTGGAGTCCCCATCCCTGGGGGTTATTTCCAAGCTGTCCAGACGTGGCGCTGAGGGACACAGTGTAGTGCTGGGCTTGGCAGGGCTGTGTTAGCGGAGGGACTCGAGGTCCTGAAGGGTCTTCTCCAACCCCAGTGATTTGATCATTGTATGAACAAGCAGAGCAGCCAGCCCAGGGCCACAGAAATGAGGGCAGGCACTGATGACTGGTCATTCCCTCTACAAATCCCGCACCCGCAGTCACGCCACCGCCTCCGGTGCAGAGCACAGCAGACAAGTACCCCCAGCCTGCAGTACCTGCTGGGGCTGATCCCCGTGGTCTGAGGAGGCGACAGGGCCTCCAGGACGTGCGGCTGACCCTCCTGGCAGAATTGCTTGAACATGTGCTTGTCATCGCCAGCCATCTTGCACGAGTAGCTCTCGATCCTGCAGAGACACACAGCACCAGGCGTCAGGCCAGCCCAGCCACTAGCACGGTGAAGGTCCTGGCCCAGCACCGTCACGGCGGTGGGGACTCGGACGAGGCAGCAGCACGGATCTCCAGTCCCCAGGAGCGACCTTGCTCACACCGTCTGCTCTTAGCTCTGCACAGGGCAACCAGGGCTGCCACAAACCCCTTTACTCACATGTGCATGTGTACGTATGCATGGAGATGTAGATGTTTACCCCAAAGAGGCACAGAAGAGGGTAGCTGAGCTGAACTGCTCTTCCAGGGACACCAGAGCCACCCCGACAAGCTCCCTTGGGCAGCATACCTTGCTGCTAGCATGGGCTGCTCAGAAGAGAGGCAGAAAGGTGCCCTGTCTCAGCACAGCAAACCAAACCGATGCCAGTGGTAATCCTGAAAAGGATCCCTTCAGCCAGGACCAAAAATAGACCCACAGCTGGCGAAGGACCAAGTCCCTCGCAGCCGGCCCAGCAGAAGGAGCTCTCGCTGCCGCCCCAAGCTGAAATGGCTGCCAGCTCCTGAGCTGCTGAGCATCAATGCGTGCCATGCGGGCAGAAGGACCCTGTCAGAGTGGAGAGCTTTTCTGAGTGACTGTAGGTCCCATCGCCCAGCTCCAACAGACGAACAATTGTGGGTGAGAAACGGGACACAAGCTGGCAATGCGCGCTCGCAGCCCAGAAAGCCAACCATCTCCCGGGCTGCATCTGCAGCAGCATGGGCAGCAGGGCGAGGGAGGGGATTCTGCCCCTTGGCTCCGCTTTGGTGAGAACCCCCGGAGCCCTGCGTCCAGCTCTGGAGCCCTCAGCACGGAAAGGATATGGACCTGTTGGAGCAGGTCCAGAGGAGGGACACGGAAGTGGTCCAAGGGCTGGAACCCCTCTGGTGTGGAGAAAGGCTGAGAGAGTTGGGGTTGTTCAACCTGGAGAAGAGAAGGCTGCGGGGAGACCTTATTGCAGCCTTTCAGTACTTAAAGTACTTGTAAGAAAGATGGGGACAGATGTTTTAGCAGGGCCTGTAGAGACAGGACAAGGGGTAATGGTTTTAAACTAAAGGAGGAGAGATTCAGACTAGATCTAAGGAAGAAATGTTTTACTCTGAGGGTGGTGAGACACTGGCCCAGGCTGCCCAGAGAGGCGGTCGATGCCCCATCCCTGGAGACATTCCAGGCCAGGCTGGACAGGGCTCTGAGCAACGTGATCTGGTTGAAGACGTCCCTGCTTGTGGCAGGGGGTTGGACTGGATGATCTTTAAAGGTCCCTTCCCACCCAAACCGTTTGATGATTCTACGAGTCAGCAGTGATCTCCCCTCCGCTCCTGCATGATCGGGGACGGACTGCTGATGCTGCCAGTCTGCTACACCTTCTGACGCTGTTCTCGTGAAAAGCGAGGGAAAGCAGCCCCACTTCCCCGGCAGCTGCCAGCACTCACCTGCCAATGATGTGAGCATCTCCCGTCTCCACTGTCAGCTGGGAGTTTATTGCTTCAAAACTTGAGTTCTCCAACAGCTTCATTGTCTCGGCTTCCAGAGCGATTCCCTGTGTGACAGCTGCTGCAAAATGTGCGTATCCTGCAAAGAAAGAGATCCTCGCAGCCAGGGAAGGAGAAGCCCGAGGTCGCATGGCAGGGCTGCAGTTTGGCCAGCCCTGTCAGGACCTGGGACTCGACGATCTTAAGGGACTTTTCCAACCTAAGCGGTTCTACGCCCAGCTGGCAGCGCAGAGGCAGGGCAGCGGGGAAGTCAGGAAACCGACGCCTCTTCTGGGCAAGGGGAAAAAGAGCGACGGCAGCCCCAGACCGGCGCGCCTCCCCTCCAATCCCGTCCCACGCGCCGCTGTGTCACGTTAGCTACACAAGTAAAAGCGAGCTCACCCTCAGCACTCACAGCGCCCACCGTGTGCTGGGGGGTCGTGCCCGCATCGCCTCCGCCGGCTTTGCCAGCACTTTGGCAGCGTGCTCTGCCAGGGAGTTCCCAAGCTCCCCACCTCACTTTTGAAGGTCACCAGCCTTTTTTGGCCAGACTGTTCTCCCTCAAAGCTGGCGAAGAGCATGCGGAACCCACTCCGCCAAGGGCTGGGGACGACACGGATGCCCTGGCCCAGCCCTGGGGTGGGCTCCAGCAGCAGGACCGGGGTGGCCGTGGCAGCCCCTTGGGGAGCTGCTCCTCCACGGTCTGTCAGAGCCCTCGGCCAAGAGCAGGACTGACACCAGGACTGGTTAACTGGTTAACGGTCCTCCCAGCTGCGGGGAGGACAGCAGCCTTCAGCAACTATTTCCACACAGGGCAGCGTCGTCCCGGAGGGACGGGGACAGACAGATGGCTGGATGTGCAGGGGGAAGGCGGCGCCCAGCCCCGGCCCACGCTCCCTCCCCAGCTCCGGGCCTCTCCGGGACTGTAACAGGAGAAGCTGTAAACAGGCGGGGAAGCGGTGCCAGGGCTCCTGGGAAGCCGTGCCAGGGCTCTCGGGAAGCAGCGGCCCCTTCCAGGCCTCCCAGGGAAGATATGTCCCCACCCCTGTCCCGGGGACCACAACAGGGTCGGAGAAGGAACAACTCCTGGCCCTTCGGTTTCAGGACCGCAGGCGTGACCGCAACACCAACACCTTGGTAAGGGATACTCTTACTGTGACATTACCCGACGTGACCAAACCACATCACGTGCAAGCCAAAGCGATGCTAAAGCAAATGCCGTCTCTACGAGGCAGCTCCAGCCTCTCCCCCAACCCCAAGCTGCTGATCAGAACAGCCTGAGCTGAACAGCGCTGGCAAACCCCTCGCCCTGCGACCGGGAGAGCAGCAAGCAGCTCTTCCCACACCCTGGAGAGCAGAAAATGGCTCCACAACCCCCATCTGCCATCAAATATCGGCTGTCGTTGCCATCAATAAACCTCCAAGCGGGAAAGAAATTCCCCAGGCGCAGATGAACAGCAAACTCCCACCACCCCAACATGCTTTCGTGCAGGTCTCTGGTTTCTTTCAGCTTGTTAAAGCACCGATATTTGGCCCGTCAGCCCCCCGGTCTGGGGCAGTCTTCCACATCAGGGAAAACCAGGTCCTTCTGCAGCAGCCCCTGCACCGGCCTGACCCTTTCTCTCTGCTGCAAGCGAGAGGAACGAGCTTGGGAACAGTGTTGGGAAGACAGAGGAGGGAAAATTGGGGAATCAAATGCTAACCTGCAAGATACAGGGCAGAAAGTGGAGCATTTGTCAGAGTGTCCTCACACCACAAGCACATCTCCCTCCACCGGCACGGGGAGCAGCTGGCAGCGAGCCCCAACACCCCGTTAGTGATGCAAAAAGCACTGGGCAACTCCAGCCTTCGCAATAAAACAGCAACCCGGAGTGGTCGCGCTGCTCAAGCGAAGACGCTGCTCTGAAACGGTGAATTGACGGGTCCCTCAGACGTTGAAACCTGCCCCGGCGCCCAACCCCTTGTTCTGCGGGGAGAGCTCCGGCCCACTTCGGACCAGAGCAGATCTGGCAACGATGAGACAGGAAGGACTAACATGAGCCCTCGGCGAGCAAAGGCTCAGCCTGCTTCCAAGGATTCCTTCACCCCCAGCGGGGATTTTACAGAATATGTATTTTCTCGCCCCAGCACAGGCAAAGCCGCTACCTTGGGCGGCAGAATAAAAGCACTGTCAACCCAAGGTGTGGTCAAAAGGTGTTAAACGGGGCATTCAACTGCACTTTGGCACCGCCACACCCACCAGCGCTGAGAGACGGATCCTTCCTGCTCCACGCAGCACCACGCAGGCGATGCCTGGCTCTGAAACCATAGCTCGGTCGCCTTCCTCGCCCCGGCTGATTTAGCGCACAGCAAACGTCGCTGAGGGGGCAGACCAAGAACACCCCAAAAGTTGTGTCAGTCAATTTTAAATTGAAAACAGATTAATCAAAAGGGTTTTGGGTATCATGGGGTTCATGGTGTGTCAGCCGTGACACAGAAAGCCACCCCATGTAAAAGTCGGCAGGAGCAGAGCCTAGGCGAGGTGACAGGCGATCTGAACTGCTAAACCTTGGAAAAGGAAATAGCAAAACGATAATTTAGGGTCAAGTGAAGTCAGCTCGGGGATATCAGCTACCTCCTCTTCAAGACAAAGGTGACCACTCCCTTCCATTACTGGTGATGTCAGGCCCTGGGCTCTCCCCAGGGCAGGGGGATCGGCCCTGACACTCCCTGCGTTACCTGACAGGGAGGCAGGCGTGTTAGCGTGGGCGTAGGGGGACCCTGGAGAGGGGGGATTAGGAATCAGAATCATCAAAGTTGGAAAAGACCTCTAGGATCATCAAGTCCAACCGCCAACCCAACAATGTCCAATGTCCAAATCATGTCCCCAAGTGCCACGGCTACATGGTTTTTGAAGCCCCCCAGGGATGGTGACTCCACCACCGCTCTGGGCAGCCTGTTCCAGTGCCTGACCACTCTTGCAGTACAGACATTTTTCCTAATATCCAATCTAAACCTCCCCTGGCGCAGCTTGAGGCCATTCCCTCTTGTCTTATCGCTTGTTATTGGGGGAAGAGACCGACCCCCACCTCACTACACCCTCCTTTCAGGGAGCTGCAGAGAGCGATAAGGTCTCCCGCAGCCTCCTCTTCTCCAGACCAAACCCCCCCAGCTCCCTCAGCCGCTCCCCATCACACTTGTGCTCCAGACCCTTCCCCAGCTCCGCTGCCCTTCTCTGGACACGCTCCAGCACCTCCATGTCCTTCTTGTCCCGAGGGGCCCAAAACTGAACACAGCATTCGAGGGGCGGCCTCACCAGTGCCGAGCACAGGGGCACCATCCCTGCCCTGCTCCTGCTGGCCACACTATCGGTGATACAAGCCAGGATGCTGTTGGCCTCCTTGGCCACCTGGGCACACTGATGGCTCGTGTCCAGCTGGCTGTCAGCCAGCACCCCCAGGGCCTTCTCCGCCGGGCAGCTTTCCAGCCACTCTTCCCCAAGCCTGGAGCCTTGCACGGGGTTGTTGTGACCCAAGTGCAGTTCCCGGCACTTGGCCTTGTTAAACCTCACACAACTGACCTTGGCCCATGGATCCAGGCTGTCCAGGTCCCTCTGCAGAGCCTTCCTGCCCTCAAGCAGATCGACACTCCCGCCCAACTCGGTGTCATCTGCAAACTGACTGAGGGCGCACTGAGTCCCCTCATCCAGATCATTGATAAAGATATTACACAAGACTAGCCCCAAAGCTGAGCTCAGGGGAACACCGCTTGTGACCGGCCGCCAGCTGGATTTAGCTCCATTCACCACAACTCTCGGGGCTCGGTTATCCCGCCGGTTTTTTGCACACCCAAGCCATGACCCTCCCGCTTCTCCCGGAGGATGCTGCGGGCGCCGGGTCGGGGTGCAGGGGCGGAGGAGAAAATGGAGGCAGCTGCAGGCGCTGCCCGGTCGCTCGGGGATCCCGAGAGCCGCCCCCGAAGCGCCGAAGCCCCGGCAGCCTGCAGAGCCCCTTACCGGGGCCCGGGAAGGGCCCCCCCGAGCAGCCGCGGCCCGCCGCCCCCGGGGGTAACGGGGCCGACCTCTTGCGGACTCCAACTCCCAGCATGCCCCGCGCGGCCCCGGCGCGCCAGGGTGCGGGGCGGCCCCACCGCGGTGCACGCTGGGAGATGTAGTCCGCGGCGGTCGTCCGAAGGGATGGGAGGGGGCGGCGGTAGAAGCGGGCTTACCGGCGTTTCCTCCTCCGGGTCCCGGCGGGGCCTCCTCGCCGTAACGGCTCCTTCAAGCTCGGGGCGTTTGTAAAGGGAGGCGTCTCCGGGGAAAGCTCGAGGATGGAGCGTGTGCCTCGGCCGCCGTCCGCCGTCTGGCGCCGGCCCACCGGGCTTCCGCCCACCTCGACATGTCCCCGACGGCTCGGGAGGGAGCGGCTGAGCGAGGCCTGGGCGTCCCCCGAGGCTGGCGAGCGGGCAAGCGGCCGACCCTCTCCTCCGGCACCGGACGGCAACGAGCGGCGAGGCCCCACCCGCGGGCCGTCCGTCCCGAGCGGCGGCCGACCGCCCGCGCCTCGCCATTGGCGGGCGGACCTGGCAATCGCCCCAGACCTCCCCTTCTATTGGTCGAAAGGTACGTCAGTCAGGGCAGCGCGCCCGCCCTCCGCGGGGCGGACCCGAGACCCCTCCCACTGGCTGAGGCGCTCGGGGCGCTGATTGGCTGCTGGAGACAAAGAAGGGGGGGGGAGCGGCTGTCAATCACGGCGGGGTGTGCGCAGCGCCCCCACCCGGTTGGGCGGACTGTTCGGTAACCGGAACGTTCGTTCGCGGGGCTGCGTTTCCCGCCGGACCGCGCGGTGGGCGGAAGTGCCGGCGGAAACGGAGGGAGGCGGCGGCGGCGGCGGCGGCGATGGCTCTGCCCGGTGCCCCCGCCCCGGCCCCGGCCGCCGCCCCGGCCCCGCCGCCGCCGCCCACCGTGCTAATGACGGTGCGGGTGGGGCTCGTGCGACCCTCCCGCCTCCCGCCGCTTCCCGCCGCCGCCGCGCTCCGCCTGCAGCTCAGCGTCGAACCGGCGGCCGGTGGGCAACGCCGCTTCCGCCTCGGCCTGCGGTACCCGGAGGCGGCCGGCGGCGCGGTGAGACCTGGGGGGCACCCGGGGGTGGGCAGCGGGGGGGGGTGCAGCGCCCCGGGGCCGGGGCGGGGGTCCCGTGTGGCCCCCCCCCCGGTACCGAGGGGCCGCCGGTGGGCTCTGCCCCGCTCCTCCCGGGGCGGGGACGGACCCTCCGGGACGGGGACAGCCGAGTTCCCCCTCCCTGGAGGGTGCGGGGGGGGGGGGGTCCTCGGGGCCGCGACACCCGGTTCTCCATGGGTTGGGGGGGCTCCGGTGCCTCCTTAAACCCACCCGTGCGCGCGGAGGGGCCGTAGGGCGCAGGGTGTGTGTGGGGAGTGTGGGTGGAAACCCCTGCTGGGGCACCCCAAATCCCCGGGGGCAGCCGGTGTCTGGGTGGCTCCGAGGAGCTCCCGGGCTTCCAAAAATGCCAGTGTTGGGCTCGCCGGCCATGCCGAGCTCCGCGCCGGGAGCCCCCGTGTCCCCGGTGCTGGGCGGGCGACCCGCAGGTCGGGGCACCGGGCCGGTTCTTGTCCCCTGTCTCTTCAGATGGGGTCCGGCTGCATCATCGATGCTGGGTCATTGAACAGTTTGGGTCAGAAAGGACCTTAAATATTATCCAGTCCGACCCTCTGCCATGAGCAGGGACTTCTTCAACCAGATCACGTTGCTCAGAGCCCCGTCCAGCCTGGCCTGGAATGTTTCCAGGGATGGGGCATCGACCGCCTCTCTGGGCAACCTGGGCCAGTGCCTCACCGCCCTCAGCGTAAAACATTTCTTCCTTAGATCTAGTCTGAATCTCCACTCTTTTGGTTTAAAACCGTTGCCCCTTGTCCTGTCACTACAGGTCCTGCTAAAATGTCTGTCCCCATCTTTCTTATAAGTATTTAGCCTGGAGAAGAGGAGGCTGACCCGAAAGGAGGTTGTAGTGAGGTGGGGGTCGGTCTCTTCTCCCAAGTTACTAGTGATAGGACAAGAGGAAATGGACTCAAGTTGCATCATGGGAGGTTTAGGTTGGATGTTAGGAATAATTTCTTCACTGCAAGAGTGGTCGGGCATGGAACAGGCTGCCCAGAGAGGTGGTGGAATCACCATCCCTGAAGGCGTTCAAAAAACGTGTAGCTGTGGCACTTGGGGACATGGTTTAGAAGGCCTGGGGGGGTTGGGTTGGCGGTTGGACTTGATGATCCTGGAGGTCTTTTCCAACCTTAATGATTCTGTGATTCTATGATTCTATTTTAAGTACTGAAAGGCAGCAATAAGGTCTCCCCGCAGCCTTCTCTTCTCCAGGCTGAACAACCCCAACTCTCCCAGCCTTTCTCCACACCAGAGGGGTTCCAGCCCTCGGACCATTTCTGTGTCCCTCCTCTGGACCTGCTCCAACAGGTCCGTGTCTGTCCTGTGCTGGGGACCCCAGAGCTGGACGCAGGGCTCCGGGGTGGGTCTCACCAGAGCGGAGCCGAGGGGCAGAATCCCCTCCCTCGCCCTGCTGCCCACACTGCTGGGGATGCAGCCCAGGAGATGGTTGGCTTTCTGGGCTGCGAGCGCGCATTGCTGGCTCGTGTCCCATTTGTCACCCCTCTCGTGTCCCCAAGTCCTTCTCCGCAGGGCTGCTGTCACCCCATCTCTCCCTAATCTGTGCTGATCTGTGGGGTACGGCCCCGACCCAGGTACAGGACCTTGCTCTTGGCCTTGTTGACCGTATGAGGCTCACACAGACCCGTTCCTCCATCCTCCCGAGGTCCCCGTTTCAGGAGCAGAACCGCTCCTGGCTGATTTTCCCCTAATTTGCTCAGCCCTAGGCAGCACCGGGGGCGGCTGCACATGGGCCAAGGCCTTTTGTCCCCCTCAACGCACCAAGCCTGGCCTGTCCTGCTGTCCCTGTCTCGTGCTGCTTTTCTGCTCCATCCCGGCTCCAGGTTCTGGTTCGTGCCATGTTGGAAACCTTCCCCCTCTGAGTCGCCACACTCAGCGCCGGGGAGGCACCGTGGAAGGGGGAGTGGAGGGGACGGTGCCATTGGCTCTGATAAGTGTGCGAGGGCTCTGTGGTGGAGCGGGGAGCCGCCTTTCCCCTCTGCTGCCCTCGGAGCCAGCACTTGTCCCCCCCTCCAGCCCTGCATGCTTCGAGGACAGCTGTTGGTGCTCTCTTCCTTGCAAAGACTGGGGTTTCTTGGCTTCACGTGGGACAAGCTGGGCTGGGGCTGCTCTCTGCCAGCTCTGCCATGCAGTGGGTGCATGGCGGCAGCAACCGGGCACAGCGCTTGAGCAACTCAAGCCCTCGAAGTGCCATGGAAAAGCTGAGCGGGGAGGTGGTGGTGGTGCTGTCGGGGAGGCGGCGTGGGCCCTGGCTCGCGCTCCCCGTCCGGTTATGGTTCCTGCTGCCCAAATGAGTGCTGGCTGCTCAGCTGTCACCATGGGCACTCCTGTGGTTAGCTCCAACCTGGGTTTTGGTTTCTACCGGAGCACGGCAGGGCTGCGGTGCGTGCCTGCCAGAACAGCGTGAGGTTGTGGATGAGGCCAGGAGGTGAGTGACAGGACGAGCAATGGGATGAGCCGAGAGGCAGCACGAAAGGGGAACGTGGTCCCTGGCGAGACTCGGCGGAGGCTGGATGCGATCCCCCCTCTCCTCCTCCCCTCTCAAGGTCAAAGTGCTGTGGGGAGCAGCAGCACACGGCAGCTGAGCTGTCCTCCCCACCGGAGCGCGGCATCGAGCCTGGCTGCCTTTGGGAGATGCGTGCCCTCCGCCCCGGCCTCGCTGGGGCTGGATTCCGTCCTGGCTCAGGCGTGGAAGGCAGCGCTGGGCCGGCCCCGGATGGCAAATGGTGTCAGACCAGCTGCCCTGGCCGGCAGCCGACCTCAGGGCAGGCCTGGCCTGGTGTGACAGGAGGGCTCCGGCATGGGATCCCTGCCTGGGAAGGAGCCCAGGCTGTGCCCGCAGGAAGGGGATCATCTTGGGATGGTTGGAGGAGCCTCTGCCGGCTCCAGGAGTGGCTCAGCCCTCGCAGGGCTGTGAGCTGGCAGGGGGAAGGAGGGGGACGAATTTGCAGCTCCATTGTCCTCTATGGAGCAGCTACAGAGGTTCCTCATCCTCAGGAGAGGTTAAACAGCCAAAACCTCCTGTCCGAGCCCTGGGCTGGTCGCTCAGCAGCTCCCAGACCCTGTGAAGGTGAAGGACGAGCTGGAGGTGCCTGTTTGGCCGCAGGTCCCCGTCACCAGCGGCTCTGCAGCCCCTGCAGCCCACCTCCCCACTCCCACCACCTCCCTTACCTTCCGCGACGTCCCCCAGGGGTAGGGGCTGCTTCCCCGGGTGCTCCTTGGCACAGCAGCCAATTGAAACTGCATTTTCCTGGATGTTTTCCTGATGGATTGGAGCCAGAGGCAGTAGGCAGGGGTGCAAGGCCACAGCTGACGTGGCTGTGTGTCAGGGACAGCCATTTCTGACTCAGGAGGTGGCCCTGGCAAAGGTGTGTGCCCAGGCTCTGCTCTGCGGCCGAAAGCACTTGGTTCCTCCCTTGCTTTGATCCCTTCCCTCGGGAGCATCCTTCCCCTGGGACATGGGCATGGAGGACCCCTGGGAGCTGCTCCGGGGTCAGTTTTACCCTCCGGGCTGGCAAAGGGAAAGCTGCTGGTGTGTGTTTGGAGTTGGCTTTTCATCAGCTCCTCTCTTTTTCCCCTCCCATTCTTGTAATTCAGGTGTTGGGACAGGGGACAGCAGGCTGGGGGGGATGCGGCAGGACATTAAACTCAGGCGAAGGGCAAGGAAAACAGTGGTTTCCCTTGAGCTTCCTCCCGGCCCCATACGGCTCTGTGTGGTGCAGGCAGCGCTTGCCTGCTTCCTGCTCGCTGCCTGCTGGGGCGCGGTGGCAGGTGGCTGCGCAGAGCCCTTCCCTGCGCCCCGGCTCCTCCCGAGCTGCCATTTTACCAGAAGCGGAATTGAAAGCTCCGGCGTGAAGCCGAGATCAGTGTCCGACAGGGCAGGAGCCGGGCTGAGGCGCCCCGAGGACTGACGGGGCTCTGCTGCGGAGGCTGGTCCTGTGCCCCGAGGGTGGCCAGCAGACACGGAGGGGGGACACCACGGGGGAAGCTGAGCCCCGAGGTGCGTGCATGTGTGGGGAAGGGTTTTCCCAAGGCTTCTAAAAGGGGGAAGGAACTGGCTTCCCCCTAGAGCTGGTGTCATGGAGCCCGAGTCGTCTTAGATGTCTCCTGCACTTTGGTCTTGAGAGAGGGGAGAGGCAAACGCGGGAGAAGTGGTGTGTTTAGTTGTGCGTGCACTTGGTGGGGACAGCTGCACCGGCGCAGGGCAGCCGGGGATCGCCCAGCAGGCACCAGGACGGTGGCTGCGAGCAGATCACGGCCCTCGGTGTTCTGCGGTGGCCTCTGTCCGGGGCGGAGGATGCAAGACTGCAGACAGTGGGGCGGCTGCCGAGCCGTGGCAGGGCTTGGAGGCAGCCCTGGGCACGGAGGGTTGGCGTTTCAGGCTGGGTTTGTGACTTGGAGCCTGGGGACAGAGGGTTGTGCTTGGCTTGGTGTGTGTTTCTGTCCTCATTTACCTCATGAGAGACCATGGTGGAGGGGACAGACAGCCCCGTGTCCCCAGGTCCTGGCCCAGACGCTGTGCCGGAGGGTTGCTTCCTCGCCCGGTGCACCGTCCACGTGCGGCGTGTCTTCAGCCTGGCTCCCTCACGGTGTGACCCTCTCCTCCTCCTGCTTCCCCCAGAACGTCGCCGAGTACGATCTCAAGGACATCTCGTACAAGGTGAGGAGTCCCACGTGCCATGAGCTGACGGTCCTCGCCTCCTCAGACGAGCCCATGGTGTTTAACTTCGAGGAGGAGCGGGAGGCGCAGAAGTGGTGGACGATCGTGAGCAGCTCCTTGCGGGAGGTACAGAAAGGTGAGTGCGGGCAGGCAGCTCCCCGAGGGCTGGCAGGGACCCGGGGCACCTGCCTGCTGCCCGGAGCGGCTGCTGGGCTTTTCCCAGCCCTGGCAGTCAACATCCCCAGCTGGGAGACAAGGCTGGGGCTGGTCCTGCCGTGAAATAATTCAGGTGTGCGATACCAGCTGCATCTGGCTCCCCCGAGCGCAGGGGCAGCTTCTCAGCCCGTTCCTTCTCCAGGGCGTTAACTCCTGCGCACCTGGAGGAGGACCTTCGGAGGGTTCCTGTGTATGTTGGAGTAGCCGAGGGGGCGGAGGAGACCCCAGGAGAGGGGAGGTGGTGTTGGCAGTGACATGGGTGACTGTCCCAGCCCCATGTGCAGGGGGGGAGCTGCTTGCTTGGAGGGACAAAAGCAGCACCGGGAGGGTCTGAGGAGCCGGAGGAGCGTGCTGCAACTCTGCTGCCTTTACCCTGGGAGTTGAGGGGAGCAGCAGCCAAAGGCTTTGCAGAGAGAGTGGGCAGTTGCTGACGCTGCTCTCCAAGCTCTGTCAGCCCTTGCACCGTGGATTAGGGTTGCTGTTACCTTCGCCTCATGCGACCTTGCGTAGCCCAGGGCTTCCTGGTGCATCTTCTCCCCATGGTGCGAGCGTGGAGCTCCCTGGGGAGGACGGTCGACGACGGTCACTGCCCTGACGGATTCCTGCTTTCCCTCAGCCTCGGACAGCACGCTGGCGTCCCAGGCCTCATCCCTGCCCGCGGCTGCCGGGGGCATCTCTGCAGACCAGGATCCGGAGGCAGCCCTGTCCTTGGAGCTTTCTGAGAAAGGTATCTGAGGGGGAAGGTTTCTGGGCTCTTTCCGTGTATCAGGAGTTACCCACCCTCCATGGGAGACATGCTCAGACCCAGGTCCGGCTGCTCCCCGGCCTGTTGCTAGCAACAAGCCCTTTTATCACAGGATGATCAAATCACTGGGGTTGGAAAAGACCCTTCAGGTCATTGAGTCCCACTGCTAACCCAGCCCTGCCAAGCCCAGCACTACACCGTGTCCCTCAGCGCCGCGTCCGCACGACTTGGAAATACCCCCAGGGATGGGGACTCCACCGCTGCCCTGGGCAGCCTGTCCCAGCACTTGACAACCCTTTCCGTGAAGAAATTGTTCCCAATATCCAATCTAAACCTCCCCTGGCGCAGCTTGAGGCCATTTCCTCGTGTCCTATCGCTTGTTATTGGGAGAAGAGACCGACCCCCACCTCACCACAACCTCCTTTCAGGGAGCTGCAGAGAGCGATAAGGTCTCCCCTCAGCCTCCTCTTCTCCAGACCAAACCCCCCCAGCTCCCTCAGCCGCTCCCCATCACACTTGTGCTCCAGACCCTTCCCCAGCTCCGTTGCCCTTCTCTGGACACGCTCCAGCACCTCCATGTCCTTCTTGTCCCGAGGGGCCCAACACTGAACACAGCATTCGAGGGGCGGCCTCACCAGTGCCGAGCACAGGGCACCATCCCTGCCCTGCTCCTGCTGGCCACACTATTGCTGATACAAGCCAGGATGCTGTTGGCCGCCTGTGCTACCCCAGCCCCATGGGACAGAGGCTTCCCCTGAGGCTGGGCTGGGGCCGTGTGTCCCGGGGGGGTGGCTGCGGGTGGTCAGGTCAGCCGAGCTGTGCAGGGGGGGACAGAACCAAGCTCTCGGTGGCCCCAGAAATTTCCCTCAGTGCTCTCAGCCGCACCTCTCCAGCAGCATGGCTGCTCTTCCTCCTGCCTCCAGAGGCTGTATGGCAAGTGTGCCTCCGAGGAGCCTTGCGCAGAGCTCCTGCAGCACTATTACTGTGCTGAACTGAACTAGAATTGCTGTTTCTGGGTGTGAAGCTGTTGGACACGCAGAGCCAGGCCCCTCTGGGTGCTGGCCTGGCCGGTGCCGCGGGTGGCAGCGGTTGTGCTGTGCCCCGGGGAGGGTGTTTACAGACTGGCTGCTGCTTTACGGTTCTCCCTCTCCACCCCGCCGCAGAGGACCTGGCGCTCCACCTTGCCCAAGCGATCGAGTACGGAGACGAGGAGATGGCCTCACAGTGCGCCGTGGCCCTGGCTCGCCAGCAAGCCACGCTCAGTATCCTCTTGAAGGAGTCCAACTACCCCACGGATGATATCAGGTGAGCACCTCTGACTGTTGCATTCTCGGAGCCGACACGAGCGCACCTCCTCTTCCTCTGCATCCTCACCCGGGCCCACGGGAGCATGACCTGCCCTGGGTGGAGCCGTGGGTCCCGCGCCGGGGCTCTGCGCTCCTCTGCAGGCAGCTGCCTGCTGTACCGTGAGCCTGGGGGCATCCTGCCTGCCCGGCCAGCACCTCCTCCCCTGCAGCTCTGCCCTTCTGCTGGACGTTTGGGTCGCTTGCCCCTTGTCCCTGTGCTGTGTTGCCCTTGGGTCTGTCTTCTTTTGTACGATTTGCCTGGAGGGGTGATGGTCCAGGATGCTGGTGTGTCTGTCAGGGGCCAGCAGAGCCAGAGCAGTCTCCCACAGCCCCCTGGAGCAGAGCTGCTGCTCCGTGAATTCCTCTGCCGTCAGTCGGGATCGGTCCTGGCAGGAGAGGGAAACGGGCAGCTGGTGCTGGGAAAGCCACAGCTTTCCCAGAGGAATGTGATGTCCTGGGATTTGTCCTTCTTCCCTGTGGGAGAACGGAGGAGGGGGATACAGGGGCAGGGTGTTGGATGCCACCAGAAAAGCCAGGAATCCAGAGGGTGAGCCCAGCTGGGCAGCAGCTGGCACAGCAGGGACCTGAGCCTGGGGGGGGCTCCAGGCTCTGCTTGAACACAGCCGTGCCCCTCTGCGGTGTGATGGGACCGTCCCCAGCTGCTGGGACAGCTTCCCTCCTGCCCGGGGGACGTGGGGACGCCCCTCCGGCAGCCTCCCTCCGTCGCTGCTCCTGTCTGCCCGAGGACCCGCTCCAAAGAGCGCTGCCACCCGCAGCGCAGGTTTGCGAAGGGCCTCCGGGAAGATTCAAACACCAATTTCGTATCAAGACAGTGGTAGCCAGGACTAGGCTGAGGAGATTCTGTGGGTGAACGTCAGTAATTGGGAAGAGTTGTGCCTCACCACCCTGAGTGCCCTGGAGGGGGTCGCTGAGCCAAAGGGCAGGGTGGCCTGGCTGCCGTGCCGTGCCAGGAATGCCAAAACGCTTCTGACAAGCTTTCTTAAAAGCCTTCAAGGAGAAAAGCAGCATGCCGTGGAGCAGGGGGGAGCGTCCTCCCTTGGATTAATAACAGGCAAAAGGTGGGAGACGCGGGGTGGGAATAAAGAGCTGCATATTGCAGCAGACAGCGGAGGCATCTGCGGAGATGGGGCTGTTCCAGGGACACACAAATGACCTGGAAATGGTGACGAGCCGCGAGGTCTGGACTTACAGACGGGTCTTGTGGCTCCAAGGGCTTGAACTCAATGCTGATAAACACGAAGCCAGGGCAAACGGGAAAGATGCCGGTGGGCGCACGACAGCAGGCTGCAATGCAGCAGGCCTGGAAAAACCGGGGGCGGTTCAGGCAGGGCCAGCGGCGCTGTTCAATGAGACCTGCCGCGGTGGGAGTTGTGGGTTGACCCTGGCTGTGCGCCAGGTGCCCACCCAGTCGCTTGATCCCCCGCCTCTGCAGCTGGATGGCGGAGAAAAGGTGTGAGGAAAGGCCGTGGGTCAAGATCCAGGAGAGGGAGGGATCGCTCGGCGATTACCGTCACAGGCAAAACAGACTCGACTTGGGGAAATTAATTTATTACCCATCAAATCAGAGCAGGGTAATGCGAAATAAAACCAAATCTTAAAGCACCTTCCCCCTACCCCTCCCTTCTTCCCAGGCTTAACTTTACTCTCATTTCCTCCACCTCCTCCCCGTCAGTGGCACAGGGGGATGGGGAATGGGGTTTGTGGTCAGTCCATCACATGCTGTCTCTGCCACTCCTTCCTCCTCAGGGGAAGGACTCCTCACTCTCTTCCCCTGCTCCAGCGTTGGGTCCCTCCCATGGGAGTCAGTCCTCCATGAACTTCTCCACCGTGGGTCCTTCCCACGGGCTGCAGTTCTTTACAAACTGCTCCAGCGTGGGTCCCTTCCCCGGGGTGCAGCCCTTCAGGAACAGACTGCTCCAGCGTGGGTCCCTTCCCCGGGGTGCAGCCCTTCAGGAACAGACTGCTCCAGCGTGGGTCCCTTCCCCGGGGTGCAGCCCTTCAGGAACAGACTGCTCCAGCGTGGGTCCCTTCCCCGGGGTGCAGCCCTTCAGGAACAGACTGCTCCAGCGTGGGTCCCTTCCCCGGGGTGCAGCCCTTCAGGAACAGACTGCTCCAGCGTGGGTCCCTTCCCCGGGGTGCAGCCCTTCAGGAACAGACTGCTCCAGCGTGGGTCCCTTCCCTGGGGTGCAGCCCTTCAGGAACAGACTGCTCCAGCGTGGGTCCCCCGTGGGTCACAAGTCATGGAATCATTAAGGTTGGAAAAGACCTCCAGGATCATCAAGTCCAACCGCCAACCCAACATCCCCAGGCCTCCTAAACCATGTCCCCAAGTGCCACATCTACACGGTTTTGAACCCCCCCAGGGATGGTGACTCCACCACCTCTCTGGGCAGCCTGTTCCAATGCCTGACCACTCTTGCAGTGAAGAAATTATTCCTAACATCCAATCTGAACCTCCCCTGACACAACTTGAGTCCATTTCCTCTTGTCCTATCACTAGTAACTTGGGAGAAGAGACCAAAAGTCTCTTCTCAGAAGCCCTGCCAGCAAACCTGCTCCAGCGTGGGCTCCTCTCTCCACGGGTCCACAGGTCCTGCCAGAAGCCTGCTCCAGCGTGGGCTTCCTACGGGGTCACAGCCTTTGGGCATCCACCTGCTCCGGTGTGGGGTCCTCCATGGGCTGCAGGTGGATACGTGCTCCACCATTAACCTCCACGGGCTGCAGGGGGACAGCCTGCCTCACCATGGTCTTCACCACGGGCTGCAGGGAAATCTCTGCTCCGGCGCCTGGAGCACCTCCTTCCCTCCTTCATCCCTGACCTTGGTCTCTGCAGGGTTGTTCCTCTCACATATTCTTACTCCTCTCTGTTGCCCAGCAGTTCTTTCCCCTTAAATTTGTTATCCCAGACGCGCTGCCGCTGTTGCTGATGGGCTCAGCCTTGGCCAGCGGCGGGTCCCTCTTGGAGCCGGCTGGTGTTGGCTCTATTGGACATGGGGGAAGCTTCTGGCATCTTCTCACAGAAGCCACCCCTGCAGCCCCCCTGCTACGAAAACCTTGTCACGCAAACCCAATACAGGGGTCGTTAGGAAATGGCAAGGGAACAAATGGGAGATTCCAGCCCTACCTGCTGGTTTCTGTCTTACTACTGGGGAAATGCAGCTTAGATTTTGTGCTTAGAAACACCTTTTGCAAGAGGAGCGCTTGAGAGGATCGGACTCTGGTCCGAAGGAGAGGCAGCTGGGGGGTGAGGGGGGGCTGTGAGGGACCTGTGGGGGGGAAGGGTGGACTAAGAGGCTCAGGAAATTAGGAAGCAGCAAATTTAAAGCAAGTGAAAGGAAAGATTTTTTTCTCACTGTATCTAAGCACATGGTGGAAATGCTTGCCAAGGCTGTGTGGAAGCTGCAAGGATAAATAGGCTGGAATAGAGGGGAAACAAAATGGGGGCAAAAGGAGTTCCCTGTAAGGTTCAGGATGCGGTCCTTGGCAGGCACAGGCCGGGAGCTGCTGGTGGAGGTGGGCAGGGCGAAGGCCGGGGGGTGCCTGGCCCAGTTTCCTGGGATGTGATATACGGATTGCGGTTGGAAATCCGGTATTGGACCTCGCGGGACTCCACTGTGGGGCACCGCCTGCGCCGTTGGCTCCGCAGCTGGTGCCGAGTGCCGTGCTGGGACCCCCCTGCCCCGGTGGCGGCACCGCCGTACCCCCGATCCCGGCAGCCCTCTAACGGCATCCGTCTCTCTTCTCCAGCATGAAGGTTGGCGTGGAGGATGCGACATCTTCCGCAAGCATCACTATCAGGGTCCGCGCTCACACTACAATAGCGATGCTCAAGCAACAGGTACGGAGCGGTGCGAGCCCCCCACCCGGAGGGGAGACAGGAGCCCCTGGGGTCCCCGCAGCCCCCTTTTTAAGTGCTTGTACCCGCGGTGTAGGGGCTGGGCTTTCCCACCCGCTCCTCTGCCTTCGTGGAGCTGGCTCTTCACGGGTTTTCCTGGCTCGCCGATGCGTGCCAGCGTGGCATAAGCCCCTGCCGAGCTGCGGGGTGGGGTGAGAAGCTGCGGGGAAGCCACAGCTGTGGGCTCGCCTCTGAGCTTCCTCTGCTGTCCAGGTCTTCCAGGATTATGGGTTCCACCCCTTGGTTCAGCGCTGGATCATCGGGCAGTGCTTGTGTGTGGACGAACGGACCATTTCCTCCTACGGCATCCGCAGGGACGGCGACACCGCGTACCTCTACCTGCTCTCGGCGAAGATGGCTGAGCTCACCGAGCAGCGCTACGAAGAGGACCAGGCGCAGGTCATGCTCAGCTCCACCTCCTCGCTGACCGACTCCGCCGGGGAAAGGCACAAATACAACACCCTGCCCAACATGTCTCCGAAGAAAGGTCTGGCTCCCCTCCACCCTCCTGGTGGGCAGCCTAGGTCCTGCCTGGCTCTAGCGCAGGGTGCCAGACCGGGCGTAGCAGCAGGGACGGGGACCCTGGCATCGGGGCACTGCTGTGCCAGGGTGGGTGAGGATGCGTGGGGTGCTGGGGGGCTCTCTGGGTGGTACCTCCCTGGGCTGGAGGGCACAGCGGTCACTCAGACCCTGCTGCACCGGTAGAAAAGGCTGAGCAGCTTCTCCGGGGTGGAGCGGAGCAGGGCTCTGGGAGCTGATACCCTCCGTCTTGGGAAGCCACCGCTTGCCTGCACCCTCTGTGCTGCCGAGCATGCTGGGGAAGAGCCTTCGTGGCCTTCCTGTTGTTTTCCCCTTTACCTAAAGCGGGGCAGTGAGGAGAGGTCCAGTGTCTGCCCTGGGCAATCCTCTTGTCGCATATCGGAGTCCTGCACCGTGAGCTGCTGGGCTCCGTGGGACCGGGAGTGGGCTCAGCGCCACGGGCTGATCCCGCTTGTGCCGATGGGCTGGGGCAGGGCTGGTCCCCAGGATCCATGCTCCCTGCCTGGGAGCTGGCTTGGGATGAGCATCCTCTTCCCTGGAGAGAAGAGGGCCCTCCCGGCACACCGTGGCACGCTCTTGTCCAGGCCTGGCTGCCTGGTCCCATGCCGGACCCGGGGCTGGTTGTAACATCCCTCTTTCCCGGCGTTGCTCTCCAGGCTGGGGGAATGAGGCTGGCAGGAAGATGGACATCGGTGAGATCAGCCAACACTTGGATGCACTGCAGATCGGCGACCTTTTCAGTGCCCAGCCAAAGCCTGCTGCCACGAGCCTGCCCTCGCCGGTGCAGGTACGTGGCCCACGGTGTCCCCCCCATCGCCACCCTGCTTTGCCCCCGCAGTGTCCTCCCTTTCTCCCAGTCTGGGGGGTGCTGGGGAAGGGTGGGCGCTCCTTCCGCTCCCTATCCCACTCCCCTTCCTGTTCCCCGAAGCATTTTTCCTGGCTTCTGCATCTCTCACGTGTCCCTGCAGGCGGGCTGGTCGTGTCCAAAATGCACCTTCATCAACAAGCCCACGCGGCCGGGCTGCGAGATGTGCAGCACGGACCGTCCCGATGACTACGTGGTCCCTGGCAGCTACAAGCCAGATGAGATGGAGCTGTGGAGGATGCAGCAGGAGCAGGAGGGGATCCTGCAGTACCAGCAGGTAAGGGGGTTCACTGTCTGCCTCGGGGAGCCACTGCGCTCCCCGCACCCCATGCTCGAGGACAGACGTGGGGAGGATCGGGCATCGGCAGGGTTCGGAGGTGTCGTGGGTGCACAGATCCTGCGCTGCTCTGGGAGACAGGCTGGGAAGGAGAGGCAGCCACCTCGAGGGGCAGCACAGGGGGCCATCGCAGCCCCCTTCCCCCCTGCGCCGAGGGGCAGCCGCTGCCTGCCCGTGTGCCCCGGAGCCGGCCGGAGGTGCTGCATCGTGAGCGTGCGGCGTGTTCTGGCTGTTAGAGGAGATCGCCGCCACGGCAGGGATCTGACCACGCTCGTTCGCCTGCGGCCCTGCAAAGGGCCGGTGGCAATCTGTGGCAGGGCAGGGATCTGCGACGCCGCAGGCAGGGCTTGGCAGGACGTGGCACCCCGGTCTGGCCGGTCCCTCTTCTCTCGCCTAACTGCTTAGTCTGCCGTGTCGGCAGCCCCGTGCCAAGGAGCCGTCGGGGTGCGCTTTCTCCTTTTCGCTGGAAGCTGTTTCCCTTTTCATAGAAACGTAGGGGGGGCTCCGATGGGACCTCCCGCCCCCAGGGCCACAGCTGGGGGGGGAGCCCCGGCCCCAAGGTCAGGGTGCGCTGCGGGACTCGGGGGGCCTCCGGCTCAGCCACTGACCAAACCTTCTCTTCTTTCTTTTTTCTCTTGTGCCGGGATCCCGCTAGGAAAAGGGAAGGAGAGAGGATGGCTCAGCTGCGCACTGCGTCCTGGGCTCGGGTTCCTTGGATGACTTCATCCACCTGTCCTCCGAATTCTGCTAGCCGCCCTCTGCCTGGCCCACCCGGATGCCCCGTCCTGCCCCACCGGCCAGGACCTGGTGCCCACCAGGTCCCCCCGGTGCCCGCCAGGACCCGGTGCCCACCAGGCTGGCCCCCGCGTGCGCCCAGCGGCTGCCGCCGGGCCACCCCCTTCCTCAGACCCTAGAGTTGATGCGGGAACTTTCTGCAGGAGAAGAGCCGGCAGGGCCTGGTCTCGGCCCCGAGCTGCCGGGGGGGGACGTGCCGCTTGTTCGGGGGTCTCCAGGAGCTGGGGGAGCTGGTGGGGCAGTGCGAGGCTCTGGGTCCCTCCGGATCACAGGATCAGCCCTGCGAGCGCAGCAGCTCCCAGTTTAACAGTGTCTGGCACGCTGCTCCTCCTGCCCGGGGTGACGGCGGGGAGGGGGGGCACATCCCGGACCCCCGGGGCGCCTGGTGGGCTCCTCCCCAAGAGGAGCTGTCACTCGCTGGCCCAGCCCTGGGAGTTTTCCCTTTGCAGCTCAGCCCTCTCCACCCAAGCCCAGCCTCGGCCTTGCGGCTGCCTGCCTTTGCCGTCCCCTTCGTGAGGGCTTCAGGGACGAGCCGGCATGGCCAGCGGTTGGCACCGTCGGTGCTGACAGTGCTCGGCCTGGGTCTCAGGCTCGGGGGCTGTGCTCAGGGGTCTCTGAGGCTTGGGGGACCGTGCTGCCGTGCTCTGGGGAGGTCTCAGGCTCGGGGTTTCTTCCTTGCTCTGTAGGCTGAGGGGTGGCGTTGCAGCAGGCTGCCTGGTGAGCAGCCACGGTCTTGGGAGCCGGCTGGGGGTCCCTGGGCCCTGCAGCCCCCTCTTGCCTCGCAGGCCTCAGCCCCCACTGGGGCATCGGCCCTGCGGCACCCATGGGAATAGGTCAGGGGTCTGTCGGCTAGGGTGCGGCCATGGGTTTGGGGGTCCCCGGTGCCACAATCCTCTTCCCGGCTGCCACAAGCCCTGCGCTCCCCTGGGGCCGGCGCCGGAACGGGCAGAGCCGCTCTGCCCGGCACAGCGTGCAGCCATCGGCTGGGGCGCTCGGTGCCGCGGGTCCCTCCGGCTCCCGGAGCTGCCGGCACCCTGAGGAGCTGCAGGGTTGGCTATTCCATGTCGCACTTTGCTTTGGAGACCTCGTCCCGCAGCTGTGCGGGGCTGGGCTTGTCCCAGCAGGGAGCCGGGCGTCCTCTGGGCCAGGGGGAAGGACGGGACCCTCGGTTTGGCACTGTGGCTCCTTGGGTTGGATTGTGCCTCCCCGAAGCGACTGTCAGGTGCGTGACAGTGCTGCAGTGCCGCAGGAGGATGGATGGATTCCTTCCCTCATTAAAGGCTTATCCCACCAGTACGGCTCTGCCGTCTTCTTGTGCCGGCTGCTCTGTGGCGTGGGTGGAGCTGCCGACGGCTGCTTTTGGCGGGGGGGGTGTTCGTGCAATGAAGTGGAGAAGTGGGTCCATGTGAACCTCACGAGGTTCAGCAAGGCCAAGAGCAGGGTCCTGCGCCCAGGTTGGGGCCGTACCCCACGGATCAGCACAGACTGGGGAGGGATGGGGTGAGAGCAGCCCTGCGGAGAAGGAGTTGGGGACATGGGGGGTGGGGTGGTGTGACAAATGGGACACGAGCTGGCAACGTGCGCTCACAGCCCAGAAAGCCAACCATCTCCTGGGCTGGACCCAGAGCAGCATGGGCAGCAGGGCGAGGGAGGGGATTCTGCCCCTCTGGTGAGACACCACCCCCTCCCCCCCCCCCCCCCCCAGAGCCCTGCGTCCAGCTCTGGGGTCCCCAGCACAGGACAGACATGGACCTGTTGGAGCGGGTCCAGAGGAGGGACACGGAAATGGTCCGAGGGCTGGAACCCCTCTGGTGTGGAGAAAGGCTGGGAGAGTTGGGGTTGTTCAGCCTGGAGAAGAGAAGGCTGCGGGGAGACCTTATTGCTGCCTTTCGCTACTTAAAGTACTTACAAGAAAGATGGGGAGAGATGTTTTGGCAGGGCTTGTAGCTAGGACAGGGGAAATGGTTTTAAACTGAAAGAGGGTAGGGTTAGACAGGACATAAGGAAGAAATGTTTTACTCTGAGCATGGTGAGACACTGCCCCAGGTTGCCCAGTGAGGTGGTTGATGCCCCATCCCAGCTCGTGGCAGAGGGTTGAACTGGACAGTCTTTAAGGTCCCTTCCAACCCAAACTGTTCGATGATTCTGTGAAATGGAAGCGAAGTCGGTGGGTGCTTCCTCGCAGGGCTGCACGAGGTCGCTGAGCCATCCTGAGCAGCCCGTGCCAAAGCTGGGCCTCGGTGCTGCACCCTCCTGGCTGCCGCCTTCACCGGGGCAGGAGCGGGGGGCTGAGGCTCCGTTGGGTGCCAGGGAGGGTGCTCGGGGGCAGCAGGCTGCGGCAGCCTCCTGGCAGAACGCTGAGCCCTGGGGGCTCGTGACTGCGGTGATCACGAAGCGCTGGCGCGATGTAGTGGCCCCGAGGGCTGAGCTCCCCAGGCTCCTCCAGCCCCACACACCCGGGGAGCAGGGGTCCTGCTGCCTTGTGCATCCACCTCAGCAACACAGACGGAAAAATCACAGGGTTTAAAGCATGTTGAAGTGCCCCAGAAATGCCCACGCTGACTCTCCAGCGGCTGCCGGGGGCGTGCTGCTCGCGCCCCTCGGCTGCAGGGCCATGGGGACCGGACGGGGAAATGCCGGGTGCGGCTCGGTGCCGGCTCTGACCACATGCCTCGGGGTGTAGCCCTGCTGCTGTGCGTCCGGCAGCAGCTGCTCCCTGCTCTTCTTTCCTTTCCCTGGATGGGGTGTCCCTGCAAATCCAGACCCGACTCCCTGAGCGCAGCCGTTCCTCCTGGCTACCGAAGCCATGGGGGGCTTGGGATGAGTGGCCCTGGTCACTTGGATGGTGGCCATGGGGGCTGAGAGAGTCACGGAGTCACCAGCCTCCCCAGGCCCGGGAGGGGCGGAGGTGGCGAGTGCTGGTCTTGGACCCCTCCGTGGGGCAGGGGTCGAGCTCAGCTTGGGGGGCTGGTGGCGGTGCTGGGGCCAGGGCGCTGACTGGGGCTGTTCCTCACTGGCAGGCGCTGGAGGCCGAGCGGCTGAAGAACTTCCAGCAGCTGCTGCAGATGGAGGAGGAGGTGCTGGTGCCCAACCAGGAGGTGCTGGAGTGTCGCATCTGCTACCAGCAGGTTGCCCCGGGCGAGGGGGTGCTGCTGCGTGAGTGTCTGCACAACTTCTGCAGGTAACGCCCGACAGATGCCCAGGGGCCCCGAGACCCCCGTCCCCGTGGTGACCACCCCCGAGACCCCCCCAGCCCTTGCGGTGACCAGCCCCGAGCCCTTCACCATTGGAGCGACTGGCCCCAAGACCCCCCCAGTCTTTGTGGTGACCAGCCCCGGGACCCCCCCAGCACTCGCAGTGTCCAGCCCTGAGGCCCCCACCATCACGGTGACCAGCCCCAAAACCCCCCAGCCTTCGTGGTGACCAGCCCCCGAGACCCCCCTCATTGGTGCGACCAGTTCGAAGACCCCCCAGCCATCATGATGACTGGCCCTGAGACCCCCCCCAGCCCTTGTGGTGACCAGCTGTGAGACCCCCCCCACCCCACCACTTGCAGGGTCCGGCCCTGAGAACGCCACCATCACAGTGACTGGCCCTGAGAACCCCCACCCTTGCAGTGACCAGCCCCAAGACCCCCCAGTCCTTTTGGGGTCCAGCCCCGAGCCCCCCCAGCTCTCATGGTGACTGTCCCCAAGACCCCCCAGCCCTCATGGTGACTAGCCCTGGGACACACACACCCCCCCAGCACCCACAGGGTCCAGCCCCGAGCCCCCCACCATCACGGTGACCAGCCCCAAGACCACCCCAACCCTCTCAGGGTCCAGCCCCAAGCCCCCCACCCTCATGGTGACCAGCCTCGAGCCCCCCACCATCATGGTGACCAGCCCCAAGACCACCTCAACCCTCTCAGGGTCCAGCCCCAAGCCCCCCACCCTCATGGTGACCAGCCCCGAGCCCCCCACCATCGTGGTGACCAGCCCCAAGACCACCTCAACCCTCTCAGGGTCCAGCCCCAAGCCCCCCACCCTCATGGTGACCAGCCCCGAGCCCCCCACCATCGTGGTGACCAGCCCCAAGACCACCTCAACCCTCTCAGGGTCCAGCCCCAAGCCCCCCACCCTCATGGTGACCAGCCACGAGCCCTTCACCATCGTGGTGACCGGCCCCAAGACCCCTCCAGCCCTCTCAGGGTCCAGCCCCGAGTCCCCCACCATCGCGGTGACCAGATGCCTGTTCCTGCAGGGAGTGTCTGCGCCAGGTGATCAACTACAGCGAGGAGCCGGAGGTGGCCTGTCCCTTCCGCGACGACTCCTACGCCTGTGGCAGCCATCTCCAGGAGCGGGAGATCCGGGCGGTGAGTGCATCCCGGGTCGGTGCCGGCAGCGCTGGGGGCGCAGAGGCCACATCCTGACCCTGCCCGTCTCCGCAGCTGGTGTCGCCGGAGGAATACCGGCGCTTCCTGGAGAGGAGCCTGGTGCTGGCCGAGCGGCGTAGCCAAAACAGTTTCCACTGCAAGACCACCGACTGCCGGGGCTGGTGCATCTACGAGGATTCGGTGAACGAGTTCCGCTGCCCCATCTGCCAGGCCCTCAACTGCCTGCTCTGCAAGGTGAGCTCCCCGCCACGCCACTCCTGACCTCGGCATCGCGTCCCGGCACCGCAGAGGGGGCCACAGCGGTGGCGGTGCCAAGCGGTGCCATCTCTGCCCCCCCCCAGGCCATCCACGAAGGGAAGAACTGCCGCCAGTACCAGGACGACCTCCGGGTCCAGGCGCAGAACGACGCGGCTGCCCGGCAGACCAACGACATGCTGCAGGTGGGGTCCCGGGGGGCCAGCGGGGGGCCGGAGCGCGTCCCCACGTCCCTCACGGCCACCTCTCCCCCCGCCCCAGACCCTGGTGCAGATCGGGGAGGCCATGCACTGCCCCACCTGCCTCATCATCGTCCAGAAGAAGGACGGCTGCGACTGGATCCGCTGCACCGTCTGCCAGACAGAGATCTGCTGGGTGACCAAGGGGCCGCGCTGGGGGCCCGGGGTGAGCGATCCCGGCGGGGAGGGGGACGGGCGAGCCTGCGGTGCCCCCGACCACGCTCTGCCGGCGGCAGAGCTGGCCCCAGGAGCCCCAAGATGGGCTCCCCGCTGACCCTGCCCCACTTCCCCCCACCCAGGGTCCCGGGGACACCAGCGGTGGATGTCGCTGCAACGTCAACGGACAGAGGTGCCACCCCCGGTGCCAAAACTGCCACTGAGCCGCCGCCTGGCCCAGGGACAGAGGACCCACCGGAGACAGCCGGGAGCCGCACTCCTCACGCTGAGGGAGGACCTGGCCGGGGTCAGAGCCAGCACCACGGCCCAAGCAGGGCCCAGAGACGCTTGTGGTTGTGGCAAAGAGCCGCGTCCGGCAGCCACGGAAGGAGAGGACGGACACGGGGCGCGGGAGTGCCGCGGAGCCTGGTGGAGAGCAGGCGGGGCCAGGCCCCAGGCGGTGCTGGGACAAGGGGGCAGGTTGGGGGGCTCCCCGGAGCCTCTGCTGGCAGTGGAGCCCCCGCGGCAGGGCGCGGCACGGCGCAGCAGTGCGAGGTGTCTCAATAAAGCCGTTTGAGTGCCAGAGCCTTGCTGCCAGGGCTGTAACGTGCCCCCCGGGATGGTGGATGATGGGGATCGGCCCTTCACTGAGCCCCCGACCCGAGCTCGATGGCCGCAGCCGGCGTGGGGACAGCCGCGGCACAGGCACCCACCACCACACCACACCTTGAACAACCGAAATTTTATTTCCGTGCCCCCCAACCCCTCGGAGCGCGGGCGCCGGCATCCCCCCGGCCCCGGGGAGGGCGAGCGGCAGCGCCTGGCAGGGGCCAAGAGCGATGTTAAATAAGGAGCCGGGGCGGGGGTACGCGCTGCCGGCTGCGCCCCCCCACAGCCCAGGGCTTGTGCGTGGCCCAGGAGGTGCCGCCAGGGTGGGGGGCACCCCGCTTCCCCCCCTACTTGGGGGGCCGGTAAACCATTTTTCTGCTCTTCAGCACAGACCATTTGTGGCGCTTCACGTAGTAGAGGAGGGGGATCAGGAGCCCCGAGATCATCAGCATCTGAGGGGCGGAAGGAGTCGAGCTCTGCCCCACGGAGCCACCGTCCCAGCGCGGTGCCAAGCGTGGCACAAGGAGGGGTTTGGGCCCGCCCCGGATGCTTCCCCCCTCCCGCCCCGAGCCCAGCACCCACCTTCAAGCCCATCCGTTTGCGGTGGTCGTGCTCCGGCTCTGCTGCCCACCGCAGGAACGTGCAGACGTCCTTGGCGAGCTGTGACATGGTGGCCGGGGTGCCTGGGGAGGGCGGGAGGGGACTGAGCACCCCGACGAACCGGCACTCCCCGGGACGGCACCGCATCCCGCCGGGCCCCTCTTACCATCGTCGTATTCCAGGATCTCGTTGTAGATGGGTGGAGCCATTCCAATGGCCTGGCCTGGGAAGTAGGGGTTGTAGTGCAGCCCCTCCCGCACCGTCACGCCGGCCGGGGGGTCACAGTAGCCGGTGAGGAGGGAGAAAACGTAATCCTCGCCCCCATGCCTGCGATGGGGGGCGGAATCAGCCCCGGGCAGCCGAAGCCCCCGGCGCAGCGGGGCCAGGGTCCTCCTCCCCTCGATGGGGACCTCGAGCTCCGCCTGGGTCCGGGACCCGCCGGAGCGAGCCGGCGCGCGGCAGCGGCCCCTTACCGGGCGTTGACGATGTAGCTGAGGTCGGGGGGCAGCGCCCCGTTGTTGGCGGCTCGCGCCGCCTCAGGGTTGGGGTAGGGCTTGGGGAAGTAGTCGGAGATTTTACCGGGGCGCGTGAACATCTCCCCGTTCTCATCCGGGCCGTCCAGCACCTCCACCTGCGCCAGGGGGGGCCGAGACCTGAGCCGGGGCGCCGGGGTAGCGGCCGCGCCAGCCGGTTGGGACCGTCCCGGTGCGGGGACTCACCTCCTCGGCCAGTGCCTTGGCTTCCGCCTCGGTGTGGGTGACGCCGATGAGGTTGCGGAAGGCGATGTACTCCAGGCTGTGACATGCTGAGCACACCTGCTTGTACACCTGGAAGCCGCGCCGCAGGCTGGGAGAAAGAGGAGGAGGAGGTGGCGGCCCCGGCTCCCCGCCGAGGCCCCCCACGCCCCCCCGTCCCGTCCTGTCCCGGTACCTGCTGTGGTCGAGGGCGTCCAAGGCGCCGCCGTGGCTCCAGGGGAAGCTGGGCGGGTGCATCTCCAGCTCGCCGGCGGCGAGGGGCGAGCGCAGGGCCAGGGCCAGGCCCCCCCCGCCCACCGCCAGCAGCCCCAGTGCCGACAGGGCCACCCGCCGCCCCCGGGGGAGCCCCGCGAAGGACGAGCGGGAGGCCTGGGGGGGGCACAGCCGTCAGGGGCAGCCCCATGGCCGGGGGGGACCGGGGACCCCGGGAGGGGATGGGGCGGGGGGGAGTGGGGGACCCCGGGAGGGGACGGGGAGGGGAACTAGGGACACTGAGTAAGGTGGGAGGGAGGAACTGGGGACCCCAAGCGGGGGTGTGGACACAACTGGGGACCCTGGGCTGAGACGGGAGCAGAGGGAAACAGAGGACCCCGGGCCAGGATGGGGCCCGGCAGGCAGGACGGGGGGGACGGGACCAGGGACCCTGGGCAGGGCTGGGGGTGGAAACGGGGGACACTGGGCAAGGTGGGAGGGGGAAACCAGGGGACCCCGAGCTGGGGGGGGACATGACCAAGGACCCCAGGCTGAGATGGGAGGGGGGAACCGGGGGACCCCGAGCTGGGGGGGGGGACATGACTGGGGACCCCGGGCCGAGATGGGAGGGGGGGAACTGGGGACACCAAGCAAGGCAGGAGGGGGGGAACCGGGGGACCCCAAGCAGGAGGGGCACATGACCAGGGACCCCAGGCCGAGATGGGAGGGGGGAACTGGGGACCCTGGTCAAGGACAGGGCACGGGGGACTGGGGGACCCCGGGCAGGGATGGGGCAGACCAGGCAGGACAGGGGGAACTGGGGACCTCAAGCAAGGGGGGGACATGACCAGGGACCCCAGGCTGAGATGGCAGGGGGGAACCAGGGGACCCCAAGCTGGGGGGGACATGACTGGGGACCCCAGGCCGAGATGGGAGTGGGGGAACCAGAAGACCCTGGGCCAGGATGGGGCCCAGCAGGCAGGATGGGGGGGACAGGACCGGGGACCCTGGGCAGGGCTGGGGGTAGAAATGGGAGACACTTGGCAAGGTGGGAGGGGGAAATCGGGGGACCCCGAGCTGGGGGGGGACATGACCAGGGACCCCAGGCTGAGATGGGAGAGGGGAACCAGGGACCCCAATCTGGGAGGGAACATGACTGGGGACCCCGGGCCGAGATGGGAGTGGGGAACCGGGGACCCCAAGCAGGAGGGGGACATGACTGGGGACGCTGGGCCGAGATGGGAACGGGGAACCGGGGGACCCCGAGCTGGGGGGGGGACATGACCGGGGACCCCGGGCCGAGATGGGAGGGGGGAACCAGGGACCCGGGTCAGGATGGGGCCCAGCGGGCCGGACCCGGGGGGAACCGGGGACCCCAGGCGTGACAAGGGGGCACCGGTGACACCGAGCAGGATGGGAGGGGGGAACCGGGACCCCTGGCCGCGCTGGGGCGCAGCGGGCCGGGGGGGGGCGGGGACACCCACCGAGGGACCCCGGGCCGGGCCGGGGGATGGGGGGGGACACACGACCGGGCCCCCCGGGCGCACCCCCGCGGCCGCCCCGCTCCGCGGTACCGGCGGCTTCCGGGGCCGCCGCCGCCGCCGTGACCTTCACCCTGCGGCGGGGCCGGGCCGGGGGGGCCGGGCCGGGGTCCGGGAGGGTCCGGGGGGGGGGGGTCGGGGCCGGGGTCTCACCGGGGCGGGCGCGGTCGGCGCCCGCGGCAGCAGGAGGCGGCCGTAGGGCCGCAGCGGGAGGCTCCGCACCGCCACCGCCGCCATCTCCGCTCCTCCCGCCCGGCCGAGGTCGAGGGGACGCCGACGGCCCGCCCCGGACGTGACGGCGTGCTCTGACGTCACCCGCCGGCGGAACGACGTCACGAGCACCCCCGGCGCCCCCCCCCCCCCCCCAAAATTAAGCACAAGATCCGCTCCGTGACTCCGCCTTTATTGCAGCGCTGCGGCCCCGGCACGGGGGTCCCGGTACCCTCCATACACACCGTGCCGGGACCCCCCAACACCCCCCCGGTACCGACCCCCCCCCCTCCCCCATACACACCGTGCCGGGACCCCCCCAACACCCCCCCGGTACCGACCCCCCCCCTCCCCCATACACACTGTGCCGGGACCCCCCCCCCTCCCCCATACACACCGTGCCAGGACCCCCCAACACCCCCCCGGTACCGACCCCCCCCCTCCCCCATACACACCGTGCCGGGACCCCCCCCCCTCCCCCATACACACCGTGCCGGGACCCCCCCAACACCCCCCCGGTACCGACCCCCCCCCCTCCCCCATACACACTGTGCCGGGACCCCCCCCCTCCCCCATACACACCGTGCCAGGACCCCCCAACACCCCCCCGGTACCGACCCCCCCCCTCCCCCATACACACTGTGCCGGGACCCCCCCCCTCCCCCATACACACCGTGCCAGGACCCCCCAACACCCCCCCGGTACCGACCCTCCCCCTCCCCCATACACACCGTGCCAGGACCCCCCAACACCCCCCCCGGTACCGACCCCCCCCCTCCCCCATACACACCGTGCCGGGACCCCCCAACACCCCCCCGGTACCGACCTCCCCTCCCCCATAAACACCGTACCAGGACCCCCCCGGTACCGCCCCCCCCCGTACACACCGTGCCGGGACCCCCCTTGTACCGCCCCCGCACGCACCATGCTGGGACCCCCCCGACATGGATTGGGGACCCCTCTGGTACCCCCTGTACACCGCAGCCCCCCCACCTCGCCCACCAGGGGGGGCCGCCCCAAAGCGAGGTCCCCACCCTGGCACCCCCGAGGCACCGGTAGCCCCCAAAAGGGCAGGACCCCCCAGGGGAGGCTCAGCCGGGGCCAGTGTCCCTGTCCCAAAGGGGATGTGACCCCCGCCGGCCCCCGGCCCTGCTGTCCGTCCGTGGGTCTGTCCATGGGTCCATTGGGGGGTCCATCCATGGATCTGTCTGCGGGTCTGTCCGTGCCGGGGGGCCGGCGGGGGTCCCTCACTTCCAGAAGAGGACGTTCCAGAGCAGCAGCCAGCAGGGGTACGCGCCGAGGGCGAGGAAGGGGAAGAGGAGGGAGCCGTAGAGGTGGTGCTGCAGCAGCCCCTCGGCCAGGGCCGCCAGGAAGAGCTGCCACCCCTCGGCCGCCGCCGCCGGCGCCTCCACCAGCTCCCGCTGCAGGAAGATGCCCAGCAGCAGCGTGGCCGCCGGCGTCGCCAGCACCAGCAGCGCCGCCAGCAGCACCCTGCGGGCCGGGGGGCACGCTCAGCCCCTGCGGGCGACGGGGTGAGCCCCCCCGGCATCCCCCAGCCTCAGGGAGAGCCCCCCCCAGCATCCCCCCCCCCCAGCCCAGGGAGAGCCCCCCCGGTGTCCCCTGTCCCCGGGGAGAGGCCCCAGCATCCTCCTGTCACCCCCTGACCCTGGGGAGAGCCCCCCTGGTGTCCCCCCATCACCCCCCAAACCCAGGGAGAGCCCCTCCAGTGTCCCCCTGCGCTGAGAGAGCCCGCCGGTGTCTCCCCCGCATCCCCCCACCCCAGGGAGAGCCCCCCCCAGCATCCCCCTGCCCTGGGTGAGCCCCCCCGTGTCCCCCTGGCATCCCCCCACCCCAGAGAGAGCCCCCGCAGTGTCCCTCTGCAATGCCCGTAGCCCAGGGAGAGCCCCTGATCCCAGGGAGAGCCCCCTCAGCATCCCCCTGCCCTGGGAGAGCCCCTGGCATCTCCCCAGCATCCCCCCACCTTGGGGGAAAGGCCCCTGTCCCCCCCCCCAGCCCCAGGGAGAGCCCCCCCCCAGTATGCCCCTGCCCTGGGGTGAGCCCCCCCATGTCCCCCTGGCATCCCCCCACCCCAGGGAGAGCCACCCCGGCATCCCCCTGCCCTGGGAAAGCCCCTGACATCCCCCCACCTTGGGGGAAAGGCCCCTGTGCCCCCCAACCCAGCCCCAGGGAGAGCCACCCCCAGTATGCCCCTGCCCTGGGGTGAGCCCCGCCATGTCCCCCTGTCACCTCCCCCGCCCCAGGCAGAACCCCCCTGATGCGCGAGGGGCTGCCCCACTGACTTGGGGCCGGTGGGCCGGACGGCGGCGGCGGCGGGGACCATGGTGGCGGCCAGGAGGAAGCCGAGGGAGAAGTTGAGGAGGGCGAGGCAGCCCAGCTGCAGCGCCAGGTACAGCAGCGCCAGCAGCTTCAGCGTCATCCAGCCCCGGTCGCTGCCGCTGCCTGCCAGCACCCTGTGGGGACAGGGACGCACTCAGCCCCGTGACGGTGGGGCACGGCCCCCCCCCCCCCCGCCAGCACCCTGGGACCCCCCCCAGCACCTGTGGGTGTTGTGGGGCAGCGCCATGCCCGCCACGTAGATGGCGATGACGGTGAGGACCACGGCCTCCGACTCGGAGACGGGGAAGTGCTGGGTGGCCACGCGTTGTCCCAGCACCGGTAAGAAGTAGAGAGCCAGGCCGGCGGCATGGCAGATGAGCAGCGGCGGCACCAGAGCCAACAGACCAGGCCGGGGCTCCTGCGGAGAGCTGGGGGTGAGGGCGGCAGGGCCGGGGGTCCGCGGGGAGGGGCAGGGGTGGGGAAGGGCCCCGACCTCGCCGGCAGCCGGCTCGCCGCCGTCCCAGAGCCGCTCGGTGCCGCCAGCCTCGCACTTGCTCAGCTTCATCCAGAGGTCCAGGGCGTGGGGGCAGTCAGGGAAAGGAGGGGAGCAGTTCGGGTGCCCCGAGCCCACCTCCCGCCCCCCCCCGAGCCCCCCACCCCACCCCAAAAGGATATCTTGAGGATGAGGACGAGGATGAGGAAGCCGAAGGCCGGCATGTAGACGCCGATGGAGACGAAGCGGGAGAGGGAGGGCAGTAGGTAGAAGAAGTAGGACTGGTGCAGCCGCTCTAGGAGATTGTTGAGCTTCCGAAACATCCCCTCCAGCGTCCTGCAGGCAACGGGCACGGCGAGGGGGGGAGCCTGCACCCCGGCACCCCCTGGCACCCCCCCGGCCCTGCACTTACTTGCCCACGGTGGTCATGTCGTACTTGTACTGCCGGAAGCTGTTGATGCCGCGGAGGGTGATGGCCTCAATGCGGTAGCGGAGGAAGAGGCCGTGGTCGCCGCGGGGCTGCCCTGAGGCCTGGGCCAGCACCATGAGCAGCAACGTCTGCAGGCTGTGGGCATAGGCGGGCAGCGAGTCCCAGTCCGAGCGCTGCAGCTGCAGGGAGAGCCCGTGGCGTCGGTCACCGAGCCGCCGGGTCAGCGGGGCCGGAGGAAACCCTTCGGGGCCTCGAGTCCTTCCGCTAACCCAGCCCTGCCGAGCCCAGCACTACACCGTGTCCCTCAGCGCCACGTCCGCACGGCTTGGAAATACCCCCAGGGATGGGGACTCCACCGCTGCCCCGGGCAGCCTGTCCCAGCGCTTGACAACCCTTTCCGTGAAGAAATTGTTCCCAATATCCAATCTAAACCTCCCCTGGCGCAGCTTGAGGACGTTTCCTCGTGTCCTATCGCTTGTTATTGGGAGAAGAGACCGACCCCCACCTCACCACAACCTCCTTTCAGGGAGCTGCAGAGAGCGATAAGGTCTCCCCGCAGCCTCCTCTTCTCCAGGCTAAACCCCCCCAGCTCCCTCAGCCGCTCCCCATCACACTTGTTCTCCAGACCCTTCCCCAGCTCCGTTGCCCTTCTCTGGACACGCTCCAGCACCTCCATGTCCTTCTTGTTCCGAGGGGCCCAAAACTGAACACAGCATTCGAGGGGCGGCCTCACCAGTGCCGAGCACAGGGCACCATCCCTGCCCTGCTCCTGCTGGCCACGCTATCGCTGATACAAGCCAGGATGCTGTTGGCCACCTGTGAAACCCCGGCCCCATGGGACAGAGGCTTCCCCCAACACCTGTCCCAGGAGCGGCCGCGGGCAGGGTCCGGCGCCGGCCGGGCTCACCTTGCCCTGGATGGTGCAGAGGAGGCCGTTCTTCTGGCAGAAGGCATGAAATAGGTTGAGGAGGTCGAGGTTGGGCAGCTGCCCGTTCAGCCCCTCCACTGCCACGTCGAAGCTGGTGACCACGTCGCTGCTCAGCTCCAGTGAAATGGCTGCCTGGATGGCTCCCGCCCGGCCCAGCGTCCCTGAGGACCGCACGCCTGTGGGCACCGCGCCACATCAGCACCGCCGGCCCCTCGGCACACCGGTGTGGCCGGGGAACGGCCCGGCCCCCCACCAAGCCCCGTCTCACCGGTGATGTTGACGTCGTGGTAGGCCTCCAGCCAGGCCTCCATGCCCAGCAGGTCGTGCTCGTTCACCAGGAAGATGATGTCCTTCGCCCAGTAGATCTGGCCTGAAGGCGACACGGGACCTGTGGCACAGTGGTCCCTGCCCTGGCAGAGCTCAGCACAGCCCCGGCACAGCCTGGCACAGCCCCGGCACAGCCCCGTCCCTGCCCTAGCAGAGCTCGGCACAACCCTGGCAGAGCCTGGCACAGCCCCAGTGCCCAGCACAACCCCAGCAAAGCCTGGCACAGCCCCAGCACAGCCTGGTCCCTGCCCCAGTAGAGCCCAGCACAGCCCCGGTGGGACCCGCACCCTGCGCTGCCCCCCTGAAAAGCCGGGGCCCCCCAGGGCTGCGAGCGGGTGGGTGCCCGGCACATCCCCACTGGGCAGGGCCCTGCCCAGGAGCGGGGACGGGGACGCTCAGCGTCCCAGGGGACCACCCGGCATCATCCCAGAGCCCCCCTGAGACAGCATCAGGCTGTGGGAAGGGGTGCCGAGCCCCCCGTCCCAGGGACTCACCTCGAAAGTAGGAGGCAAGGGCCAGCATCAGCCCCACGGCCTGGTTGTTGTGGGGCCCCTCGCTGCAGGGCACGCTCAGCACCAGCGACTCGGTGCTGGCGGCGCGCGGCGCCCGCAGGATGCCGTACACGTTCGTGCCCTTCACCATCTGCCGAGGGAAGGGGAAGGCTTGGGCGGGAGCGGCCTTGGCCGGGACCCCCAGGATGGGGGGGATGGTGGTGCGGGGAGGGGTCCGGTACGTACGTATCGCTCACGGGCCTCGTCGGGGAAGGGCAGCGTGCGGGAGAAGGGCTGCTTGTGCACCTCCAGCCCCAGGTTCCACATGGTTTTCTCCAGCCAGGCCACCGGCATTCCCCTGGGGGAGCGGGAGAGCGGGGACGGAGACCCCAAAACCCTCCCTGCAGGCAGCTCCGCCCGCCCCATCCCCCCTGCAAGCAGCACCCCGCTCTCACCCTGCTTTCTTCTTGTGTCCGGCAAACTCGCGGGCATAGGAGAGGGCCCTCTCACCGAAGAGAAACTGCTCCTCCACCATGGTGGAGCCCATGGCGTTCTCTGACATGTAGGTGCGGGGGGCGAGGGGCTGGAAGGCCAAGGCCAGGAACCAGCCCAGCCCCGCCACATAGCTCAGGGCACTGCAGGAGAGGAGAGAGGGGGTGGGGGGAGTCTGGGGGGGTCTGAGGGGTGTGGGGGGACCTGGAGGAGTCTGGGAGGGGTCTGGGGGGGATCTGGGCGAGAGTGGGTGGGATCTGAGGGAGTCTGGGGTGGGTCAAGGGGGACCTGGGGGAGTCTGGAGGGATCTGGGGGGGGTCTGGGGGGACCGGGGAGGGATCTGGGAGAGTCCAGGGGGACCTGTGGGGGTCTGGAGGGGACCTGGAAGCGTCCGGGTGGGTCTGGGGTTGATCTGGGCAAGATCTGAGGGAGTCTGGGCTGGGTCAAGGGGGACCTGGGGGAGTCTGGAGGGGTCTGGGGGAGGGACCTGGGTGGGATCTGGGAGAGTCTAGGGGGACCTGTAGGGGACCTGGGGGGGGATCTGGGAGAGTCTAGGGGGACCTGGGGGGATCTGGACGAGTCTGGGTGGGATCTGGGGAGTGTAGGGTGGGTCTGGGGGAGTCTGGGGGGGGACCTAATGGGACTTGGAGGGGAGCTGGGGGAAGCTGAGGGGGGTCTAGGGGGACCTGTGGGGGTCTGGAGGGGACATGGGGGGGAATCTAGGGGAGTGTAGGGGAACCTGCATGGGATCGGGGGGGGGGGGGGGTCTGGGAGAGTCTGGGGGGACGTGTGGGTGTTCTGGGGAGGGTCTGGAGGGGATCTAGGGGGATTTGGGGGGGGTCTGGGGGGTGTCACCCCCCGGCCGCCATCACCAGGAGGTGCCCCAGCCCCCCGGGCCCCCCCACTCACCAGAGCGGGGTGTTGAGGCGCAGGACGAGGCGGGAGAGCGCCCGCCGGCACTGGGGGTCCGACAGCAGCCCCATGGCGGGGGGCGCCGGGCCCGGGCTGCTGCGAGAGGACGGCGGGGTGGGGTGGGGTCCCACGGGCACCCCCCGCCTGGGGCTGCCACGGACCCGCCGGGCCCCCCCGGCCCCCCATTGCACCCCACGAACCTGCCCCCAAACGCCCCCTCCCTGCCCCAGAGGTCCCACGGCTCCCGTCTCTGCCCCACACGCACCCCACGGCCCCGTCCCGGCCCCATAGCCCCCATCCCTGCCCCACACAACCCCCCCCCGCAGCCCCCCCCCCGGTGCCCCCCGCCCCCCCACCTCAGGGTCCCGCCGCCCCGACAGGCTGCTCAATCGCCCGCGGAAAGGGACAGGCCGAGGGGCGGAGCCCAGAGACATCGATGGGTACCGCGCCCCCCCCCCCCCCCGCGCATGCGCTGGCGGGCGGCACCCGGGGGGGCGGGCAAGGGGGGGTCTGGGGGTGCAATGGGGGTGTGTGTGCAAGGGGGGGTGTGTGTGCAAGGGGGGTGTGGGTCTGCAATGGGGGTGGTAGGGGTGTGCAAGGGTGGGGTGTGTAAGGGGGGGGTGCAAGGGGGGGTGGGGGTGCATGGGGGTTGCTGTGGGGCTGTAGGTGTGTGTGCAAGGGGGGCCGAAGGGGCTCTAAGGTAGGGGCGGGTGGGGGGGTGTGCGCAAGGGGAGACCGTGCCAGGGCCCCCTGGTCCTCCCTGTGCCATGCCCGACTGCATGGGCACCGCGGCACCGGGGCTCCGGCACCGGCAGCGCTGCGGGCTGGGCACGGCAGGGAGCCCCGGCATCACCGCGCCCTGACGGGAGCGATGTGGCATGGCACGCGGGCCGTGGCACGGCACGCAGCACGGCACACAGCAGGGCGCACGGCACAACACATGGTGCGTGGCACACGGGCCATGGCACGGCATACGGCAGGGTGCACGGCGCACGGCATAGCACGTGGCACATGGCACACGGGCCATGGCATGGCATACGGCACACGGTGTACAGGCCATGGCATGGCACACGGCACAACACACAGCATGTGGCACAGTGCATGACATGTGGCACGGCCCACGGTGCATGGGGGATGGCACAGCATATGGCACAGCACACGGCATATGGCACACAGGCCATGGCACGGCGCACGGTACACGGTACAGCATATGGCACTTGGGCCATGGCACGGCACACGGCATGGTGCATGGCATACGGCGCACGGGCCACAACACGGCACGCAGCACAGGGCACGGTGTACGGCACACAGCACGGCGCACAACACACGACACGGCACGCGTTCCAGCGGCAGACCTTTATTGGCAGGGGGCTCGCGCCGGCTCAGTCCCCCAGCAGCGCGGCCACCTCCCGCAGCCGCTCCCGCACCACGCGGTCCAGCACGGCGTGCAGAGCGTGGCAGGCCCGCCCGGCTGCCTCCAGCGCCGTCTCCAGCCTCTCCTGGTGCAGGCGGGCGCTGAGCTGCAGGAGGGCGATCTGCCCCGCCGCTGGTAGCAGCGCCAGCACCAGCCGCGGCCCGCCGGCCGCCTCCTCGGGCGAGCTGAGGTCGGCCAGCGGCGTGTCCTCAGCCAGGCCGGCCGAGCTGGCGCAGACGTAGTCCCGCATGGCGATGCCGGCGTCCATCACCGCCAGTGTGGCCGCGTTCACGCAGGCGCAATAATTGCCGCCATCGGCTTGCAGGATCTGGAACGGGACGGCGGG
Source organism: Morus bassanus (assembly GCA_031468815.1). Taxonomy (NCBI): domain Eukaryota; kingdom Metazoa; phylum Chordata; class Aves; order Suliformes; family Sulidae; genus Morus; species Morus bassanus. Next base: position 169,548,592 of record CM062567.1, read on the forward strand.
TTGGGTGGCCATGCTGGGACCCCCCCCGGGGCACGTGCGTGTGTCCCCGTGTCCCCCCCCACCCCGTTCATCACCTGGACGTAGATGTCGATTTGGGAGCGAGGGAAGAGGTGGGTGAGGATGGCGGCCTCGAAGGTCTGCTTGAGGTGGAGGGCCAGCTCGCTCGCCGGCCGGTCGCCGTGGGGCCGCCGCCGGCGCTCGCCGGAGCTGAAGGCAGCGGTGCTGCACTGGCAGTTCACCAGCGCCCGGTCCGGCAGCGCCTTGCTGCGGGGGCCGCGTGTCTGCGGGGGCGGCAGGGGGTGGGCTGGGGGGCACCCGGGGCACCCCAAGGACCCTGACGGCCTGGGGGGGGCTAGGTGGCTACTGGGGGAGGCTGAGTGGCCACTAGCCGGCTGGGTCTGGGACTGGGGGGGGGCGGGTCTGGTGTGAGTGGGGGATCGGGAGGGGGCAGGGGGGTCCCAGGGGAAATGGAGGGGTCCGGGGGGGTCACGGGGAGTGGGGGTGTTTTGGGAGGGCCAGGTGAGCCTGGGGGGAGCGGGAGGGGGTGTCCAGGGGGATGGAGGGACCCGGGAGGGGGAGCAGGGGGGATTTGGGGGGTCGAGGGGGACCCGGGGGGAATGGAGGGGTCTTGGGGGGGCCAGAGGGGTCCCGGGGGGAATGGAGGGGTACGGGGGGGGGCAGGGGGAACGGGGGACGTTTTAGGGGGGGTCAGGGGGAGCCTGGGGGTCCCAGAGTGAACGGAGGGGCCGGGGGGGGCAGCGGGGGATCTGGGGGGGGTGTCTGGGGGGTTCAGGGGGGTCGTTCAAGGGAGAATGGAGGGGCCTGGGGAGGAGCGGGGGAGTTCCGGGGGGGTTCCAGGCGGAATGGAGGGGTCGGGGGGAGCGAGGGGGCTGTGGGGGGTCGGGGGGGGGGGGGTCCCGTTCCCGGTGCCCATCACCGCTCACCTCGTGCGGGCCGTAAACCACAGCCAACACCTTGGTGTTTCCCTGCTCGAGGTAGGCCGAGCCGTCGGCCTGCGCGAAGACGCCCATGCGGGCCCGGACCTTGCGGAGCTCGTCGGGCCGGCGCCCGTCCGCCCGGTAGCCCTCGTCCGACAGCAGCTCCGCCGCCGCCGCCGCCATGCCGCCCGGTGGACTACAACTCCCGGCGTGCCCCGCGCCCCGCGGCCTACAACTCCCGGCGTGCACCGCGCCCGGGCGGCCTACAACTCCCGGCGTGCACCGCGCTGCGGGGCAGTACCGCCTGCTGATTGGCCACGCCTCCCCCGGTACCCGAGGCCACGCCCACGGGGCGGTGCGGCCCCACCGAGGCCACGCCCCCGCCGCCGCCGCGGGGCCGGTGCTCGGTGCGGCGGCGGGAGCGGCGGGGACCGACCCCGGGGACCGACCCCGGACCGAGCCCCACCGAGCCCGGACCGAGCCCCTCCGCCCCGACCCCCCCCGACCCCTCCGGTGCCGCCATGGCGGCGGTCGCGGGTCCCGGCGGGTTCCAGTTCGCCATCGATCGCGGCGGCACCTTCACCGACGTCTTCGCCCGCTGCCCCGGCGGCCGCGTCCGCGTCCTCAAGCTGCTCTCCGAGGACCCGGGTTACGGGGACGCCCCCACCGAGGGAATCCGGCGAGTTCTGCAGGAGGTGCGGCCGCCGGCGCACCGGGACACCCCCGGGACACCCCTCCCCGAGATCCCCCGCGAAATCTCCCCCGGGACACCCTCGGGATCCTTCCTCGGGACCTCGGGGACCTCCCTGGGACCCTCCCGGAATCCCCCTGGCACACCCCTGGGACCCTCCCTCGGGACCCCCCTGGGACACCTCTGGGACCCCCTCCAGAACCCCCCAGAACCCTCCTCAAGATCCCCCTCCAGGACACCTCCAGGACCCCCCTGTGGGACACCCCTGGGATGACCTCCCTGGGACCCCCCTTGGGACCCTTCCCGATGCCTCCCCCAGGACCCCCCTGGGACCCTTCCTTGGGACCCCCCCAGGACCTCCCCGGTACACCCCCGGGAGCCCCCCAAGATCCTCCCTCGGGACCCACGGGACGCTCCTGGGACACCCCTGAGACCCTCCCCAGGACCCTCCCTGAGACCCCCCCCCCGCCAGGACCCTGCCAGGACCCACGGGACCCCACTCGGAACACCCCGAGGACCCCCCTGGGACACCCCCAAGACCCTCTCCTCCCAGGGCAGGGGGGGCTGTGGCAGCCTGGGCCAGGCCGGACCCCTTGGCTGCCCCATGCAGGGGGAGCACGAGGGTCTGCCATGGGGCCAAGGGTCTGCCATGGGGCCAAGGGTCCATGGTGGGTCCGTGGGGCCAAGGGTCCATGGTGGGGCCGAGGGTCCACAGTGGGGCTGAGTGTCCGCAGTGGGTCCGTGGGGCTGAGGCCCATGGTGCTGGCAGGAGACGGGGGTGGCGGTGCCGCGGGATCAGCCCCTGGACGCCTCCGGCATCGAGTGGATCCGCATGGGCACCACAGTGGCCACCAACGCGCTGCTGGAGCGCCGGGGCGAGCGCCTGGCACTGCTGGTCACCCGCGGCTTCCGTGACCTCCTCCACATCGGCAGCCAGGCCCGACCCCGCATCTTTGACCTGGTGAGGCCTGGCACCGCCGTGGCACCTGCGCCGGCGTGGGGTTGGGGTGGCACGGCCCCATGGCCCGCAGCCTCTGGGAGCGGGGTGACACATCCCCGTGACCAGCACCGTCCCGGCTCGGGGCGGCGTGTCCCCGCCTGACCCGCGCCATCCCGGCTCGGTGGGGCCCGGCGCGTCCTCTGCCTGGCGCGGACGTCCTTGGCGGCGGCAGTGGCGAAGTCCCCGGGTGCTGCGGTCCCGTGAGCGCCGCTGGGCCCCCGCCACGGCCCCGCGCCAGCCCCGGCCCCGCGCCAGTGCCCACGCACCGCCCCGGCCGGCCGGGAGCCAGCGGCAGCTCTGGCGAGGCCAGCGCGTCCCCGAGCGGGGCGGCGGGGAGCTCGGTGGCCGCCGCGGTGACTCCCCCGTCCCCCCCGTGCAGGAGGTGGCGGTGCCCGAGGTGCTCTACGAGGAGGTGATCGAGGTGGACGAGCGGCTGATCCCGCACCAGCCCGGCTGCCGCCTCCCGGGGACGGAGACCCTGCCGCTGCTCGAAGGTGGGGACCGCCGCCACGAAGGGGGGCGCGGGGCCGGTGGGGACTCCCCAGCCATGACCTCTCGCGACCCCCCGGCTGTCTCCAGGCTCCACCGGGGCGTCCCTGCTGGTGCAGCGGCCGCTGGAGCTGTCGGCGCTGCGGCGGGAGCTGGAGGGGGTGCTGGCCCGTGGCATCCGCAGCCTGGCCGTGCTGCTGCTCCACTCCTACGCGTGAGTCCAGGGGGCTCCTGGGGCAACGGGCAGGGGGCTGCAGCTGGCCCCCCGCGCCCGACGCCGTCCCCGCTCTCCCCTGGCAGCTGGCCCGGCCATGAGGAGCAGGTCGGGGCGCTGGCGCGGGAGCTCGGCTTCCGGCACGTCTCCCTCTCCTCCGCGGTGGCAGCCATGGTGCGGGCGGTGCCGCGCGGCTACACGGCCTGCGCTGATGCCTACCTCACCCCCTGCATCCACCGCTACCTGGAGAGCTTCCGTGCCGGCTTCGCCCACCAGCTGCGGGTGAGTGGGCCCGCTGGGACCCCCCTGTGGGTGCCCGTCCCACCGGGACGGGCCCCGGCCGGTGCCCATCCCTCTGGGACCCCCTGGCAGCGCCCATCCCACCAGGATCCCTTCATGGACACCCATCCCACCAGGACTCACTGGCTGGTGCAGGTCCCACTGGGACCCCCCCCAGCAGCACCCATCCTACCAGGAACCCCTCCGTGGGCACCCATCCCACCAGGACCCCCCTATGGGCACCCATCCCACCAGGACCCCTCCATGGGCGCCCATCCCACTGGGACTCTGGCTGGTGCCAGTCCCACCAGGACCCCCTGACAGCACCCATCCTACCAGGAATCCCTTGTGAGCACCCATCCTGCCTGGACTCTCCACCAGCACCCATCCCACTGGGTCCCCCCCTATGGGTACCCACCCTACCAGGACCCCTGTAGGTGCCCATCACAGCACCCTCTCCATGGGCACCTATCCCAATGGGACTCTCTGCCTTGTGCCAGTCCCACTGGGACCCCCCAACAGCACCCATCCCACCAGGACCCCCCATGGGCACCCATCTGACTGGGCCCTGCTGTGGATGCCTGTCCCAGCACCCCCCTCATGGGTGTCCGTCCCAATGGGACTCTCTGCCTGGTGCTGGTCCCACTGGGATCCCCCGACAGCACCCATCCTACCAGGAATCCCCTGTGAGCACCCATCCCACCAGGACCCCCCACCAGCACCCATCCCGCTGGGACCCCTCCATGGGCACCCATCCTACCAGGACCCCTGTGGGTGCCCATCCCAGCACCCCCTCCACAGGCACCCATCCCACCGGGACCCCTCCGTGGGCACCCATCCCGCCAGGACCCCCCACCAGCACCCATCTCACTGGGACCCCCCTGTGGGCACCCACCCCACCAGGACCCCCGTGGGTGCCCATCCCAGCACGCTTTCCATGGGCACCCATCCCACGGGACCCCCCCCCCCATGGCCACCCACCCCACGTACCCCCCACCTGCAGGAGGTGCCGGTGCTGTTCATGCGCTCGGATGGGGGGCTCACCCCCATGCAGCACTTCAGCGGCGCCCGCGCCATCCTCTCGGGCCCGGCCGGTGGCGTGGTGGGCTACGCCGTCACCACCTACCGCCGTGAGGACCAACAGCCCGTCATCGGCTTTGACATGGGAGGTGAGCGGGGCCGGGGTGGGGGTCCTGCCGGGGTGGGGGTCCCGCCGGGGTGGGTGCTTAGCCGCCGCTCCCCAGGCACCTCGACGGACGTCAGCCGTTACGCCGGCGAGTACGAGCACGTCTTCGAGGCCAGCACCGCCGGCGTCAGCATCCAGGCGCCGCAGCTCGACATCAACACTGTGGCGGCCGGCGGCGGCTCCCGGCTCTTCTTCAGGTGGGTGGGGGGACTCTGGGCACCGATGGGAGCCCGCGGGGGCTCTGGGCATGCTGGTGCTCAGGGGCTCAGTGGAGCCTGGGTCTGGCTCGGCCGCGGCACAGCCGGGACCTTCCTGCTCCCACCGGCGTCTCCCCTCCAGGTCCGGACTCTTCGTGGTCGGCCCCGAGTCAGCGGGCGCCCACCCTGGCCCAGCCTGCTACCGCAAGGGTGAGTGGCCGCGGTGCCGGCGGCGAATGCCATGCCGCGGTGCCGCGCTCACCGTCCCCATCCTGGCGCAGGGGGTCCGCTGACCGTCACCGACGCCAACCTCTGCCTGGGCCGCCTGCTCCCCGAGTACTTCCCCCGTATCTTCGGGCCGGGCGAGGACCAGCCGCTGTGCCGGGAGGCAGCGGCGCGGGCGTTCCGGGAGCTGGCCGCCCGCATTGATGCCTTCCTTGCCGATGCTGGCGCTGGTGCCGGTGCCCACCGGCCGCTCTCGGTGGAAGAGGTGGCCATGGGCTTCGTGCGGGTGGCCAATGAGGCCATGTGCCGGCCCATCCGCGCCCTGACGCAGGTGGGGTGGCGCCGGGGTGGGGTGGGGGTGCCATGGGTGCCAGCTGCCGGCGCCATCACCCCCCACCCATGTCCCCCCACCCGTAGGCACGGGGCCACGACACCGCCCGCCACGTCCTGGCCTGCTTCGGTGGCGCTGGGGGGCAGCATGCCTGCGCCATCGCCCGTGCCCTGGGCATGAGCAGGGTCTTCATCCACAAGTAGGTGGACTGGGGGGGCTCCGGGGGGACCCTCCTTTACCGGTGCTGCCGACAGGGGGGCTGGTCCCACCGGGGGGGTGCCCGGCATCCCCCGGGGTGCAGTGGGGTGTTCCTGGCCCCTGGATAGGTGGCGTGGGGTTGGGGGGTGTCTGGTGTCCCCCCCCAAGATGAATTTGTAGGGTTTGGGGGTGCCCTAGTCCCCCAGGTGGATGCATTTGGAGGTGCCCAGGTCCCCCCCAGGTGGGTGCATGGGGTTTTGGGGTGCCCCAGCCCCCAGGGGGATGTGCTGGGTTTGGGGGTGCCCCTGGGTGCTGCTTTTGGGGGTGCCTCAGCCCCCCAGGCAGACACACAGGGTTTGGGGGTGCCCTGGTCCCCAGGAGGATGCATTGGGCTCAGGAGTGCCCCTGGGTGCTGGGTTTGGGGGTGCCCCAGTCCCCAGGTGGCTTCATTGGGTTTGGGGGTGCCCTGGGTGATGTGTTGGGGGGTGGGGTCCCCGGGAGGATGCTGTGGGTCTGGGGGTGCCTGCGGGCCGTGGTTGGGGTCCCTGGGAGGATGCTGTGGGTCTGGGGGTGCCTGCGGGCCGTGGTCGGGGTCCCTGGGAGGATGCTGTGGGTCTGGGGGTGCCCCTGGTCCCCGGGAGGATGCTGTGGGTCTGGGGGTGCCCGCGGGCCGGGGTCCCTGGGGGCGGTGGCGGCAGCGGTGTGGGTGGGTGTCGCGCAGGTACAGCGGGATCCTCTCGGCGTACGGGCTGGCGCTGGCAGACGTGGTACACGAGGCCCAGGCGCCCTGCGCCCTCCGCTATGAGCCCGACGCCTTCCCCCGGCTGGATGGGCGCATCGCCGCGCTGGAGCGGGAGTGCCGGGACGCGCTGCGGGCGCAGGGCTTCGCCGGGTGAGCCGCCGGGGGTCCTGGGGTCGGGGGCAGACATGGAGGGGGTCACCACACCGCCGCGGCCGCCCCGCTGACAGGGCTGCCCTGCAGGGAGCAGATCCGCACGGAGGCTTTCCTGCACCTGCGCTACGAGGGCACCGACTGCGCCCTGATGTGCTCGGCCAAGGGCCACCCACCCACCCCGCGCTCCTGCCGTGCCGGGGACTTCCACGCCGCCTTCACCAGCCGGTCCGTCCTGGCGCCGTGATCCCCCTTTCCAGCGCCATGATCCCTGTCCTGGCACCATGATACCCATCCCGGCACCATAATCCCTGTCCCGGCACCATCATCCCCCTTCCGGCACCGTCATCCCCCTCCCGGCACCGTCATCCCTGTCCTGACACCATAATCCCCATCCCAGCGCCATGATCCCCGTCCCAGCACTGTAATCCCCGTTTTGGCACCATGATCCCCCTCCCGGCACTGTCATCCCCCTCCTGGCACCGTGACCGCTGTCCCAGCACCTTCATCCTCGTCCTGACACCATAATCCCCATCCCAGCACCGTGATCCCCGTCCCGGCACCATAAGCCCCATCCTGGCACCATCATCCCCATCCTGGCACCGTCATCCCCGTCCCAGCACCATGAGCCCTGTCCTGGCACTGTAATTCCTGTCACAGCACCGTCATCCCCGTCGTGACACCGTAATCCCCATCCCAGCACCACGATCTCTGTCCCAGCACCATAATCCGCATCCCAGCACTGTAATCCCTATCCCAGTACCATGATCCCTGTCCCGGCCCCAGGGTCCCCATCCTGGCACTGTGATCCCCGTCCCAGCACCGTAATCCCTGTCCTGGCACCATGACCCCCATCTCAGCACCGTAATCCCCATCCTGGCACCGCCGTGCCATGCCAAGGGCAGCCGGGGCGGGTCTCGCCACAGCTGGTGCCCGCTCCTGCCTCACAGGTACCTGGTGGAGTTTGGCTTCACCATCCCTGACCGTGCCGTGGTGGTGGATGACGTGCGGGTGCGTGGCACGGGCAGCAGTGGCATCAGCTGTGAGACCCCCCTGGCCCCCAGCGGCAAACCGGCCCGCGTGGAGACGGTGAGGGCGGGAGGTCCCGGGGGGTCCCGGGGGGCATAGGGGCAGGGTGTGACCCGCTGTGGGGCTGGGGGCTTGGGCTGGCTCCCGCAGGTGACGCGGTGCTACTTCGAGGAGGGGTACCTGGAGACGCCGGTGTTCCTGCTGGAGGAGCTGGCCTGTGACCACGCCGTCCCCGGCCCCGCCATCATCATCGACAAGAACAGGTGGGGACCCGGGGGGCTGGTGGGGACCCCGGGGGGCTGGTGGGGACGTGGGGAGGCTGGTGGGGACCGGGGGGGATGGCAGGCACCTGGGGGACTGGTGGGGACCCCGGGGGGCTGCTGGGGACCTGGGGGGCTGGTAGGGACCTGGGGGTACGGTGGGGACCTGGGGGGCTGCTGGGGACCTGGGGGGCTGGTGGGGACCTGGGAGGATGGTGGGGACCTGGGGAGGCTGGTGGGGACCTGGGGGTACGGTGGGGTCCCCAGGGTGACAGCAGGGACCCGAGGGGGCTGGCAGGACCCCAGGGAGCTGTTGGGGACCCCAGGGAACTGGTAGGGAGCCAGTGGGAACCCCACGAGGATGGCAGGGACCCCGGGAAGCCGGCTGGACGCCAGGGAGCTGTCAGGGACCCCGGGGAGCTGGTGGGGATGCTGGTGGGACCCTGGGGAGCCATTGGGGACCCCAGGGGCACTGGTGGGACCCCAGGGAGCTGGTGGGACCCCAGGGAGCCGGCGGGACCCCGGGAAGCCCTGCGCCCCTCCAGCTCCCGGTGCTGCTGCCTGCCTCCCCCAGCACCATCGTGGTGGAGCCGGGCTGCACCGCTGGCCTCACCCGCTTCGGTGACGTCTGCATCGCCGTCGGCTCGGGGCCCCCGCGCCCCCTTGGCCCCCAGCTCGACGCCGTCCAGCTCTCCATCTTCTCCCACCGCTTCATGAGCATCGCAGGTGGGGGGCCGTGCCCAGGGCAGGGGCTGCGGCGGGGGCTGGGGTACACTGGGGGGGCCTGGGAGCCCCTCATGAGCCAGGAGGAGGGGGGATTCTGTGGGGCAGGGCGGGTTGGTGTGGGGCGGGGACCCCCTCCTGAGGGTCTGCCGTGGCCCCCCCCGCAGAGCAGATGGGCCGGATCCTGCAGCGGACGGCCATCTCCACCAACATCAAGGAGCGGCTCGACTTCTCCTGCGCGCTTTTCGGGCCGGATGGGGGGCTCGTGTCCAACGCCCCCCACATCCCCGTCCACCTGGGCGCCATGCAGGAGACTGTCCAGTTCCAGGTAGGAGGGGGTGTGTCCCCCCTGGGACCCCCTGGGACCCCCCAGGACCCCCCAGGGACCCACTCAGCCCTTCCTGGTGCCGCTGCAGATCCGCAACCTCGGTGAAGACCTGCGGGAGGGGGATGTGATCCTGAGCAACCACCCCTGCGCCGGGGGCAGCCACCTGCCCGACCTCACCGTCATCACCCCCGTGAGTGCGGGCCAGGGGCGCGGGACCCCCCCGGGGCGCCCCAGGGTGCAGGACCACTCCCCTCGCAGGGCACTCCGGGGTGCAGGACCCTCCCCGCACACCGGCTCAGCCCTCGCTCGCCCCAGGTGTTCTGGCCGGGCGTCCCCAAGCCCGTGTTCTTTGTGGCGAGCCGCGGGCACCACGCGGACATCGGCGGCATCACCCCCGGCTCCATGCCCCCCCACTCCAAGGCCCTGCGGGAGGAGGGGGCCGTCTTCGTCTCCTTCAAGCTGGTGAAGGACGGTGTCTTCCAGGAGGAGGGTGGGTCTGCACCGGGACGGCCGGGACATGGGGGGACAGCCGGGACACGGTGGGGACGGCGGGAATGTGGTGGGGACGGCAGGGATATGGTGGGGATGGCGGGGATGTGGTGGGGACGGCGGGGATGTGGTGGGGACGGCGGGGATGTGGTGGGGAAAGCAGGGATGTGGTGCAGATGGCGGGGATGTGGTGGGGACATGGTGGGGACGCGGTGGGGATGGCAGGGACGTGGTGGGGACGTGGTGGGGATGGCGGGGACGAGGTGGGGACGGCGGGGATCTGGTGGGGACACGGTGGGGACACGGTCGGGATGGCAGGGACGTGGTGGGGACGTGGTGGGGATGGCGGGGATGGTGGGACGTGGTGGGGATGGCAGGGACACAGTGGGGATGGCAGGGATGCCATGGTGGGGCCGGGCGCCCTCCGCCCTGCCACCGCTCACTCGTCCCCCGCAGCGGTGACGGAGGCCCTGATGGCACCGGGCCGCATCCCGGGCTGCAGCGGGACCCGGAACCTGCGGGACAACCTGTCGGACCTGCGGGCGCAGGTGGCCGCCAACCAGAAGGGGATCCAGCTGGTCACCGAGCTCATCCGCCTCCATGGCCTCCCCGTCGTCCAGGCATACATGGGCCACATCCAGGTGGGACCCGCCGCCCCCCCGGCCCCCCCCCGGCCCCCCGGCCCCGCCGTGACGCCCGCCGTCCCCAGGCCAACGCCGAGGTGGCCGTGCGGGAGATGCTGAAGGGTTTTGCCGCGCGCTGGGGCACGGCGGTGGAGGCCGAGGACCGCATGGACGACGGCTCGCCCATCCGGCTGCGGGTGCAGGTGGACCCCCAAGAGGTGAGCGGGCGGCCCCGGGATGGTGGGGATCCCCCCCCCAGCCCCGAGGTGGGGTTTGGGGGAACCCCCTGGCCTGGGGGAGACACACACGGGGTCACCCCTCGTCCCCGCAGGGCAGCGCTGTCTTCGACTTCTCGGGCTCGGGGCCGGAGGTGTACGGGAACTGCAACGCACCCCGCGCCATCACCCTCTCCGCCCTCATCTACTGCCTGCGCTGCATGGTGGGCCAGGACATCCCCCTCAACCAGGTGGGCTGGGACCCCCGGGCTGGGGGACCCCTGGCTGCGGCACCCTCAGGCTGTGGGACATCCCGGGGCTGCTGGACTCTCTAGGCTGTGGGAACTCCAGGGCTGTGGGACCCCCTGGCTGCAGGACCCCCTGGCTGCAGGACCCCCTGGCTGTGGGACCCCCAGACTGTGGGACCCTCCAGGTTTTGGGACTCCCAGCAGTGGGACCCCCTGGGGCTGCAGGACCCTCAGGGCTGTGGGACCCCCCCGGGCCTCAGGACCCCCCGCGCCCCACCACCGAGCAGGGCAGAGCCCCCAGAGGAGCCCCAGGCGGGCGCTGTGGGGGGAGCTACTGGCCTACTGCTTGCCCTGGGGGGCTCAGGGCTATGGGGCAGTGGGGCTGGACCCCCATCCCCTGGCGTGGGCCCCTGCTCCCCCAGGCAGGAAGCGGGGGCTCGGGGTGCTGCCCCCCCCGGGGCAGGGGAGCCATGGGTCTGGGGTGGGGGGAGCAGAGGGGCGGCCATGGGGCAGCAGCTGCCCCCCAGCCCCCCGGGAATGGGGCTGATGGACCGCCTGCCCGCCCGCCTCCCAGGGCTGCCTGGCCCCTGTGCGGGTCGTCATCCCCAAGGGCTCCATCCTGGACCCCTCGCCTGAGGCTGCCGTGGTGGGGGGCAATGTCCTGACCTCCCAGCGCGTGGTGGACGTCATCTTCAAGGCCTTCGGCGTCTGCGCCGCCTCCCAGGTAGGGGCCGGAATGATGGGGGTGGGCTGGGGTCCCAGGGGTCGGGGGGCTGGGGGACTGGGGGTCTTGGGGGTCAGGGGTCCCAGGGTGCCAGGGGTCAGGGGTCCCAGGAGTTGGGGGTCCCAGGAGTCAGGGATCCTGGGGTACTGGGGTCCTAGGGTGCCTGATGTCAGGGTGTTCCAGGGGTCCCAGGGGTTGGGGGGTCCTGCGATGCTGGAGGTCCTGGGGATCCCAGGTGCTGTGGGTCCCAGGGTGCCAGGGGTCTGGGGTGCTGGGGGTCCCAGGGGTTAGGGTAGCCGGGGGTCAGGGGTTCTGGGGGGTCAGGGATCCTGGGGGTAAGGGGTCTGGGGTCTCAGGGTTTGGGTGTCCAGGGTGACAGGGGTCCTGGGGGTAAGGGGTCTGGGGTCCCAGGGTTTGGGTGTCCAGGGTGACAGGGGTCCTGGGGGTAAGGGGTCTGGGGTCCCAGGGTCTGGGTGTCCGGGATGACAGGGATCCTGGGGGTCAGAAGTCCTGGGGGCCTGGGGTGACGGGTCTTGGGGGTCCCAGGGGTCAGGGGCCCTGGGGTGGGGGTGGTCTTGGGGTGACGGGTCTTGGGGGTCCCAGGGTTCGGGGTCCCTGGGGTGCCAGGAGTCTGCAATCCCAGGGGTTGGGAATCCCAGGGTGCCGGCAGGTCCTGGGGTGCCAGGGCTCGGGGGTGCCAGGGGTCGGATTCCATGGCTGGGGGTGTGGGGGCCCCCCACCGCCCCCCCCGCCCTCCCCTGTGCCCTCAGGGCTGCATGAACAACGTCACCTTCGGGAACGAGCGGGTTGGGTACTACGAGACGGTGGCAGGGGGCGCGGGGGCCGGCCCGCGCTGGCACGGCCGCAGCGGGGTCCACACCCACATGACCAACACCCGCATCACCGACCCCGAGATCCTGGAGCAGCGGTGGGTGCCGGGGCGCGGGGGGAGCGCGGGAGGCTGCCGGCGCCCCCCCGGGACCGACCCCATCCCTCTATCCCCCCCCAGGTACCCTGTGGTCCTGCAGCGCTTTGAGCTGCGGCGGGGTTCGGGGGGCGCGGGGCGCTGCCGGGGGGGCGACGGCGTGATCCGGGAGCTGCTCTTCCGCGACGACATGGTGCTGTCGGTGCTGAGTGAGCGCCGCGCCGTCCGCCCCTACGGCCTGCAAGGTGAGCGGGGACCCCCGCGGCACCCCATCGTGCCACCCCACGGCCCCCCATCGCCCCCTGACCCCCTCTCTGCCGGTTAGGGGGCAGCCCCGGCGCCCCGGGACTCAACCTGCTGCTGCGCCGTGACGGTCGAACCATCAACCTGGGCGCCAAGACCTCTGTGCCAGTGGAGCCGGGGGTAAGCGCCGCGCCAGACCCCCTCCCGCAACCCCCAGCACCCCGGCACCCCCTGATGCCCCATCTTCTCCCCGCTGCAGGACATATTCCGCCTGCAGACCCCCGGCGGGGGCGGCTTCGGCTCCCCCGGGGACGGGGTGGACCCCGAGGAGACTGCAGAGCCGCCGGCGTCCCGGAGCTTCGCCGAGCGTGGGAGCGTCTTCGAGTACCGGCGGGCGCAGGAGGCCGTCTGAGGGTCTCTGCCCCCCAGGCTGGCGGCCGTGGGGCAGCCCCAGCCCCAGCTACGCATGTCCCGTGGGGCAGCCCCCACCTTAGGTACGCACACCCCATGGGGCAGCCCCCAAGCCCCAGACAGGTACACTCTATGGGGCAGCCCCGCAGTTCCTAGATGCGCACAGTCTATAGGGCAGCCCCCCAACCTCAGATACGCACACTCCGTGGGGCAGCCCCCCGACCCCAATGCACACCCCCCTCTAGTCCCAGCTATGCACACTCTGTGGGGCAGCCCCCCCATTCCTAGGTACACACGGTCTATAGGGCAGCCCCCCAACTCCCAGCGCGTGCAGTCCAAGGGGAAGCCCCCCCCAAACCCCAGCTATGCACACCCCAAGGGGCATCCCTCCCCGCCCCCCATCTCCACGCCCCCCCCACTCCAGGGCAGAGAGGACCCGAGGGTCACCCCACCGTGGGGCAGGACTCAAGCTCCCGCAGTGGGGCAGCCTCTCCTCCCGTGGGCTCCCATGCTTCTGCCTCACTGACCACAGACCCATGCTTGGGGCTCGGCCCCTTCTTCCGGGGGGGGCGTGGGGCGGGGGTCCCCCCGTCCCACGCCCCCCAGATGAAGAGGCCAAGCCCCAGGCATGGGGGTCTCCCCCCAACACTCCTCCGCAGCTCGGTGCCTTCCAATAAACGAGCCTTCGGGCCCTTCCCGCATGGCCATGTGCGCGGCGGGGGCTGGCCAGGGGTCCCCAGGGAGTGGTCCCCAAGGGTCCCTGCCACACAGCTCCTGGGTTCCCCCCAGTGCCATTGCCCCCCTCCCCAGCTCCCCAGGCCCCTCTCGGTTTGAGGACTGGGATGGGGTGAGGGCACTTGTGGGGCTGGGCCTCGCTCCTGGCGTGCTGTGCCCACCCTGGGAGCTGGGGGGCCCTGTGCAACCCTCCAGCTGCAGCACCCAATGCCCTGTGCTGCACCCATGCAATGCCCTGTGCACCATGCAACGCCCCATGCAGCACCCTGTGCAGCAACCAATGCACCATGCAATGCCCTGTGCAGCACCCTGTGCAGCACGCACCAATGCCCCATCCAGCACTGATGTAGCACCCCGTGCCCTGTGCTGCACCCAGCACCCATGCAGCACCCCGTGCAGCACACAATGCACCATGCAGCACACAATGCACCATGCAACGCCCCATGCAGCACCCTGTGCAGCATCCATGCAGCACCCAATGCCCCATCCAGCACCGATGTAGCACCCTGTGCCCTGTGCTGCACCCAGCACCCATGCAGCACCCAATGCACCATGCAACACCCCGTGCAGCACCCTGTGCAGCATCCATGCAGCACCCAATGCCCCATCCAGCACCGATGTAGCACCCCATGCCCTGTGCTGCACCCAGCACCCATGCAGCACCCCACGCAGCACCCATGCCCCAGACGGCTGGGGGAAGGGGGGGGCTCTGGGATAGGGTGGGGGTGCGTGGCGTGGCCCAGGGGCTGCGGGATGGGGTTGGGGTCCTGTCCCTGCGTGGGCCCCGGGAGGTGCGGGGGGGGCAGTGCCAGGTGTTGCCATCCTCACCCACCATGAGCATGGGTGGGCCCCACCACCCTCACCCCTACAAAGGCCACAGGGCCTGGGGGGGTCTGGCCGCCCCATAACTCCCCCTCGCCCCTCCCCTGGCAATGGGGGGGGCAGCCCCCCACACACCGTGGCACCGGCGCTGGCACTGCACAGCACCACCTGCTGCGCTCGAGGCCTTTATTTCGCTCCAGTTGCTAAAACCGCGGCTGGTGCCAGCCCTGCCAGATGGCTGCCGGACTGTGGCACCCAGGGGCGGTGGCGGTGGGCACGGCCACGCACCGCGGCAGCCCCATGGGACGCCGGCATGCGACAGTGCAGCCAACACACATGGGACCTGGGAGCGACCCCCACGGGGTGCCGGCACCCCCTCGGTGGGCCCGGCCCCCCGTGCTGTGCCAGTGCTGGCTCCGGTGCCAGGGATGTGCCGGTGGCTCAGGGAGCGGCGGGGCTTACGTCGAGCCGCAGGGCGACGGGCAGGTGGTCGGAACGGGTGGCCAGCTGGGTGATGACGGAGACCCCCGCCACCTCCTGCCAGGGGAGAGGGGCTGTCAGGGTGGGGGGGGCACGGGCACCCCTCGCCCCACCACGCCGGCACTCACCGTCCGCAGTGGCAGGGCCCCGCGGTGCTGCCGGTACAGGATGTAATCCACGCGCCGGCCCTGCCAGGGGCCGGGGGCTGCCGGGTCGAGCTGCCCGCTGCAGAGGATCGGGCCCGCCAGGTACTGCTGCCGCCCCGCCGGCTGCGAGAGTGTCCTGCGGAGCAGCGGCACCATGGCACGGGGACGCAGTGGCACGGGGACGCGGTGGCATGAGGGCATGGTGGCGTGGGTACACGGTGGCACAGGGACATGGTGGCATGAGGGCATGGTGGCACAGGCGACCCAGTGGCCTGGGGACATGGGGACGCGGTGACACAGGGACATGGTGGCATGGGGATGCAGTAGCACGGGGGTACAGGGACACGGTGGCACGGGGATGTGGTGACACAAGGACATGGTGGCATGGGGATGCAGTGACATGGGGACATGGTGGCATGGGGATGCAGTGGCACAGGGACATGGTAGCATGGGGATGCGGTGGCATGGGGACATGGCATGGGGACATGGGGACACAGTGGCACAAGGACATGGTGGCATAGGGACATGGGGACATGATGGGATGGGGACACAGTGGCACGGGGACATGGTGGCACAGGGACATGGTGGCATGGGGATGCAGTGGCACGGGGACATGGTGGCATGGGGTTGTGGGGACATGGTGGCACAAGGACATGGCACAGGGACAAGGTGGCATGAAGATGTGGTGGCATGGGAACTCTGGCACGGGGACAGTATGGCACAAGGACACGGTGGCACGGGGACGTGGTGGCATGGGGATGGAGGGACCCTACAAGCGGCAGCGCCCCCTCCCCGGGCAGGGAGCTTTGGCTGGAGCATCTCCCCTCCCGCGCCCCGGGGCTGTGGGTGGCCTTTCCCACGGGACCCCGGGGCTGTCCCCACCATGTCCCCCCCGTGTCCCCCCATGTCCCCGTCACCTCTTCAGCTTCTCCGGGGTGGACACGGGCTCCTCGTAGATCTTCAGGTAGTTGAGCAGGGTGCCTGCGCCAATGGGGATGGGGATAGGGACAGGCTGTCAGCGGGACCCCCGCCGCGTCCCCACCTCGGGGCTGGTGCTACCGTGCTGGGGACGAGGGTGCCCTGGGGAGGGGCTGGGGAGGGAGCGAGGGGGGGGACACCGGTCCCACCTATGGCCCAGGGCGCGTCCTGCCCGGGCCCCCGGCGGCAGGGGTCCCGGTACACCTCGAAGAGCTGGTGCCTCTGGTTGAGCTCGTCACCTGCGGGGAGGGGGACACGTCTCCACCGTCACCCCCTCCAAAGACACCTCCCGTCCCCCCCAACCACCCGTCGCCCCCAGACCTCGGGAGCAGTTGTCGAAGTTGAGGTCCCCGCAGAAGACGTCGAAGGCCACCATGTCCCCGCGCTGCTCCTGTGCCTCCCGGAATTGCTCCAGCCACCGCAGCCCCAGCGTCAGCTGCGTGTTCCGGATGGCGGCATCGGCTGCAGCGGGGGGACACACACAGAGCGTCACCCCCCCACCCTGGCACCTCCGGGACCCTCCCCCCGGGCAGCGGCGGGTGCCCCCTCACCTGCGGGCGCCTGCAGGTGGGTGCAGCCGATGTAACCCACGACCCGCTGCCCCTGCGCCGAGCCCAGCAGCACCTGGCAGGGACGCAGCAGCCTCAGCGGGGAGAATCCGGCAGGCGCTGGCAGCACCGTGCCCGCCGCCGCGGCTCACCTGGACGGCCAGCACCCCTTTGGCGGCCAGGGCGTCCTCGCGGGCGCCGTTGGGGAAGGCATGGTAGCACACGGCCAGCAGCGGGTAGCGGCTGGCCAGGAAGAGCCCGCTGTTGAGCAGCTTCAGGCAGCCGCCCCGCAGCCCCCGGGCGCCCACCTCGGAGAGGATGTGCGGGAAGGTGCCACCCAGCCACCGGCGCAGGGTGGCGGCAGCGCCTGCCTCGAAGACCTCCTGCAGGCAGATGAAGTCGGTGTCTGCTGGGAAATGCTCGGACAACACCACCGGCGCGGGCTCGGCCGCCTCCACCGGCATCTCCACCACTACACCGGCGGGGTGCTGCCGTGGAGTGCAGAGGGTCCCACCGTAGCTGTTGGCATTGCCGTGCCACGGCTCAATCAGGCCGGCCCGGTCGCTGCGGGGTTCCCGTGGCGCCGGGGCGAGGTGGCAGGCGATGTAGGTGGCACGCTGCGGCGTCTGCCCCAGGTTGCTGAACTTGGCCAGGCCGCTGGGCAGCAGGCAGAGGTTGGCACTGACAAAGGTGAAGGTCCGGCGCTGCCGCAGGTCCCACGGCTCTGCCGGCGCCGTGCCCACCGTGTACTGGTAGATGAAGGGCCGCCGCGCCGCCTGCACCGGCAGCCACAGCAGCAGCCCCAGCGCGGCCAAGGGCAGAGAAAGCAGCATCAGGGTGACATACGCCAGCCCGGCCAGCGCCTGCCCGGTGCAGCTGCGGCACCGTCCGCACCGACTCTGCCGCTGCCGCCTCTGCTCCGCCGTTGTCTGCTGCAGGTCAAGGAGGCTGTTGACGGCCCAGGAGCTGGGGGCGAGCAGCCCCCAGGCCAGGCCGTCCAGGGCTGCCAGCGCCCGGTTGGGGAAGGGGGACTCCGGCAGCAGCATGGCCGGGGTCGTCTGGGGCACCGGGGGGTCGGGCAGGGGGCTGAGGGGGAGCGCGATGTCCCCCTGCTCCTGCCCGGCGGCTCCGGTGCTGCCGGCACAACCTGCGGGAGAGAAACCTCGGCTCAGGGGTGGCAAGGACAGTGTGGCTGGGAGCGGGACCCCCCCCGGCCCCATCCCGGCTGCCGCAGCTGAGCCGCCACCATGGGAACTTCCCGCAGCCGGGACCGTCCCACGCATCCCTGGGCTCTGCCGGCAGCGGAGCGGAAGCACCTGCAGGGTGCGGGGGGGTGGCACGGCTGAAGCGGGGCTGCCAGCCCCCCTCCATGTCCCTGAGGGGTCCCCATGGGGTCCCCAGGACCCCCAAAGCCACCCAGGCAGGTACAGCTAGGTGGGGCACCCCAGAGCTGGGACCTCGTGCAGCACCCGGTGGCCCCGGCACCGGCCACCCTCGCCTCCCACGCTGGCTCCTGTCCCCCGCCGTGACCCCACGGCTGCTCGTCCCCGGGAGCACCCCGCAGCTGCCCGCTCACCTGCCCGCCGGGATCGGGGAGCTCTGGGACTGCCGTCCCCCGCGCCGCCGTCCCCGGGAGCCCTGCCGGCTGCCGGCACAGCACACGACTGAGCTGTGGCGAGGTCAGCCCTGGCGAGGCCAGGACCAGCCAGCCTGGCCCGACGGGTTCCCCGGCGCCTCCATGCCCCATGGCCGTGCCACAGGCTGGGAACCGGCTCCTCAGCCCGACACCTCACGCCACCCGCCTGCCTCCTCCTGCCCCTTCACCCGGGGCCCGGTGACTCCTGCCTGACTCTGCCTGACTCTGCCACCTGACGCCATCAGACAGCCCAGCCGTCCTGCCCTCCTGCACCGGCTCCCAGCGTGGGATGGTGCTGGTCACTGGGGTTGCTGGGTTCGCTGGGGTCGGTGGGGACACCGGAGTTGCTGGGGTCACTGGGGCACTGGGGTCGCTGGGGACTGTGGGGTCACTGGGGACACCAGAGTTGCTGGGGTCACTGGGGCACTGGGGTCACTGGGGATGGTGGGGACATTGGAGTTGCTGGGGTTACTGGGGATGTGGGGGTCACTGGGGACAGTGGGGACATTGGGGACTGTGGGGACACTGGAGTCGCTGGGGACAGTGGGGACATTGGGGGTGCTGGTGCGGCGGGGTCTTGGGGTGCCCTCGTCTCAGGGTCCCGTGCTGCCCCTAGCTGTGGGGCTGCCCCCACTCACCCACTGGACTGGAGCTCTCGGCTGTGGCTGCCCCAGCTCTGGCCCATCCCGAGGCACCGGCCGCGGCATCAGGAGCTCCCCAGGGCCGGGCTGGCCAGTGGCATCCCCAGCCCGGCACCGGGGCCTTGGCTCTGTGCCCTCTCCTGCCATGGGGGTCCTCCGGCTCCAGGGCACGGCTGTGGGGCAGGATGCCCACCACGCCAGCCCCGGCTGGGCACCTGGTCCTGCTCCGTGGCAGGAGCCCGGCATGTCCTTCTGCCCCACGGCGCCGTGGGCAGCCTGGGTGGCACGTGCGGCAGCGGGTGACTCAGACCAGATCCCGGCACTTCCCGGCTGCTCGAGCATCCCTGACTCCCACGGGAAGGTAAGTTGCTGTCACGGGATTGTGAGTGTGTGGGGCCTGGCTGGGAGTGGCACCGCCTGAACGGCGGCAAAAGGGGCCGTGCTGGGGTCCTGGCGTTCCCCTGGCCCTCACCCGGAGGGGGTCGGTGCAGGCGGCTGCCATGTGCATCAGTGCTGCGGTGCTGGCATGAGCAGCGGGCTCTGCCCTGGTAGCAGGGGGCAGCAGGAGCTGCCCCACAGCACGGGCAGCTGGCAGCAGGCATTGTTCTCGCAGGTGGTGTGGGCATCGTGACCGTGGTGCTGGCAGCAAGTAGCAACATTGCACCTGCGGTGCTGGCAACGGGTGCAGGCATCGCCCCGCGGTGCAGGCGGCAGCAGCAGGCATTGCCCCGCGGTGCAGGCATTGCCCCACAGTGCGGGCATTGCTGAATGGTGCAGGCATTTCCCCATGGTGCAAGCAGCGGCAACGGACATTGCCCCATGGCGCAGGCATTGCCCTGCAGCACTGGCAGCTTTGCCCCAGCACGCAGGGCGTGGAGGGCCATGTTTGCCCAGCAGCCGGCTCCAGTGGGTGCGCCGGCCGAGCCCTCCCTGCTGCTGGGTGCTGCCTGTGCCGCGCTGCCCAGCAGCTCCGGCCTGGCCCTGCCTTCCGTCGTGGCCTTTGGTGGCCGGGGGGCAAGCGGCACCGTGCCCCGGTGCTGTCGGTGCTGCTCCCTTCCCTGAGGGCCAGGCAGTCCCTGTGCCGGCTCCCTGCCTGTGCTGGCTCCCTGCCTGTGCCGGCTCCCTGCCCGTGCCATCTCGTCACCGCCGCCTGTGCCGCTCCCCGTGGCCACGACACATCCCACGTCCCCAGGGGGCCCCCAGCTCACCTCCGTGCCCCGCGGCGCTGGGGGCCATCACCAACGGCACCCACACCTCCGCCTCTCCAGAGGGGTCGGCACCGCCGCCGCCACCGTCACCTCACAGCCACCGTCCGCTCGGGGCCACCGCTTGCTCGGCACGCCGCAGGCGCGGCACACCGCTGCTGGCACTGGGAGCTCAACAGGTCACAAACACCTGCTCGCTGCCGTGCCGGACCGGGCTCCAATCAGCTGTGTCCCGGCCGTGCCCGGCTGCCATCCGCCCTGGGCCAGCCGGCCGGCCACATTCCTACCGTGGGTGTGTGGCAAACACCTCCTGCCGCTGCCAGCCCCGGCAGCCCCTGACTCCCGCCTCTGTGCCGTGCCGTGCCGTGCCGTGCCACCAAGCTGCGTGCCGGGGCGCCGCAGGCCGGGGAGCGTGCAGGCAAGGGTCGGGCAGCGGCAGCAGGCAGGGGAACCGGCAGCAGCCGCTGAGCTGCTGGCGCTGCACCTTGCCCGGTGAACACCCACGACTGGTTTTCCCAGGGCTGTAACCCCTTGTCTGCCGCGTCCTGCCGGTGCAGCCCGCGGGCATGCCAGGGCCCTGCCGAACTGGGCAGGAGGTGGCCGTGGCCGCAAGGATGAGGAGGGGAAGGTCGAGCGAAGAAGTGCCTGGGAGGGGTCACAGCCGCCTCCACCGGTGCCTCGGGGCTGAGCCACCCTGCCTGAACCCACTGTGGTGCTGCTGGGCCATGGCATGGCGGGGGCAGACCCCAGCAGACCCCACAGCCCCCCTCTGCCTGGGCGCCTTCACCCACGCTGCCCTCCCGGCCGCTGCCGTTACTTTCCGGCTGTGCCGGCAGCACGGGGCCACACGTGGTGGGGCAGGAGCGAACTGATCCCCCTCCCCGTCCCCTTGCCTTGTGCAGACCCCAGCATGGGGGGGTCCACACCACCCCCCCAACTACCTGGGTGCTGCCGCGTGCCCCCCACCCCCAGGGCACCGGCTCGGCACGGTCAAGTCCAGCGTGTCAGGGCAGGTGGTTTCCGTCTACGGTGAGCTGGCCCTGACTGCTCCGTTTCCTGCTGCCACTTCCCCTTCCCGCCACCGGCAGTTCCGCTCCACTGCCTCGCACCAGTTGACCCCCCCCGCACCTCCAGCCGGGCCCCTCTGCCGGCACCCCGGCACACCGCAGCACGCCCTGGCGCAAGGGTCCCAGCCGGCTGTGGGGGGACCCCTGCCGAGGCCCTGAGCCGGCTCTGCCATGGGGTGGGGGGGACGCTGGGGGCAGACCCCGGGCAGGGGCAGGAGGGGACGAGGTTCAAACCCCTCGGTGCTGCGCCCCGTCCTGGCGCCACATGTGTCCCCGGTGCCAATTTCCAGCTCTTGCTTCCGCAACCGACCAGCTTCCCCTTCCCACAACCAAAAGGAAAATGCGGCCTTGACTGCAGTGTGACCTCCTCCGTCCCGGCACGGCTGTCTGTGCCGCTGCCCGCAGCCCTGCTCATCGCTGCCTGCGCCCCGGCATTGCTGCCTGTCACGGGGGTGTCCCCGAGCAGGAGCAGCAGCAGTGATGGTAGCACTCGTGGTGCCACGGCGAGGGTGCTGGAGCACGTTTATTGTACGGCGCGGGGCTCCGGCTGGTGGTGGCATGGCCAGTGCGGGAGCCGGTGCCGGTACGGGGTTCGGTGCGGGTGCAGGGTCAGGCCCAGGCACTCACCAGAGGAAAAGGGGCTGCCCATCCTCCCGTGCCAGCTCCTGCAGGCACTCGAGCAGCACCATCACGTCCACCTGCATCGCCGGCGGCACCGTCTCAGCCACCACACGCTGCAGGAAAGCCGGGCTGTGGCGGGCGCGGGCGCTGGGGCCGGCCGGCTCCGGCAGGATGCCATAGGTGTTGACGAGGGACTCGGCGAAGGCCGGGTGCACCGCGGGGTTGTAGCCCAGCGCCTGCAGACGTCCCATCAGGCCGACGTAGCGCCGGGCCGCGGCGGTGCAGCGCTGCTCATCGAAGGCCCCTGGCACGGTGCCAAGGGTGGTCTGCAGGGAGAGACAGGGCAGGGTCAGCCCCCCCAGCACCCTTGGGTGACTGAGCAGAAGGGGGTCTGGGGCGCACCGGGCTGTGGCCATGGGCAACGTGCCCGGCTCCCTGGCTCGGCCGCGCCAGCCTACCGCCATGATCTTCTCAGGGATGTTGGTGACGGTGAAGCCGTAGAGCCGGGCGCGGTCGGGGAAGACGCTGGCGAGGATGCGGCGGTCCAGCTGGAAGGCGATCTCGCCCACCAGCTGCTCCCACACCGGCTGCGGGCCATCTGCAGGAGCTGCCGGCATTGGGCGCTTACCCCTGCCCCGGTTGGGACCCCACGCTGCCGCCCCACCGACGTCCCCCATGCCCCCACCGACACCTCCCCGTGCCCCCCGCCGCCCTGGGGACCAGGCTGGGCCTTGCTGCTGCTGCCCGGTGCCAGGCGTCCCTGTGCCGCGGACCTGCGGGGAGTTTGCAGATGCCAGCACGCCGGGCTTGCCGGGTAGAGGTGCCAGTTTTGCAGGACAGAAGCCCCCTGTGTCAGTTTTGCAGGATGGAAAACTGCGTGCCAGCCTTGCAGGGCACAAGTGTCAGCGTGCCTGTTTTGGCCATGCAGAGATGCCGGCGTGCCGGCTTTGCAGGGCAGAGACGCAGCAGGCTGGCTTTGCAGGACAGGAAAACCCGTGTGCCCGCTTTGCCCACGCCGAGATGCCATGTGCCAGCTCTGCACACCGGTTTTGCCTGTGCAGAGGCTAACGGTGCCATGGGGTCCCCGGGGCTGCTGCTCCCCAGCTTTCCTGCATGCCCCCCCAGCACAGGAGCCGCTCGCCCGGGACCTCGCTGTCCCCCCGGGCCACGGAGCGGGTGGGAGCAGGGAGTCGCAGGGGTGCAGCACCCCGGGGGCCCCATGCCCCGTGCCAGTGCCGTGCCCGGCCCTCACCTCGGAGGCCGGAGCTCTGCGGTGGCTCCCGGATGGAGGCGAGACAGTCGGCGTCACGGACCACTCTCTGCCAGGGCTCCTTGCGCCGGGCCTCCGGCAGCCGCAGGTCCACCGGCTGCTGCTCCACCGGGGACGGGGGCAGTGGGAGTGGGGATGGGGGGACCCCGGCCCCTGGCCCCTGCAGGTCCAACAGCCGCAGGCTGGGGCCGCTTGGCTCCGGTGCCGGGGGGTCCCGTGGCGGGTCGGGGGGAAGCCAGCGGCCGGAGGGGTGGCCGGCAGAGCCGAAGCGGTCGAGGGGGCAGGAGAGGCGGTGGCTGTCGGGGCCGGGACTGCCATGCACGGTCACCGGGAGAGCTGCTGGGACAAGGAGGGTGGTCCAGGCCCCGCAGCGCCGTGGGGACCCTGCACCGTGCCCCTGGCCCAAGCACCGCGGCTCCCGCCCGCGCTGGCCCCAGCCACATCCCTGGCCCCACAACTGCGCACAGGGAGGCAGGAGGGGACAGCAGAGGGACAGGGATGGGATAGGATGGGGATGGGATGGGGATGGGGATGGGGAGGGGATGGGGATGGGGATAGGGATGGGGATGAGGGATGGGATGGGATATGGGGTGGGATATGGGGTGGGGTGGGATATGGGATATGGGATGGGATGGGGATGGGGATAGGGATATGGGGTGGGGATGGGGATGGGGTGGGATGGGGATGGGGGATGGGATGGGGATGGGGATGGGGGATGGGGATGGGGGATGGGGATGTGGATGGGATAGGATATGGGGTGGGATATGGGGTGGGATGGGATATGGGATGGGATTGGGATGGGATGGGACTCAGCCCACCACCCCTCCTCCCATCAGCTTTGGGGTTAGACGCCCCGCCCCCCCCGCCTCCCCCGTTAATACTTCTGCTCCCAGCGGCAGGCGAAAGCATCCCAGTGCTGATGTTGGTGCTCGGCGTGGGCAGCGGTGTGGGCAGCGTGCTGTCCTGGGGCTGCTGGCTGCGCAGGGGCTCCCAGCGGGGGGTCCGGAAGGTCGGGCTCTGCTCCAGGGGTGCCAGCTCCCAGTCTGGGATGTTGGCTGCGGAACAAGCCAGGGGTATTTGCAGCCGCGGCACACACGGGCCCGGGACCACCGCGGGGCTGCCTGTGCCCCCCACCTGGGCTGGGAAAGCTGAAGAGACCCCCGTGAGAGCAGGCCGTGGGGGCGAGGGGTGGCGCCGAGCCAGGCTGGCCACGCAGGAGGTGCCGCAGGTGCCACTGCTCCTTGAGCCGCCCCACGGCCCGCGTCAGCTCCTCGTTCTCCGCCAGCAGCGCCTGGATCTCATGCCGCAGCTGGTCATAGCAGGCGAAGACCGAGAGTCCCGCGCGCATGGGGCGGCCGCCGCGCACCGGCTCCATGGCGGCCCCCGGTACCGGGCTGTGCCGCTCACACCGCCGCACGCCCCGCGCCGGGTAGCAGTGCCTGGGCCGGGGGCATGGGAAGTGACCGGGTCATCTCCGACCGTTGGTTCCCGGGAAGGCCGGTTCCGAGGGGATGTCACAGAGGGACACCACCCCCGGCCCCCCGTCAACTGGCCACGGGACTCAGCCCCTCGGCACCACGGTGCTCTGTTCCAGCAGGCACCCGTTCAACCGCCGCGAGGACGGTACGGTGAGCACCCAGCGGCAGCGGGCGAGGGGGGCACTGCAGGCAAGGGGACAGCAGTGGGTGGGCAGGGCGGGGAGGGCTGCACCCCCTTTCCTGCTGGAGTTTGGCTGTGCCCTGGCAGCTCCGGGCACCGTGTCCCGGCTGATCTCACCACACTCAATCACAGAGTGGTAGGGGTTGGAAGGGACCTCTGGACACCATCTCGTCCAACCCCCCTGCTTGAGCAGGTACACCCAGAGCAGGGGGCACAGGACCACGTCCAGGTGGATTTTGAGTAATTCCATGGAAGGAGACTCCACAGCCTCTCTGGGCAGCCTGTTCCACTGCTCTGGCACCCTCACAGTAAAGAAGTTTTTCCTCATATTCAGGTGGAATTTCCTATGTTCCAACTTGCGCCTGTTGCCCTTTGTCCTGTTGTTGGGCACCACTGAAAAGAGCCCGGCCCCATCCTCTTGACACCCGCCCTTCAGGTATTTATAAGCATTGGTAAGATCCCCCCTCAGTCTTCTCTTCTCCAGGCTGAACAAACCCAGCTCTCGCAGCCTTTCCCCATAAGAGAGATGCTCCAGGCCCCTGATCATCTCCGCAGCTCTCCGCTGGACTCTCTCCAGTAGTTCCCTGTCTTTCTTGAACTGGGGGGCCCAGAACCGGACACAAGGTCTTTTCCAACCTTAGTGATTCTATGACTTAGTTCCAAGTGGGCCTTGGCCTTCCTCATTGCATCTCTGCATACCCTGACAACATTCCTATATTCCTCCCAAGTGGCCAGTCCGTCTTTCCACATACTGTGAACCTCCCTCTTCCATTTGAGTTGCTCTAGAAGCTCTTTGCTCATTCATGCAGGTCTCCTGGATCCACTGCTTGACTTCTTCCTCCTAGGGATGCACCGATCTTGAGCTCAGAGGAAGCGGTCCATGAATGCTGACCAGCTCTCTTGGACCCCCCTGACTTCTAGAGCCCTAACCCATGGGATTCCTCCAAGCAGGTCTTTGAAGAGGCCAAAGTTGGCTCTCCTGAAGTCCAGGGCTGTAATCCTACTTGTCGCCCTGCTTCTACCACACAGGATCCTGAACTCCACCATCTCATGGTCACTGCAGCCAAGGCTGCCCCCAACCCTCATATCCTCAATCAGACCTTTGTTTGTTAGTAGAAGGTCCAGAAGCAGCACATCTTGCCTAATTGGCTCTTCCACCACCTGCATCAAAAGTTATCCTCGATGCTCTGCAGGAACCTCCTGGACCGCGCACACCTCGCCGTGTTGCTTTTCCAGCAAATATCAGGGTGGTTGAAGTCCCCCATGAGAACCAGGGCCTGCAACTGTGAGGCTACTTCCAGCTGTCTGTAGAAGTCCTCGTCACCTTCCTCTTCCTCATCAAGTGGCCTGTGGCAAACACCCACAACAGCATCACCCATATTTGCCTGCCCTTTAATTTTTACCCATAAGCTCTTGACTCGTTCTTCCTCCACGCCTCGACAGAGCTTGATGCATTCCAGTTGCTCCCTCACATAAAGAGCAACTCCCCCACCTCGCCTTGCTGGCCCGTCTGTCCTAAAAAATAGGTAGCCATCCATGACAGCATTGCAGTCATGCGAGCGATCCCACCGTGTCTCTGTAACTGCAGTGAGATCGTGGCCCTGTGACCGACCGCACGCAGATCTCTAATCCCTCCTGTTCATTCCCCACGCTGCGTGCGTCGGTGCGCAGGCGTTTCAGAGAGGGAAGAGCAGCAGGTTTCCCTGCAGGGGTGCACGAGGACCCGCTATAGCCATGCACACCCTGAGGTGGTTTGTCTCCTGATTGTCATCTTGGGAGGCAGCTAAGAATCATAGAATCATGGAACTGTTTGGGTTGGGAGGGACCTTTAGGGGTCTCTAGTCCAACCCCCAGCTCGATCAGGTCGCTCAGAGCCCCGTCCAACCTGGCCTTGGATGTCTCCAGGGATGGGGCATCCACCACCCCTCTGGGCAACCCGTTCCAGCGCTTCACCACCCTCAGTGTAAAGAATTTTTTCCTTATATCCCGTCTAAATCCACTGTCCCTTAGTTTAAAACCATCATCCCTTGTCCTGTCACAACAGGCCTTGCTAAAGAGACTGTCCCCATCCTTCCTAGAGTCCCCCTTTAAGTACTGAGCGGCCGCAATAAGGTCTCCCCGCAGCCTTCTCTTCTCCAGGCTGAACAACCCCAACTCTCCCAGCCTTTCTCCACACCAGAGGGGTTCCAGCCCTCGGACCATTTCTGTGTCCCTCCTCTGGACCCGCTCCAACAGGTCCGTGTCTGTCCTGTGCTGGGGATCCCAGAGCTGGGCGCAGGGCTCCGGGGTGGGTCTCACCAGAGCGGAGCCGAGGGGCAGAATCCCCTCCCTCGCCCTGCTGCCCACGCTGCTGGGGATGCAGCCCAGGAGATGGTTGGCTTTCTGGGCTGTGAGCGCACGTTGCCAGCTCATGTCCAGCTTTTCACCCACCCGGGTCCCCAAGTCCTTCTCTGCAGGGCTGCTCTCCATCCCTTCATCCCCCAGCCCGTACTGATACTGGGGATTGCCCCGACCCAGGGGCAATGTTGCACTTGGCCTTGTTGAACCTCATGAAGTTCTCACAGGCCCACCTCTCCAGCTTGTCCAGGTCTCTTTGGATGACATCCCATCCTTCTGGTGTGTCAACTGCACTGCTCAGCTTGGTGTCATCTGCAAACTTGCTGAGGGTGCACTTGATCCCACTGTCTATGTCATTGATGAAGGTATTAAACAGCACTGGTCCCAGCACGGACCCTGAGGGATGCCACTCATTCACCAGTCTCCATCTGGACATCGGGCCATTGACCACTACCCTCTGGATGCAACCATCCAACCAATTCCTCATCCAGCGAACAGTCCACCCATCAAATCCCTGTCTCCCCGATTTAGAGAGAAGGATGCTGTGGGGGACTGTGTCAAAGGCCTTACAGAAGTCCAGAGAGATGACATCCGTAGCTCTTCCCTTGTCCACTGACATGGTCACTCCATCACAGAAGGCCACTAGGTTGGTCAGGCAGGACTTGCCCTTGGTGAAGCCATGCTGGCTGCCTCAAATCGCCTCCCTGTCCTCCGCGTGCCTTAGCATAGCTTCTAGGAGGATCTGTTCCATGATCTTCCCAGGCTCAGAGGTGAGGCTGACAGGTCGGTAGTTCCCCGGGTCCTCCTTTCTACCCTTTTAAAAGATGGGCACAATGTTTCCCTTCTTCCAGTCGCCAGGGACTTCACCAGACTGCCATGACTTTTCAAATATCATGGAGAGTGGCTTGGCCACTACATCAGCCAATTCCCTCAGGACTCTGGGATGCATCTCATCAGGTCCCATAGACTTGTGTATGTCCAGGTTCCTCAGGCGGTCACCAACCTGGTCTTCCCTTACAGTGGGAGGGGCTTTGTCCCCCTGGTCTCCATCCTGCGGTCCATCAACTCAGGAGGGGTGGGGAGAGAAGTTACCAGTGAAGACTGAGGCAAAAAAGTTGTTGAGTACCTCAGCCTTCTCCTCGTCTGTTGATACTAGGTCACCATTCTTGTTCATCGCGGGGGTGTATGCTTTCTTTAACGTTCCTTGTCTGGTTGATGTACCTGTAGAAGCCTTTCTTGTTATTCTTTGCATCCCTTGCCAAATTCAGCTCCTGACCCCACTCCTACACAACCGGGCAGCGTCCCTATACTCTTCCCTGCTTCCACTGCCTGTGCAGTTCCCTCTTGCTCTTTAGTTTGACCGGCAGGTCTCGACTCAGCCATGCTGGTCTCTTCCCTTCCTTGCCCGATTTCTTACACCTGGGAAATGAGAGCTCTTGCGCTGTATGGAACGCGTCCTTAAAGATCTGCCAGCTCTCTTCTGTTCCCTTGTCCCTGAGGATTGTTTCCCAGGGGTCCTGCTGACTAACTCCTTGAAGAGCTGTGAGTCTGCTTTCCTAAAATTTAGGGTCCTG
Organism: Morus bassanus; assembly: GCA_031468815.1. NCBI lineage: Eukaryota > Metazoa > Chordata > Aves > Suliformes > Sulidae > Morus > Morus bassanus. The sequence continues at coordinate 169,577,169 of CM062567.1, forward strand.
ACTATACTCCTCACTTTTCCCATATCCATCAGGAGTGTGAACTCCACCAATGCGTGACCACTGCAGCCCAGGCTACCTCCAATCTTGACGTCACCGATGAGCTCACTTGCATTGGTGACCATCAGGCCTAGTATTGCATCCCCTCGGGTAGGGCTGTCTATTACCTGGCTCAAGAAGTTATCCTCAACGCATTCTAGGAATCTCCTGGATTGCCTGCAGCTTGCTGTGCTACTTTTCCAGCAGATGTTGGGGTGGTTGAAGTCCCCCAGTAGGACGAGAGCCTGCGAGCGCGAAGCCTGCTGGAGTTGGAGGAAGAAGGCTTCGTCAGCATGCTCCCCTTGATCAGGTGGCCTGTAGTAGACACCAACCACAAGGTTCCCTTGGTTGCCTCTGACTCTGATTCTTACCCATAAGCTTTCAACCTGTCGTAGTTATTCTTCAGGGACAGCTCTTCACACTCTATCAATTTCTTGACGTAGAGAGCAACGCCTCTGCCTCTCCTTCCTCACCTGTCCCTTCTGAGCAGCCTGTAGCCATCGATAGCCGCATTCCAGCCATGGGATTCGTCCCACCAAGTTTCAGTGCTGGCAATCAGCTAAGGCACCTTTGTCGCTGCTCTGGTTGGCCTGGTTTATTCCCCCGTTGGATGTGATGGCACGAGCATTGCCGCTTTGGCCCCGAGTCCTTCAGTTTAAAGCTCGCCTCACCAAGTCGGCCAGCCTGCTGCCAAAGATTCCCTTGCCGGAGCAGCCGTCATCGCCGGTGGCCGGCCTCCCAGCTGCTGGAGGAGCTCCTGAGCCAGCGGCTGCCAGGAGCCCCACGGCTGCTCTAGGGCCAGGGCTGGCTCTGGCAGAGCCCATGGAGCACGGCGCAGCCGGGACACCGGCAGCAGCATAGCCCTGCCGGGGCGGCAGAGCCGGAGGACCTGACAGTACTGAGCAAATCCCTGCCGGTGACTGGAACGCCCTGGGGACACGGGGAGATGGGTGACATGGGTCCCCTGCCCGCAGGTGACACCCTGAGCCCCCAGCCCCAAAAGGCTGCAGCACCCTCAGCAGGTGCTCCTCCACGCTGCCTGCCCTTCCAAGGAGCGGGGCGCTTGGTACATTCCCTCTTTATTGGGGGCCCGGGGGTGCAGCAGGCAGGAGGGCAGGGAGAGCCCCAGGGTCAGCGGCACTGGGGACAACCCCATCCCCAGAGGGTTCAGCAGGGGCTGCCGGCAGCCCCCGGGCTTGGCCAACATCGGCGGGGAAAGGAGAGCTGGAGCCGGCAGAGATGAACTAGGCGGAGGTTTATTAACAGCAGGAGCTGGAGCCACAGAACAGGGCAAGAACGGAGCCTTGGCCACGCGAGGAGGGGGCCGGGGCCGGGACCCCCGCGCTGCCGGGGCAGGGACGGCAGCTCAGGCCCCGGGTCCCCGCAGGGACGCTCTGGCAGTGACCAGTGCCCAGCGCGGGGACCCCCACCTGGGTGGCAGGACCCTGCCCTCAGCCCTGCCTGCAGCCCGCGGGGGGTCCGGGGGTGCCGCCGGCGCTGACCCTGCCTGCGTGGCCGGGGGGACGGTGAGGGGCGAGGGCAGTGCGTGTGCGGGGCGAGAGGGTGCTTCCAGTCCTCCTTCAAGGCGGGGGGGGCAAAGGCCGTATTCACAGCGGGGGGAAGCGGGGGGCCAGGGCGGGGGGCTACTGGGAGGGCAGGAGGGGCAGCGGGTGGCTGCGGCACCCTGGCAGGCAGGCACTCGCCTCCCGGCGAGGGGTCAGAGCTCTCACCCAGGGATCCTCCCGCCTCGGGGGCCCCCCGAGACCCCCGGCCCGGCCCGGCGAGCCCCCGCAGCCGCTCCCAGCAGGAGCCGGGGAGGTGGCCGGGGGTCAAAGAAACTCTAACGGGAGAACCGACGAGGGGGTGCGATGAGAACACCAAACAAAACCGTTTACAGGGAGGGGGGCACGAACCGGGACGCGCGCCGTGGGGCGGCGGGGGGGCCATGGCGGCGGCGGCGCCGCTAATCCTTGGCCCTGCCGATGATGGCCAGGATGTAGAGGAAGATGTTGATGATGTCTGTGTAGAGGTTGAGGGCGGCGAAGATGTACTCCTCGGGGCTGAGCGCCAGCTGCTTGTTCCCCAGGATCATCTGTGTGTCCACCGCCAGGAACTGCAAGAGAGGGGACATCGTGGGGGGGGGGGGACACGGAGCCAGGCAGGGGCTGGGGGGCAGCCACGGCATCCCACGCCCCACACAACCAAGCAGCCACCCCATGAGCGTGTTCCTTGCCCACCACGTGCCCCCAGATGGGTCCTGCGCCCTCCCACCCACAGCCCGAGCCCTCGGGGATCCGGCGGACGGCTCAGCCCCCCCGGGAAGGGGCGGCAGCAGGAGGACGGGACCCCCGGCACTTACGCAGGTGAAGAGCAGGGCCCCCAGGGAAGCGTAGATGATGTCCATGATGCGGTTCCGGATGAAGATGCAGAGGATGGAGAAGACGATGAGGACAACGAGGCAGATGATGAGCACGCCCCGGCAGGAGGTGAAGTCGTACTTGGTCTGTGGGACAGGGGAGAGTGAGCAGGGAGCCGGGGGGGTCGTATGCCCCGTTCGGAGCCCCCAGCCCCAGCACGGAGCCAGGGGGTGTCATATGCCCCATTCGGAGCCCCCAGCCCCAGCAGGAAGCCGGGGGGGTCGTACGCCCCGTTCGGAGCCCCCAGCCCCAGCATGGAGGCGGGGGGGGTCGTACGCCCCGTACGGAGCCCCCAGCCCTAGCACGGAGATGGGGGGGGGGTCGTACGCCCCGTTCGGAGCCCCCAGCCCCGGCAGGGAGCCAAGGGAGGTCACCCACCCCCCCACCCCCCCACCCCCAGAGCTGACCTGCAGAGAGAAGATGACGACAGTGAAGCAGACAACGACGGTGATGCCCACGGCCATGATGACGGCGTCGGTGTTGTAGAAGCTGGCAATCATCCCCACCATGTAGGACAGGCTGATGGTCAGGATGGACTGGGGAGCAGATGGGTACCATGTCACACCAGCTCGGCCACCTCCTGCCTTTGCCACGCACCGCCGGGTCCAGCCGGGCCCGGTGACGCTGCACCTCTGCGGTGCCCGATGCCCTTTGTGCTGGGCTCTTGGCTTCACTGAGTCTGGAGCGGGCTCTGCTCTCGCCAGGGCAGACAGTTGTTCCCCCTGGACCCCCCAAATCCACCCAGCCATGGCCCCCGTCCCCGCAGCCATCCCCTGGGCACCCTGTGGGACCTCGGGCATCCCCAGGGCCGCAGGCTGTGGGGCTGCCAAAGCTGGGGCTAAGCCCGCCGCCGCCCCGGCACGGCGCTTACCAGGGCCACCAGGTTCCAGGGGTGCTTGCGGCGGAAATCCCCGCAGCAGGTGAGGACAATGAGGGAGATGAAGAAGACGGCGTAGGAGACGTAGTATGTCCAGACATTGCGCTGCACAAAGCCCTTCACGCCTTTCATGAAGGTGAAGATGGCCACGAAGGCGAAGGTGACGGTCAGCTGTAGGGTGAGCACCAGGAAGACCTGGGGGACGGGGACGGGTCACGGTGCCCGAAACCCCCGGCCCCCCGCCCCGGGGAGCACCCCCGGCCGAGTCCCACCTTGCGGATGAAGGCCTGCCGGACGCTCTTGTCGTCCCAGTGCACGGTGGGGAAGTCCTGGTTGTCATAGTAGGAAGGTGGCCCGTCCTCATGGTAGGTGCTGTGCAGGGGGGCTGCGGGGAGAGGAGGGGGTGGTGAAGGGGGCCGGGGGGTGCTGCCTGCACCACTGTGCCGCACCAAGTCCCTGTCCTGCCCGCCGGGGCGGCTGCTCACCGACTCGGGTGACCACGATGCCCGGTCTCCACCACCCGCGGTGGGACCCAACTCCAGCTGGCAGCGGCAAGGGAAGAGGAGAGACGGGGCTGAGGGGGCCAGGGTGGCCCCAGGGGCTGTGGGGGGAGCGGAGCTCTGTGCCCCCCGAAGCCGGGCTTCACGCCGGTGCGCCCACCGAGCCGACAGCTCCAGGCAGCGTCCGCGCTCCCGCAGCTGCGGCCAGCACCCTCCTCCGGCAGGCGGAGGCACCCCAGCTTCCCCCCCAGGGCTGCACTTGTCTTTGGAGGCTCACGGGGCAGGACCCCTTCACTGGGGGACCCTGAGCTGCACTACCAGCCGGACCCCCCCTTTGCCCACCCGCGCCGGACCTGCCGCTGCCCGGCCGAAACGGGGCCCTCCCTCCGGTGGGTCCCCCCAGCGCCGCCGGCAGCACCCCAGCATCGCCCGCCGCAGGGGGGAACCCCCTCTTTGGGCATGGAGAGGGGAGCACGCCCCGGGACGGAGCCCCCCGCGCTCCCCCCAAGCCCCCAGGTTACTTACAGTCTTGGTCCCCGGGGACCATGGGCTGCGGCTGGGCGTACGGTGGCTGCGCGTAGGGACCCTGAGGGTACGGCCCTGCCGGCGGGTACGGCCCGGGGGGGTACGGCCCGGCGGCAGGGTACGGCCCGGTGGGGGGATACGGCCCGGCGGGGGGGTACGGCCCCGGCCCCTGCGGGAAGCCCGGCTGGTTGTAGGGCGCCGGGGCGAACTGGGGTTGGGGGAAAGGGGCGGTGGGGTAGGGGGGCTGCGCGTAGGCCGGGGGGGCCGTCGGCTGCTGCCCCGGGAAGCCGTCGCCAGACACCAAGAAACTCTTCTCGTGGGACATCTTCGCCCCCCGGCTGGCAGCCGCCTCTCTGCTGTGGGGATGAGGAAGGAGGGGGTTAGACGCTGCTGCCATCACCCCACACCGCCATCACCCCACACCGCCATCACCCCCCAACTGCCATCACCCCCCACCACCCACAGCCCCTCTCCCCCACGCCCAGGCAGTCCTGGGGGTCCCCGACCCGGTGCAGCCCCGCGGTGGGGGGTCCCAGCCCCGCTCACTCCCCAGGCCCACGCAAGATGGCCGCCCTGGGGCCATTGCTATGGCAACAGCCCCCCACGGCTGCCCCGGCCCCCCACGGCTGCCCCGGCCCGGGCCCTGCGGGGAGGCCTCGGCCACAGCTGGCATGCGGGGCCGGTGGCTCGCGGTAGCCGCCGGCAGCAGCGGTTGGAGCCCCGGCGCTGCCCGGCTGCTCTTCGTCACCAGCCTCGCTCCCTGCCCCACTTTCGGCCGCCGCCGCTGCCTCCCCCGGCACCGGCGTGGCCAGCTGCCAGCGCCCCGCTGCCGGAGCGCTGGGGTCCAACCAGACCCGGCACCCATGGGTGGCGGGGGTTCCCCTCAACAGAGGTGACCACCGGCGAGGAGCGGGACCGGCAGCGGTGCTGTGCCGCAACCCACCGGCCCTACCTCCGCCGGCCGGCCGCGGTGGCAGGGGTTTGCCGCAAGCGCCGTGGGCCGCCCCCGCTCTGGAGCGCTGGGCCCAGCCGCCGGCAGAGGCCGATTCTGCGTGGTGCCCGGGATTACAAAACCACGCAGCTGTGGGAGTGGCGGCTCCGGCTGCGGCCCTGCGCGGTGATCGCCCGCCGCCGGTGCCGCCGCCGCCGCGGTAAATGCGGCCTGGCACGCAGCGGGGACAGGCAGCTGCCCGCAGGGCTGGCAGTTGGCAGGCAGAGCCCCCGCCAGCCCTGCGCAATCCCACGCCGCGGCAGGCGGGATGCCACGGGATGCGCCGGAGCTGGTGCCGCAGCGAAGGACCGGCGTCCCCGGGCACGGGGCTGCCCGCAGCCGGTGCCAGCGCCCGGCCAAGTGACAGCCCCCCACCCCCACTCCACCATGGCCGGTGGCGCAACCGAAGCCGGCCGCCCGCGTGACGCCCCGGCCCGGCGCCACGGGCCTCGGGGAGGGACCGGGGGGGGCTCTGCCCTGCGGCACCGCAGCTGCGGCTGCGTGCCCCCCGTCGGCTCGGCAAGGGGCCGCCAGCCCAGAGCCCCCCAGCACGGGCAGCCCCAGGGGAGGGCAGGGACCCCCTCGTGGGCAGCACCATCGAGGTGCAGAGGGTGAACGGAGCGCCCCGGGGCTGCAGGAGGCACCGGCACGGGGGGCACCCAACATGGGGGGCACACCACATGGGGGGCACAGGGAGCACGAGCAGTATGGGGGGCACGCCACGCGGGGGGGCACGGGGCGCATGCGGCATGGGGTGCACCCCGCATGGGGTGCATGCGGCATGGAGGGGCACAGGGTGCGTACGGCACGGGGGGCACACCACAGGGGGGGCACGCGGCATGGGGTGTGCCGGGCATGGGGCGCACAGGGTGCACGTGACATGGGGTGCGCAGCACATGGGGTGCACGGGGTGCATGCATCTTGGGGAGCACAGCACACGGGGTGCAGGGGTGCGTGTGACACGGGGTGCACAGGGCATGGGGTGCAGGGAGTGAGTGCCACAAGGGGTGCACGGGTGTGTGTGACACGGGGTGCAGGGGTGCGTGTGACATGGGGTGCACAGCACACAGGGTTGCAGGGGTGCGTGTGACACGGGGTACAGGGGTGCGTGTGACACGGGGTGCACAGGGCATGGGGTGCAGGGGTGTGTGTGACACAGGGTGCAGCGCAGACAGGGTGCAGGGGTGCATGTGACATGGGGTGCACAGCACACAGGGTTGCAGGGGTGCGTGTGACACGGGGTACACAGGTCATGGGGTGCACGGGGTGTGTGTGACACGGGGTGCAGGGGTGCGTGTGACATGGGGTGCACAGCACACAGGGGTGCAGGGGTGCGTGTGACACAGGGTGCAGCGCAGACGGGGTGCAGGGGTGCGTGTGACACGGGGTGCACAGGGCATGGGGTGCAGGGGTGCGTGTGACACAGGGTGCAGCACAGAGGGGGTGCAGGGGTGCGTGTGACACGGGGTGCACAGCACACAGGGTTGCAGGGGTGCATGTGACACGGGGTGCACAGGGCATGGGGTGCAGGGGTGCGTGTGACACAGGGTGCAGCGCAGAGGGGGTGCAGGGGTGCGTGTGACACGGGGTGCACAGCACACAGGGTTGCAGGGGTGCATGTGACACGGGGTGCACAGGGCATGGGGTGCAGGGGTGCGTGTGACACAGGGTGCAGCGCAGAGGGGGTGCAGGGGTGCGTGTGACACGGGGTGCACAGCACACAGGGTTGCAGGGGTGCATGTGACACGGGGTGCACAGGGCATGGGGTGCAGGGGTGCATGTGACACAGGGTGCAGCGCAGAGGGGGTGCAGGGGTGCGTGTGACACGGGGTGCACAGGGCATGGGGTGCAGGGGTGCGTGTGACACAGGGTGCAGCGCAGAGGGGGTGCAGGGGTGCGTGTGACATGGGGTGCACAGGGCATGGGGCGCAGGGGTGCATGTGACACGGGGTGCAGCGCAGTCGGGGTGCAGGTGACACGGGGTGCACAGCGCACACCCCACCTAGGGCAGACGCAGCAGGGGGTGCAGGGGGGTGCAGGGGGTTGCGAGGGGGTGCCCTCCGCCCCCCCCCCGGTTTTCCCCGCGCCCCGTAAGCCGCTTTGCCCTCAGCCCGGTAATGCCAAGCGCGGCCTATTTATGGCAGCACCAGCCCTAATCCCCCCGCGCCGCCCCGCGGGGGGGGGGAAACGGGACCAGCGGGGACCCCCCGTGCCCACGGGAGCGGGCTCCGGTCCCGCTCCCCCCCCCCACCTCCGGTACCCCCCCCCCCGGTTCCCCCCCCCGCTGCGGAATGCGGCAGGGCGGAGCGGGGGGACCGCGCTGTGGGGCGTCGCCGCGGCCTCCGCGCCCCACCCCCCGCGCCCCCGGTGCGGCGGGACCCCCCCGTACCCCCGCTCCCCGCTCCCCGCTCACCGCCGGGCCCTGCGGCAGCGCCGACTCCGCTCCGCTCCGCTCCGGCGGGGCTCCGGGAGGGGCGGGGCTTCCCGAGGGGGCGGAGCTCCCGGGAGAGGGCGGGGCTTCCCCGAGGGGGCTCCGGGAGGGGCGCGGCTTCCCCGAGGGGGCGGGGCTCCCTGGAGGGGCCGAGCTTCCTGAGAGGGGGCGGGGCCGAGACCGACCCGTCCCTTCACTGGGCGGGGCCTGAGGGAGGGGAGGGGTCGCGCGGCGTTTTGGCCCCGCCCCCTCTGACGCGCACTCGGGGCGGGGATGGCGGGAGGGGCGGGGCCTGGCGGTGCAGCGCCCCCGTGTGGCGGCGGGGCGGCATCGACGCGGGAGGGACCGACTGTCCCTGCCTGTCCCTGTCCCCGACTCTGCCTGTCCCTTTCCTTGTCCCCGCCTGTCCCTGTCCCCATCCCTGTCCCTGCCCCTGTCTGTCCCTGTCCCTGACTCTCCCTGTCCCTGTCCCCGACTCTCCCTATCCCTGCCCCTGCCTGTCCCTGTCCCTGACTCTCCCTGTCCCGGTCCCCATCCCTGTCCCTGCCCCTGCCTGTCCCTATCCCTGCCCCTGCCTGTCCCTGTCCCCATCCCTGTCCCTGTCCCTGCCTGTCCCTTTCCTTGTCCCTGCCTGTCCCTGTCCCCATCCCTGTCCCTGCCCCTGCCTGTCCCTATCCCTGTCCCTGACTCTCCCTGTCCCTGACTCTCCCTGTCCCTGTCCCCTGCCTGTCCCTGCCCCTGACCCTGCCTGTCCCTGCCTGCCCCCTGTCTGTCCCTATCCCTGCCTCTCCCCATCCCTGTCCCTGCCCCTGCCTGTCCCTTTCCTTGTCCCTGCCTGTCCCTGTCCCTGTCCCCATCCCCGTCCCTGCCCCTGCCTGTCCCTATCCCTGCCCCTGCCTGTCCCTGTCCCTGACTCTCCCTGTCCCTGTCCCCACCCCTGTCCCTGCCCCTGCCTGTCCCTATCCCTGCCCCTGCCTGTCCCTTTCCTTGTCCCTTTCCTTGTCCCTGTCCCCATCCCTGTCCCTGCCCCTGCCTGTCCCTGTCCCTGACTCTCCCTGTCCCTGTCCCCTGCCTGTCCCTATCCCTGCCCCTGCCTGTCCCTTTCCTTGTCCCTTTCCTTGTCCCTGTCCCCATCCCTGTCCCTGCCCCTGCCTGTCCCTGTCCCTGACTCTCCCTGTCCCTGTCCCCGACTCTCCCTGTCCCTGTCCCCTGCCTGTCCCTATCCCTGCCCCTGCCTGTCCCTTTCCTTGTCCCTGCCTGTCCCTGTCCCCATCCCCGTCCCTGTCCCTGCCTGTCCCTGTCCCTGACTCTCCCTGTCCCTGTCCCCTGCCTGTCCCTGACCCTGCCTGTCCCTGCCTGCCCCCTGTCTGTCCCTATCCCTGCCTCTCCCTATCCCTGTCCCTGTCCCCTGCCTATTCCTGTCCCTTTCCCTGTCTGTCCCCTGCCTCTCCCTATCCCTGTCCCCTACCTGTCCCTGTCCCTGTCTGTCCCCTGTCTGTCCCTATCCCTGCCTCTCCCTATCCCTGTCCCTGTCCCCTGCCTATTCCTGTCCCTGTCCCTACCCCTGCCTGTCCCTGTCCCTGACCCTGTCCCTGCCTGTCCCTGTCTCCTGCCTGTCCCTGTCTCCTGCCTGTCCCTATCCCTACCCCTGCCTGTCCCTGACACTGTCCCTGTCCCTGCCTGTCCCTGTCTGTCTCTGCCCCTGCCTGTCCCTGTCTCTGCCCCTGCCTGTCCCTGACACTGTCCCTGTCCCTGCCTGTCCCTGTCCCTGCCTGTCCCTGACACTGTCCCTGTCCCCGCCCCTGCCTGTCCCTCTCCCTGTCCCTGCCTGTCCCTGCTTGTCCCTGTCCCTGTCCCCGTCCCCTGCCTGTCCCTTTACCTGCCTCCCCCCCCCCCCCCCGTCGCTCACTCCGTCCCCGCGTCGGGGAAACGGCCCTTCTCCAGGTTTTCCCGTGTCACGCGTGGGGCCGTTCCCGTGTCCCCCTCGCGAGGCCCCGCCCTCGCCCCTCCCCTTCCCGCCCCGCCCCCCTCCCCCCCCCCCCCCCCCCCCCCGCTCTCTTTCGCTTTCGTTTTTCTGCCGGGGCGGAGCCGAGGAGTGCCCGGTGCGTGGGGGGGGGGGGGTCCTGCCCCGGGGGCGTGGGGCTGCGTGGGATCCTGCCCCGGGACTATGGGGCTGCGTGGGGTCCCGCCCCGGGACCGTGGGGTCCTGCCCCGGGGGCGTGGGGCTGCGTGGGGTCCTGCCCCGGGGGCTGTGGGCTGGTGGGGGCCCTGGGCCGGGGATGTGGGGGGGGCACGTGGGCTTGGGGTCCCGCGTGGGGGTGTGAGGGGGGTCCTTGGTCCCGGGGGGACACGCCAGGGCTGGGGTGGATGAGGCAGACCCCCACGGGGGAAGGTGCAACCAGGAGGGTGTGGGGTGGCCTGGCTGGGTGGGCAGGGATGGGGGCGGGGGGAGCCGAAGGGGGGTCCCGCCGTCCCCCCCAACGTGCGTGTGGCGGGGCAGGATGGCGGAGGGGGTGCTGGAGGTGGGGGGTGTCCCCCCCGACATGGAGGAGGAGCTGGTGGTGCTCTACTTCGAGAGCCGGCGGCGCTCGGGGGGGGGGCCGGTCCTGAGGTGCCAGCGCCTCGGCCCCCTCCTCTTCCTCACCTTTGAGAACCCCCACGGTGAGTGTGGGGCAGAGGGGTGGCACGGCTGGGAGCACTGGGATGGGGTGTGGAGGCACCCCCAGTCCAAGCTGGGAGCACTGGGATAGGGTGGGGGGGAGACCCCATGGGGTGTGGGGGGCCCCAATCCCCACTGGGTGCACTGGGTCGGGGTGCGAGGGGGTCCCAATCCCCACTGGACGCACTGGGCTGGGGCACAGGGTCACCCCCAGCCCCACTGGGAGCACTGGGTCAGGGTGCGGGGGGGGCCCCAATCCCCACTGGACGCACTGGGCTGGGGCACAGGATCACCCCCAGCCCCACTGGGAGCACTGGGGTGGGGTGCAGGGGGGCCCCAATCCCCACTGGGAGCACTGGGCGAGGCAGGCTGTAGGGAGGGCTCGGGTGCTCCCCCCACCCCCCAGTGACACCCGTGTCCCCCCCAGATGCCCAGAACGTCCTGGCCCGCAGCAGCCACCGGCTGGGGGGGGCTGAGCTGGGGGTGCGCCCTGCCCCGCCCTGGGACCTCAGTCACCTGCTGCTGCGGGGGCTGCACCCCGAGACCCCCCCCGAGCTGCTGGAGCCGCTGCTGGGACGCCCCCGCGGCGCCTTCGACCTGTGCCGGGGTCCGGTGCCCGGCTGCGCGCTGCTGCGCCTGCGGGACCCCATCACCGCCCTAGGTGAGCGGCGGGGGCGGGGGGCAATCCCTGGGGATGTGGGGGCACCGTGCTCCCCGAGTCGTGGCACAGCGCTGGTGCCGGGAGCGCTGGGGCAGCGTTTTGGGGTGCGGGGTCTGCGGTGCTGTTCGGCGGCCAGGATCACCGGAGCAGTGTTCTGGAGCGGCCGGCTCGGCGCAGGGCGGGTGCTGCCGGGTGCCGCAGCCCCTTTTCCCAGCTGTGGGTGACTGGGAGTGCCGGTGAGCTGGGGTCCTGCTAGGGGGGGAGTTGCTGTGGGGGTGCTCGTGGTTCCCTCCTGCCAGACCTGGCGGTGAAATGGCACCGTTGGTGTGGCCGGGGTGGCTGAAGGAGCTTCTAGTCCCTGGCCGCTGCTGGGGCCGTGGTGGGGCTGCCGCAGGGTCCCCAGGACCCCCCCGCCGTCACTGCCGTCCCTGTCCCGGCAGAGTTCGCGGCGGCGGAGCAGCGTGCGCAGCAGCAGGGGTTGGAGGGAGCCGCGCTGGCCCTGCTACGGCTGCCGCAGACCACCAGTGTGCTGGTGCGGGCAGAGGCGCCAGGGTTGTGCCGCGACCTGCTGGAGCTCTACTTCGAGAACCGGCGCAGCGGGGGTGGCAGCGTGCAGGCGGTGCGGCTGCTGCCGGGCGGCCGGGCGGCCGTCGTCACCTTCCATGAACCAGCAGGTGAGCGGGGACGCAGGTAGGGGCGAACGGGGCCCCCCCACCAGCGCTGCCCCGGCCGGGTGCCGGGGCGGCTGCGCTCGACCGCCGGCTGCCCGTCCTCTCCCCCCGCAGTGGCAGAGCGGGTGCTGCACAGGCCCCATCGGCTGCAGGACACGGTGCTGGCCCTCGCCCCCCACTACCCCTTCCTGGAGCCGCTGGAGGGGGATGCAGACCCCCTGCCGGACACAGGCGCCCCGCCAGACATGGCACCCCAGCAAGATGCGGACCCCTCACCGGACACGGCCCCTGTGCCAGAAGTGGTCCCCCCAGCCCCTGCCAGCCCGGACGCCTGCCCAGAGGTGGCAGAGCCGGCAGCGCCGCAGGCGTTGGGCCCGGTGCCGGGGCAGCTTCCCGGGGCGGGTGAGGACACGGAGGCGGCCGGCCGGGGCCAGCGCCCGGAGCAGGCGGCGGTGTTGGCGGCATTGGCGGGTTCGGTGCAGGACGAGGTGCTGGTGCCAGCAGAGCCGGGAGCGCTGCGCTACCTGCAGCGGCACTACCAGGACCTGCTGGCCAGCATCCCTGAGGTCTCCCTGCTGCCGCTGGAAGGGGAGGACGTCACCGGATTCCGGGTGAGCTGCAGGCGGGGATGCAGGCAGGGGTCCGTGGCAGGCAGCGGGCAAGCCCTGACCTCCCAGCTCTCGCCGGCAGGTGAGCGGAGAAATGGACCGGTGCCGGGCAGCGGCCGATTTCCTGCAGAGCCTGCTGGGCACTGTGGGCTCACAGCCGGTGATGCTGCAGTTCCCCGGCGTCGCCCGCTTCCTGCGGGACGAAGGCGGGGAGAGCATCCTCCGGCAGCTGGAGAGCCGCTTCCAGTGCGTCATTGACCTGGACGGCGTCCACTGGATCCCCCCGGACCCCCAGGTGTGGCCCACGCCTCTGGGGAGGGCGGGGGGGCCAGCACTGGAGCCACTGGGAGGCGGGTGCCGTTGTGCCGGTCCCTGCCACACATGCAGCTCTGGTGATGGTGCCTTGCCCTTCTGTCCCTGCAGCTGGAGCTGGCGGAGCTGCTCCCCCCAAGCTGCCGCCGGGACCCCCTGCCCACAGTGCTGCGTTCTGGGCACCAGGACTGGCCTGATGATGCCGACGGTGCTGATGGTGCCGATGACGCCGATGATGGCAGCCTTCACTCCAACATAGGTGAGGGGTGGCGTGGGGTGAGAGGGCTGCGCTGGTGCCTGCTGTCCCGGCGCCACGGCGGGAGGGGGCTGTGGAAACCGGTGTCCCCCCTCCACGCCGCGGTCAGGACTCATGGTTGACACCTCACTGCTCCCTGCAGAAGAGATCAAGGAGCTGCTGGCAGTGCTGCGCCCCGGTGAGGATGCCGGCAATGGGGAGCCCGTGCCGCAGCCCAGCGACGACCCCGGCGAGGAGCAGGACTTCTACGCCAAGCCCCTCGCCGTGGCTGATGGGGAGGGCACTGGGGAGATGCTGTCAGGCGGGCAGGGGGCCGGGATGGAGGAGGAGGAGGCGCAGATGGTGCTGGCCATCCAGCGCTCCATGGACAGCAGGCGGCACGAGGAGGATGAGGAGGAGGAGCTGGCGCGTGCCACCGCACTCTCCCTCCACTCCTACTGCCAGGAGCAGCGGGCAGCGCCCAGTACAAGGCAGGAGGAGGAAGATGCCGGGCTCCTGGCCGCGCTGGAGGCCTCCCTGGAGGAGGCTCTGCCGGCGGCGGACACGGCGCGGGTGATGGTGTTCTGTTCCTTCGAGCGGGACGTGGCCGCGGTGCCGCGGGAGCTGGAGCAGGCGCTGGAGGGGCGGCTGCGGGTGGAGGAGGTGGAAAGCGAGCACCTGCAGGCATTGCCGGCCGCCTGCCGCCGCTGCCTGACCTTCCTGCAGCGCAAGCACGCCGTGCGCCTCTGCCTGCACGACGGCACCGCCACGCTGCGCGGCTTCGCCGAGTACACCGCCGCCGCCGCCCGCGACCTCTCCCTCCTGCTGCAGCGGCTGCCGCAGCCAGAGCGCGGCCCCCCCTCCGTCACCACACGCTGGGTGCGGTGGGACCACTCCGGCACCGCCGTCCCCTACGCCCCCGAGGCCGCTGCGCTGCTGGAGCGGGCCTGGCTGCGCCGGGAGCGCTGGCTGGACCTGCTGCTGGACGGCCGGCCCTTCACCGTCGACTTTGAGCGGATGGAGGAGTACGACATCAGCAACGCCTGCACCTTGGCCATCTCCCGCAGCTGGCCCCTGACGGAGAGTGCCCGCCGCCTGCTCGGTGCGTGCCACTGCCCACGGCATTGCCGGTGTGGTGCTGCCGCCGCGCCGTGCCAGCGGGATGGTGCCGTGGGGCCAGTCCTGCCCCACCGTGCGGTCCCCTGCTCGGGGCGGCGATGTGCCGTGCTGGCGTTCACCGGGGCTGTGTCCAGCAGGGCCGGAGGCGCTGGGCCTGGAGGAGGAGGAGGTGAGGCTGATGCCGCTGGCCGAGGACTCGGAGGAGTTCTGCGACACCGTGCGCCATTTCTACGAAACGCTGGAGGAGCTGCACAGCCACATCAGCATCGTCAAGGTGGGTCCCGGCGGCACCGGGGGGGACATGGGACCCCAGCTGGGGGTGCCCCCGTCCCCGCGGCAGAGCCCTGGACGCTGCAGTGCCGCCCGGCAGGTGGAGAAGCTGATCCACCCGCTGCTGTACAAGCAGTACCAGCTGAAGAAGGCCAGCATGGAGAAGACGTGTACCGGCGGCACGGTGGAGCGGGTCCTCTTCCATGGCACCACCGAGACCTCCAGCCGCGAGATCTGCTTGCACGGCTTCAACCGCAGCTTCTGCGGCAAGAACGGTGAGCGTTGGTGCGGGGTGCTGATCCGGGCACGGTGCTGCTGGCACGCGGTGCTGCGGGCTGACCCCTGCCCCGTCCCCGCAGCTGCTCTCTACGGGCTTGGCGTGTACTTTGCGGTGCACGCGGCGGTCTCGGTGCAGGAGCAGTACTCGCCACGCAACGCTGACGGTAGCAAGTACGTCTTCGTGGCCAAGGTGCTGACCGGGGATTACGCGGTGGGGAGCCAGGGGATGCGGGCCCCCCCGCTCCGGCAGGGGGCTGGGGCCCCCCTGCGCTACGACAGCGTGGTGGACAACCCTCTGCAGCCTGCCATCTTCGTCATCTTCAACGATACCCAGGCCTACCCCCAGTACCTCATCACCTGCCGCCGCCACGGGGGCCCCCGCTGAGCCCCCCCGGTACCTGCTGGCCCAGCGCACCAGCCCTGCCTGGGGGGCTGCAGGGGGTCCCTGCCCCGGGTGCTTAGGGGTGTGGGCGTCCCCCCACCCTGTTCCGCAGCGCTCGGGGTTCAGAGTGGTCCCTGCCCCATGGGTCTTGGGGTGCCGCGGGGTCCCTGCCCGGCCCTGGGGGCTCAGAGTGTGGGGGGGTCCCCAGCCAGGGGACACTCCTCGCCCCCCCCCCCCCTCCAGCCCCTGGGAAGCGGGGGGATGTGGGAGGACTCGGGAGTCACCAGTGCAATAAGAACAAAACTGGGAATAAAGGTGGAGAGTTGGATCCTTTTCCTGTGTCTGGGAGGTTCAGGGTGGGACAGGGATGGGACTGTGGCTGGCGGGGGCCAGGGCTGTCGGCGGGGCTGCAGTTCAGGGGTCCCTGAGCTGCCCCATGGCTCTGCGGCCATGGTCCTGAGTGGGCCAGCAGCCATGCAGGGCTCCAAGCTGGGGACCCCCCTGCAGCCATGGTGGTCCCAGGGGCACGGCCCCCCCCGCCATGCTTGTCCCTGCCCATCCTGGGACTAGGTGTTGCCCCCCACCCCGGATCATGCCCCCCATCCCAGCGACACGGTCCCCTTTGGGCTCATCCCACCCGTCTGCGGGACGTGGTCCCCCCCAGGTTTGTCCCCGCCCCCCCCGGGGACCAGGCCCCCCCCCCGGGCTCACTCCGCAGCCCCGGTGCAGGCATGAGCGTGGGGTGCAGGGTGCGGTGCCAGGAGCACCCGATATCTGCTGGTCCCAGGGGGCCGTGAGCAGAGCCACGGCCTCGTCTGCCCACGCCGGGGGCTCGGACACCCCCTCTCACCTCTGCCCAGGCCAGGGCCCGCGGGGTCCTGTCCCCCCCCACCCCAGAGCACCCGGAGCCAGGAGGGGGACACATCCCCCGGGAGGATGGCGTGCTTGGTGGGGGGCACGGGGCTGCAGATGGATGGGGGGGTGAGGGGCACCATGCGGGGTCCGTGGGGTGCCGGGGATGCCGTGGGGGTTGCCAGCCGTGCCCACGGCCACCTGGTGCTGGCTGGGGCTGGGGGTCGCGGGGCTCCAGCCCAGTGCTGGTGCCTGGGCCTGTGGCACCTGTGGGTGCTGCGGCACCGCCATGGGCACTGCGGCAGGTCCCGGCTCAGCCCCAGGCTTGGTGGCAGCCAGGCAGCAGCGGCATTTCCACTCCTCATGGTCGCGTGCTGGTGCCGGCACTGGGAATCCTCTGCGCCTGCTGTGGCACAGTGCCCTGCCAGCCCTGGGGACACCGGCACCGAGGGTGTCCATGCCTGGCCTGGAGCAAAGGACAAGCTTATGGCATTGCCCACCCATGCCGGCACATGGGTGGGCCGTGGGGGGCCGGGGCTGCTGGTGGGAGTGGCTGTGGGGCCATGGTGTGCTCTGGCAGGGGTTCAATGTCGTGGTGCCGTCGCTGCCGGTCTGGTCGGCTCGGGACGGCTCGGGACGAGGCTGTTCCCACGGCCCCGCCGAGGCACGGGGATGGAGCTGGGAGCGGGGAGGGGCAGAGCTGGGGTGCAGGCAGAGCGAGGGCAGGCAGGGGTGCAGGCAGAGGGAGAGCAGGCAGGGGGTGCAGGCAGAGGGAAGGCAGGCAGGGGTGCAGGCAGAGCTGAGAGCAGGCAGGGGTGCAGGCAGATCTGAGAGCAGGCAGGGGGTGCAGGCAGAGTGAGGGCAGGCAGGGGTGCAGGCAGATCTGAGAGCAGGCAGGGGTGCAGGCAGAGGGAGGGCAGGCAGGGGTGCAGGCAGATCTGAGAGCAGGCAGGGGTGCAGGTAGAGTGAGGGCAGGCAGGGGTGCAGGCAGATCTGAGAGCAGGCAGGGGTGCAGGCAGAGGGAGGGCAGGCAGGGGTGCAGGCAGATCTGAGAGCAGGCAGGGGTGCAGGTAGAGTGAGGGCAGGCAGGGGGTGCAGGCAGATCTGAGAGCAGGCAGGGGGTGCAGGCAGAGGGAGAGCAGGCAGGGGTGCAGGCAGAGTGAGGGCAGGCAGGGCACCAGACTGTGCAGGGGTTGCTCCCCCTCCCGCGGCTCGCTTTTTCCGGCAGCGGAATTGCGGAGGCCCTCGAGCCCCGGTGCTGGGAATGTCCGGAATCCAGGGCTGGGTCTGGCCCCGCTCCCCGTTCCCGTGGGGCGTCAAGGGGCTGGGAGCCGCTGGCGGAGCGGGAGCGGCAGCGCGGCCCTGCCAGGCCTGCGGTTTGGCACCGCCATGGTATCGGCAACCAGAGAGCATTCCATCCCCATCCTGCCTTTAACCCTGCTCACGCTGCAGCCTGCCTGCACTGCACGCTGCCAGCCCTGCTTCCTGCCTGTGCTGCGCTGCCTGCAGTGCAGCCAGCCTGCAGTTCACCTGCCTGCGCTGCACCACGCCAGTGCTGCACCTGCCTGCACTGCACGCTGCCTGCACTGCATCCTGCATGTGCTGCGCTGCCTGCAGTGCAGCGGGCCTGCAGTTCACCCTGACTGCACCGCATCCTGCCTGTGCTGCATCCTGCCTGCTCTGCACCTGCCTGCACCGCATCCTGCCTGTGCTACACACTACCTGCACCGCATCCTGCCTGTGCTGCAATCTGCCTGCAGTGCACCCTGCCCGTGCTGCACGCTGCCTGCACTGCCTGCACTGTCCGCCCCAGCCCCAGCCGCAGGCAGGTCACCGGTGGGCACCATGGGGTGCAGGAGGGCTCCTCTGCCCACCCTGGCCCCCCGGCCTGAGCTATGCTGAGGAGGGGACGCGGTGCTGGCGGGGAGCCCCGCCATGGGCCGAGCTGGCAGCGGCAGCCACGGGACCGCGGTCGTGCTCCAGCCGGTGCTGGCGCTGGTGCCGGCCGACTCGGAGCGGGGACCCTCGGAGCCGGGGTGCCACATGGCGGGACCCCCCGGCCGGGGGAACTGCAGCCCCGTCCCACTCCCCGAGAGGGTTAAGGCCCTGCAGGCAGCTGCCGGCTGCTGCTGCCGGCCTGGCCCTGGCCCAGGCTGGTTGGGGCAGGCAGCGGGAGCCCGCAGGCAGGGATGAGTCAGGCAGGGGAAGTGCTGGGGCCATGGGATCTGCTGGAGCCGGCCGGGGGGGCCGGGGGGCAGCGGACACGGGCTGCAGGCGGCCTGCCTGCCTGGGAACACATCCACCAGCCGGGGTGCGGATGTGGGGCACCCCACGGCATCGCCCCCCTGCTGAGGGTGGTGCCCACGGGGCACGAGGGACATGGGGATGCAGGGGGGACACAGGAGGTGTGGGGGACATGGGGATGCAGAGGGGACATGGGGATGCAGGGGGGACACGGGAGGTGTGGGGGACATGGGGATGCAGAGGGGACATGGGAGGTGTGGGGGACACGAGGATGCAGGGGGGACATGGGAGGTGTGGGGGACATGGGGATGCAGGGGGGACACGGGGATGCAGGGGGGACACGGGAGGTGTGGGGGACATGGGGATGCAGGGGGGACACGGGGATGCAGGGGGGACACGGGAGGTGTGGGGGACATAGGGGTGCAGGGGGGACACGGGGATGCAGGGGGGACACGGGAGGTGTGGGGGACATGGGGATGTGTGGGGGACATGGGGGTGCAGAGGGGACACGGGGATGCAGGGGGGACACGGGAGGTGTGGGGGACATGGGGGTGCAGAGGGGACACGGGGATGCAGGGGGGACACGGGAGGTGTGGGGGACATGGGGATGCAGGGGGGACACGGGGATGCAGGGGGGACACGGGAGGTGTGGGGGACATGGGGATGCAGGGGGGACAGGGGGAGGCGGGGGGACAGAGGAGGTGTGGGGGACACGGGGTGCAGAGGGGACACGGGGATGCAGGGAATGAGGGGACCAGGCCTGTGCAGTGCTGCTGCCGGCCAGACACAGGTGGGGGGATGCGAGGACCTGGGGGATGTGGGGACATGGGGTGTGCAGGGGCCGTGGGAACGCGGGGGGCACAGGGGACAAGGCCCCGGAGACTGGGGGCGTGGGGGCCGGGGAGGGGGGGCTGTCCCCATCCGGTGGCAGGCGGGGTCCCCAGGGTGGAGCGGGGCTGGGAGCATCCCGAGCCCAGCGGGGTGAGTCAGCAGGAGGGGTCACACATCTGGAGCTCATCGTCCCACAGCTGGACCGGGGCACTGGGTGGGGGGTAAGGGGGCCAGCCTGGCACGCAGCCCCCCGGCACGGCACGGCTGCAGCGTGTCCCCGCTGGGTGCGGGGTGGCCGGTGACCCCCGTGGCTGCGGGTGCCGGGGGTCCTGCCCACGGTGCTGCCTCTGCTGCCGGACCCGCTGCCTGCTGCCGGCCCCGGGGGTTCCCCTGCCTGACCCCCAGGTAGGTCCCGGGGGACACCACCACGCGTCGGGGGACGCCTCGGGGCAGGACAGTCCCCACGGGGTCCCCCTGTCCCCCTGCCATGCTGCGAGGACCCTGCAATGGGGCTGCTCCGTGGGGGGGCAGCCCTGGATCACCCCCAGGTGCCGGAGCCCAGTGGGGCAGCCAGGAGGTGACCGGCCCCCAGTGTCGGGGACCCCCCACCCCATGGGGTGACAGCAGCTGCCGCGGCACGGCCCACCCCTCCTGCAGGCAAGCAGCGGGCAGGGGGCAGGTGGTGGGGGGCACGGCCGCCCCAGCGGCATCCCCGCTCGCCAAGAGCGCCCACCAAGAGGCACCGGGGCATCCGTGGGCACATGGCCGGGGGTGTGAGCTGGCACGGTGCCGGGGGCTGTTGGCAGCACACGCGCCCGTTCAGGGAGCACATGGCACGGTGTGCCGAGTGCTGCACCGCTGGCTCCAGCACCGGCACCACGGGCTCAGGGTGAGACAGCAGGGGGGATGCCGGGACAGGGCTGGCACGCGGCACCGCGCCGACGTGTGCCAGCGCCAGTGTGATGTGATGCTGCGCCCGGGGACGGCGCGGGGCGGTGAGCGCCGGGATCCCCGGCAGGGGCGACGTGCCAGGCTCCGGCGCATGTGTTGGCGCTGAGCCGCTCGCTCTGCTCCCCCGGGGAAGTTGCTGGGAAGCGCGAAGCTGCCGGCGGACGCGGAGGTGAGAGCCGAGAGGGACGTGCTGGTGCCTCGGCAGTTCTTCACGCCCGGTGCCGGGAGGCGCAGAGGGGGCGCCCCGGTGATGCTGGGGGTTCCCGGCTGCACCCCCAGCCCCGCAGGCGTGCCAGCCACCAGCCTTGAGTGGGGAGAGCTCGGCGCTGCCGGTGCCAAGCGTGCCAGACCTTTGTCCCCTGGCCCCGAGGGGCCCGTGGGGCCGAGCGCGGCACTGAAAGGGGCCCTTTGTCCGGGCTCCTGGCGAGGGGCGTCGCTCGCTGCTCCCGTGCCGGGACCGGCACACGATTGCGGGGAGGGCGGCTGTGCCAAGCACGGAGTCCTGCCCGCCTGCCGGAGGGACAGACAGCCCTGAGCAGCGGCGCTGCCTTCCTGGTACCGCAGGCAGTGAGAGCGGGCAGGGGGAGGCTGAGACTGCCTGCCCCGTCGGGGCACGCACCGGCTGCGGGCAGGGTGTGGGTGGGGGGTGCCGCGGGCCCCGCGCTGGGGGTCTCACAGGGCGGCGTGTTTACGTTGCAGAGGGGCCGGAGGAGGGGCCCGAAGACGAGCCCAGCGCCCGGCAGAGGTCAGAGGCCAACACACGCCGACGGCACGCACCGCGGTAGGGACCCCGGCGACCCCCATGGAGCTGGGAGGGGGACCCCACCCGGAGCCACCCCGCTCGTGGCGGGGTGCTGGCTCCACCGGGGGCTGTGGTGTTTGGCACATGTTGGCCCCAGTGCAGCGGTGTTGTGGGTCTGGGGTGGGTGCCGTGCCGCGCTGTGCCGCAGCTGGGCAGCTGGATGTGGCTGGGAGGCGCCGGGAGACAACGCGAGGCACTGGGAGGCACTGGGAGGCACGAGGCCAACGCGCCGGTGTGATGGTGTGGCAGAGGGGCTGGTCGGGGCGCGGCGCCCGGCTGGATGAGACCCGGCAAAGGAACAGGACCGAAGGGAGACCCCGGCCCCCCCCCAGCACCCCCCAACACCCCATGTACCCCCCGGGCACCCCTGGGAACCCCCCGGCACCCGCAGCACCCTGCCAGCCCCACCACCTCCCGGTATTGCCGCACTGGGGGTGCTGAGCCCCCGGCAGCCCCGGTGCGTGTGTGCACGCGTGCACGCCGGTGTCTGTGTCTGCATGTGCTGGCGTGCACTGTGTGTGCATGCAGCGGGCTGGTGAGGGCACACGCGTGTTCACGCGTGTCCGTACCCGTGTGTGCCTGCTTTTGCACGTGTGCACACGCAGCGGTGGGGGGTTGCACACATGTGTCTGGGCAGATACGCGTGTGCACTCCCGTGTACATGCATTCACATGTGTTAATGACATGTGTGTATGTGCATGGGGCACCTGCATGTGTGTGCACACGCGTGTGCATGTGCATGCCTGTACAGAGCTGTTGGTCGGTGTGTGCACACGCATGTGCCTTCAGGAGAGCGTGCACGCCTCTGTGCACAGACAGCCACACCCCTGCGTGCCTTCGGGCACCGGGGGCCGCTGGCTGCGTCCCACGGCACCGTCACCGCAGCGCTCCCGGGCACCGCGGCTGCTGCCAGCCTGCCGGGCTGAGGCCGGCAGCCAGCGCCATCTCCAGTTCCCGGCACCGTCTCCAGTTCCCGGCAGCCGTGCTGGCTGCCAAGGGGCTCGCCAGCTCCCAAGGGCTCACCGGCTGCCAGGGGCTGGCCGGCCCCTCCTGCAGCGCCAGCGGCTGGAACCGGGCTCCATCCCTGCTGCCGGAGCTGCCCCGGCCTGCCCGGCGCTGCCGGCGGCTGCAGCCGGCGGAGAGGCAGCGGAGGAGAGGCAGGCAGGCAGGGTTTGGGCAGCTGGGCCGGGGCCCATGCCGGGGAGCGGGTGCGGAGGCCGTGTGGTGGGTGAGCCGCGGGATCCTGGCGTCATCCCTCCGCCGCCGCGGCTCACGTGGTCTCTGGATGCGGCAGACGGCAGCAGCATGCGCTCCTGCTGCAGCCGGCAGCCGGCAAATGTGCTGCCTGCATGCCTGCCCCAGTCGCGGCACCCTCCTGCCGCCCCGGAGCCCTGCCCGTGGCCGGGACGGGCAGGACAGGCGCAGCCGAGACCGGGTGTGGGGGACGGAGCCAGCACCCTCACTGCGCCCACGCTGCGGGCTGGCATCGCCGTCCAGCATCGCCGCCCATGGGCCCCTCAGGCTGGCGGGGCCTCCCGGCGGTGCCACCCGCCAGGCAGGGTGTCCCCGGCCTCCTGGTGACGCTCGGCCGAGCAGCGCCGGTGCCGTGGTGGCGTAAACAAGCCGGGATCTGAGGGCGGCTGCGCCAGGCCGGGAGGAACTGGGTCATGTGAAGGGTGGCTGATGCCGCGCGGTGCCGCGCTGGCTGCCGTGGCGCTGGGAGCCGGCGCAGGTGCCCGGGTGCGGCGGGCATGGCACGCCACCTGAGCCGGCGGTGATGGCGGTGCGTGGGTAGCGGGGTGCTGACAGGCGGAGAGGCTGCAGGGGGCTGCTGGTGCGCGGGCGGGTGCTGGCGGTGCCATGGCTGGGGAGGGTGGCACCGGTGCCGGAGTAACCGGCACAAGGCCTGGCGTATCCCCAGTGCCGGCGAGGACGGGGCCTCCTGCTGCCCCCAGCCCCAGCACGAGGCAGCTCCTGGGGGTCCGGCGTGGCCCAGGGACCCCCTCGAGAGGCCGCTGCCTGTACCCTGCCCGCGCCCTGCCTGCACCCCGCAGCTCCCGGTGCTGCCCGTGCCCGGCACTGCTCACCCGGGGGTCCCGGCCGGGCCGTGCTGGTGGGTGCTGCCCAGGCGGGAAAGCAGCCGGGCGAGGGGCTGCGTCAGCCCCTGCCTCCAGCCTCCTGCCCCTGACCCCGGGGGACTGTGGGGTGGGGGGGCTGTGGGGACCCCGGTGGGGGGCTGTGGGGTGGGAGTGCTGTGGGGAGGCCTGGGGGGGCTGTGGAATGGGGGGGCTGTGGGATGAGGGGTCTGTGGGGACCCCGGGGGGGGTTGTGGGGACCCCGGGGGGGGGCTGTGGGATTGGGGGGGGCTGTGGGAACCCCGGGGGGCAGAGGCTTACTGGAGACTGGGGGGGAGGGGCTGCACGGGGTGGGGTGGGACCCTCACCCCGCTGGGTGGGTGCTCTGGGGCAGGTCAGTCTGGCGGCACTGGGCACACTGGTCTGGGTTAACCCCTGACATGCTGGGCGTACTGGTCAGCATTAACCCCTGCTGTGCTGGGTGCACTGGGAGCACTGGGTGCACTGGTCAGCATTAACCCCTGACATGCTGGGCGCACTGGGAGCACTGGGTGCACTGGTCAGCATTAACCCCTGCCGTGCTGGGTGCACTGGGCACACTGGGTGCACTGGTCAGCATTAACCCCTGACGTGCTGGGCGCACTGGGAGCACTGGGTGCACTGGTCAGCATTAACCCCTGACATGCTGGGCGCACTGGGCACACTGGGTGCACTGGTCAGCATTAACCCCTGACGTGCTGGGCGCACTGGCCACCGTTAACCCTTTCCACGCCGGCTGCACCCGTGAGGGTTAACCCTCCCGCTGGGTGCAGCGGCCCCGCGGGCGGGTGCGGGTGGGGAGGCGAGATAGGCGCCCCCCCCGCCCCCCGCCCCGCCCGGCCCCGCCCGCCGGGCCCCGCCGCGCCGCTGCGGGAGCCGGAGCCGGAGCCGGAGCCGGAGCCGGTGCAGCTCCCGGGGCCGGTGCAGCGGCCGGGGCCGGTCCCGGTGCAGCCCCCGGGGCCGGTGCAGCCCCCCCGGTCATGCCCGCCCGCCGCGCCCCGGCGGACAGCGCGGCGCTCGGTGAGTCCGGGCGGCGGCGGGGACCGGCCCACGCGTGGGAACCGCCCCCCCCCGGCGGCGGGGCCGCAGCGTGGGGCCGGGAACCTGCTGGGAGCCGGGGAGGGGGCTGCTGCGGGAGTGGAGGGGTTGTGGGGGGCAGGGAGGGGGTCTGTGCAGTGAGAGCGTGGGGTTGGGGGTGCGGGGGGGGTGTCTGTGCAGTGAGAGCGTGGGGTCTGGGGGTGCGAGGGTGTCTGTGCAGTGAGAGCGTGGGGTTTGGGGGTGCGGGGGGGGGTGTCTGTGCAGTGAGAGCGTGGGGTCTGGGGGTGCGGGGGGGTGTGTGCAGTGAGAGCGTGGGGTCTGGGGGTGCGGGGGGGGGTCTGTGCAGTGAGAGCGTGGGGTTGGGGGTGCGGGGGGGGTGTCTGTGCAGTGAGAGCGTGGGGTTTGGGGGTGCGGGGGGGGTCTGTGCAGTGAGAGCGTGGGGTCTGGGGGTGCGGGGGGGGTCTGTGCAGTGAGAGTGTGGGGTTGGGGGTGCGGGGGGGGGTCTGTGCAGTGAGAGCGTGGGGTTGGGGGTGCGGGGGGGGTGTCTGTGCAGTGAGAGCGTGGGGTCTGGGGGTGCGGGGGGGGGTCTGTGCAGTGAGAGCGTGGGGTTGGGGGTGCGGGGGGGGTGTCTGTGCAGTGAGAGCGTGGGGTTTGGGGTGCGGGGGGGGTCTGTGCAGTGAGAGCGTGGGGTCTGGGGGTGCGGGGGGGGTCTGTGCAGTGAGAGTGTGGGGTTGGGGGTGCGGGGGGGGGTCTGTGCAGTGAGAGCGTGGGGTCTGGGGGTGCGGGGGGGGTCTGTGCAGTGAGAGTGTGGGGTTGGGGGTGCGGGGGGGGGTCTGTGCAGTGAGAGCGTGGGGTCTGGGGGTGCGGGGGGGGTCTGTGCAGTGAGAGTGTGGGGTTGGGGGTGCGGGGGGGGGTCTGTGCAGTGAGAACGTGGGGTCTGGGGGTGCGGGGGGGGGTCGGTGCAGTGAGAGTGTGGGGTCTCGGGGATGCGGGGGGGTCTGTGCTGCAGGAGCTGTCAGGTCTGGGGGTGCGGTGCATGAGGGGGCTGTGTGGGGGGGCTGTGCAGCGTGGGGGGGGCTCATGGGGCAGGGGTCTGTGCTGGGGGAGTGGGGGGCATTTGGGGGCATTTCTGGCTGTGGCACCATGTCCCTGGGGGTGGGCAGCGCATGCGGTGGGGGGAGCCCAGGCTGGGGGTGCCGTGGGTGCTGGTGGGTCGGGGGGAGGCGGTGCATCAGGCCCGGGGGTGCAGGTGGTCTGTGGGGGAGACGTGGGTGATGGAGCCGCTGAGTCAGGCTTGGCACCGGCACGTGCCGCCCTGCCCACCCCTGCTCGCCCCACACGCCTGCCCCACACGCTCACGTGCTTGGCTGGGGGGTCCGGGGGCCTTGGGGCTGGCTGCAGCCCCGTGGGATCTGGCTGAGCCGCCGCAGGGGGCCGGGGGGGCCAGGCTGGCTCCGTTCCCGGTCGCAGCCGCGGCGGTCGCTGCAGCCGGTGGCACGTTCTGGAAGGGTTTTGACTAAAGCGGCCCAACTACTGGGTGTTAGGAGAAAATTCTCCTGCCGCCAACACCCGCTGCCGTTGTGCCGGGGGGGCCGCGGGGCTGCCGCGCGTTGGCATGAGCCCCAGGAAGGGCCGGGGCCAGTGAATCTGCCGCGTTTGGAGCTTCTGCAAATGGCGCCTTGGCAGCAGCAAACGCCCCGGAGCGGGGTGCTGGGCTGGAGGGCTCTGCCAGGCCCTGTCTTCTGCCCCCCTCCCCCCGGGACCCTCGGTCCGGCTGTCCCGGTGGTGGTGGCCCGGCCTCACTGCCCAGCGCTTTCCGGCACCGAGCGGTGCAGGGTCCGGTGGGAAAAAATAGCCCGAGCTGGTGTAACCGCGGGCGGCTGGTGGCGGTGCCACGCACGGAGGCGGGATGGCGGAGGCATCCGCGCCGCTGCTGGCTCTGACGTGCAGTTTCGCTTGGCAACCTCCATCACGTTCTCCCGGGAATGCTCCCGGTGCAGGGCTGGGACCGACACTGCGGAGCTGCCGGCTCAGCCAGGCCCTTGGCAGCCTCTCCCAGCTGCGGAGCCGAACCGGCCGGTGGGCCCGCGGCACCTTGCCCGGTCTCCGGTGCTCCCGATGCCGGTGTGGCCTCGTGTCCTGCGGCTCCTGTCTGGCAGGTCTGCCCGTGCCCCCTGCCCCGAGCCGCAGGGACGGGTTTTCAGGGTGTCACTGGTGGGGGGTCTCCACAGCCGAATGCCCGGTGTCCCCGTGGCTGTTCCCGGTGCTGGCTCCTCGTCTGCCCCAGCTGGGGCCACGTCTCCATCCTTGGTGCATCCTCCTCCCCGCTTCGGACATCGCCGCGGCTCCCTGCCCATCTCTGCCCGCTGCTGCCCCTTTGCCGTGGCATCCCCTCGGGGACCGAGGCCTCGGCAGCACCGACCGCCGCGGTTCAGCGCAGCACCCCCGGCACAGACCCCGTTTCCCCGGGGTGTTGCGTGCACGAGGTCTCGGCTAGGCGCCCGTCCCATGGGGCTCGCGGTGCTTCCCAGGGCTCCTTGGTGCTGCCACAGGGCCAGGTGTGGTGCGGGTGCCGTGGGTGCTGCCGGCGCGGTGGGAACCCGGTGACAGGTGTGAGCCAGGACGGTTGGGGCGTGCCCGGAGGCCGGTGCTGGGAGTGGCACTGCCGGTGCCGGGTGTTGGCGAGCGGTGCCACGGGGTGCTCTGACGCTGTCCCTCTGCCGCAGGTGCCGATGTCGGTGGGGTGCCGGGAGCCGGTGGGGATGGAGGAGAGCTCGAGTGGCAGCAGTGGCTCCCCCGGCCCCGGGGACACGCTGCCCTGGAACCTGGCCAAGCACCAGCGCTCCAAGCGCACCAAGGCGGCCGCCGGCAACGGGACGGTGCTGGACCCTGCCGAGAGGGCCGTCATCAGGATCGCAGGTAGGACTGGCGGCGGGCACCGCGCCAGGGGTCTGTCTCGGGGGGTGGCGGCTCGGGACACGCCGGGGGGGGGGTCCCTGAGAGCTGGGAGCTGTCGTGGTGGGCTCTGCTCCGGCAGCCCCTGAGGCCGCCCAGCTGCCGGGAGGGACACCAGGGGTCCCTGGGGACACGGGGACCGTGCGCCGTTGTGTCCGTGTCCGGCTGTGGGGCAGCGCATCCAGCTGAGGGGGTCCTGGGGGGCCCATGGGGCACGTGGGCTGGGGCTGTGCCAAGGCAGGACGGTGATGCCGGGGACGGGGTGGATGCCGAGGAGCCGTGTCCGGTGCATGCCCATGCCCTCGCAGGGGCAGCCGTGGGGCAAAGCCGTGAGGAGAGCCCGGGGTGAGTGGGAGCCCTGCGCTGGGCCCGGGAGCCCAGGGGTGACGCCGCGGCTGGGAACTGCGCCAGGGTCGGGACGGTGGTGCCGCCACAGCAAGGACCGTGCCGTGCCACGCTGCAGGTGCCCGTCGGCAGCGGGGTGCCCGCGGTGTCCCCACGCAGGGCCGGTGTCGGGGCAGGACACGGCTCGGGGGGCCGGGTGGGTGCGGGTCCGGCTGCGCCGTGCCGGGGTGCGGGTCTGGCTGCGGGAACACGCGGGGCTGGGGCTCTTGTGGCTCCTGAGGGGCCCCGGTTGGTGCTGCGGGGGTGGCCAGGGGTCCCAGGGGTCTCCACTGGCACCGGGGCCGAGTGCTGGGGGTCCTTGTCCGCCAAGGGGTCGTGTCTTGGGGGACACGGGGGTGGGGTCCCTTGGGGACAGCAGGGCCCTGTGCTGGGGACAGGGATGGACTGTCCCTGTGCCCTGTGGCAGAGGCGGGTGCCATCGGAGGGTCCCCAGGGCTGTGTCCCTGGGGTGTCCCTGTGTGGCTGTGTCCCCACGTGGCCATGTCACTGGAGCACCCAGGACTTTTCCCCGGGGTGTCCCTGCGTGGCCGTGTCCCTGCAGCACCCAGGACTTGTCCCTGGAGTGTCCCTGCGTGGCCGTGTCCCTGCGTGGCCGTGTCCCTGCGTGGCCGTGTCCCTGCAGCACTGGGACTTGTCCCCGGGGTGTCCCTGCATGGCCATGTCCCTGGAGCACCCAGGACTTGTCCCCGGGGTGTCCCTGCGTGGCCATGTCCCTGCAGCACTGGGACTTGTCCCCGGGCTGTCCCTGCATGACCATGTCCCTGGAGCACCCAGGACACATCCCCAGGGTGTCCCTGGAGCACCCAGGACATGTCCCCGGGGTGTCCCCATGTGGCCATGTCCCCAGGGTGTCCCCGGGGTGTCCCTGCGTGGCCGTGTCCCTGCAGCACTGGGACTTGTCCCCGGGGTGTCCCTGCATGGCCATGTCCCCGCAGCACCCAGGACATTTCCCCAGGGTGTCCCTGGAGCACCCAGGACACGTCCCCGGGGTGTCCCCATGTGGCCATGTCCCCGGGGTGTCCCTGCGTGGCCGTGTCCCTGCAGCACCCAGGACACGTCCCCATGGTGTCCCCGCGTGGCCGTATCCCTGCAGGTCCCAGGACGCGTCCCAGGGTGTCCCCGCGTGGCCGTGTCCCCGGGGTGTCCCTGGGGTGTCCCCGCGTGGCCGTGTCCCCGGGGTGTCCCCACAGCACCCAGGACACGTGCTGGGCCGGGCTGTCCCCAGGGCTGTGCAGTGACAGCGGTGGCCGTCAGAGGGCCCCCAGGGCCGTGACTGTCCCCGGGGGGCCGTGGTGGCCCCAGCAGCGAGGGGGTGGTGGGGTGCTCACGGAGTGTGTGTCCCCCCCCTGGGTGGGGCAGCCCCACGCAGCCCCTCGATGCACCAGCTCTGCCGCTGCTGGGGGTCCCACGGGGACCGAGGCCGTGGGGACACCCCGGGGATGGCAGTCTGCGGTGTCACCCCCAGTGGGGCACTCACGGACCCCCCACGCCCTTGGTGGGGGTCCCGCCGCCCCACCTCCTGCCCTTGCCCTTGCTCTGGAGCTTCGTGCCCCCCGACCCTGTGCCCACTGGTGTGGGGTATGGCGTCCCTCTCTGTGCCCACTGCCCGGGGGTCCCACTCCTGCCCCATGCCCTCGGTGGGGGCTGTGCCCCCCCTAGCCTTGTGTCCCCAGCAGTGGGGCCCTGTGTCCCCCGCTGCCGTGCTCCAGGGAGCCGTGTCCCCCCCGCTGGGGCTGGGTTTGTTTCCACTACCCGTCCTCTCCCTGATTTAGCTCCGTGCTGGGGGGGCTCCCCCGACCCCCCCCCCGCTGTGCAGCACCTGCGTCCTTCCGGCTGGCGCGGCTGACTCCCACAGCACCCTTTTCCCCGGGGGGGCAGCCAGGACCTACAGCCCCCTGTGGGGTTTGGGGTGGGGGGACGCTGGCTCTCCCTGGCCACCCTCTCCCCCCCTCCCCATGCCCCAGCCGGCAATGGGGACTGGGGGTCCCAGCCTGGTGGGGGTCCCCATGGCCCCCCCAGCCCCAGCTGGTGAGGGGGGTCCCTGGGACCTCTGGGGTCCCAGCTGGTGGCAGGGTCCCCACACTCCAGCTTGGTGGGGGTCCCCCGTGGCCCCTGGGGTCCCAGCTGGTGAGGGGGTCCCTGCTGCTGGTGGGGGTCCCCTGGGGTGATGGGGGTCCCCACAGTCCAGCTTGGTGGGGGTCCCGGCTGGTGAGGGGGTCCCTGGGGTCCCAGCTTGCAGGTCCACCCTGCTGGGGCACAGGGCTGGGCTGGGGGGCTGGGGGTCTCTGCTCGGGGTCATTGGGGGTCCGGAGGGTCCCAGCACTGAGGGGTGGCAGAGCTGGGGCCCAGGGCCCTGTGGGGGCTGTGGGGCACGTTGGGACAGTGCGGGAGCGGTGGTGACATCCGGTGCAGCGTGGCCCGGTGACACCGCGGTGCTGAGTCACGGTGTGGGGCACCAGCGCTGGGGGGGCCGGTGAGCCGGCGTGGGGCCACCGGTACATGTGGGGCGAAGGGGGTGCGTGGCGGGGGTCTGTGTGCGAGGGCGGCCGTGCCTCTGCCCCCTGACACGGCAGGGGTGTCCCCCGGCACGTGCCGTGGGTGCCAGCGCCCGGCGAGGACCGGGGTGGCCGGGTGCCGGATGGGCGCGGGCCGCCTGGCCGGGGGCCACGTCAGCCCCTGGTGCCACCATTGGGGGCAGGGAGCGAGCCTGGCTGCCGCGCTGCCCCTGCACCCAAAGCCCTTGCAAGGGCTGAGCATCCAGCGTGTCCCCATGGGTGCCCAGCGTCCCCCCCAGCATCCAGCGTGTCCCCACGGGTGCCCAGAGTCCCCATCCAGCACGCAGCGTGTCCCCATGGGTGCCCAGCCTGTCCCCATACAGCACCCAGCCTGTCCCCACGGGTGCCCAGCCTGTCCCCACGGGGGCCCAGCCTGTCCCCATAGAGCACCCAGCGTGTCCCCATGGGTGCCCAGCCTGTCCCTGTACAGCACGCAGCATGTCCCCACGGGGGCCCAGCCTGTCCCCATACAGCACCCAGCGTGTCCCCATGGGTGCCCAGCCTGTCCCCATACAGCACCCAGCGTGTCCCCACGGGTGCCCAGCCTGTCCCCATAGAGCACCCAGCGTTTCCCCATGGGTGCCCAGCCTGTCCCCATAGAGCACCCAGCGTGTCCACATGGGTGCCCAGCCTGTCCCCCCCAGCACGCAGCATGTCCCCTCAGGTGCCCAGCCTGTCCCCATCCAGCACCCAGCATGTCCCCATGGGTGCCCAGCCTGTCCCTGTACAGCACGCAGCATGTCCCCACGGGGGCCCAGCCTGTCCCCATACAGCACCCAGCGTGTCCCCATGGGTGCCCAGCCTGTCCCCATATAGCACCCAGCGTGTCCCCATGGGTGCCCAGCCTGTCCCCATAGAGCACCCAGCGTGTCCACATGGGTGCCCAGCCTGTCCCCCCCAGCACGCAGCATGTCCCCTCAGGTGCCCAGCCTGTCCCCCCCAGCACGCAGCATGTCCCCATGGGTGCCCAGCCTGTCCCCATCCAGCACCCAGCATGTCCCCACGGGTGCCCAGTGTCCCCCCCAGTGCCCAGTGTCCCCCCCCAGCACCCCGGGCTATTTCTGTGCCGGGCCCAGCTCCCAGCAGCGCCGGCCGCAGATTGGGTTTCCTGGGGGATTTGGCCTCTATATTTAGGGCTGACGAAGCTCCTTCCCGCTGGGGCCGGTGTCCCCTGGCCCCGGCCTGCCCAGGGCCGCCCGCGGCATCCCCCGGTCCCGCTGTGCCATGGGGCCGGGTTGGGGGTCAGCCCCACGGCTTGGACGGGACCCCGGCGGGGGGCAGCTTTCCACCCGGAGCGGGGTGGGGGGTGGCCGGGGTGGCCGCAGTGGTGCTCCCCCGGTCCCGGGGGATTTGGGACGGTGGCAGCTGGGGCCGCTTTTGGAGAAGGAGCTTTAAAAATACCCCTTGTTCTCATGGTGCCGGCAGCCGGGGGGCGGGTGGCCCCGTGACGTGTCCTTGTCCCCACCGGTGGAGAGACACCCGTGTCTGCTAGGGAGGGGACACGCTCCTCTCCCCGGGGAGCTGGGGCATGGCCCGGGGGTCCCTGCATGGGGCTGAGCCCCCGATGGAGGAGGGGGCACCCTGTCTGCTCACTAGAGCGAGGGTGGGGAGGGGGCGGTGGGTGGGCATGCCGGGATGGGAGCCGGAGGGTTCCTGTGCCGGCCGGGGGTTGTATCCAGTACACCCATCCCACCCCCTCATCACCTGCACCCCCAGCCCCACACTGTCCCCTGTCACCTGCCCCCCACCTTGCTGTGCTCCTTGGGGTGCCCCGTGGCTGGGGGTGGCGGTCCTGGGGGGTGTGGGGTGCTCCCGCCTGCCCCATGGCCCCATTGGGGTGCCATGGCCCATGGGGTGCTGTGCCCTATAGGGTGGCTGTGCCCCGTGGGGATGCTGTGGCCCGTGGGGTGCCATGCTCCGTGGGGTGCTGTGCACAATAGGGATGCCATGCTCTGTGGGGTGCCGTGGCCCATGGGGGTGCTGTGCTCCATGGGGTGCCGTGCCCCATCGGATGGCCGTGCCCCATGGGGATGCCGTGCCCCGTGGCGTGCCGTGCCCCATAGGATGGCTGTGCCCCATCGGATGGCTGTGCCCGTGGGGTGCCGTGCCCCGTGGCGTGCCGTGCCCCGTCGGATGGCCGTGTCCCATCGGATGGCCGTGCCCAGTGGGGTGCCGTGCCCCGTGGGGTGCTGTGCCCCATCAGACGGCCGTGCCCCGTGGGGTGCCGTGCTCCGTGGGGTGCCGTGCCCCGCGGGGATGCCGTGCCCCATCGGTTGGCCATGCCCCGTGGGGTGCCGTGCCCCATCGGATGGCCGTGCCCCATCGGATGGCCGTGCCCCATGGGGATGCCATGCCCCGTGGGGTGCTGTGCCCCATCGGATGGCCGTACCCCATCAGATGGCCGTGCCCCGTGGCATGCTGTGCCCCATGGGGTGCCGTGCCACATCAGATGGCTGTGCCCCGTGGCGTGCCGTGCCCCGTGGGGTGCCGTGCCCCATGGGGTGCCATGCCACATCAGATGGCTGTGCCCCGTGGGGTGCCGTGCCCCGTGGCCTGCCGTGCCCCATCGGATGGCTGTGCCCCATGGGGATGCTGTGCCCCGTGGGGTGCTGTGCCCCATCGGATGGCCATGCCCCATGGGGTGCCGTGCCCCATCGGATGGCCGTGCCCCATCGGATGGCCGTGCCCCGTGGGGATGCCGTGCCCCGTGGGGTGCCGTGCCCCATCGGATGGCCGTGCCCCATCGGATGGCTGTGCCCCGTGGGGATGCCTTGCCCCGTGGGGTGCCGTGCCCCGTGGCGTGCCGTGCCCCATCGGATGGCTGTGCCCCATGGGGATGCTGTGCCCCGTGGGGTGCTGTGCCCCATCGGATGGCCATGCCCCATGGGGTGCCGTGCCCCATCGGATGGCCGTGCCCCATCGGATGGCCGTGCCCCGTGGGGATGCCGTGCCCCGTGGGGTGCCCTGCCCCATCGGATGGCCGTGCCCCATCGGATGGCTGTGCCCCGTGGGGATGCCTTGCCCCGTGGGGTGCCGTGCCCCATCGGATGGCCGTGCCCCATCGGATGGCCGTGCCCCGTGGGGATGCCTTGCCCCGTGGGGTGCCCTGCCCCATCGGATGGCCGTGCCCCATCGGATGGCCGTGCCCCGTGGGGATGCCGTGCCCCGTGGCGTGCCGTGCCCCGTGGCGTGCCGTGACCGGCAATCCCGGCGGGCGCCGGGGCAGCGTCCGGCTGTTCCTTTAAGGGTTGGGCGGGCTGGAATGTCCCGCCGTGTCCCGTGTCCGTGTCTGTGCCGGGCTGGGCTGCGGGGCCGTGCAGTGGCCGGCCACGCCGGCCACGGACACGCCGGTAGCCCCCGGCCCTCGCCCACTGCCGCCGCCCCGCTCCTGGCCCGCCATGGCCACCTACGACCTGGGGCGCTTGCCCCCCAACCCCGAGGAGCAGGACTTCATCCAGGCCTACGAGGACGTGCGGGAGCGATACAAAGGTACCGAATCCCACCCCCCGGAGCCTGCCCCAGGCGGGGGTCCCGGCTGGGGGGTGGCCGGGGAGGGGGGGGGCAGCCGGTGCGAGAGGCCGCCCGGCGAAGGCTCGGCAGCTCATTCCCATAATAGGGCACGTCAGGCGCTGCCGAGGTCCCTGCCAGCACCCTGCTCACTGCCGCCGGCACCCACGGGGCGCTGCTGGGGGTCGCGTCCCGTCCCCGGGGAGCGGGTACCCCCCCGCCGCCACCTCCCCTCGACGTCGGCGCCCGGTTTGCCGCGGGCACGCGGGCCCCCGTGGCAGCCCCGTGCTGGGCTCTCGGCGTGGACGGGCGAGGGTCCGTGCCCGTGGGCCCCCCGGGCCGGCCAGGGGCTGCCAGCGGGGGTCTGTGGCGCTCGGGGCAGCGTGCCAGGGCGGGGGGGCCCCGCTTGGTGGGCTGGGGCCAGAGGATGCCGCCCGGGGGGCTGCGGTGAGCGCGGTGGGGTGGCAGGGAGGGGGCACGGGCAGCAGGGGGTCTGGGGGTGAGCGGGGACGGGCACGAGCCGGCAGCCACGGGCGGCTGGGCCCGCCTGGCACGGGGGGCTCGGGATGGGCTCGGAGGGGCTGGCAGCCCAGGAGGGCGCAGGGGAGCGGGCTCTGGTGCTCGGCGCTGGCATCAGTGGCATCGGCGGCTCTGCGGCTGCCCCGGTGTCCCGCGGTGCCCCCCGGGGCGGCGGGGCTGGCATGCGGCCGGGGGGGCACAGGGTGGCTCTGCGTGGGGCTGGCAGCCTCCTGCAGCCATGTCCTTACAAGGGGAGCGAGAGCTGCCTGTGCCCTGCCCGCGCTCTGCCCGCACCCTGCCCTTGCGTGGCCGGAGCTGCCGGGGCGCGCGTGGGCCCGGGGGGCATTCGGCGTCCCCGCTGGGGCGCAGGGAGCCTCTCGCCCTTGCAGGGCTGCCCCGGGGGGTCCATGGTTGCGACCCCCCCACCCACGCAGCCGGTTCCCGGGGGTGCCCGGTGCCACCATCGCTGGAGCCCCGGGGCTGAGCCTGCTGTGCCACAAGCAGCCGCGTTGAGGGCGGCAGGGCAGGTGAGCTCGGGTTTGGTGCCATGGCACCATGGGTGGGTGTGTGTGCACGCGTGTGCGCCGACACGGGCTGGCCCCAGCCCCGATGACGGGTGGTCCCTGCTTTTCCTGCTGCGGTGTCCCGGCGCGTGAGGGCGGGTGGGATGTGCCGTCCCCTGGCCAACGGACTGTCGTGCACCCGGTGCCGCCGGCGGGTGCCGGAAGGAGCCTGGCAGGGCCCCACGAGCGCCGGGTGCCGCTGCCGGAGGCGGCGCATGGTTTGGGGAGCAGGTGTCCCTTGGCGGGGCCGGGGTGCCATGGGGCGGGTCGGTGCCCGCATGTGGCTCTGTGCCGCTCAGCCAGCGGGCGCTGAGCACGTGCCAGGGGCTCGGGGGGCACCGGGCCGTGCTGGCTCGGCCTCCCCAGGGCTGGCAGGGCTGTGGGCATGGGGGGCAGGGGGAATCCTATCATCTGGCCACGGTGCCACGGTGCCACAGGCCCTGCGGGGCAGGTTCGGGTGCCTGGCTGTGGTGCGTCCGGGGCTGGGTGTGCACAGCCTGGTGCGGCCACCGGTGCCGGGTTTTGGCAGGCTGAAAGGCAGAGGAAAGTCCTGCCTGGCCACGCTGGGGTCTGCGGAGGAGCCGTTGGGGAAGGGGACATGCGGGGGGCTCCGGCAGCATCGCCGCAGCCGCGGCCTGGCAGGCTGCAGGTGACCGCAGGCTTGTATTCTGCCAGGAAGGGACGGGCGATGCTGGGGCTGAGCCGGCTAAGCCAGGAAGCATCAATCCGACCTTGGGGCTCTGCAAAATGTGGTGACGCCACCGTGGAGAGGAGGCAGTTGGCGGGGAGCCCGTTGGAGCGGCTGGTACCTGTCGGCTCTGCCTGGGACAGTGCCACCGGCACGTGCCAGCCCCGAATCTCTGGAGCCCTGTGGGATCTGGCTCCTACTCTGCCAGGGGCTGGCCAGGGCCAAGGCCCGGCAACAGCGGCTTTGCAGGGGGCTGCGTGGCGGGGCACGGTCTGCACCGGCAGCACGGAGCACCGATGTCCTAACCGCAGCAGGGGCTGGCAGCGGCCGGCAAGGGGACGAGCTGCTGCGTGTCGGTGGCAGGATGGACCCTGGGCGAGCAGGGGAGTGCCGGGGCTGCTGGGTGAGGCGGGTGGCAGCTGGCTGTCGCGGTGGGCTGGCGGGTTTTTGCCGGGCCACCTCGTGGCTTCCCGATTAGAGACGTTATCATTGCGCAGCGCCGGGAGCGCGCCCGGCAGGAACCGAAACCTGGCTGGGGGCCAGCGCCACTGCCGCCACCGCCACCGACAAGAGGGGCTTTCCGGCCGGGCTCGGCACAGCCGGCTCCATCTGGCGTCTGTCACCCATGTCGGGGGCAGCCAGTCCCCCAAGAGCCCCCAGCCCCATGGCTGTGGGGCGCGCTGTGCCAGATAGCTGGCTGTGCCGGGGCAGAGCCGGGGGTCCCTCCGGCCACGGCAGGGGGCTCAGGCCCAGGCTGCCTGGTGGCCGGGGCTGGCCGCAGTGCAGCGCAGGCGGCGGCATTTCCCGGCAGGGCCCGGGCCTGGCGCAGCCACGCGGAGCCGGGGCTTGGCGCTGCCACCGGCGGCCGGTACCGTGGCATCGTGCCGGGGGGCCGCCTGCCAGCCCCCCGCTGCCGCCAGGCAGCCCCTGTCCCCCACCAAGGACAGGCGTCCCCTGTCCCCTGCCAAGGACAGACATCCCCCATCCCCGGGGGGCTCTGCTCTGTCCTCCCCCACCCAGTCCCCTGTCTCGCCGGGCTGCCGGCGGCAGAGCTGGCTCGCAGGCCCGATGCCATGGTGATGGGCCCTGCTGCCAGGGCTGGGTCAGCCGGGGCTGCCGGGGGGGGGCTGGGTGAGAATGGGGGGGGCTGTGCTGGATGGGGGGTGTGTGATGATGGGGGGGCTGTGCTGTACTGGGGGGGTCAGTGCTGATGGGGGGGCTGGGCTGGATGGGGGGGACAGGGGTCAATGCTGATGTGGGGGGCTGGGCTGGATGGGGGTGGTGGGGGACTGTCCATGGGGGGGCTGTGCTGATGGGGGGGGCTGTGCTGTACTGGGGGGGGGGGCTGTGCTGATGGGGGGCTATGCTGTACTGGGGGGGCTGTGCAGATGGGGGGGGCTGTGCGGATGGGGGGGGCTGTGCTGTACTTGGGGGGGTCAGTGCTGATGGGGGGGATTGTGCTGTACTTTGGGGGGGTAGGTGCTGATGGGGGGGCTGTGCTGTACTGGGGGGGCTGTGCTGATGGGGGGGCTGTGCTGTACTGGGGGGGGCTGTGCGGATGGGGGGGCTGTGCTGTACTGGGGGGGGCTGTGCGGATGGGGGGGCTGTGCTGTACTTGGGGGGGTCAGTGCTGATGGGGGGGATTGTGCTGTACTTTGGGGGGGTAGGTGCTGATGGGGGGGCTGTGCTGTACTGGGGGGGCTGTGCTGATGGGGGGGCTGTGCTGTACTGGGGGGGGCTGTGCGGATGGGGGGGCTGTGCTGATGGGGGGCTATGCTGTACTTGGGGGGGTCAGTGCTGATGGGGGGGCTGTGCTGTACTTGGGAGGGGTAGGTGCTGATGGAGGAGGCTGTGCTGTACTTTGGGGGGGGTCAGTGCTGATGGGGGGATCAGTGCTGGTGAGGGGGGCTGTGCTGGATGGGGGGCTGGGGGACTGTCCATGGGGGGACTGTGCTGTACTGGGGGGGTCAGTGCTGGTGGGGGGGGCTGTGCTGTATGGGGGGCTGGGGGACTGTGCTGTACTGGGGGGGTCAGTGCTGATGGGGGGGCTGTGCTGTACTGGGGGGGCTGTGCTGGATGAGGGGGCTGCGCTGTGCTCGGGGGTCGTCAGTGCTGATGGGGGTGT
This sequence comes from Morus bassanus, assembly GCA_031468815.1. Taxonomy (NCBI): domain Eukaryota; kingdom Metazoa; phylum Chordata; class Aves; order Suliformes; family Sulidae; genus Morus; species Morus bassanus. The sequence continues at coordinate 169,614,291 of CM062567.1, forward strand.
CAGTGCTGATGGGGGGGACTGTGCTGATGGGGGGGTGTGATAATGGGGGGGCTGTGCTGGGGGGCCCTGTGCTGTGGGAGGGGGTCTGTGCTGTACTGGGGGGCCCATGCTGATGGGGAGGTCTGTGCTGACGAGGGGGGCTGTGCGGGATGGGGGGGCTGTGCTGTGCTCAGGGGGGTCAGTGTCGATGGGGGGGGTCGGTCAGTGCCGATGGGGGGGGGGGGTCATTGCCGTGCCCCGGGGGGGGGCCGGTCAGTGCCGATGGGGGGGGGGTCATTGCCGTGCCCCGGGGGGGGCGGCGGGGCCGGTCCCCAGCAGGTGCGGATGGAGGAGGGGGTGCGGGGCCGGGGGGGTGCGGGGGGAGGGATGCGGGGGGGGGGGGCGGGCGCGGTGCCGCAGCGGCGGGTGGGCTGCGGCGTGGGGGGGGGCGGGGCGGGGCGGGGCGGGGGGGGCGGGGCCGCCCCGGAGCTGCGGGACCGAGCGGGAGCGGCGGGAGCGGCCATGGAGGCATCCCGCTCCATCCACCACGAGATCATCTCCCTCAAAGGTACCGGGGGGGCCCGAGCCCACGCCCACGGGAGCCCGAGCCCAGGGGAGCCGAGCCCACGGGTGACAGGCGGGGGGCTCCGGCCACCACTGCATCCCTGGGGGTCTCCGGCCACCACTGCATCCCTGGGGGTCTCCGGCCGCATCCCCGTGGGTCTCCGGCCACCGCTGCATCCCCGGGGATCTCCGGCTGCATCCCCGGGGGGCTCTGGCTGCATCCCCGGGGGTCTCCAGCCACTGCTGCATCCCTGGGGGGCTCTGGCCACATCCCCGGGGGTCTCCAGCCACTGCTGCATCCCTGGGGGGCTCTGGCCGCATCCCCGGAGGACTCCAACCACCTCCCCGGTGGGCTCTGGCCACATCCCTCCTGCGCCGGTGTTGGTTTGGCCGTGCTGGCAGCTGCCCGCTGCCCGCGGCGCAGGCAGGAGGAGCGGTGGTCGCTCATCTCGGTAGGGCCGGGGGCTGCCCCGGCGTCCCCCAGCCCCTGCCAGGCACCGCTGGGCTGGGTGGACGTGCCGGGGAACCGTGCCGTGCCGTGCCGTGCTGCAGAGCCGGGGCGCTGGGGCATGAGTAATGGGCACCCGCGGATGCTGGTGGTGGGGCCGCTGGCCGCCGCTGGCCTGCATGTGACCGCAGCGGGCAGGCAGCCACCGCAGGGCCCGTTACCCTGACATGCCGCGGGGACGGGGACAGGCTGGCGCAGACCCCGGCGAGGGTCGGGGCGCAGCCGGGCAGGGGCTCACTCTGGGGCGGCCGGTAGCCGTCGTGGTGCCGTGGCAGTGCCGTAGGCCCAGCTGGGGGGGTCCCGGCTGCGTCCCCTCCCGCAGAGCCCAGGCTGCCGGCAGGACTGATTTATGGTGAGAACAGGCACGGCCAGAGGACCCCCACTGGCCCCGGCCTCATTAATAACCCGGCCCCCCCAGTACCCCCAGCTCTGACCGCGGCGTCCTCCGCAATCAGCCGTGCCTTTGTTCCTGCCTTGGCACGGGGACCCCTCCGGCCTCGCCAGCCCTTTGGACCCCGGTGCCAGCACCGGCACCGGCACCGGGAGGGGAGTGACAGGCCCGTGGCCGGGAGCTGCTGCCTGCAGGGCGCTGCCTGCACCGCTGCCTGCCTGCCCCGAGGTCTGGGGTCTGCAGCCCGCCGGGCTGCCCAGGGTCTCGGTGGGGCAAAGCCCCCGGTGTGTGTTGGACCCCCAGGCCATGGGTCGGACCCCCAGGCCGTGGGTCAGAGGGGTGCGGGGCAGGGGCATGAGCCCAGCGCCGCATGCCGGTAGCCGGTGCCCCCCTGGACCCCCTGAGGGGTGACGCTGGGGCTTCGTGGGCCACGTGCCGGAGCCGGGAGGACGCGGTGGTAGGGTGGAGGTGTGAGCTGTGGGGCCGGAACCCACCGCAGTGAGGCTGGCAGCACCGCGATGAGCTGCGCCAGTGCTGAGCCGGGCTCGGGGAGGGCAGAGCGGTGCCTGCCCCCCCCCCAGGTGCACCCCATGCTCCCCGGGCGGTGAGTGGGGTGCGGGGAGGGTGCCGGCACCGTGCCCGCCGGCGTGGGGGGGACAGCTGGACGCCGGATCTGGCTCCGCTGTCACATCGCGTTGGATCACTGCGGTGGGCGCTGACGCGGCACTTCCCGCTGGGCAGCCGGACGGTGCGGCCGTGACCCAGCTGCGGGGCCCAGGGGTGCGGTGGGGTGCGGGGTGCCATGCCCTGGAGGGGTCCCCGCCCGTGGGGAGACCCCCCGCGCGGGCAGACCCCCCGCGCGGGCAGACCCCCCGCGCGGGCAGACCCCCCGCGCGGGCGCACGCTCGTGTCACCGCGCCGTCCCCGCACCCACCGGTGTGGGGATGGAGACCCGGTGCTGCAGAGGGGGTGGCAGGGTGGGGGGCGCTGCTGGGGGGACGCGTGGGGCAGGAGGCGGCTGCGTGGGGGGACGTGGGTCCCCCCCACCTGCCCGGAGCCAGGTCGTGGCTGTGGCAAGGCACGGGGAGCACCGCAATACCTGCTCCGGCCCCGCACCATGGTCTTGGTGTCCCCCCAACTGTCCCCCCCAACTGTCCCCCCCCCAATTGTCCCCCCCCCCCCCAATTGTCCCCCCGCTGTGTGTGCAGCCAGCATGGGCGCAGGGGCCCCAGCCCCCTGCTCCCCCCGGGGAGCCCCAGCCCTGCTCCCGAGGGGGGGACTGGTTGGTGCAGGCACCACGGGGAGCCGCGTCCCCACAGGCGCTGTCTGTCTGTCTGTCTGTCTGTCCTGGGTCGGCTGGCGCGTCCCCTGCCCCTCCCTGCCCCCTGGGCCCCCCCAGGGCTGCGGGGTGGGGAGCACCCCAGGGCCGGGGCTGGTTTGGGGTGTTTTTGCTCCTGTCGCCGTCCCTGCCTGGGGGGGCTCGGCTGGGTGGCACTAGGGGTGCTGCAGCTGGGCGTCCCCCATTCCCCTCCCCCCACGGGGGGGGCTGTGGCTGGGGGTCCCTTGCCCTGCATGGGGGTCCTGGCGGGTGTTGGGCTGGCATTGGTGAGCTGCCGGGGTTGTGGGGTGCTGGGGACACCGCAGGGGTGTCAGTGCTGTGGGGCCGGGGGGGGGGCCTGGCACGCTGAGGTGGGGCTCGGGCACGTGGCTGATGCTCTCCCGCAGGGTTCCCTTCACGGGGGGGAGTGGGCACCATGCTCCCATGCTGGGGGTGGGTGGGCATCCCAGTGCCCCTACTACCCCCAGCCCCTCGGCTCCTGCGCCGGGCTGTGCTGGGGTGCCCTGGGGTGGGGGGCTCCCTCTGCTCCGCCCGCCCCCCCCCCCCGAATCAGAGGGACAGGGAAGTTGTGCAAGTCCGGGTGCGGGTCCCCTCCTGGCGGTGCCGGCGTGGCTTACGTCACCTGTTCCTGCGGGTTTGGGGCACCCGGGGCCCGGCAGCACCGAGGCAGGCGCCCCGCCAGCGTGAGCGTGGCTGGGGGCCATGCAGCCCCCCGAGCCCGTGCGGGGTCTCCAGTGCCGGGGATGGTGTCACTGCTGCAGCTGACACTGTCCCCAAGGCCGCAGCGTCCCCCCGAACCCCTGTCCGCCCCCACCGCTGCCGGGGGGTCCCTCCTGCGCCAGGCCGGAGTGTCCTCTGGGCTGGGGGGGCCGCGGGAGCACTGGCAGGAGGGGGCCAGACGCAGCGGTGGTCCCCTGGTATGGGGGACCCCCCAGTCCCTCTGCTGCAGGACCTCTTTAACCCTGGGTGCTGCCATGTGGGGACAGGCGAGCCCCAGGCACCCCGAGCACCCTGAGCACCCCCGGGCTGCCCCAGAGTCCCTCCTGCTCTTGGCACGGGTGCTGGCATGTGACGGGAGGAGGAAATGATCTGGGTGCCAGCAGGCCAGCTGCCGGCACCCACCCACCCCACCACAGGACCTGGGTGCGCCCGTGGGGTGGGGAGCCCTGCATGCTGGGAGCCCTGGGTGCTGGGGTCCCTGCGTGCTGGGAGCCCTGGGTGCCGGTGGCCGTGCGTGCTGGTGGCCCTGCGTGCTGGGGTCCCTGGGTTGTGGGAGCACTGGGTGCTGGTGGCCCTGGATGCTGGTGGCCCTGGGTGTCAGGAGCCCTGGGTGCTGGGGTCCCTGGGTGCTGGGGTCCCTGGGTGCTGGTGGCCCTGGGTGCTGGTGGCCCTGGGTGCCGGGAGCCCTGGGTGTCGGGAGCCCTGGGTGCTGGTGGCCCTGGGTGCTGGTGGCCCTGGGTGCTGGGAGCACTGGGTGCCGGGAGCACTGGGTGCTGGTGGTCCTGGGTGCTGGGAGCCCTGGGTGCTGGGAGCCCTGGGTGCCTGGGTCCCTGCATGCCAGGGTCCCTGCGTGCCGGGGTCCCTGGGTGCTGGGAGCACTGGGTGCTGGTGGCCCCAGGTGCTGGGAGCCTTGGGTGCCGGGAACACTGGGTGCTGGGGTCCCTGGGTGCTATGGTCCCTGCGTGCCGGGGTCCCTGGGTGCCAGGGGCAGGGGTCTCCTGTGGCAGTGCTCGGGATCCCCAGCTGGCGTGGCCGGGGCCCTGCTGGGGTCCCTGCGGTGGCGGTCCGTGGGTGGCAGGCAGTTGCTGGTCTGGTGGGGTGCTGGGGGCGGCTGCGGGTGGCAGCTGCCTGGTCCCCACCTGCCAGCCCTGGGGACGAGCGGCTGGGGGGGGCGTGCAGGGGGAGGCGAAGCTGTGCCAGCGCCGGGGCTGTCACGCCGCCGTCCTGCCCCTGTCCCGCCGGCTGCTGCGGGACCCCCGGGATGTGGGGTCCCCCGGGGGCTGCAGGGACGTGGGGTCCCCCGGCGGCTGCAGCCCCCCCCGGCCCAGCCCGGCCCCCCCCGCACAAACAGGGGCAGGAGCAGAGCAAATATTGACATTGGCAGGACGTGGCCCTGCCTGCAGACCTGCCTGTGGCCCGGCGATGCGGCCAGCTCCGGAGGGGATGCTCCTGCGGGGGGGCGCGGGGGCCACGTCCCCGGGGAGGTGGTGGCCGCTTCCCCGGCCCCCCCCCCCCCCCGGTCTGAGCGTGTCACCCCCCCCGGTCTGAGGGTGCCGACCCCCGGTCCGAGGGTGCCCCCTCCATGTCTGAGGGTGTTCCCCCTTCCGGTCTGAGAGGGTGTGTGTCCCCGGTCCGAGGGTGCCCCCCCCCCCCGGTGAGGGTCCTCCCACCGGTCCGACGGTCCCCCCACCGGTACGAGGGTCACCCCCTCGGTCCGAGGGTGTGTCCCCCCGGTTTGAGGGTCCCCTCCCAGTGAGGGTCCCCCCCTGTTCCGAGGGTCCCCCCAGTCCGAGAGTCCCCACCGGTCCGAGGGTGTCCCCCCCCGGTCCGAGGGTCGCCCCCCCGGTCCGAGGGTGCCCCCGCGGCGGCGGGGGCGGTTCGGGGGGGCGGTCCCGGGGTCCGGGGCGGGGCGGGGCCCGCGGGGGTTCCCACGCAGGAACCGGCCGGGTGGGTCGGGGCGGGCGGCGCGTCCCCGCCCCGGAGGAGGGGGGGGGACACACCGGGGAGGGGCCGCTGAGTCAGGGCAGGGCCGAGCCGAGCGGCGGGAGCCCCGGCCCCCCCCCCGGCCCCCCCCGGCCCCCCCGGCCCGGGGGTGGAGCTGCAGCCAGTCTGCCTGCAGCAGGCAGCCCGCGCCGCGCCGTGCCGTGCCGGGCCATACCGGGCTGTGCCGGGCCATACCGGGCCGTGCCGGGCCATACCGCGCCGTGCCAGACCGTGGTGAGCCGTGCCAGACCGTACCGGGCCGTGCCAGACCGTACCGAGCCGTGCCAAGCCGTAACCGAGCTGAGCAGAGGCGTGCCGTGCCGTGTGCCGCGCCATGGTGGCCGGGATGCTGATGCCGCTGGAGCGGCTGCGCGCCATCCTGGAGCTGCTGTTCCGCGAGGGCGTGCTAGTGGCCGAGAAGGACCCCCGGCCGCGGCGCGCCCACCCGCAGCTGCCCGGCGTCCCCAACGTGGAGGTGCTGCGCGCCATGGCCTCCCTGCGCTCCCGCCGCCTGGTGCGGGAGACCTTTGCTTGGCGCCACTTCTACTGGTACCTGACGGACGAGGGCATCGCCTACCTGCGCCGGTACCTGCGCCTGCCGCCCGAGATCGTCCCGCTCTCCCTGCAGCGCGTCCGTCGTCCTGCCGGCCCTGCCCGCCGGCCCGCCGACACCTCGCGCCGGCCCGCTGACACCGTCGACGCCGGCCCCGGCAGAGCGCGTCCCGCCGGCGGTGACCGGCTCTACCGCAGGAAGGAGGAGGGCGAGCGGCACGTGGAGCCCGCCGTCGTCGCAGCCGCTGCCGGGGGAGTGTCCCAGCTGCCCCCCCAGCCCGGCCCGGCCCCAGGTATCGGGGGGATCCCCGGGCTCTGTGGGAGGAGGGTCCGTCAGCCCTCAGCCCCCGGGTGCTCTCGTGGGTGGGTGTGCGTGGGGGCACCTTAACCCTTCTGCTCTGGTGGGAGGGGGCTCTGCAGCCCCCAGTGCCAAGCTGATGCCACGGCCCTCCTCATCAGTCCTGGGGGCAGCGCCCCCCCCCCGGTGCCTGGCCAAGGTGCCCCCCACCCGCAGCCCCTGCGCTGCCCAGGGGTGAGCCTGGGGAGGAGGGGTGCTGGGGGGCTCTGGGGCCACCATGCCACGTGCATCCTCGGGGACCCTGCGGCCCGGCAGAGCTCTGGGTGTCCCATGGGGTGGGGTGGGGCCGGGCCTTGCTCGTACCCCTGCCCGTGGGTTGGGCACGGAGGGGGTGCACAGCGCTGGGGCTGGGGTGGTCCTTGGGGGGGCCACGGTGGTCCCCCGGGGCCGGGCGTGCCAGGGTGCAGCAGGGCGGCCCCCGCCGGGATGCCCGAGGGGTGGCTGGGCAGGTGGGCTGCCTGGGGACCCTCGTTGCTGCCAGCCCCCCCTCCGGGCTCCCCAGGGCAGGCAGGGGGCTGCACCGGCGGGGGGGCGTGCCGTGGGGGGCCGCACCCCGAGGTCCCTGCTGTGCACAGGGTGCATCCGGACGGATGGTCGGACAGACAGACAGCGGCAGCTGGGGTGGGCAGGGCTGGTGGTGGGGAGGGGGCTGCCTGCGGTCGGGGGCTGCGGGGGGGTCACCGCCCATGACACACGATCGGCGGCAGCTGGACGCGGCGGGGGCTGCGGGGTGTCCGTGTGTCCGTTCCCCCCCGTCCCCCCCGGGCGGGGCAGCTGCGGCCGGCGCCCCGAGGCCGCGGTGAGGGCCCCCCCGCCCCCCCGGCCGTGACTCAGCCCCGCAGCCTGTGGGCAGCCGCCACGGCCGCTCCAAGTTTCCAGCCCAAAGGCGCCGAGCCCGCTCGCTGCCAGCGCCGTGAGTCACCGGGCCGCGGGGGGAGGCGGGGGGCCAGGCCCACGGGCCCTGCTGCACCCGTGGGCTGCGTGGTCCTGCGTGGACCACAGCATCCCGGCCCCGCTCACCGCATCCCCTGCGCCGCGCAGCCCGCTGCTCGGCCCCGGCTCTGTCCCGCTCGCCCCCTCCCGCAGCCCCGGGGGCGCAGCCGTGCACCCCCGTCCCGCGTGTGGGGGGGCGTGTCCCCCCCGAGCTCTGCCCCAGGGGGTCGCACCCCGCGGTGGGCTCCGGGACCGCGGGGCTGGGTGCTGCGGCACGGGGGGAGCGGCCGTGGGGCTGGGTGCTGCAGAACCCCTGCCCGGTCCCGCGTGGGGGGCGGTCCCCCCGTGGGGCGCGGCCGCGGAGCCCCGGCCCCTCCGGGACCCAGCCGTCCCGCCGCTCCGATGGTTCCGGTCCGGGTTTTCCCTCCGCTCCGGCCGCGGGCGGAGAAAACCAGGCCTGGACTCATCGGAGCGGCGGGGACGGGGTCGCGCCGGCGGCGGGGGGCTGCGGGGGTCCCCGCGGGGCGGAGCGGGTCCCGCCGCCCCCTCTAGCGCGATCCGCGGCCCGGCGGGGCGCGTTCCTCCACCGGGGGGGGTGTGTGGCTCATTTCCGCCATTAGTGCCGGTGTAATTAACTCCCCGCGGTGGCGGCCGGGTTAACCCCCCCGGCGCCGGGGGTTCGGGGGTCCCGGGGTGCCACGGCCGCCCCGTCCCGCCCTCCGCCCGTGTCATGTTCTAACTCGGGCTCGGTGACGGGCTCCGGTTATTTATATCGGCGTCCGCTCCCTGCACCCCCCCCCCCCATCCCCCGCTGCCCCCGCCGCCACCGGAGCCGCGCTGCGCCCTCGCTCCGCGCTGCCCGCTCCTGCCCGCTCCCTGCCCGCTCCTGCCCGCTCCCTGCCTGCCCATGAAGGTCGTGCCGGGTAGGTGAGACCCGCCGGGCCCGGGTAAGGCGGGGGGGGGGGCTGGCGCCGGCCGGCCGGGACGTCCCGGGATATAAAAAGCCGGGATGTGAGTGATGGGGGCGAGCGGACCGGGGGGGGGGGGCGGGGGGGCCGATCCTGCCGGTATAGCGGGCGGGAAGGCGGCTCCTCGCCGCGGACCGGGAGGGGTTAAGGCGGAGCGGGAGCTGCCCCGGGCGGGGCGGGCGCTGGTGCGTCCCAGCCGAGCCGAGCCGAGCCTAGCCGAGCCGAGCCCAGGCGAGCCGAGCCGTGTCCCCATGGAGGACACGGGTCCCCTCTTCCCCTCGCTGGTGGCCGTGGGACACGCAGCATCCCTCGCCCTGGTCTGGTACTGGCGGCGGCGTACCGAACCGGGGGGTGCGGGTGAGTTCGGCTCGGCTCGGCTGAGCTCGGCTCGGCTGGGCTGGGCTCGGCCCCTCGCCCCGCCCACCCCTGCCGAGGGGGATGGGGGGGAGGACCCGGCTGCCCCGATGGGGCGGGAGGTGGATGGGGTGGTCCTGGGGGGCTCTGGGGGGACCCCCCTGCCGTGGGGGAGCATCCCGGTACCCGCCGTGACTCAGCGCCACCGGAGCGTGCCCCCCCCGCGCTGACACTGATAGGAGTGGGGGTCCCGGTGGCACCCTGCCGGCGCGGGTGCGTCCCAAGCCCCCCCCAGCCCCCCTCCCCATCATTTTTGCGTATCCGACAGCCAAAACCTTCCTGCCGGGGAGCAGCAGGTGTTTTGCTGAGGCGTGAAGGTGCCAAATATCTTTGGGGACAGGGATCTGGTGACAGGAGGGATGGTGGGGGCCGCGGAGGGACACCGCGCTGTGCTGGCTCGCCGGGCCGGCTGCCGGCGGGAGCATCGGTGCGGACCCAGTGTCGGCAGGGATGCGTGTCCTTGTGGGAAGGGTGCGCAGGGCTGGCCGGTGTGGAGGCAGCTGCCGATGCGGGCAGGTTATTTTGTGGGTTCATGGAGCCCCCCCCCTTCCCCACACCATCATCTTCACCTCCGTGCCAGCACCTGCCACTCACGGGCAGCGTCCCCCCAGAATTTGGGGTGAGCGATGGCTGCTGGGGCACCGTGCCCAGCGCAGGCAGCAGCCGAGGGGCGAAGCTGCCTGCTGCAGAGGTGCAGGCAGGCGCTGCCTGTAATGCGCCACGCTTGTGCCGCAGAAGGGCTGGGCTGGCCGTGGCCAGGCTGGTCGGGACTGCGGTCGGAGCGCGGCTGTGGTCAAATGCCGGGGAACCCCACACAGCCCCCCCTTGGCGCTCGCGGCCATCCCCACGGGCAGAGCCACGACTTGGGGCCCCACGAGACCCCTCGTGCCCAGAGCGGCCGCGGCCACGTGCATCCCTCCCGCCAGGGCCACATCTGTGTCCGCCGCGACGCTGGCAGCTGTGGGGCGAGCCGCCGTGGTCCCGGCCCCCCCCGCCGCGCTTTCCAGGGCGTTGGCTGCGGTTTCCGTCGATCTGTGCGCGGCATTGGGAGCTGTCACGCTGCCTGCTCTGTGCTGCCTGCTCTGTGCTGCCTGCTCCGTGCTGCCTGCTCCGGGACGGCCCCGGTCCCCTCCACCGTGGCAGCCGAGCTCGGGAAGCCACCGCGAGCTGCGCCGGTGGGAGATGCTGCAGCCACCGCAGCAGCGAGCGGCCTGGCCTGGCCTGCCTGTGCCGCTGCCTGCCTCTGCCTGCAGCCAGCCCGGCTGCCAGATAAGGCGGGCAGGGCACCTTGACGGGAGCCCCGGGCTGCTCGCCGCCGGGGGGCCGCTGTCCCTGGCGCCTGCCCAGGGCTGTCCAAAGGGCACCCCCAAGGTCACACCTGCCGGGGCCCATCATCCCCACCGCGCCGTGCCGCGCCGTGCCGCCATCCCCCCCGAGCTGTGGGGTCCCGGGGGGCTCCGGCAGCGCTGGCCGCATTCGGCCTTGCCTGGTTCTGTGCCTCTCTGGTCCCTCCTGGGCTCATGGGGGGCTTCTGCCCGTGGTCCCCGTGCGGCGGCGTGGTGGTGCAGTGGGCAGCGGTGGGCGGAGACGCGGGGCGGTGAGAGGGGTTTATTTTTGAGCATCGTTCCTGGAATAGACGGGGAGCTGCCTTGGTGCCCGCGAGGCTCTGCGCCCAGCCGCCCTCGGTTGCAGTTTCGGCACAGTGTCGGCGCGGGTGTTTACCCTGGGCACCGCGGCCCAGCTGGTGCTCGTGTCCGATGTCTCCATCCCCCAGCTGTGCCCGCCGTGGCGGCGGGACCATCCCCGTCCTGCAGCTGCCACCGCCCCGGGGAGAAGCCAGGGTCCCCAGGGGGATGCTCCGGGAGAGCGGAGAGTGCTGCCGTGGGCTTGGTGTCCCCCACCCCGAGCAGGGACACCCGTGGGGGGCAGCTCAGCGGGAGCCCCTGGCCCGTCCCTAGGCGAGGGCAGACCCCCCAGCGCTGCCCCCCCGGGTGCTGCAGAGCCGGGGGGGCCAGGATGGAGCAGGGACCGGGACTGGTGGCAGGTTTGGGGCTGCAGAGGGGTTGGGGCCAGGTGGGAAGGGGAGATTTGGGGGGCCGTGGCACGGCGGGCGCAGCAGAGTGCGGTGGGTTGGCGGCAGTAGCGTGAGCTCTTTCGGCAGCAGGATGCCGGCTGTTTGTTTGGGCCCCACTCCGGTTTCCAAGGCTGCCAGAATTGTGGCCAGAGACGTGGCGGCAGCAGCAGCGGGCGGGGGAGGCCCCCGGACGTTTGGGAACCCCCTGTCTCCCCCCTCCCTGTCCGCTCCACTCAGCTTTTCCACCGAGCTGGCGGTTCTGGCTGTGCCAGGCCGGGGGGGTCGGATGCTGCTGCCGGCCACAGCCCGGCCGGTGACTCACCGGCTTCGTGGGAAATGGCTGGGCTGTGGCTCGGTGCCGGGGCTGGCAGCAGCCGGGCCCCCCGGCACGGCCCCCGGCTGGCATGGGGAAGTTCTTCCCGGCACTGCCCCACAGCCTCCATGTTTTTTCGTTTGAGGGGCTCCCCCTCGGGCCGGGCTGCCCGGCAGCCGGGGTCCAGCCACGGCAAACGTGGCGGGGCCGTGGGAAGCGTGGCCAGAGCGGCACGCACATCCCAAAGGAACCGCGTCCCGGTTCCAGGCAGCGTTTCCTGCTCGTCGGGCACTAATCACCCCATCCCAGCCCTCCCCTCTCCCCCCCCCAGCTCTTTATCTCTGCGGCACAGATGGGACGCAACACGCCGTGGGGCAGAGCCGTGGGATGGCACCGTGCCGTGTCGTGCCGTGCCCAGCCCCCACGCCCAGGCGCTTGCGGCCAGCCTGGCCTGTCCCATCTGGGTTGCGCCGCAGCTGGGTTTTGACACGAGACCCCCCCCTGCACCCTGGGGACCCCCCCCAGCGCCCAGGGTGCTGCCAGGGGCTGTGGCAGACTCTGAACTTCTCCCTGCCTGGGGGTGCCGTGCCATGCCCATGCCCGGTGGTCCGAGCCCCGCCTGCGCTCCCGCTCGGCCTGGCTGGCAGCCGCGCTCTGCCCACGGCCGTGCCGGGACACAGGGGATCCCAGTGAAGCGCCCCGGGCGTGGGCTCCATCCCTGGCCGGGAGCGGGGCCGGGAGCGGGGCTGGGAGCAGGAAGAGCCGGGCCTGGCAGAGGCCGTGGGCTGTCTGAGTCACCGGCCACGGCACGGCTCCCCTCCAGACGCGGCCGAACGCCGAGCGGAGCGGTGGGAGCCGGAGCCAGGGCCCTGCCGTGACGGCGCCATGCTGTTCGAGCTCTGCTGCTGCTGCTGCTGCTGCTGCGGGCGAGGAGGCAGGTGTCCCGTGCATGTGGGGTGTCCCCGCGGTGGCATCCCCGGGACCACCATCCCCGAGGGAGGCTCCTTCCCGGCACAGCTCCGCTCGGCCGCGGTGCTCGCCCTGCGCGTCCTGGGGGGCTGCAGCCGGGCGCCCCGAGCGGAACCGCGGGCCGGGGGGGGGGGCTGTCGGACGTGGCGTGGGGTGCGAGCTGCCGCGTGGGTGCCGGTGCAGGGAGACCCGGCAGCTCCCTGGGGGGTGGTCAGTGCCGCGGGGACCCGCTCGAAAACACGCCGAGGGCTCCGCGCTGCAACGGGGACCCCGGGGTGCCCCCTGCCGCGGCTGCTCCGCTCCCCGGTGCGGCCTCACCGGCTCTGCGGCACCTGCGGGGCACGAGGCGGGGGCGGCGGGGGGCGATGCCGGGGGGGGGTGGGTGCTGGGGTGCTGGGGCAGGCAGCGGGGCAGAGCCTGCCTGCAGCGGCAGCACTGCGGGGTCAGGAGCTGCTCCCCACCCGCCCCCAGAGCTCTGTGTGCGAGGAGGGCGTCGGGACGTGGGGGCTGGAGATGTTGGGGTGCCCCCATAATGGGGGGCTCCGGGGGCTTGCGTGAGGCTCGGAAGGGTGTGGGCAGCTGCCCGCGGCTCACAGGAGCGGGGTGCTGGGGGCCCCAGCCCTGCCTGCAGTAGTGGGAAGGAGGGGGCTGGCGCCCCTGCCTTGGGGGGCAGAGGGGTGCATGGGGGGGCAGGGGTGTGGGCAGTGCAGCAGGGAGAAGGGACGGGGGGTCTGGGGTGGCTGGGTGCAGTGGGGAGCAAGGCGCTGGGTGCTGGGGGGCAGGGGTGCTGAGGGCAGGGGGTGCAGGGGAAGGGGTGCACAAGATTAGGGGTGCCTGGGGGCATGCTTGCAGAGGGGATGGGGTGCAGGGGTGCAGGGGGAGGGGTGCACAGGATGAGGGGTGCCAGGGTGCAGAGGGGAGGGGGTGCAGGGTAAGGGGTGCACAGGATGAGGGGTGCAGGGGTTCACAAGATTAGGGGTGCAGGGGTGCAGAGGGGAGGGGGTGCAGGGGAAGGGGTGCACAGGATTAGGGGTGCCGGGGTGCAGAGGGGAGGGGGTGCAGGGTAAGGGGTGCACAGGATGAGGGGTGCAGGGGTTCACAAGATTAGGGGTGCAGGGGTGCAGAGGGGAGGGGGTGCAGGGGTGCAGGGGTGCAGGGCAGGGGTGCACAGGATTAGGGGTGCCGGGGCGCTGGCTGCGTGGGGTGCAGGGTCCCCCGCGCGGGGTCCCGGCTGCAGGAGGAGGAGGAGGAGGAAGAGGAGGAGGGGGAGGAGGAGGGCTCCCGCCCGGCGGGCGCGGGGGTCCCCGCCCGGGTCTCCCCGGGGGTGCGGGGGCGGCCGGCTCCGGCGGAGCTGGGGCCGCCCGGGGGCGGGACGGGGCGGCGGCGCGGGGCGGGTCCCACTCGGGTCCCGTCCCCGTCCCGTGCCCGTCCCCGTCCCGTCCCGTCCCGGCGGGAGCGGAGCGAGCATGGCGGGCAGCCCCGGCCAGGGCCGGCGGCGGGACCTGAGCGCCCGGCTCTGCTGCGCCGGTGCGTGGGGCGGCTGCGGGGCCGGGGGGCGGCGGGGGGCTGCGGGGGGGAGCGGGGCTGGGCTGCGGGGGGAGCGGGGGGGAGCGGGGCCGGGGGGCGGGGGGAAGCGCTGGGGTGCGGGGGGGGCCGGGACTCGTTCCCGGGGCGGGGCCGGGGGGACCCCGGGGCTGCTGCAGGTGGAGGGGGGGGGCTGCGGGTGGAAGGGAGACCCCCGGGACGCACGGGAGCCCCGGGGGGGGCGGGGAGCGGGGAGGGGCGGGGCCTGGCGCTGAGAGCCCCGCCCCCGGGAGCTGGGCTGAGCCTGGCTGAGCTGAGCCGGGCTGAGCCAGACTGAGCTGAGCCGGGCTGAGCTGAGCTGAGCCGGACCGAGTTGAGCTGGGCTGAGCTGAGCTGAGCCAGGCTGAGCTGAGCTGAGCTGAGCCAGACCAAGCTGAGCAGAGCCAGGCTGAGCTGAGCCAGGCTGAGCTGAGCTGAGCTGAGCCAGACCGAGCTGAGCTGAGCCAGGCTGAGCTGAGCCGGGCTGAGCCAGACTGAGCTGAGCCGGGCTGAGCTGAGCTGAGCCGGACCGAGTTGAGCTGGGCTGAGCTGAGCTGAGCCAGACCGAGCTGAGCTGAGCCAGGCTGAGCTGAGCCAGGCTGAGCTGAGCTGAGCCAGACCGAGCTGAGCTGAGCCAGGCTGAGCTGAGCCGGGCTGAGCTGAGCCGGGCTGAGCCAGACTGAGCTGAGCCGGGCTGAGCTGAGCTGAGCTGGACCGAGTTGAGCTGGGCTGAGCTGAGCTGAGCCAGGCTGAGCTGAGCCAGGCTGAGCTGAGCTGAGCTGAGCCAGACCGAGCTGAGCTGAGCCAGGCTGAGCTGAGCCAGGCTGAGCCAGACTGAGCTGAGCCGGGCTGAGCTGAGCTGAGCCGGACCGAGTTGAGCTGGGCTGAGCTGAGCTGAGCCGGACCGAGTTGAGCTGAGCTGAGCCAGACCAAGCTGAGCTGAGCCAGGCTGAGCTGAGCCAGGCTGAGCTGAGCTGAGCCAGACCCAGCTGAGCTGAGCTGAGCCAGGCTGAGCTGAGCCAGGCTGAGCTGAGCCAGGCTGAGCCGAGCTGAGCCGGACCAAGCTGAGCTGAGCGAGGCTGAGCCGAGCTGAGCGGAGCTGTGGGGTCGGGGGGGACAGGGCTGTGTGTGCCCGTGCACTGCGAGGGGCTGCGTGTGTGCGTGCGCGTGTGCACACACGTGTGTGCCGGTGCCCACCCGCCTGCGGCCCTATGTGCGTACCCCACGCGTGTGCTGGTCCGCGTGCGTGCCAGGGCGCGTGTGCCCGCGCGTGTGCACTTGTGCACATGCGTGTGCGTGCGCACACGTGTTGGTGCCCCTGCGTGCGTGCGTGCCCCCCCCAGGCATGTGCCTGTCCGTGTGCGTGCCGGTGTCCATCTGTGCGTCCATGTGAGCGCGCACACCCATGCGTCGGGGCGTGCCGGCCCGTAGGTATGTGCACGTTTGCGTGTGTGTGCCGGCACGCCTTGTGCGTGTGTCTGTGTGCGTGCACGCGTGGCGGTCCGTGTCCCCTTGCTGGGCCACGGTGACCCCCGGCACGCCGGTGGACCCCGATCCCTGCCGGCACTGTCCCGCCGACGTGAGGCCACCCCCCGTGTGTCACTGCAGGGTGACCCAGGCGGTGGCACCGCGACCCCGGTGCCAGGCGCTCGCAGCCCTCGGCGCCCTGCCAGTGTCCCCGCATGCGGCCGTGGTTTCGCCATCGGGAGGGAGGCTCCGGTGGGACCGGCTCGGGGTGCCCCCCACCCCCGGGTGCAGCCAGGTTCCCCCCGGGCCGGCGTCGGGAAGCACCCTCGGCATTTCGCGGCGCTTTCACTGCCTCCACGCACCCAACCTCGTCTTCCCGGTCGGGGCGCGTCGCGTCGCCTCGGCGGGACGCGGAGCTCCTTCCCACCACCTGCCTGCGCCGAACGTGCAGGAGGCAGCGGGTGCTGGGCCCCGGGGCTGGCGGGGGCCTCCCGCCCTCGGCCCTGGTGGTAATCCCCTGCGGCGCTGGGTGCTGGCAGCTGTCTGGTGGCAGCACCCGTTTCCTGCCCGCAGGCAGCTGGTGCAGGCAGAGGAGCTGCACGTCCTGGTGCACAGGGGGTGGAGCCTGGCTCTGCTGCATGGGCAGGGGGTGCAGGGGTGCAGGGTGCAGTGAGGAGGGGGTGCCTGGGTGCAGGGTGCAGGGATGAGGGGTGCAGGGGCGCTGGGTGCAGTGGGGATGGGGTGCCTGGGTGCAGGGTGCCCAGGATGAGGGGTGCAGGGGTGCTGGTTGCAGTGGGGATGGGGTGCCTGGGTGCAGGGTGCACAGGATTAGGGGTGCAGGGTGCACAGGATGAGGGGTGCTGGGTGCAGTGGGAAGGGGGTGCCTGGGTGCCCAGGATGAGGAGTGCAGGGGCGCTGGGTGCAGTGGGGATGGTGTGCCTGGGTGCAGGGTGCCCAGGATGAGGGGTGCAGGGGTGCTGGGGTGCTGGGTGCAGTGGGGAGGGGGTGCCTGGGTGCAGGGTGCCCAGGATGAGGGGTGCAGGGGCGCTGGGTGCAGTGGGGATGGTGTGCCTGGATGCAGGGTGCCCAGGATGAGGAGTGCAGGGGCGCTGGGTGCAGTGGGGAGGGGGTGCCTGGGTGCAGGGTGCCCAGGATGAGGGGTGCAGGGGTGCTGGTTGCAGTGGGGATGGGGTGCCTGGGTGCCCAGGATGAGGAGTGCAGGGACGCTGGGTGCAGTGGGGATGGGGTGCCTGGGTGCAGGGTGCACAGGATTAGGGGTGCAGGGATGCTGGGTGCAGTGGGGAGGGGGTGCCTGGGTGCACAGGATGAGGGGTGCTGGGACGCTGGGTGCAGTGGGGATGGGGTGCCTGGGTGCCTGGGTGCACAGGATTAGGGGTGCAGGGGTGCTGGGTGCAGTGGGGATGGCGTGCCTGGGTGCAGGGTGCCCAGGATGAGGGGTGCACGGGTGCTAGTTGCAGTGGGGAGGGGTGCAGGGTGCCCAGGATGAGGGGTGCAGGGGTGCACGGGTGCAGGGTGCCCAGGATAAGGGGTGCAGTGGTGCCTGGTGCAGTGGGGAGGGGGTGCCTGGGTGCACAGGATTAGGGGTGCAGGGGTGCTGGGTGCAGTGGGGAGGGGTGCAGGGTGCCCAGGATGAGGGGTGCAGTGGTGCTGGGTGCAGTGGGGAGGGGGTGCCTGGGTGCACAGGATTAGGGGTGCAGGGGTGCAGGGTGCAGTGGGGAGGGGGTGCCTGGATGCAGGGTGCCCAGGATTAGGGGTGCAGGGTGCCCAGGATTAGGGGTGCACGGGTGCTGGGTGCAGTGGGGAGGGGGTGCAGGGTGCCCAGGATGAGGGGTGCAGGGGTGCTGGGTGCAGTGGGGGAGGGGATGCCTGGGTGCAGGGTGCCCAGGATGAGGGGTGCAGGGATGCTGGGTGCAGTGGGGGAGGGGGTGCAGGGTGCCCAGGATGAGGGGTGCAGGGGTGCTGGGTGCAGTGGGGAGGGGGTGCCTGGATGCAGGGTGCACAGGATGAGGGGTGCAGTGGTGCTGGGTGCAGTGGGGAGGGGGTGCAGTGTGCACAGGATTAGGGGTGCAGGGTGCCTGGGTGCAGAGGGGAAGAAGTCAGCTCGGTTGGACCGCGTGTGCCGGTGCTTGGCGGGGTCCCTGGGTGCTCCCACCAAGCCCTCGCTGTCCCGTCCCCCACAGAGGGTGGTGCCGACCCCACGGTGCTCGCGGTGCCGGTGTGCTCCGGGGGCTGGAGGTTTGGGGAGGGCAGCCTGCGGTCCTGCCGCTGGCACGGGCACTGAGGGCAGTTGGCCCCGGTGGGTGCTGCAGCCCCTGCCCGCTCCTGGCCGGCACGGAGATTCCGTGGGAGGGAGCTGGGCCAGCCCGGCTGGGTGCTGGCACCCGCGGGGCCTCGGAGCCGAAGGCTGAGGCAGCTCCTGCCCGTCCGGCCTGGCTGGGCTGGCAGCCCTGCCTTGTCCCCGCGGCTGCGCCGGGGCTTCTGCCTCTTCACATCTTCAAAGCACCCGCGCCGCTGCCTGCTGCGTCGCCTCCCACGCTGCCCACCGGCCTGCCCGTGGGCCCAGGTGCCTCCCACCTGCCGCGGTGGTGGTGCGGAGAGCGGCCCGTGTCCCTGTGCCGAGCGTGGCGGCCGTCACCGGGAACGCCGGCCGGGATCTGGCAACCCGTGTGGCGACGCGGGTGCCGGGGCCGTGGGCCAGGGCGTGCGGCGGCAGCGGGGTGGAGAGGACGCTGGCGGCTGCTGCATGACCCAGCGCGGGCGGGGGGTTCCGCCGCGGTGCCTCACCCTGGGACGCGCTGGCCGTGCTGGGGTGTGCCGGAGCCGGCCGTGCCTCCTGCCTCGGGTCTCGCTGCTCTGCTGCCGTGCGGTGCCCGGGCTGCTGGTGTCACGCTGGAGGAGGCCACGGCAGGAGCAGTGCCGGTGGATGCCGGGGTGCCCGTCTGGGCCACGGCCCTCAGGGTTCACCACTGCAGCAGGGAGAGCTCTCGCCGTGCCATCTGGATCCCCCCCGAGCCAGCACCGGTACGGCACGGCGCGTCCGTCTGTGCAGGTGGAGGCGGAGCGGCTCAGCCAGCAGCACGCGAGCGCGGTGCCAACGCCGGCACCGCCGTGCCAGTGCCCAGCTGCAGCTGGAGGAGCACGAAGGAGCGCAAGGCGCCGCCGGCTCGGCACCGTGGCCCCTGTGTCACCACCACCCTGGGAGTGCCGTCGCCCCGGCCTCTCTCCTGCCCCACATCGCTCCGTTGGTGATGCCATCGCCCCTTGTCCTGGTGCTGGTGCCCATGTGCTGGCCGCGGCACGGTGAGCTGTAGCTCCGGTATGTCCCTGCCCTCTGACGCGTGCTGGCGTCAGCCGGGCTCCTGTTGCCACGGCTCCACGCGCCAGATGTGCTCTGCGCCAGATGTGCTCTTGGCGGAAAATGTGCGTGTGGAGCCCGTTGCCGCCCGCATTCCTCGGCGGCCGCTCTGGCCCAGCTCCAGCCAGCAGCGGGACGGCAGAGCGGCGCTGCCTGTGCCCAGCTGCCTCCTCCCCGGCAGCGGGCAGCCTCTGCCTGCAGCTCGGCCCCTGCCACGCCTGCCCGTCCGCCCGTGCTGCCTCGGGGGACCCCAGACCCCAGGGTGTGCTCCCGGTGCTGCCCGGCTGCCTCGGGGGACCCCAGACCCCAGGGTGTGCTCCCGGTGCTGCCCAGCTGCCTCGGGGGACCCCAGACCCTGGGGTGTGCTCTCGGTGCTGCCCGGCTGCCTCGGGGGACCCCAGACCCCGGGGTGTGCTCCCGGTGCTGCCCAGCTGCCTCGGGGGACCCCAGACCCCGGGGTGTGCTCCCGGTGCTGGCGGCTGCCTCGGGGGACCCCAGACCCTGGGGTGTGCTCCTGGTGCTGCCCGGCTGCCTCGGGGGACCCAGACCCTGGGGTGTGCTCCTGGTGCTGCATGGCTGCCTCTGCTGGCGCCATCCCCGGCAAAGGGGCACGGGAGCAAGGGGCTGCTTCTGCCGCCCAGCAAACCCAGGAGGGGCTGCGGCATCAGCACCCCGTGTCCGGGGAGCGGGACCCCTCTGCCCCGGCATTGCTGGGCTCCCCAAACCCTGCCAGCCCCCTGTGCCACCCAGCTCTCCGGCCCCGTGCCCTGGCTCCCGCAGCCCAGCCGCTTGCTGCCGGCACGGCCGAGGCCGGGCAGGTCCGAGCCCCCGGCAGCCCCCGCTGCCTGCGGAGGTGGGTGCCAGCGGGCGCTCCCCATGGCGCCGCTCGCCGCGCCGGAGCCTCGGGCAGGGCGTGCCGGCGGGGCTGTGACTCACGGCAGGACGATGCGCTGGCCTCTGTGTCCCTTGGACTCCATGCGAGGGTCAGGCTGCGCCCGGCAGCGTTGGCACTGGCGCTGCGTGTGCGGGACGCGGGCACTGCTCTCTGTGCCAGGCCGCACCATGCTGGCAGCGCTCGGGGTGCCTGCGGCTGCACTTTCCCCTGCTGCCGGCACCCCTGTGATGGATGACTTGGGTGCCGCGGGTGCCATGGGCAGGGCTGCTGGCCCTGTGCCACGCCGAGGTCCGCGTGCCGTGCCGAGGTCCCTGTGCCACCCCGAGGTCCCCAGGCGGTGGGGTGCAGAGGGCAGGAAGCAGAGCTGTGCCCCCGACGTGGGGGTCCCCAGAGCCGAGCTCCCCAAGGAGGGACGAGTGGCCGGGCTGGGTCCTGCCTGGTCCCGGGTGGGACGTGGTACCTGGTGGGGCGCAAACCCTGAATCCTTCCTGCGGTCCCCAAGGCTGGCGGCGTCACCGGTCACCACGGCACGTGCCTGATGGCTGCGCAGCAGGCGATGCTCCGTGGCGCGTACCTGGGGAGGGGGATTCCTCCTGGCATCCCACACCAGCGTCGCCTGTGCCCCCATCCCACACGAGCACCCCATGGGTGCCTGTGGGGTGCAGGGGTGCGGGGGGGGGCCGAGGTGCTGGGGGCTCGGCCGCACCCAGGACGTGGGGTGCTCGGCCAGGAGCAGACCCGCTGGCGGGAGGCGTGGGTCTGGCCGTGCCGGAGGCGGCACAGGAGCGCCCGGAATGCATCGCCGGCAGCGCTGGCTGGGGCGGAGGAGCCTGGCCTGGCTCCCGAGCCGGTGTGGGCGTGGGGATGGCACCTCCCGGCCCGGGGGTCTGCAGGTCTCAGCCCCCGGCCTGGGGGTCCTGCAGCCCCGGGGATCGGCAACCCGAACCCCCCCGGAAGGGGCACTGGGGCTCTGAGCCCCCCGTGTGTGGGGCCTGGGACCAGGGCTTGCAAACCTGGGGGTCCCGAGCCCCCAGGTTGTGGGGACCGTGGGTCCTACAGCTCCAGGGCATGGGGCCGGGGGGTCCTGAGGACCCTGGACTTAGGAACCGAGGGGTGCCAAGACCCCCTGGGGACGGGGCCTGGGGGCTCTTGGAGGTCCCAGCTCGGGGCTGGGGGGCTGCGGCCCCTGAGCATGGGACACGGGTGTCCTGAGGACCCTGAGCAGTGGGATGGGCTGTCCTGAGCTTGTGAACCTGGGGGTCCTGAGTATCCTGGGCTTGCAGACCTCTGGGGGTCCCGAGGCCCTGGGGTGTGGGATCAGGGGTCCTGCAGCTCCGGGGCTTGGGGGTGGGGGTTTCTGAGCACCCCAGGCATCAGTACTGGGGGTCCTGAGCCTCCCAGACCCACAAACCTGGGGGTCCCAAGGCCCCAGGGTTTGGGGACCATGGGTGTGGCAGCTCTGGGCATGAGGCTGGGGGTCCTGAGCCTCCTGGGCTTGTAGACCGGGGGGTCCCGAGGCCCCGGGTGTGGGGCTGGGAATGCCGCCCCCCCCCCCCCCCCCCAGGGTGTGCTGCGGGGCTCCCTCGGGCGGGTGCGTGGGGTCCCTGCCCCACGCCCGCGGCCCCCGGCAGCTCCCGGGGCGTGGGGAGGAAATGGTTAAGCAGAGCCATGGGCTCTGGGAGGTTTCCTGTGGGCAGGATCTGTGCCCGGGTGTGGGGAGGGAGGGAGGGGAACCCCAGTCTCCTCCCTGGGGCCGCCCCACACCTCGGCAGGGACCAGGCTGGCAGCACGGGCAGAGCAGGAGGCGAGCCGAGCTGTGTCGGTGCTCAGCGCGGTGGCGGCGGCCACCATGTCCCGGCAGCGGCTGTGCAGCCAGGAGGAGGCTCTGTCTGTGGGGCAGAGGACGAGCTCGGAGGACAACCTCTACCTGGCCGTGCTGAGGGCCTCCGAGGGCAAGAAAGGTAGCGGGATCCGCAGCGGTGGGGACGGCGTGGGGCGCGGCGGCTGCCCTCCGTGGGACCACCCTGCCGTTGCATCGGCGTGGGCCCTGTCCTGCAGCACGGGGGGGCTGGTCCCAGCACCCCGCACCAGGGAGGACCCCCACGCTGGGGTGGTGTCCCTGGACAGGCTATGGGGCAGACCCTCACGCTGGGGCGGTGTCCGCGGGCAGGCTGTGGGGCAGACCCCCATGCTGGGGTGCTGTCCCCGGGCAGGCTGTGGGGCAGACCCTCACGCTGGGGCGGTGTCCACGGGCAGGCTGTGGGGCAGACCCCCACACTGGGGCGGTGTCCCCGGGCAGGCTGTGGGGCAGACCCTCCCGCTAGGGCGGTGTC
Source organism: Morus bassanus (assembly GCA_031468815.1). NCBI lineage: Eukaryota > Metazoa > Chordata > Aves > Suliformes > Sulidae > Morus > Morus bassanus. Next base: position 169,635,990 of record CM062567.1, read on the forward strand.
CGCGGGCAGGCTGTGGGGCAGACCCCCACGCTGGGGCGGTGTCCCCGGGCAGGCTGTGGGGCAGCAGCGTGGGGCTGGAGCTGGTCATCGTGGCCGGGACCAGCAGCCACCCCCCAGCCGGGGTCCCCGTGCCCCACGCCGGCGCCTGTCGCCATCCACGCCGTGCCAGCGCTGGGCGCGGGCGCTGCCGCCAGCCCTGCCCGCAGCGGGTGCGAGCGCTTCCTCCCACGCCCTGCCCGTCCTGCCTGCGGCGTGGCCGCGGCCCCGTCGCTCTGCCTGCCGCGGGGTGGGCGCCGCCGGACGGGGCTCACCTGGGTGCCGAGGATTTTTTGGGTGCGGGGCCTGCCGGGGCGCGGTGCGGGAGCGCTCCCCCTCCTCGGTACGCACGTACCCGCCGTGCGAGTGTGCCCCACGCTTCCTTCCTTCCTTCCTCCTGCGCCGCTGCCGCTCCCCGGCCCTCGCTTCCCTGCCTGTCGCGCCCCGGCCCTGCCACCGAGCCGCCCGTGGGGCTGGGGTGCCCGGCGTCCCCAGGACCCGGTGCGCTCACCTGGCAAGGGTGGGTGTGGGCTGGGCCGGGTGCCGGCCACAGGGCGCTGGGTGCTGCGTGGGCAGATCCCGGCATGCTCCGGTGGGGCGAGACACGGCACGCGCCATCCCAGCCCCGCTGGATCGCTGCGGCATGGGCCGGGGGGTGGGGGGGACACTGCGGAGGGGCAGCCGTGGGGCCGGTGGCATCGCCCCTCATGCTCAGGGCATCCCCTCCTGCCACCAAACCCTCCTGGGCACCGGGCTTGGTCCGGCACCGGCCGTCCCGCGGCCACGCTCGGGGCCTGGAGGGGTGAGCGGGGCAAGGAGGGCGAGCTGCCCCCTGTAAGGAGCGGGCATGGGTGCGGTGGGTGCTCGTTAGCAGGATGCACGGGATGGGTGCTCGTTAGCGGGGGGCGGGGGGGGGCCAAGGCGGGGCCAGTGCCAGGCAGGGTGCCCAGCCCGGGTGCGTCAGCCGTCCCTGTCCCCTAATGACAGGGCAGCGGGCAGGGAGCGCCCGTGACTCAGAGGCCCCCGCAGCCCTGCCTGCCCACGGGGGACTCCCTGCCTGCAGCGTGGGCAGCCCCGCGGGGAGTCCCGGGGCTCTGCCTGCAGCCGGAGCGGGCGGGAGGGCCGCCGGGGCCGTCACCCTCGGACGGGGCCTCGGGGGTCCCCACGGGTGCCCCCGGAGGAGCCGCCCCAGGGACGGGGCTGGGCAGCCCCCCGCCGGCCTCTCCGCACCCCACGGAGCAGCGCTCGGGCGGCCGGGAGCAGCGGCCGTGTCTGCTCCGGGCGGCTGCGGCTGGCGCTGGGCTGTGCCGGGGCAGACGCCCGGTGGGCTCATCCTGAGCCGGGACACGTCCCACTCGGGGTGTGCGCCCAGCGCCCGGGGCTGTGCCGGGGCAGACACCCCGTGGGCTCACCCTGGTCTGTACTCGTCTCACCGGGGCGAACGTGGCGTGCCCGGGGGGTGCTGAGGCAGACGCCCCGTGGGCCCAGCCCCACCCTGACACCCACGGCCGGCGGCGCGTGGGGCTGCGTTGGTGCAGGCTCGCCGTGGGCTCGGGGAACAGGCCATGCCTGGGGCGGCTCCCTGGGCTCACCCCCACCCCAGACACGTCCCGCTCGCTCGGGGTGACGGTGCAGCGCCGGGGGCCGTGCTGACGCAGACACCCCGCGGGCTCGCCGTGATCCCGCACACGTCCCACTCGGGGTGACGGTGCTGCGCTCGGGGATGGCTCAGAGCAGACTATCGGTGGGCTCAGCCCCATCCCGGACACGTCCCGCTCGGGCCGTGCACACAGCGCCCAGGGTTGTGCTGGGGTGGCTCCCGGGGCTCCCCGCCGTGGCACGGGGCGGGGGCTCAGGGCGGGCCTGGCCTCCCCCCCTTGGTATTGCTCGGCATTGCTGGGCTGCGGCGGTGCAGGCACGCAGGGGCCGATCCACATTAACTGTTTCCTTCCCCTTGCATGCCTGGTGACTCACCGTGGCTCCCCAGAGCGGTTGGCTCATCACTTCCTCTGCCGGTGATCTCGCCAGCCGTGCCACCGCCGGTGCCCCCGCCGCACTGGGGACCCCCTGCCACCCGCTCACCCTGCCCTCTCCTCTCTTGCAGATGAGCGAGACCGCGTCCAGAAGAAAACCTTCACCAAATGGGTCAACAAGCACCTTATCAAGGTACGGGCACGCGCCGCCTCCCGCACACCCCGGCCATCCCGGCGGAAAGTCCCAGGGTGGCGGTGCCAGATGTGCGGGCGGCAGCACCGGAGCATCCCCAGCCGTGTCTCCGCCGTGCCAGCGTGGCAGAGCACCGCAGGACACGAGCAACGGAGCCTGCCTCCCCGCTTCCCCTGCCCGGCTGTGCCGGGGGGCTGTGCCGTCCCGTGGCCATGCCAGGCGTCGGGCCAGGCTGGGAGCTGCCAGCCACCCCCTCCCACGCATGCCGGGAAGCGCCGCGCCGGCTCCAGGAGGGGATGGTGCTCTGGCCCCGGGCAGGAGGGGACCTTTCGTGGCCTTTGATGCCGCGGAACCTGGCAGCTCTGCCGGGCTCCCTGCCCGCGCCCCTCTGCCCCGGCACTGCCGCGGCTTCCTTTGGGCACGGGGGTGCCCACACCCTTCCTGCGTGCCCCGGGGGGGCCGTGCCCACCATGCTGCCTGCGCTCGGCAGCGCCTGCCCCGCGCCCTCCCGCCCTGCTCTGCTCTCCCATCTCCAGCCGTTCCCCTCTCCCTGCTCCTTCCCCGTGCCACTCGCCCCACCGAACCCTGCCAGGGCCCCGCCAGCGTGCCGGTGCCTGTCCCTGCCGCACGGCGGGCAGAGCCCCACGTCAGCGCCTGGCACGTGCCGAGACGACTCCCCAGCCCCCGCGCACGGACGTGTCCCTGCATGCCAGGCAGCTGGCCCTGCGGCATCAGTGCCGTGGCATCGGTGCCGCCGTGGGGTGCCGCTGCCCTGGGCAGGTCCCAGCCGCCCCCTGCCCACCCCGGGACTGTCTCCTCTCTGCTGCCTCTCCTAACCTTTCTCTCTTCTCTCTGCCTCTCCCCGCGCAGCACTGGCGAGCAGAGGTAGGTCTCCCCCTCTCTGGCTGCCCCCGCCACGCTCTTTCTCTTCTCACACCGACCCTTCCCACACCGGGGCCAGACCATGGCTGCCAGCACGGCGGGCAGCGGGTCCGATCCCACACGGCTCCCGGCACGATGGGCAGCGGGTCCGATCCCACACGGCTCCCGGCACGACGGGCAGCGGGTCTGATCCCACACGGCTCCTGGCACGGCGGGCAGCGGGTCCCCACGCGTGATGGAGCGATGCCAGACCTGGCCCGGCCGCTGCTCCATGGGGCACGGGGGGAGCTGCCCGCATGTGCTGGTGGTAGGGGACACGGGGCTGGGGGCACCAGGCTGCGCTTGGGGACATGTGTGAGCACCCGCTGCAGAGGGGTGGGTGTCACTGGGCTCCCAGCCCAGCTGCCCCATTTCGGTGCCCGCTGGTGTGGGGGGCGGGAGTGGGGGCGCTGGGGGTCTGCAGGGCTCGGCTGCCCCCCCGGCACCCCCATAACGCCGTCCCCCTCCTCGCAGGCGCAGCGTCACGTCAACGACCTCTACGAGGATCTGCGGGATGGACACAACCTCATCTCGCTGCTGGAGGTGCTCTCCGGGGACACGCTGGTAGGTGCCGCACCGTCCCGCTGCCGTACCGCTGCCACCCCGCTCCTCCGCGCCGGCTCCGCGCGCCGGCACCCCGGCTGCCGGCCGTCCCATCCTCTGCTTCCCGCATCTGCCTCCCACCCTTCTCCTGCTTGGCCTCTCTCCCAGCTTCGGTCCCGTCCCGGTGAGCTGCCTGGCACCATGCCGGAGCGCCCCGAGCCCTGCCGGCGCGGCCGCTCCCCTCTGTCCCGCAGCCCCCCCAGCCCCACCGCGGCCTCTAACGCCCGGACGTCTCTTTGCTTTGGTGACCTCTCTGCTTCTCCGCGCTGGGCTCCTGTCGGCGGGTCTGCCCTGACCGTCCCCCTCTGGCCTTTGCCTCCTTCCTCTCTTTGCACTGCTCTGGCCGGGCAGCCGAGGGAGCGCGACGTGATCAGGAACTTGCGGTTGGTGAGTGGTTCTGCCGTTTGCTCTCCGCATGGCCCTGTGTGGCAAGCGCCCGCCGCGGCAACCGGGAGATGCTCCGCCACCGGCGCGGCTGCACCGTCCCGGTGTGGGTGCAGAGGAGAGGTGTCACCGCGTGCTGTGCCGGGGGGAGGCGCGTCGGCACCCTGGGGCGCTCCGGCAGCGGGGCCGAGGCCAAGCGCCGGCTAGGGCGGGTTTCCCTGGGCCAGGCCTCGCCTGCAGCAGTGAGATAGGAGCGCGGCATCACTGGGAGTGGTGCCACGGGGCTGGGACTCCCACGGGGCCGGAGCCGGACTGCGGCTCCTGGCACTGCAGCAAGACGTGCCACCCAGCACCCCGGCTCCTCGGGGCTCCTGGAGGTCCCAGGGCACCTGGCGAGGGGGATGGCACGGTGGCCGCTGACCCGCCGGCTCTCTTGCCGGGGCTGGACTCTGTCCCGACAGGCTGCATTGCTGCTGTGGGGTGCAAGAGACCCTGGTCTCTCGCTGAGCGGCACGTGGGGGGCTCAGGGGCTCGCTGGACCTCCCGGCAGCCGAGGCTGGGCACAGCCGCTGCCGGTGGAGCATCGGGCCCCACCGCAGGGCCGGCGGGTACGGGGGGGTCTGTCCAGGCAGGAGCTGCCCAGGGCACCCCGGCAGGCGCGGAGGTTCCTGCTGGGGGGGTTCACCCAGCACGGCGGCGCCTGGTCCCTGCTGCAGGGTAAGACCAGGGAGCCGCGTGCCCCCCAGCACGGCCCCGCCGCGGCATCCGCGCGAGCAGGACGGGCTGCGAGGAGCCGGCGAGGGCAGGACGAGCGGCACTGCCGGGGTGCCGCGGACAGGGGCAGAGCAGGGCTGGCCTGTGCCCGCGCCGTGGGGCCAGCACTGCTGCGTGGCCGAGGGAGCGCAGGTGCAGGATCCGGCCGCGCTCCCCATTGTTTGGTCTGGCAGCGCTTCCTGCCCACGGCCCCGCGGGAGGATTTCCTGGCGGGTCCGTGCCTGGACGAGGGCACGGGGCATGGTGGCACCTTGGCCGGGACCGGCTCGGCAGAGCTGCCCCGGGCAGCGGCTGCGATGCCCACGCGTGGGGGCACAAGCCCCGGCCCCAGCACCAGCTCCCTGCGGCGATGGGTTGCCTGGTGCCTGCGCTCCTCTCGCCTGTCCTGCCTGCACAGGCAGCTGCCGAGTTTCGGGCAGGGGCTGGTGCTCAGCGGGCCGGCGTGGGGAGGTGCTGGGCCCCGTGATGGGCGCCGCGGGGAGCAGGGCTGCCGCGCAGGGGTGCAGCAGGCGCTCCTCTCGGACCGCGCCTGACGCTTGGCTTCCCTCGGCACGGCATGGCGGCCAGTGATCCCGGCGCTGCGCGGGCGGCACGGCCCTGCCGGGGCCGGTTTGGGCTGGGCTGGCCCCAGCTGGCGGCTTTGCGGGGGGAAGAAGTGGGAGCTGTCCCCTCCCCGGCGGGGGCAAAGTGCAGAGGGCATGTGGCATCGGCATGTGCGGCGCCGGGAGGGGCCGGGCTGATGCACGGGGCGGGGGGTGCCGCGGTGCTCGGTGCCGAGCATCCCTTGCGTGCGCAGGTGGGTGAGCCGGGGGATGGCGGGGCTGGGTCCCGGCGGGGCCGTGCTGGGTGGGGACCGTGGCTCATCGACCCTCGCTCTCCTCGCAGCCCCGGGAGAAGGGCAGGATGCGCTTCCACAAGCTGCAGAACGTGCAGATCGCCCTCAACTACCTGAAGCATCGCCAGGTGAGGGGGGATCGCGGGGCTGCCGGGCTGGCGGGACCCCCCGGGGACCCCCGGGGCTGGGCCGTGCTCCCTGCCCTCCCTGCAGCCACTGTGTGCCTCGGCTTCGCAGGTGAAGCTGGTCAACATCCGCAACGATGACATTGCCGATGGCAACCCCAAGCTGACGCTGGGGCTCATCTGGACCATCATCCTCCACTTCCAGGTGAGCCCAGAGCCCCCAGGACTGTGCCGCGGACTGGGCAGAGTGTGGCGGCGGTGGGGCCGGGGACGGTGCCGGCGGTGCCGGGAGGCTGGGGCTCTGCAGCGCGGGGGGCTCCCTGGTGCTGTGGGGGGCAGGAGTGGGGCAGTGGTGGGTCCGGGGCATCACTGACAGAGGCTGCGGTGGAGAACGTGGCAGCTACCACGGAGCAAGCGCGCCCGTGCACGGCGGGAGCCAGTGGATGGGCCAGCGTAACCTGCCCTGTCCCGGCAGATCTCAGACATCCAGGTGACGGGGCAGTCGGAGGACATGACGGCCAAGGAGAAGCTGCTGCTCTGGTCCCAGCGGATGGTGGAGGACTACCAGGGCCTGCGCTGCGACAACTTCACCACCAGCTGGCGGGATGGGCGCCTCTTCAACGCCATCATCCACCGGCACAAGTAGGTGGAGCGGGGCCATGTCTGCTCCTCGCTGCCGCGTGTCGGGGCAGCGCGCCGGGCTGGCCGGGGCAGGCAGTGCTGTAGCCGCCTGCGGGCACAGAGCTCCCATCTCCCTGGTGGGGAGCCAGCACCCCCAGCCCACCCCACGGCACCGAGCCTCCCTTGGCACAACCGGCCGCCGTGGTGGGGAGAGCAGCCCCTGGGGCTCCGGTGCTGGCAGGACTTGGCTGGCGGTGCAGGGTGATGCCGGGAGGCCGGGCTGAGCCGTGTGCGGGGCAGGCACGTGCTCGCTGGGACGAGCCGCCGGCGGGGCCAGCTGCGCCGATCCCGCTTTGGGGTGATGCAGGCACGTGCTCCCGACAAGTCCCGGCCCATCGGCCCGTGCTGGCAGAGCCGTGGCGGCACAGGGAGCCGCGCGGCTTAGCCGTCTTCCCACGCTCCCACCCGACCTGCTGACCCGCTGCCTGTGCGGGCAGGTGGGCACTGATCCCCCCGGGCGGCGGGCGCCGTGCCCTCCGCGGCGTGCCGGGGCGCGGGCAGGCAGGCCCCGCTGGGGCCGCCGCGCACCTTTGGGGAGCACAAGTACGTGCAGGCGCGCCGCGCCCGTGCAGGGTGGGAGGAGGCAGCCGCGCCGTGCCGTGCCGCACCGTGCCGCACTCTGCACCAAGCTGCCGCCGCGGCAGGAGCTCACCGACCGCTGCACCGAGCTAGGTTCCGCCATGGAGCGGAGCGGGCGGCATCGGGCCAGGAGGCAGCCACGGCGCCGCGGCGTGGGGAGCTCGGCATGGGCTCTGCCGGGGGCGGAGGACGGGGTGGTGATGGTTTGCGAAGATGTCCCCGAGTGCCCAGCGGCCCCCGGCATCAGCGGCGCTTTTTACTCCATCCAGCACAGCCTGCGCCTCAGGGAGCTGTAGGCACCGGGCTGGGCCGGGGGCTGGGACCCCCCGGGGTGGGGGGCTGGGGCAGCTGTTGGCTCCCTGGGGCCTCAGTGGCGCTGCCTGCTCTGGGGTCTGCAGGGGGACACGGGGGCGCCGCCTGCTCCGGGGTCTGCAGGGGGACACGGGGGCACTGCCTGCTCCGGGGTCTGTAGGGGGACACGGGGGTGCCGCCTGCTCCGGGGTCTGTAGGGGGACACGGGGGCGCTGCCTGCTCCGGCGTCTGCAGGGGGACACGGGGGCGCTGCCTGCTCCGGGGTCTGTAGGGGAACACGGGGGTGCCGCCTGCTCTGGGGTCTGTAGGGGGACACGGGGGCGCTGCCTGCTCTGGGATCTGTAGGGGGACATGGGGGCGCCGCCTGCTCTGGGATCTGTAGGGGGACACGGGGGCACTGCCTGCTCCGGGGTCTGTAGGGGGACACGGGGGTGCCGCCTGCTCTGGGGTCTGTAGGGGGACACGGGGGCGCTGCCTGCTCTGGGATCTGTAGGGGGACACGGGGGTGCCGCCTGCTCTGGGATCTGTAGGGGGACACGGGGGCACTGCCTGCTCCGGGGTCTGTAGGGGAACACGGGGGTGCCGCCTGCTCTGGGGTCTGTAGGGGGACACGGGGGCGCTGCCTGCTCTGGGATCTGTAGGGGGACACGGGGGTGCCGCCTGCTCTGGGATCTGCAGGGGGACACGGGGGCACTGCCTGCTCCGGGGTCTGTAGGGGGACACGGGGGCGCTGCCTGCTCCGGCGTCTGTAGGGGGACACGGGGGTGCCGCCTGCTCCGGCGTCTGTAGGGGGACACGGGGGTGCCGCCTGCTCTGGGATCTGTAGGGGGACACAGGGGCGCCGCCTGCTCCGGGGTCTGTAGGGGGACACGGGGGTGTCGCCTGCTCCGGGGTCTGTGCCCGGGGCCGTTGGGGTGTCCCTGCCTCCCGGTGCCCGTGGGCTGGGTGCGGGGGTCTCGGCAGCCGCCGGTGTCCCTGGAGCATGGTGTGGGCACGGGGCAGCTCGACAGAGGTGCAGGCAGCCCCTGGAGCAGGGGGTGGACCCGCTGTCCCCGGGGTTTCTCCAAACAACCGGCGCCGTGGGGTGGGGGGAGAGCGGACCCTGCCCCCAGCTGCTGCGGGGCCCCCGGCGGGACCCCGCTGACCCGTCCCCGCTGCCCGCAGGCCCATGCTGATCGACATGAACCGGGTCTACCGCCAGAGCAACTTGGAGAACCTGGACCAGGCCTTCACCGTGGCCGAGCGGGACCTGGGGGTGACGCGCCTGCTGGACCCCGAAGGTACGGGCAGGGGACGCGGCTGCCTGGGGGTGGCGTTGCGGCGCGGGGCCGCTCCGCAGAGCCTCCGTCCCTCCCTGCCCCCCGTCCCCCCACCTGACCACCCTCCCTCTCCGCAGACGTGGACGTGCCCCAGCCGGACGAGAAGTCCATCATCACCTACGTCTCCTCGCTCTACGACGCCATGCCCCGCGTGCCCGAGGTGCAGGACGGCGTCAAGGCCAATGTGAGTCTGGGGGCCGGGGGGCCGGGGGTCTCCCCCGCGGCGGGCACCTGGCCCCACGTGCCTCTCTCCGCCCAGGAGCTGCAGCTGCGCTGGCAGGAGTACTACGAGGTGGTGACGCTGCTGCTGCAGTGGATCCGCCAGCACACCGTCCTCTTCGAGGAGCGCCGCTTCCCCGCCAGCTACGAGGAGATCGAGGTGAGGGAGCTGGGACAGTGCCGCGGCGCTGGCGAGGGATGAAAGGCCCCGGTGAGCTGTGCCGGTGCCCGGGGAGGTGCTTGGCGGTGGCCCAGCTGGCCGGCGGCCTGGCCGTGGGCTGGCTCATGCCGTGGCGAGTCCTCCCGGTGCGGGCAACCCCGGGCCGGCACGCACCCAGCCCCACCGCCCTGCAAGCTCATGCCGGCCTCGGGGCTGCGTGGCTCCGCGGGGAACGGGGAGACCCGGCCACGGCTGCGGCACTGCCTGTCCCTGAGCCCGCCGCCACCGGTCCCAGCCCCAGCTGGGTCGATGCAGCCTGGCCCTGGGGGGCTGTGGGGCAGGGGGGGCTCGGTGCCGGGGCTGGCCGGGAGGGGTTGGGGAGCAGGCGGCTGTGCCGCGGCAGAGCCGGGGCACCCCAGGCAGGGAGGGCTCCTCTGACTCACTCTTTCCAGGCTCTGTGTGAGTCACCAGTGGCAAACACCAGCTCCCCGCCCGGCCCCTTCCTTCCCGCCAGCTCCACACGCATGGAAATTGGGGGGGGGGGGATTGCTTGAGCTGCCCCCTCCCGCTCCCAGCCCCTGCACAGCCGGTCCCGGCTGCACCCCCACGGCCCCCGGCCGGGACGGGCAGCCTGGCAGGCAGCGGGGTCTGCAGGCAGCGGGGTCTGGCAGGCAGAGGGGTCCCAGCCCCCGGTCCGTGCCCGCAGCGGGGGGTGGCGGCGCCCAGGGGTCTGCGCTGCCCGCTTTAGCCGCTCCCTGCTCGACAGATCCTGTGGCGCCAGTTCCTGAAGTTCAAGGAGACGGAGCTCCCGGCCAAGGAGGCCGACAAGAACCGCTCTAAGGCCATCTTCCAGTCCCTGGAGGTGAGCGGCACCCGCCGCTGGCTGTGTCCGGGGGGATAGGGGTCCCAGGGGGCCGGGGTCTGGGGGTCCTGGGGGTCTGCGGGCTCCGGGGGGCTGGGATCCTGAGGGGCCAGGGGTCCTGGAGCTCTGGGGGTCCATTGGGACGGGGGATCCCTGGGTCCAGGGTCCCGTGGCACTGGCGGGTCCTGGGGACTGGGGGTCCCAGGGTGCTGGGGGTCCTGCAGCAGCCCTCAGCGTGCCCCACTGGGGCGGAGGCCGCCCAGTGCCTCTCCCATCTCACGGCTCCCGCGAGGCTTTGCCTCCGGCGCGGAGCAGCTGAGACGTGGCACTGGCGGCTGGGGCTGCCCCCCGCCGCCCCTCGGCCCTGCCCTGCCCACCTCCCGCCGGCTGCCTGGGGGACCCAGGGCCAGCAGGCTGACGAGTTGGGGGGCGCAGGGCGCTGTGCAGTCCGGGCAGCTGAAGGTGCCCCCCGGGTACCACCCGCTGGACGTGGAGAAGGAATGGGGCAAGCTGCACGTGGCCGTCCTGGAGCGGGAGAAGCTGCTGCGGGCCGAGTTCGAGAGGCGAGTGCCGCGGGCCGGGGGCCCGGCCGGGGCGGTGGGGGCTGCCAGGTCGGTGCGCGGTGCCGGGGCGGCTGGAGCTGGGCTGGCACCCACTTCCCCCTCCGCGCAGCCAAGCCGCTGGGCTGGGTTGGGGTGGGGTGTCCCGGCCCCCACCCCGTCCCGCTGGCGATGGAACTGCACTGTGCGCTTGAGTCATCGCCCTCCTCCAGGAAGCCAGCGCAGCCGCCGGCCCAGCCGCGCTGGTGGCCGTGCCGCGGGCTGAGCTCTGCCGTGCTGCCGGCTTCGTGCCCCGTCCCACTGCCGGGGCTCGCCCGCAGCAGGGGAGACCGGGCATCGCCGGGGCCGGCAGCGCAGGCAGGGAGCGGGACCGGGGCTGGCAGCGCAGGCAGGGAGCGGGACCGGGGCTGGCAGCGCAGGCAGGAGAGGGCAGCGGGGCCAGGCAGGCGGGCGGGCGGGCAGCCAGGGCAGGGTGGGGCTGGAGCCCTGCCCGCGGGCGGGATGGGGAGCAGGACAGGGAGTGGGATGGGGAGCGGGACGGGGTTGGGGAGCGGGACAGGGAGCGGGATGGGGCTCCTCGCCTGGGCGGGGATGGGATCCGGGTTTGCAGGGGCGGGATCGGAGCTGGGCTGGCACAGAGCCCCTGCTGGGTGTGCCAGGATGGATCCGTGCTGTGTGGGGCGGGGTCTGTGCTGTTGCATGGATGGGATCGGTGCTGTGCGCGGATGGGATCGGTGTCCCATGGGGCGGGACCTGTGCCATGCGCGGCCGGGATCGGTGCCCGCATGCCGACCCCAGCCCCGCCGTCTCCCCGTGCAGGCTGGAGCGGCTGCAGCGCATTGTCAGCAAGCTGCAGATGGAGTCTGGGCTCTGCGAGGAGCAGCTCAACCAGGCTGACACCCTGCTCCAGTCGGTGAGCGGCAGCTCCGGCTGCGGGGGGGGGGCCGGCCGGTGCACGGCGCTCTGACCGCAGCACTGACCGTGCCCCGTCCCCAGGACATCCGACTGCTGAATGCGGGGAAGCCGCCCCAGAAGGCGGCCGAGATCGAGCGGGACCTGGACAAGGCGGACGCCATGATCCGGGTGCTCTTCAACGATGTGCAGACCCTAAAGGACGGCCGGCACCCGCAGGGCGAGCAGATGTACCGCAGGTACGGCCGCGCTGGGTGTGCCCCACATGGCGTGCCCCGCACCGGGCACCCGGGCGCTCGTGTGGCTGCAGGAGCAGCCCACAACCTGTACCCGCCGTGTCCCCCGTGTCCCCTGTGCCCTCCGTGCCGACGCGCCGCCTGCCCGCAGGGTGTACCGCCTGCACGAGCGCCTGGTGGCCATCCGCACCGAGTACAACCTGCGGCTCAAGTCGGGCGCGCCGGCGGCGGCGGTGGCGGTGCCGCTGGGGCAGCGGCCGCGGCAGGAGCTGGACGAGGCGACGCTGCGGTACCTGCAGGACCTGCTGGCGTGGGTGGAGGAGAACCAGCGGCGGGTGGCGGCGGCCGAGTGGGGCATGGATCTGCCCACCGTGGAGTCCCATCTGGGCAGCCACCGCGGCCTCCACCACTCCATCGAGGAGTTCCGCACCAAGATCGAGCGGGCGCGGGCCGACGAGGTGAGCCGCCTGCCGCGGGGTCCCCCCGGGGCTGCCCCCGCCCCTGCTCCCGGGGGTCCCGAGGCGCCGTGGCTGTGCTCAGGCTGGTGGGGGGCTATGGGGAGAGCAGCCCATCCCGGCTCCCCTCGGCCCCCCCAACCCCAGCCCTGCCCCCGGCAGCTGCTCGCTCTGGAAGCCCTCTGTGCCCAGGGATGCCCTGGATGGCCGGGGGGACACGGTGCCCCCCACTCCCCCCCATGCACCTCGTGCCCCGGGGCTGCCCCCCCGCTGCCCTTCCCACCCCCTGCCCCACCTTCAGCCCCCTCGCGCTCCGGGCGGGGGGATCGGTGATGGGAGCGGGCGCTGCCCCGCGGTCCTGCCCCGGCACCCCCCGGCGTTAGGGTGTCTCCCCGACCCCCGCCTTCGGGAGGAGGGGGTGCTCTGGGGAGGCTGGGGTGCTGCTGTCCCCAGGGCCGGGGCGGGAGGTCCCGGCGCTCACGGCACATCTCCTCCAGGCACAGCTCTCCCCCGGCCCCCGCAGCGCCTACCGGGAGTGCCTGGGCAAGCTGGACCTGCAGTACGGCAAGCTGCTGGTGAGGCTGCGGGCCGGGGCGGGGGCGGCGGGGGGTGCAGGACGGGACATGAGGGAGGCCTGCGTGGGGGGTGTATGACATGGGGGAGATGTGCGGGGAGGAGGATGCAGGACCTGGGGGAGATGTGCGGGGAGGAGGAGGCAGGGGGAGATGAGCAGGGAGGAGGTCGCAGGGGGAGATGTGTGTGGAGGAGGACGCAGGGGGAGGTTTTCAGGGAGGAGGGTGTGGGACTTGTGGGGAGGAGAGGGTGTGGACACGGCCCATCCCTGCGCCCCATCCCCAGAACTCCTCAAAGTCCCGGCTGCGGCACCTGGAGAGCCTACACGGCTTTGTCAGCGCCGCCACCAAGGAGCTGATGTGGCTGAGCGAGAAGGAGGAGGAGGAGGTGAACTTCGACTGGAGCGACCACAACCCCAACATGACAGCCAAGAAGGAGAACTACTCGGTACGGAGAGAGCCCGGGATGTGCTGTCCTGCACGTTCCCCGTCCCTGCACATGGCTGTCCTGCACGGTCCCTGTCCCTGCCCCTGCATGTGGCCGTCCTGCACGGTCCCCGTCCCTCTGGCCTGGTGGTGACAGGTTTTTGGAGGTGTCTCCTGCACCCTGTGGCAGAGGATGCTCCTTGGCCACCCTGGCCCTGCCGTGCTGTGCTGCCCTGGCCCCGCTGTGCCGTGCTGCTTGCCGAAGCTCCAGCCCTGCTCTTATCTCCTCCTCGTGCCAGCTCTGCTCGTTATCTCTTCACTGTCTGATCTGGGGCTGGAGCCGCGCTTCCCCTCTCGCTATTGCTATCGATTGACTGAAACCACATCTGTGCTCTGCAGCTGAGCACTCCCAGCCCCTTAACCCTGCCTCTGCCGCATCTTCTGCTGCGTTTGCACACCTATTGACGGTCACACATCCCTGAACCGGACTTGGGGTGTCACAAACCTCTGCACCCCCGTCCCGCCCCACAGTCTCTGAGCATGCCCAGCCCCGTCCCTCAGCCCCCATATCCCATCCCTGAACACCCCCATACCCCATCCCTGAGCACCCCCAGCCCCCATATCCCATCCCTGAGCACCCCCATATCCCATCCCTGAGCACCCGCAGCCCCCATCCCTGAGCACCCCCAGCCCCCATATCCCATCCCTGAGCACCCGCAGCCCCCATCCCTGAGCACCCCCAGCACCCATATCCCATCCCTGAGCACCCGCAGCCCCCATCCCTGAGCACCCCCAGCCCCCATATCCCATCCCTGAGCACCCGCAGCCCCCATCCCTGAGCACCCCCAGCACCCATATCCCATCCCTGAGCACCCCCAGCACCCATCCCTGAGCACCCGCAGCCCCCATCCCTGAGCACCCCCATATCCCATCCCTGAGCACCCACAGCCCCCATCCCTGAGCACCCCCAGCCCCCATATCCCATCCCTGAGCACCCACAGCCCCATCCCCCAGTGCCCCTACCGCTGCCCCCCCATGCCGCCCACCCCAGCGGGCTCCTGTGGTGGGTGCGGGACCCAACGCCCCCCCGCCGAGCATCCCCCTCTGGCCTGTCCCCAGTGGCCCCCGGCAGCCGCAGAGTGCCGGGCATGGGGGCAGGAGGGTCCCTCGTCCCTGGGCGCACGCCACCGTGCACCGACACGCGCAGACTGCACACACGCGTGCTGGCCGGGCGGGGGGCCGGGCACTCACCCCCCGCCCTGGGGCTGTGCCAGGGGCTGATGCGGGAGCTGGAGCTGCGGGAGCGCAGAATCAAAGAGCTGCAGAGCACGGGTGACCGGCTGCTGCGGGAGGAGCACCCGGGCAGGCAGACCCTGGAGGTGAGGGGGGCGCCGGGTGTCCGGGCTGGCCTGGGCACCGCGTGTCGCTGGTGTGGGGCGCAGTGTGTGGGGCGGTGGGCACTGGGGGTCACTGGTGTGGGGCAGTGGGCAGTGCATGGCGGGGTGGTGGCAGTGCAGGCAGCTGCCTGGGCTGGGAGGGGGCTGGCAGTGGGCAGAAGCAGCAGGGCCGGTGCCGGTGCCGGTGGCCATGGTGGCGGCGGTGCGGGCAGGGCAGGGTGACGTGTCTCCCTTTCAGGCTTTCCAGGCGGCCCTGCAGACCCAGTGGAGCTGGATGCTCCAGCTGTGCTGCTGCATCGAAGCCCACCTGAAGGAGAACAGCGCCTACTTCCAGGTACGGTGGGGCAGGAGGGGGTGCCCCCACCCACACACCCCCAGCCTGCCGGGCACCCGCCCCCGCTGACCCCCCTGCCCCCCCAGTTCTTTGCCGACGTGAAGGAGGCCGAGGAGTTCCTGAGGAAGACGCAGGAGAACATGAAGAGGAAATACTCGTGTGATCGCAGCATCACCGTCACGCGCCTGGAGGACCTGCTGCAGGACTGTGTGGTGAGTGACCCCCCCGCAGCCCCCGGGGTGACCCCCCAACACACAGAATCATTGAGGTTGGAAAAGACCTCCAGGACCATCAAGCCCAACCGCCAACCCAACTCCCCCAGGCCTCCTAAACCATGTCCCCACGTGCCACGGCTGCACGGTTTTGAACCCCCCCAGGGATGGTGACTCCACCACCGCTCTGGGCAGCCTGTTCCAGTGCCTGACCACTCTTGCAGTGAAGACATTGTTCCCAATATCCAATCTAAACCTCCCCTGGCGCAGCTTGAGGCCATTTCCTCGTGTCCTATCGCTTGTTATTGGGAGAAGAGACCAACCCCCACCTCACCACAACCTCCTTTCAGGGAGCTGCAGAGAGCGATAAGGTCTCCCCTCAGCCTCCTCTTCTCCAGACCAAACCCCCCCAGCTCCCTCAGCCGCTCCCCATCACACTTGTGCTCCAGACCATTCCCCAGCTCCGTTGCCCTTCTCTGGACACACTCCAGCACCTCCATGTCCTTCTTGTCCCGAGGGGCCCAACACTGAACACAGCATTCGAGGTGCGGCCTCACCAGTGCTGAGCACAGGGCACCATCCCTGCCCTGCTCCTGCTGGCCACACTATGGCTGATACAAGCCAGGATGCCGTTGGCCTCCTTGGCCACCTGGGCACACTGCTGGCTCATGTCCAGCCGGCTGTCCCCCAGCACCCCCAGGGCCTTCTCCTCCGGGCAGCTTTCCAGCCACTCTTCCCCAAGCCTGTAGCGTTGCATGGGGTTGTTGTGACCCAAGTGCAGGACCCAGCACTTGGCCTTGTTAAACCTCACACAACTGACCTTGCCCATGGATCCAGGCTGTCCAGGTCCCTCTGCAGAGCCTTCCTACCCTCGAGCAGATCGACACTCCCGCCCAACTCGGTGTCATCTGCAAACTGACTGAGGGCGCACTGAGTCCCCTCATCCAGATCACTGATAAAGTTATTAAACAAGACTAGCCCCAAAGCTGAGCTCAGGGGAACACCGCTTGTGACCGGCCGCCAGCTGGATTTAGCTTCGTTCACCACAACTCTCTGGGCTCGGCCATCCAGCTGGTTTTTGACGCAGTGAAGAGTGCACCTGTCTAAGCCATGAGCTGCCAGCTTCTCTAGGAGGATCCCCACACGTGCACCCCACTGCATCCCCCCCGAGGGTGATCCCCCACACGTGCACCCCACTGCAGAGCCCCCGGAGTGACCCCCAACACGTGCACCCCGCTGCAGCACCCTGGGGTGACACCCCCCACCCCGCTGCAGCGACCTCCCCCCAACACGCAGCCCCCGCTGTGGGAGTGAACCCCTCCACACTCCCCTCCGATGACCCCCCCCAATAATCCCCCTCCCTGCTGCAGACCCTCCTCTCGTTACTCTCTGCAGTGACCTCCCCCTCCGCACACAAGGGCCCCTGTGGGAGTGGGTGAGCCTCCCACGGAGCCTCCCACCCTGTTGCCTGCTCCCCGGACCCCCAGCCCGCTGCAGGGCTCCCCCCCCGCAGTGGGGCACGGCGGGGGGAGCCCCCCAGCCCGCCCTGACCCTGCTGTGCCCGCAGGAGCAGAAGGACCAGCTGGCAGAGTACGGGGGGCAGCTGGCGGGGCTGGCCCGCCGCGCCAAGACCATCGTCCAGCTGAAGCCCCGCAGCCCCGGCGCCCCCCTCCAGGGCCGCCCGCTCATCCAGGCTGTCTGCGACTACAAACAAATGGAGGTGCGAGGGGGAGCGGGCGGGTCCAGGGACGGGGGGGATGTGCGGGGACCCCTCGCCCCGGGCTCACGCCGCCCCGGCCCCGCAGATCACGGTGCACAAGAACGACGAGTGCGCCCTGCTCAGCAACGCCCAGCCCTACAAGTGGAAGGTGCTGAGCGCTGCTGGCAGCGAAGCCATCGTCCCCTCCGTCTGCTTCGTCGTGCCGCCCCCCAACAAGGAGGCGCTGGATGCCGTGCACAGGTGAGCGCTGGCCGCCCCGCTCCTGGGCCGCGCCGGTGGCTCCGTCCCCGGCTCCCCGCTCTGCTGTGGGGTCCCCGCCACTCTCCTCCCTTGCCCCCCGCCCGCTCACGCCATCTCTCCCCAGGCTGGAGGCCGCCCACCAGCAGCTCCTCGTGCTCTGGCACCAGCTGCACCTGGACATGCGGAGCCTCCTGTCCTGGCAGTACCTGATCCGCGACATCCAGCAGATCCAGTCCTGGTCCCACCTGACGGTGAGTCCCCTCGCCAGTGCCGGCACGGGGCAGCGCCCAGCCCGGCGGGGTCCCCGGGGATCCCGCTCCGGCGGCGGGGGCTGACGGCACCCTTTTCCCCTCCCAGTTCCGCACAATGCAGGTGGAGGAGTGCCGGCAGGTCCTGCGCAGCCTGGAGACCCACTACCAGGAGTTCCTGCGGGACAGCCAGGACTCACAGAGCTTCCAGCCC
Organism: Morus bassanus; assembly: GCA_031468815.1. NCBI lineage: Eukaryota > Metazoa > Chordata > Aves > Suliformes > Sulidae > Morus > Morus bassanus. Next base: position 169,653,492 of record CM062567.1, read on the forward strand.
GACGACCGGCTGCACGTGGAGCGCGAGTACAACACCTGTACCCAGAAGTACGAGCTGCTGCTGCGCAGCCAGGAGAAAGGTGAGCCCCCTCCTCCCTGTCGCCCCATGCGCCCTGGGGCATCCCCTCCATCCCTGGGGATGCGGACGGGGCGAATGGAGTGGGAAGGCGCTCACCTGTCCGCGGTGTCCCCACAGGAGAGCAGGATGAGTCCCTGTGCAAGAACTACATCTCCCAGCTGAAGGACATCCGCCTGCAGCTGGAGAGCTGCGAGACCCGCACCATCCACAAGATCCGCCTGCCCCTCGACAAGGACCCGGTCAAGGAGTGCGCCCAGCGCATCACTGAGCAGCAGGTATGCGTGCATGGGTGTGCAACGCACGCAGACGGGGAGCTCGGCACCTGGAATGGGGATGGGCTCTGTGCACCCACACTGGTGGGCTGCAGGCCCCTTCTCCTTCTCTGCTCTGCTCCTTCCCCTCGGGGGTCAGGGGGGGCCGGGGGCCCTGCAGGCTGGGTCCAGGCTGGCAGGAGGCGGCGTTTGGCTCGGTGTTACACGGGGGATCAGCCATGGGCAGGGCTCGGCCCCAGGCTGCAGCCAGCAGGCGCCAGGCAGGGAGTGAGGGACCCTCCTCTCCCTGCAGCAAATCCACCTGGAGCTGGAGGGCATCAAGAAGAACCTGGACAAGGTCAGCGAGAAGACCGAGAAGGTGCTGGCCCAGCCAGAGCAGGCCAGCTCGGCCCCCGTCTTGCGCTCAGAGCTGGAGATCACCCTGCAGAAGATGGACCAGGTGTACAGCCTCTCCAGCATCTACCTGGAGAAGTGAGTGCCCAGCCCCTGCACGGCTCCTTGGTCATCCCAGGCTGGGGAAAACTACTGCATCAGCTGGGATGAGCCTGGTCTGGCCGGGGTGGGGGGCTGATGAGGTCTGGAGGAAGCTGGCTGTGCTGGCGTGTCCTTCCCTTCCCGTCGGCTACATGCCGACTGATGCTGCTGCCTGCCTGGGCTCTGGCTCCGGCTGAACCCGCCTCCTCTCTCTGCAGGCTGAAGACCATCAACCTGGTGATCCGCAGCACTCAGGGGGCCGAGGAGCTGGTCAAGAAGTACGAGGACCAGCTGAAGGATGTGCAGACCGTGCCGGCTGACCTCAAGGAGCTGGAGGCCAGCAAGGCCGAGCTGAAGGTAACAGCTGGGGCAGCACCGTGCTGGGCGGGAGCCGGGGGTCCGGGTCTGGGGCTGAACCCTGCTCTGTCTGCCGCAGCGGCTGCGTGCACAGGCGGAGGGGCACCAGCCCTTCTTCAGCACGCTGGAGACCGACCTGAGCAAGGCCAAGGATGTCAACGAGCGGATGGTCAGGAGCCACAGCGAGCGCGATGTGGACCTGGACCGCTACCGGGAGAGAGTCCAGCAGCTGCTGGAGCGCTGGCAGGCTGTCCTGACGCAGACGGACCTGCGCCAGCGTGAGCTGGACCAGCTGGGCCGCCAGCTGCGGTACTACCGCGAGAGCTGCGACGGGCTGCTCCAGTGGATCCAGGATGCAAAGCAGCGGCAGGAGAAGATCCAGGCGGTGCCCATCACCGACAGCAAGACCGTGCGGGAGCAGCTGTTGCAGGAGAAGGTAGTGCCTGTGGCGGGGTGAATGGGGCTGGTGCTCTCAGCCGTCCCTGGCCACGGCGGGGTGGCCACAGGGTGCCGGAGCTCACCCCGGCTCTTTCCCCAGAAACTCCTGGAGGAGTGCGACCGCAACAAGGAGAAGGTGGAGGAGTGCCAGCGCTACGCCAAGCAGTACATCGACGCCATCAAGGTGCGCCCGCTGGCTGTGCCTGCCCGCTCCGGGCTGGCCTCCCCAGGGGTGCTGGGGCAGGCGTCAGGCTGTGGAGGGGCAGCCGAGCGCCAGGCGGCCCTGAAGGGCTTGGGGGGCTCACGGGGGAGGCTGGCCGGCGTGCTGAGCACCCTTGTCCCCTGCAGGATTACGAGCTGCAGCTGGTGAGCTTCAAGGCGCAGGTGGAGCCGATGGCCTCTCCGGCCAAGAAGCCCAAAGTGCAGTCTGCGTCCGACAGCATCATCCAGGAGGTGAGGGAGGTCCCTCTGTGCACAGCCCTGGGGCAGGAGCAGAGGGCTGCAGCCCGTTGCCAGAGGGGTGGGTGCAGGGGAGGCTGGTGTGCAGGCTCGCCTCCGTCTGGCCCCACCGCCGCTGGGGTGCCAGGCAGCTGGGCCAGGGGGTGCCGCAGGCGCGCTCCCCTCCTGCTGACCCTTGCCCTCTGCTGCAGTATGTGGACTTGCGGACGCGGTACAGCGAGCTGACCACGCTCACGAGCCAGTACATCAAGTTTATCACGGAGACGCTGCGGCGGCTGGAGGAGGAGGAGGTAGGGGAGCGGCGTGCGGGCACGTGGGGTGGCATGACTCCGGCTGCATTCTCTCTCCGGCATAACAACGGGGAATGTGGTTCATGATGACTGCCAGCCCCCCATCACTAACGCTGGCCCACGGCCTCTAACCCCACTCTGATCCGGGCTCCCGGGACCGAAGCTGCTGGCTCTGGGTGCAGTGGGTCTCCGAGCTGAGAGAGCCGGCCGGGGCAGCACGCAGAGCCGGCTCCAGGCGCCGCCGGGCTCTGGCGTGACTGGTGGTAGGAGGCACTTCCCAGATACACGTAGTGCAGTCAGCATCTGCCTTCCGCATGAACGCTGTGCTCGGGCGCCGCGGGACTGGAGCCCTCGGGTGTTCTGTCTTGGTAACCTTTCTAACTCTTGGTTTCTGCCCTTGGAAGTCGAGCCGCTTTGCCAGTGCTTTGTCTTGGGGGATGTTTGTGTTGGTGGGGATCTAATGGAGGGTAAAAAACCAGGATGACTCTGGCATCCCTGCACCAGGTACTCACTCTGCGCATGTCCCCCTCCCCACGGCACCCCTCCGCCTCACCCCGTGGCCGCCAGCAGCCTGCGCGCCCCTCCTGCCCACTGCACCCCTGCCCTCCGGAGAGCCACTCGCCCCTGCGCTCTCCGCCCTCCTCTGCCTCCGCTCCCGGGCCCTCGCTGCACCTCTCGGGGTGGTGCGAGGGGACCCAGCCCCGCGGCGTGGGGGTCCGGCTCACCGCATGTGCGCTGCCTGTGCCCGCGCCCCGCACGGAGTGTGCGCCTGCCTTGCTCACCGTGCATGTGGCACGAGCGCTCTGCGGCACAGCCCCGAGCCACGCACGAGCCGTGTTGGCCCTTTGGCAGACGACCGGCTGGCTGGGTTGCCTGGAGCGGGCCAGTGGTGGGGGGATTTGGACCAGCTGGGGCAGCACGGGCTGGAGCTTGGATTGCTCTCTGCGTCGTCGAGGCTTTCCCGGCAGGGAAAGCTCCGCTGGCACCTCCCTCGCCACCCGCTCGCCTCTGTCCTGCTCACCCTGGTGCTCCGGCTGGGTCTCTCGTTTCCCCGAGGTGATGGCTCTCTGCACCGGCCCCTCTCTCACAGGGAGCCCCAGCAGGCATGGGAGGAGGCTCCCTGCTGCAGGGGGCCGGGGCAGGGCTCTCGCTGGAGGGCAGTGGGCACGGTGGTGGTGTGCAAGCTGCTCGCATCCGTCTCCATCGCCTCGGGCTTTGCTCGCGCTCCATCCCTTCTCTGTGGTACGTGGGCCATCCCGCTTCTTGCACTGCTGTCTCGGTCCTGTCGCCTGTCCGCCCGCGCTGTGCTAAGTGAGACACAGTAGTCGTGTGTCCCCTGTCTGCCATACGTCTTCTGGAAGCTGGCGTCACTGCCTCCAGCTCGTGGGGAGGCCCAGGGACCCGAAGCCATTCCATGTGCATCCTCCACCCCTCCGCCCCGGACTGTCCTGTCTCTCGGTGGTGCGTGGTTGTGGCTGGCATTGACGCCCTGGCTCGGTCGCATCCCTTGTGATTTCTCTCTCTCTCCCCTCTCTGTTTTCTCTGCACCCTCTTTCCCCTCCAGAAAGCCGCCGAGAAGCTGAAGGAGGAGGAGAGGAAGCGGCTGGCGGAGGTGGAGGCCCAGCTGGAGAAGCAGCGGCAGCTGGCCGAGGCCCACGCCAAAGCCAAGGCGCAGGCGGAGGCGGAGGCGCGGGAGCTGCAGCTCCGCATGCAGGAGGAGGTCACCCGGCGGGAGGTGGTGGCCGTGGACGCCGAGAAGCAGAAGCAGAACATCCAGCAGGAGCTGATGCAGCTGCGGCAGAACTCTGACCACCAGATCAAGTCCAAGGTCAAGCTGATCGAGGAGGCCGAGTACAACCGCAAGAAGGTGGAGGAGGAGATCCGCCTCATCCGCCTCCAGCTGGAGAGCACCGAGAAGCAGCGGGCGGGTGCCGAGACAGAGCTGCAGGAGCTGCGGGCGCGTGCCGAGGATGCCGAGCGGCAGAAGAGGCAGGCGCAGGAGGAGGCCGAGCGCCTGCGCCGGCAGGTGAAGGAGGAGAGCCAGAAGAAGCGGGAGGCAGAGGAGGAGCTGAAGCGCAAGGTGCAGGCCGAGCGGGATGCCGCGCGGGAGAAGCAGAAGGCGCTGGCGGACCTGGAGAAGCTGCGGCTGCAGGCGGAGGAGGCTGAGCGGCGGATGCGGCAGGCAGAGGCTGAGAAGGAGCGGCAGATCCAGGTGGCCCAGGAGGTGGCCCAGCGGAGCGCCGAGGCCGAGCTGCAGAGCAAGCGGCTGTCCTTCGCCGAGAAGACGGCGCAGCTGGAGCTGTCACTGCAGCAGGAGCACATCACGGTGGCCCACCTGCAGGAGGAGGCCGAGCGGCTGAAGAAGCAGCAGCTGGAGGCCGAGCAGTCGCGGGAGGAGGCCGAGAAGGAGCTGGAGCGCTGGCGGCAGAAGGCCAACGAAGCGCTGCGGCTGCGGCTGCAGGCGGAGGAGGTGGCCCACAAGAAGGCACTGGCGCAGGAGGAGGCGGAGAAGCAGAAGGAGGACGCGGAGCGGGAGGCCCGCAAGCGCGCCAAGGCGGAGGAGTCGGCCCTGCGGCAGAAGGAGCTGGCGGAGGAGGAGCTGGAGAAGCAGCGGGAGCTGGCGGAGGGCACGGCCCAGCAGAAGCTGGCAGCAGAGCAGGAGCTGATCCGGCTGAAGGCGGAGATGGAGAACAGGGAGCAGCAGCGCCTGCTCCTGGAGGAGGAGCTCTTCCGGCTGAAGAAGGAGGTGAGCGAGGCCATCCAGAAGAGGAAGGAGGTGGAGGATGAGCTGGCCAAGCTGCGGGCTGAGATGGAGATCGTGCTGGAGAGCAAGGCGAAGACGGAGGAAGAGTCGCGCTCCACCAGCGAGAAGTCCAAGCAGCGGCTGGAGGCCGAGGCCAGCAAGCTGCGGGAGCTGGCCGAGGAGGCCGCCCGGCTGCGGGCCCTCTCCGAGGAGGCCAAGAGGCAGCGGCAGCTGGCAGAGGAGGAGGCTGGCCGGCAGCGGGCTGAGGCCGAGCGCATCCTGAAGGAGAAGCTGGCAGCCATCAACGAGGCCTCGCGGCTGAAGGCGGAGGCGGAGATCGCCCTGAAGGAGAAGGAGGCGGAGAACGAGCGGCTGCGGCGGCTGGCGGAGGACGAAGCCTACCAGCGCAAGCTGCTGGAGGAGCAGGCCGCCCAGCACAAGCAGGACATCGAGGAGAAGATCGCCCTGCTGAAGCGCTCCTCGGAGAGCGAGCTGGAGCGGCAGAAGGGGCTGGTGGAGGACACGCTGCGGCAGCGGCGCCAGGTGGAGGAGGAGATCCGTGCCCTCAAGGCCAGCTTCGAGAAGGCCTCGGCGGGCAAGACTGACCTGGAGCGGGAGCTGAGCCGCATCCGCGGGGAGGCGGAGGAGGTGCAGCGCAGCCGGGAGCAGGCGGAGCGGGAGGCCGAGAGGCAGCGGGCGCTGGCGCTGGAGGAGGAGGGCCGCCGGCGGGAGGCGGAGGAGAAGGTGCAGGCCATCCTGGCGGCCGAGGAGGAGGCCGCGCGGCAGCGGCGGCTGGCTCTGGAGGAGGTGGAGCGGCTGAAGGCCATGGTGGAGGAGGCCAGGCGGCAGAAGGAGCTGGCGGAGAAGGAGTCAGAGCGGCAGATCCAGCTGGCGCGGGAGGCAGCGCAGAAGCGGATCGCGGCAGAGGAGAAGGCCCACCTGGCCGCTGTGCAGCAGAAGGAGCAGGAGCTTCTGCAGACGCGGCAGCAGGAGCAGAGCCTCCTGGACCGGCTGCGGGAGGAGGCTGAGCGGGCCCGGCGGGCAGCGGAGGAGGCCGAGTTTGCCCGCAGCAAGGCTGAGCAGGACGCCAGCCTCTCCCGGCAGCGGGTGGAGGAGGCCGAGCGGCTGAAGCAGCGGGCGGAGGAGGAGGCGCAGGCCAAGGCGCAGGCGCAGGCGGACGCAGAGAAGCTGCGGAAGGAGGCCGAGCTGGAGGCAGCGAAGCGGGCGCAGGCGGAGCAGGCGGCCCTGCGGCAGAAGCAGCTGGCGGATGCCGAGATGGAGAAGCACAAGAAGTTCGCCGAGCAGACGCTGCGGCAGAAGGCACAGGTGGAGCAGGAGCTGACCAAGGTGAAGCTGCAGCTGGATGAGACTGACCACCAGAAGAGCATTCTGGACGAGGAGCTGCAGCGGCTGAAGGAGGAGGTGACCGATGCCGTCCGGCAGAAGGCCCAGGTGGAGGAGGAGCTCTTCAAGGTCCGGGTGCAGATGGAGGAGCTGGCGAAGCTGAAGAGCCGGATTGAGGAGGAGAACAAGGCGCTGATCCTCAAGGACAAGGACAACACACAGAAGTTCCTGGCGGAGGAGGCCGAGAAGATGAAGCAGGTGGCGGAGGAGGTCGCCCGGCTCAGCGTGGAGGCCCAGGAGGCTGCCCGCATGCGGAAACTGGCTGAGGACGACCTGGCGCAGCAGCGGGCGCTGGCAGAGAAGATGCTCAAGGAGAAGATGCAGGCAGTGCAGGAGGCCACACGGCTGAAGGCCGAGGCGGAGATGCTGCAGAAGCAGAAGGACTTGGCGCAGGAGCACGCCAAGCGGCTGCAGGAGGACAAGGAGCAGATGCAGCAGCGCCTGGCCGAGGAGACCGAGGGTTTCCAGAAAACCCTGGAGGCTGAGCGCCGTCGACAGCTGGAGATCACGGCCGAGGCTGAGCGCCTCAAGCTGCACGTGGCAGAGATGAGCATGGCCCAGGCCAAGGCTGAGGAGGAAGCCAAGCGGTTCAAGAAACAGGCAGAGGAGATCAGCGAGAGGCTGCACGAGACCGAGCTGGCCACGCAGGAGAAGATGACGCTGGTGCACACTCTGGAGATCCAGCGGCACCAGAGTGACCAGGACGCGGAGAAGCTGCGGCGGGCCATCGCTGACCTGGAGCAGGAGAAGGAGAAGCTGAAGCAGGAGGCGGCATTGCTGCAGCAGAAGGCGGAGGAGGTACTGGGCTATGGGTCCCCCTTAGCAGTGGTGGTACACAGGGAGCCCTTCCCTCTCCCCAGCCGCCCCGTGCCGTGTCCTGGGACAGCAGGTGCGCGGGCAGCTGGCCAGGCTCTGGGAGCCGTGCTGGCTGGTCCCCCAAGGACTGTCGCTGCAGCCCGCACCCAGCAGGCATGGGCATGGAGCTGGCTGCTGGCACCCATCCAGGAGACGAAGGCATCACTGAGCCTCCCACCCCAGGGTCCCCCTTGCCAGGGACGGCGAGCAGCTGCTTGTGGGGCAGGACCCCCACATGCAGGTCGAGGGTGTGCGCAGAGCCAGCATCAGGTGCAGCGAGGTAAACCCAGCAGGGAGATGTGGGAGCAGGACCTCCCACCCCCTGTTCTCTCCTGCTGCCGGCAGCTCCTGCTATGGAGGGGCGATCCCCCACCACCTCTGCTGGCTTTTTGCACCTCTGGTGCATCCTGCCTTATTCCACTCTGTAGACAAGAGCCACCCCCAGCTCCCAGCCTCGGTACAGGGCAGGGAGTCCCTGACCCCCGCAGAAGAGCTTGTGTCTTTTCCTTGCTCGTTCCACCCACGTGTTGTTTGCTGTGGCTCCCTAACCCCAGCTCTGCTCCCTTAACTCTTAACTGGCATAGCAGAGTGGTTGGGTGACTCTGCACCCCTACCAGCCTGGTACTACCCCCGCTGCCTGTCCTCCCACCCCCCCAGCCCTGCTGCCCCACCGGTGCTGCCCTCATGGGCAGATGGGGCCATCTGACTGTGCTGTCCTCTCTCCCACCCCAGATGCAGGTGGCCCAGCAGGCGCAGCTCCGCCAGGAGACACAGCTCCTCCAGCAGACCTTCCTGACGGAGAAGGACGCCCTGCTGCAGAAGGAGAAGTTCATCGAGGAGGAGAAAGCAAAGCTGGAGAAGCTCTTTAAAGACGAGGTGAACAAAGCCCAGAACCTGAAGGCAGAGCAGGAGCGGCAGCAGAAGGAGATGGAGCAGGAGAAGCAGCAGCTGAAAGCCATGCTGGATGAAGCCAAGAAGCATCAGCAAAAAGCAGAGGAAAACGTCCGGCAGAAGCAGGAGGAGCTGCAGCAGCTGGAGAGACAGCGGCAGCAGCAGGAGAAACTCCTGGAAGAGGAGAACAAGAAGCTCAGGGAGAGGCTCGAGCAGATGCAGGAAGAGTACAAGGCTGCCCTGGCCCAGACACGAGAGATCATGATCCAGACGGATGACCTGCCCGAGGAGACCACGGTTACGATGACGCAGCTGCCAGATATCAAAGCTGTGCCCAACGGCAGAGATGCAGTGGATGGCCTAGCGCAGAACGGGGAGCCGGAGTTTGCGTTTGACGGCATCCGTCAGAAGGTGTCTGCAGAGAAACTGGCTGATGCCGGCATTTTGAGCAAGGAGAGCTTAGACAAGTTGGTGAAGGGTGTTGTGAGCGTTGGCGAGCTCTCGCAGAGGGAAGACATCAAGAAGTACCTGCAGGGCAAGAGCAGCATTGCTGGTTTGTTAATCAAACCCACCAATCAAAAGATGAGCATCTATGAAGCCATGAAGAAGAAGCTGCTCAGCCCAGGCACTGCGCTGGTCCTTCTGGAAGCGCAGGCTGCCTCCGGCTTCATAATTGACCCTGTGCGAAACGCGAGGCTCTCGGTGAACGAGGCGGTGAGAGAGGGAGTGATTGGGCCAGAACTACACAATAAGATGCTGTCTGCTGAACGGGCGGTAACCGGCTACAAGGATCCTTACACGGGCGACAAGATCTCCCTCTTCCAGGCCATGACGAAGGAGCTCATAGTCAGAGAGCACGGCATCCGCCTGCTTGAGGCGCAGATCGCCACTGGCGGCATCGTCGACCCTGTCAACAGCCACCGCCTGCCTGTAGAAGCTGCCTACAAGCGTGGCTACTTCGATGAGGAGATGAACCAGGTCCTCTCTGACCCCACCGACGACACCAAGGGCTTCTTCGACCCCAACACACAGGAGAACCTCACCTACCTGCAGCTCATGGAGCGGTGCGTGACTGACCCGGACACGGGGCTGTGCCTCCTGCCGCTCACTGACCAGGCGGCCAAAGCAAGAGAGTTTGTCTACACTGACAAAGAAGCTAAGGATGTCTTTAAGAAGGCTACAGTGACGGCACCGTTTGGCAAGTTCCAAGGGAAGACGGTGACCATCTGGGAGATCATCAACTCTGAATACTTCACTGAGGACCAAAGGCGGGACCTGATCCAGCAGTACAGGACTGGCAAGATCACGGTGGAGAAGATCATTAAGATCATCATCACGGTTGTGGAGGAAAGCGAGAAAAAGAGCCAAATGTGCTTTGAGGGCCTCCGGGCCCCTGTGCCTGCCGCTGAGCTGCTGGAAAGCAAAATCATCAACAAGGACCTCTACAACCAGCTGCACCAGGGCAAGAAGTCTGTGAAGGACGTGGCGGAGATGGACTCTGTGCGGCAGTACCTGAAGGGCACGGATGCCATTGCTGGCGTCCTAGTGGAGTCGAGCGGCCAGAAGCTCACTTTCTACGAGGCCCTGAAGAGAAACCTGCTGAAGCCAGAGATTGCCCTGTCCCTGCTGGAAGTGCAGGCTGCCACCGGCTACATCATCGACCCCGTGAGGAACAAGCTGTTCTCTGTTGACGAGGCAGTGAAGGCCGAGGTGGTGGGGCCGGAGTTTCATGAGAAGCTGCTGTCTGCAGAGAAGGCCGTGACTGGCTACAAGGATCCCTATACAGGACAGACGGTTTCCCTCTTCCAAGCACTCAAGAAAGGCCTCATCCCCAGTGATACCGGGATCCGCCTGCTGGATGTCCAGCTCGCTACCGGAGGCATCATCGATCCTGCGAACAGCCACCGGCTCCCACTCGAGGTCGCCTACAAGCGGGGCCACTTCAGCCCAGAGATGAATGAAGCTCTGTCCGAGCTCCAAGATGGTGCAAAGGCTTTCTATTGTCCCAACACCCAAGAGCACCTCACCTACGCCCAGTTGCAGAAAAACTGCCACCGTGACAAGCAGACTGGCTTCTGCCTGCTGCCCCTGTCAGACAAAGCCATCCAGTCGCAGCAGGAGGAGGTCTACACAGACAGCCAGGCGAAGGAGTGCTTCGACAAGGCGACTGTAGAGGTTCCAGTGGGCAGCATGAAGGGCCAGACGATGACCATCTGGGAGCTGATCCACTCTGAGTACTTCACAGAGGAGCACAGGCGGGAGCTCCTCCGACAGTACAAGACGGGCAAGGTGACCATCGAGAAGATCATCAAGATTGTCATCACCATCATTGAGGAGACAGAGACCAAAAAGCAGGAGAAGCTGACATTCAGCGGTCTCCGGGCACCTGTACCTGCCAGCGAGCTGGTGGAGTCCCGCATCATCAGCAAAGCCCAGTATGAGCAGCTGAAGGAAGGGAAGAAATCGGTGAAGGACCTCTCTGAGACAGATGCAGTGAGGAGATTCCTGCATGGCAGCGACTGCATTGCCGGCGTCTACGTGGAGGCGACCAAGGAGAAGCTGAACATCTACGAGGCCATGAAGAGGAACCTGCTGAGGCCCAGCACCGCCGTGGTCCTCCTGGAGGCCCAAGCAGCGACCGGGTTCTTGATCGACCCTGTGAAGAACCGGAAACTGTATGTCAATGAGGCTGTGAAGGCTGGCATTGTCGGGCCTGAACTGCACGAGAAGCTGCTGTCCGCCGAGAAGGCTGTCACTGGGTACAAGGACCCCTACTCGGGCAACACCATCTCCCTCTTCCAGGCCATGAAGAAAGGACTCATTGTCAAGGAGCACGCTATCCGCCTGCTCGAGGCCCAGATCGCCACGGGTGGCATCATTGACCCCGTCAACAGCCACCGCATCCCCGTGGAGGTGGCCTACAAGCGCGGCTACTTTGACGAGGAAATGAACCGAACCCTCTCCAGCCCCACTGACGACACCAAGGGCTTCTTTGACCCCAACACTCATGAGAACCTCACCTACATGCAGCTGAAGGAGAAGTGCATCGAGGATCCTGAGACAGGCCTGTATCTGCTGCCTCTGCGGGAGCCTGAGAAGCCTACAGTGGTGGAGACCACCCAGGTGTACACAGAGGCAGAGACGCGGAAGGTGTTTGAGGAGACGCAGGTGGACATCCCCGTGGGCAGCAGGGCAGGCTCCACCATGTCACTGTGGGAGATCATGCACTCGGACCTGCTGCCTGAGGAGCAGCGGAAGCAGCTCATGGAGGAATTCCAGTCGGGCCGTGTGTCCAAGGAGCGCATGATCATCATCATCATTGAGATCATCGAGAAGACTGAGATCATCCGGCAGCAGAATCTCACATCCTATGACTACATCCGGCGTCGCATCACGGCCGAGGACCTCTACGAGGCCAAGATCATCTCTCTAGACATCTACAACCTGCTGAAGCAGGGCTCCAAAACCTTCCGGGAGCTCCTGGATGTGGAGACCATCTGGAAGTACCTTTATGGGTCAGGCTGTGTGGCTGGCATCTACATCCCCTCTTCCAAGCAGAAGCTGAGTATCTACCAGGCGCTGAAGAAGGGGCTGATCAACTCTGAAGTGGCTCGCTCCCTCCTGGAGGCCCAGGCTGCCACCGGTTTCATGATTGACCCCACAAAGAATGAGATGCTGACTGTTGACGAAGCGGTCAGGAAAGGCGTTGTGGGGCCTGAAATCCATGACCGGCTCCTCTCTGCGGAGAGGGCCGTGACCGGTTACAGAGACCCGTACAGCGAACAGAAGATTTCCATCTTCCAGGCCATGAAGAAAGATCTCATTCCCAGCGAAGAGGCCCTCAAGCTCCTGGATGCCCAGATAGCCACGGGTGGCATCATCGACCCACACCTGGGCTTCCATCTGCCCCTGGAGGTGGCCTGCCAGCGGGGCTTCATCAACAAGGATACGTACGACATGCTGTCCGAGCCCAGCGAGGTGCGAAGCTACGTGGACCCCTCCACGGAGGAGAAGCTCAGCTACACACAGCTCCTGAAGCGGTGCCGGAAGGACGAGAACAGCGGGCTCCTCCTGCTCCCACTCTGTGACACAAGGAAGCTCACCTTCCGGGGGCTGCGGAAGCAGATCACCGTGGAGGAGCTGGTCCGTTCGCAGGTGATGGATGAAGCCACTGCCCAGCGCCTTCAGGAGGGCCTCACCTCCATCGAGGAGGTCTCTAAGAACCTGAAGAAGTTCCTGGAGGGCACCAGCTGCATCGCTGGTGTCTTTGTAGACTCCACGAAGGAGCGGCTGTCCGTGTACCAGGCCATGAAGAAGGGTATCATCAGGCCAGGCACCGCGTTTGAGCTCCTGGAGGCGCAGGCAGCCACGGGGTACGTGATTGACCCCATCAAGGGCCTCAAGCTGACAGTGGAGGAAGCTGTGCGGATGGGCATTGTGGGCCCTGAGTTCAAGGACAAGCTGCTCTCTGCTGAGAGGGCAGTCACCGGCTACCGGGACCCCTACTCCGGAAAGCTCATCTCCCTCTTCCAGGCCATGAAGAAGGGTCTGATCCTGAAGGACCACGGGATCCGCTTGCTCGAGGCCCAGATTGCAACAGGAGGCATAATCGATCCCGAGGAGAGCCACCGCCTCCCTGTGGAGATTGCCTACAAGAGGGGCCTCTTCGACGAGGAGATGAATGAGATCCTGCTGGATCCCAGCGATGACACCAAGGGCTTCTTCGACCCGAACACAGAGGAGAACCTCACCTACCTGCAGCTCATGGAGCGGTGCATCACTGACCCAGAGACTGGCCTCTGCCTCCTGCCCCTGAAGGAGAAGAAGCGGGAGAGGAAGACCTCCTCCAAGTCCTCCGTCCGAAAGCGCAGGGTGGTGATCGTCGACCCGGAGACGGGCAAGGAGATGTCTGTGTACGAAGCCTATCGCAAAGGCCTTATTGACCACCAGACTTACCTGGAGCTGTCAGAGCAGGAGTGCGAGTGGGAGGAGATCACCACCTCCTCCTCTGACGGCGTGGTGAAGTCAATGATCATTGACAGGCGCTCGGGGCGCCAGTACGACATCGACGATGCCATTGGCAAGGGCCTGATCGACCAGTCGGCCCTGGACCAGTACCGCTCGGGCACCCTCTCCATCACCGAGTTTGCAGACATGCTCTCCGGCAACATGAGCGGCTTCCGGTCACGCTCGTCCTCCGTGGGATCATCCTCCTCCTACACCGTCAGCCCAGCCCCCACGCGAACACAGATATCCATGTGGAGCGATCCGACCGAGGAGACTGGGCCTGTGGCAGGCATCCTGGACACGGACACTCTGGAGAAGGTGTCCATCACGGAGGCGATGCGCCGCAACCTCGTGGATAACATCACCGGGCAGAGGCTGCTGGAAGCCCAGGCCTGCACCGGTGGCATCATCGACCCCAACACCGGGGATAAGTGCTCCGTCGCCGACGCGGTGAACAAGGGCTTGGTTGACAAAATCATGGTGGACCGCATCAACCTGGCACAGAAGGCCTTCTACGGCTTCGAGGACCCGCGGACCAAGACGAAGATGTCAGCGGCCCAGGCCCTGAAGAAGGGCTGGCTGTACTACGAGGCTGGGCAGCGCTTCCTGGAGGTGCAGTACCTGACGGGGGGCCTGATCGAGCCCGACGTCGAGGGCCGCGTCTCCTTGGATGAGGCGCTGCAGAAGGGCACCATCGACACGCGCACGGCCCAGAAGCTGCGGGACGTGAACACCTACTCCAAGTATCTCACCTGCCCCAAAACCAAGCTCAAGATCTCCTACAAGGACGCAATGGACCGAAGCATGATCGAGGACGGGACCGGCCTGCGGCTGCTGGAGGCCTCCTCCCAGTCCAGCAAGGGCTACTACAGCCCCTACAACGTCAGCAGCGCCGGCTCCACCTCCGGCTCGCGGTCGGGCTCCCGGACCGGGTCCCGCTCGGGCTCCAGGCGAGGTAGCTTCGACGCCACTGGCTCCGGCTTCTCCATGACCTTCTCTTCTTCCTCCTACTCTTCCTCGAGCTTCGGGCGCAGATACGCCGCGGGTCCCCAAGGCACTGTGGAGGCGGCCGCCCTCGCCCTTGCCTTGTCCCTCCCGAGCAGGAGCTGCGGGCGGGAGGCGAGTGGGGGGTGCCCCGGCCTGCACGGGCCCCCGCTCCACGTGGCCTGAAACCTGCCGGCCCCTTCCCGAGGAACCCACCGCCTCGCCTGCTCCGCATGTGGCAACGCTGCTGGCTAATCGCTAGTATTTTTTTTTTTTTTTTTAATTTTTAAACTCCATTCTTCTTCCAAAGCAGTGCCTAAAGTTTAACCAAAAAGACTAGACTAATATATTAATATATACGATTGTTCTGACAGTATTTGTATATTAAGAGATGAGAGAGAAAACACACTACCCTCCCAGACCTGCCGCCCTGGGAGCCTGCTGCCGTTCCTGCCCTCCGCAGAGCCGATCCCGCCCAGCTGCTCGGACACTGTGAGGCAGAGCCGGAAAACAGGAAAACAGTTCCGTCTTTTTGATCTAACCACTTAGCAACTTTTTTGTAATTAACCCTGCCGGCTTCATCCCCTGCACCCCAAAGGAGGAGACGACCCTGTCCCTGCGGCGCACCACAGCCGGTGTGCCGGCGGGGCGGAGGAGGACATCGCGGGTGCTCTGCCGCTCGGCGCCGGACAGCCAGACACTCCGCACCAGCCCCGGAGCTGTTGCCTGGACCCCTTCCACCCGCCCTCGGCGTGGCCCGGCGCAGCGAGGAGGGGGCTCTGCACCCCGGCTCCCGAGCTGCCCCAGCTCCCCAGCTTGGCCTCCCGGCACATCCCCGCCACCACGCCGCGGAGCCGGTGCCCCGACCGTAAGTGCGCGCTGGTGCTTCCCGGTGCTTCCCTGCCGTGCGGAGGGACCTGCCTCCGCTCCGCCGCTTCGCCCGCCGAGGGGCTTCGCTGCGTGTCCGCCGCCGCCTCCGCCAGCCCGCCTGCCCGCTGGGACGCACCCGCCGCGCTTGGCTCTCCCCCGCTGCGTGGCTCGTGTCGCCGCTAGCCGGCGGCCGCGCCTGCTGCTGCCTGTCTGTCTGTGTGTCTGTCTCTCCGTGTATCTGGGAAGTGCTCCGCACAAGGTTGATTTCTTAACACTGACGTGGCTTAATGAATTGACAGGCGTCCGCCAGAGCCCGCGCCCGAGCTCGGCAGAGCCTGCCGCTGCCAAAGCCAGCCCGGCTCTGCGCGCGGTCCCTGCGCCCAGACCCCAGCCGCTGCCTGGCCGCGCTCCCCCCACCTCGCCACGGGGGTTCTCCAGACCCTCTTGAGGGGCGCAGAGCCGCAGGACCCTCCGTGCGCAGGGTGGGTCATGGGACGCTGCAGCAGCCTGGCGTGCTCTCTTGTTAGAAAAAAGGCGGATCTCTCTAAAACCGGACTCCTCTTTCCTTCCTTGTGGTAATTCCTTTCCTCTTGGTTTTCCTCTCCTTCCCTTCACCCGCAATAACCCGCTCTCTCTCTGGCAGACGTCTATTTCCAGTCCCACCAAAGAAGTCCCCTTGCCGCTGGGCGAGTTCCTTAGCTGGGTCTCCGACGTCAGCAAGTCGTGGATGGGCTCGAGGGGAGCCCGGGACGCGGCAGCTCCTCGGCCGTGCTCGCCGGTGCAGGTAACGCCAACCTTTCCAATCTCTCGCTTTAGAGCCGGGGTTCCCCGCCGTCCTGCGGCTCACTGGGCTGGTGCTGGGGCTTTAGCTGGGTGCTGCGTTCTCCCGGCGGTGACGCCGAGATGTCCAGCGGGCATCGCTTTCCTCCAAGTACAGTTTGGGGTACAGTCGCCCAGGGTGAAGGCTTTCCGGCCGTGGCTGTGCCGGGCCGGTTCTGCGCCCGCTGCTCCGGCCCCGGTCGGGAGGTGTCGCTCGCCGAGGCAGCGCGGGGGCGAGCAGGCTGTCGCGGGGCGGGCGCGCGGCACTGCCGGCTGGGCTCGATGGCTTCATCTCATGGCTCAGTCTCCCTGTCTCATCCCATCTTTTCTGTTCGCTTTGTTTTAGTGTTGCTGGATGTCCATCCCAACTCCCCTCACCGCTGCCACGGAGCCCGTACCCCCGTCCTGGGGCAAGTGGGACCGCACTTGAGGACATTGGGACATGCTCCCTCTCCCTTTGCACTTGCCAGAGTCCCCGGGCGGGGACCGGGGGCCGTGCTGCCCAGGTGTGGGGGCTGCCCCGCGGCACCGGAGCCCCCCAGCCGGCAGCGGGGTGCCCCGGCCCACCCGCTGCCCCTGCCCTCTGGCAGCACGCAGCCCCCGTCCCCTGCCACGCTCCACCGGGACCCCGGGCAGGGGCTGAAGCAATAAGTGACACAGCGGTGGCAGGGCCGTGCCGGCTTGGGCTGTCGGGGCCGTAGCCCCCACGCTCAGCCCCCCACGGGGCCGTAGCCCCCCAGGAGGCACCCGCGCGGTCGCCTGGCCCTCCCCTCGCCCCTGAGGTGCACCCCCTCCTCCCCAGGGACGGCCTCCCGGCACAGTGCCACGGCTCACCCGCGGATCTCCACGGCACCTCTCCTCCTTCCCGCCTGCTCTCATTTGCCACGTGTAAATCGAGTCATGTTATTCCTCGGCATTCGTTGTTATTATTCTCATTATCCAGTTTTGCTTTTGCATGACATGCTAATGTGGGCGACTCTGTACCATAGCCCAGCCTCAGCCAGGACTCCGGCTCCCTCGGGGCCCGGCGCTCCCCTGATTTCCCAGTCATTTCTCATCAGGGCAGCTGGGGCTGATCAATAATCCAAAAGCATCTCTTTTTTGGGGGCAAAACACTAAAACCTGACTTGTATATACCTTGAAGTGTTTGTAAAACATGCAGTATGGACCCATGGCTCTCCCCAGTGAGGTCAGTAAAAGAGATCCTATGAAACCAGCCGGCAGCTCCGCGTGGTCTGTTCGCCCTCACTGCTCCCCGCAGGTGGCCGTGCCCCGGCCTCACCGATGCAGGTGCGGGCTGGGGTCCTGGTCGCCTCCCACACCTTCGTGCCGTGGGCCGCGGGTCGTGGTGGAGCATGCCGAGGCACTGGAGGTCTGACCAGCTCCTGGCGCGAGTGCTGCAGTGGCGTGCCAGGCTCGTGCGTGGCCATGCCTGGGCATCCCCACCAGCACCGCTGGGCACGGAGCGGGGCTGCGGGATTGTCCCCAGAGCTGCTCACGGGCCCCAGGCTAGCGCCGCTCCCGGCCCCGGGGTTTGCTCTGCACAGAGGTGAGTGCGGGTGCAGCGGGGCCGGGGTCTCTCCCGCGCCGGGAGGCTGCAGCCCCGTGCCGGCGGGTCCCTGGTTTTGTGGCTGGGGAGCAGCAGTGTGCGGGCACGGCTGGTGGTGTGGAGGCTTCTGAGGCTGCGTCCTTCACATGGGGACAGATCCGTCCCTCCGGCGGTGGGGCTGTGGGCAGGGCAGTGCCCGCTGTCCCCCCAAGGAGCTCTTACGCTGTGCCGACGTGTGCCGCTACCGCGCGAGTGGGGCCGGGGCTCTGCACGCCAGTACCTTGGGCTCTGTGCCGCGCGTCCCTGCGCTGCCGCCCGGAGCGGGCAGGCTGTGCCATGGGTGCTCCCTTAGCCTGGCAGTTGCAGGAGCCGTCGCGGCTGGCATGGCAGCGGTCGGGGAGCCCTGGTCGGCTGCAAGGATGAGGGGCTGGGGTGGATAAGGGCGAGCTGGCCGGGCAGCCAGCCGGCGGCAGGACAGCGGGGGACAGTTAGGGGCATCCTGGGCAGACCTGGGAGACGTCAGCACAGGCACCCGCTCAGGGGGTTCCCTGGCACTGGTTTGGATGGCTCAAGGAGTCTTTCCAGCCCTGCAAGCCACGTGCCACTGCTCTGTCCAGGCTGGGTCTCCCTGAGATCTTCGTCTCGCGGCAGTGCTTCCCGCCAGTCACCGCGCTGGGAGCCGCACGGGACCTTGCAGGGGCAGCGCCTGCTCCGTGTAACGTCTGGGGGCCGGTGGGGTCTGCCTGGGAGCAGCGGGACTGTGTCGGCAGCAGCCGAGCGTGTCGGCCCCTGTAGCAGCACCTGGGTGGAGACCCCGGGCTGGCCTGGACAGATGGCAGCAGCTTGGGAGCACGTTAATTGCATTGTGCGTCTGCAATTAGCAGCAGCGTCCCTCCCTGCCGGCCTGCAGCGGGCTGCACCGGGAGGTGGCCGTTGGACGCAGCCGGGGTGGGGGGTGCTGTGTGGGGGAGTATCCCCTGTGCTGGAGGGGCTCCGGATGGGTCCCAGGGAGGGCAGCAAGGACTGCTCCCTGAGGATGGCACAGGCAGCCGGGGCTGTGCTCCACCTCACTGCCCCCTCAGATAGTCCCTGCTCCCCCTCCGCCAACTTCCTGAGCCCCCCTCAAGGCCGGACACCTCTCACAAACCCCATGAGACCACCGGGACTCCTCTGCGTCCAGAGCTAAACTCCGTGGCCCAGCCCCACTCCATGGGCTAGAAACCCCTCCCCACGACATCTGTGGGGTCCAGCTCCCCTTCCCCGGGTGGGAAACCCCCCAGCTCCTGAGCGGATCCCCTGGGGCCAGCCTTTGGGACCGGTGCCCGTTTGCAGGAGGGGACCCCCTTCCCCACACGCCCCTCAGCCCCGTGCCTGTGTCGGCGCCGGCACGGGGAGCCCCCCCGGCATGGCGGGATGCCGGGGTGAGCCGGGCTGGCGCCGGGCAGGAGCTGCTCCACCCGCCGGGGTGATGGGTGAGCTGGGGCGGTGGGATCCCACTGTGGCGGCTGGCGAAGGGATGCAAGGGGTGAGATGGGGAGGGATACCCCATGCATCCAGGCTGCTTGCTCCCTGACGCCTGCCGGGCACACGGGGCCGCCTGCAGCCCGGTGCCATGGGGAAGGCCTGTCCTCCCACCTGGCGCGGCGTCCCTCGTCCCTGGAGCCGTTCCAGCCGTCTCATGCCACTCCACGTCACCCTCCTGCTCCCCCAGGACCCCCCCCATCCCTGCAAAAGCCCCTTCCCATGGGCAGCATCTACCTCCCACGCGCTGGCCCCAAAGGCTTCGCGTGGGCACTGGCGGCACATGGCAGGGCTCGGCATCAGCCGGGCTCGGCACAGGCAGCGCGATGGCAAGCGGCACAGCTGGGACAGCGGGGAGCTGGAGACCTGCCCCGGGGCTGGCAGCGGCTCAGCCGCTAGCTGGTCCCCAAAGCGGTCACGGCCGAATCACGCAGCACGGCGCTGCTGCGGGCTCAGGGAGGAGAAACGCACCGTTTAGGGGAAACAGCCCCCGCCGCGTGCTGCCGTACCCCTGGGTGGCGGAGGGCCAGTTGCAAGGGGAGCTGGCGTCTGTGGGGCAGGGTTTGGCCGAGCCCCGCGAGCCGGTAGTGGCCCAGCAGCTGCAGCCCGGCCGTGCCGGCGTGGTGGGTGAGCAGCGGGTCCGGGGCAGAGCCGCGGCAGGGGCTCCTGGTCGATGTGGTGGAGAGGGCCGGTGCCTGCTGCCCTGCCAGCCTTGGCGCAGCCGGCTGAGCCTCAGCGCCGCTCGAGGGAGCGATGGGGCCGGCAGCAGGGCGAGGGGGAGCAGAAGCTCGGCCATGAGCAGCGTCAGCTGCCGCGGAGCCGCACCGTGCGCCGGGAGCGGCCGAGAGAGCGTGTAATTGGGCCAGGCTAATTATGATGGATAACTCTATTATATTCCCGTTTTTAATGCTCTGCAGCTCAGCTTGCCCCGCTGACGTGCGGGCCAGAGTTCACCCCTTTCAGGCCCTCCAAGCTAAACTGTCGCATAGCGTTAAAACCGCGGGGCGGTGGCATGCAAAGCGCTGAATGCCGCGTCGGTCGTGGCTGTTAGTCAGCTCTGGAAGGGCTCTGTCACCCCCCCGAGCAGCCGCCCGGCACACACACGGGCGGTTGCAAACAGCCTGTCACCGGCTCACGCACCGCGCTGGCGGGACCGTCAGGATGCTCGCCGGGCGGGCACGCCATGCGACGCTCCCAGGTGTGCCGTGCCCGAGCCGGGCTGTGCCCGGGCACCCTGTGCCCCCCAGCCCCACGGCGGGACGGTTTCTCACACCCCCAGCGTGCGGGTGCTCGCCCGTCACTGCATGAACAGCAGCACCGTCGCCTGCACCGCCCCGTCCTGCCGCAGTAGCCGCCTCTGGCCACGGTCTGGCGTGTGGGACCCGTGGCTGCCGTCCCAAGCGGGGCCGCAGCAGCCAGCTCGGCCCCACTGGCACGCACCAGCTGCCAGCTCTGCGCTCCCGCCGCCCCGGGCACTGCTGACTCCAGCCCACAGCGTGCCGCTCTGGGAACTCTCTGTACAGCTCGCCCAGCAGCCACAAAGCCGGACCGGCCTCTCCCACGCCCCCCCCTCGCCGGGGCACTGAACCTTTCTTTAGGAAGATAAGCTGCCCAGCTCTGCTTCCTCCGCACGTGCAGGGACCCCGAGATCCCCCCCCCGGGCCACGCCACTGCCCTGGGGCACGGAGCCCGGTCGCTGCAGGAGGGTCCCCAGCGAAACGCCAATATGCCTCGGCCAAGGGCAGCGCTGCCTCGCGGTAACACACCTGCGTCTCTGTGCCGTCGAGCTGCACGGCGCGGTCCGCGCGGGGTCTGGCATCGCCTGGGCTGGTGAATCCCCCTGTTCCTTGCTGCAGGTCCCGGGGCGTGAGCAGGGCGATGGCGCTGCTTGCCCGGGAGCCTGCCCTGGGCTGCAGCCAGTGCGTCACCCGTCCCGCCGAGCACCGGGCGGCTCTGCAGGCCGGGGTGCTGCTGGGCGCGGTGTGCCCACGGTGGTGCCGGCGGTGGTGCCGAGCAGCCTCGGGATGCTCCGAGCCACGCAGCCGCCGGTGGGGCCGTGCGGGCAGCGTGACACGGGGACCTCTGCCTCCCTCCAGAGACACCGCGTTGCTGCTGTCAGGCAGCTCCAAATCCGTTTGTTCCGGCTGTCATGTCCCAGGGCGTAGCCGGCGCAGCCCGCTGTGCCTGGTGGCTGTCCCAGGCCGGCAGCTGAGCCAGGGCTGGGGGCTGCTCCAGATCCACCCCCAACATGCCAGGGCAGGCGGCAGCTCCGGGGACCCTTGCGGCTGTTCCCATTGCAGGCACCACAGCACCCAGCGCACGGGCACCCCTGCACTCGTTTGGGGTTTGCTGCTCCTCGTTGTCTCGTATCTCTCGGCACAACCCCAGGACTTGGGCAGCCGGTCCTGCCTGTGCAGGCGCAACACCATGCCGTGTCTGGGGCAGGCTGACAGCAATAGCCGGGGCTCCATCCCCCCCAGCCCGGGCTGGGTTTTGGGCTCTGTCGCTGGAAGAGTGTTTCCCACTGCAGATGCTGCGGTCAGGCCTCCCTGCTCGGGCACACGCAGCCAGGGCCCAGCGGTGTGGGGCAGCAGGGCTGTGGGTGCAGCTCTGCGGGTGATTGCACCGCTCTGCACCAGAGCTGCCACGATCCCACGTGCCTCGGTGTCCCCAGCCACACCGTCCCGCTCCCGCCCTGGACACTCGCCTGGCCCCAGGGGAGGAGGGAGCCGAGACGCAGCCCGTGGCTTGGCCAGCTGGCGAGGGGCACCAGTGCTGGCTCCGGGGGCAAGCGGCCACAGCTGCAGGGTGTGCGGGGCTGCGGGGCCCCTCTGCGGCGGACAGCATCGTGCATGCAGGGGCTGCAGCGAGCACGCGTGCCCGGGAGCATCTCTGATGTGCCAGAGCCCTGCCGGGACTTTATCCAAGGAGAGACTGCCACTCTCCCTTTCCAACACGGTGGAATATAGTCCTTTCTCTGTATTTACTCAATTTTCGGGGTGTGAACAAACATCTGCCTCTTCTTGACCTTCTTGGTGAGTGTCCCCCAGCATCTGGTACCCTTAATCCCTGAGGAGCTCATCCCTTCTGGCTCCTCTCTGCCCAGGCAGCCCCTTTTGCAGGTGGTTTTGTTCAGCTCTGAACTCTGCAGCCCTGAGGACAAACTTTGCCTTGCCAGGATGCTGCCTCGCACCCTCTGACAGCCCAGAGGGGTCCTGTCCCATCCCCGTGAGGACGCACCATCCCTGGCGTGCGTCCCCAGGGCCCTGACCGCGCTTGGCAGGACCTGCCGCCGGCATGAGCCCCAAGAGGTGCAGGTTTATTGGGGCCTGACGCTGCGGCTCTGCGGCTGCAGCCGGCGTGAAGCAAATTGCTCGGTTACACACACCGAGGAGCCGTGACGGTGCGCGGCAGCCCGGACCCCGAACCCTGCCGCCGTGGGCAGCGTGCGAGGCTGCGACCTGCGCACCAGTGCAGAGGGGCGCAGCGCGGCAGCTCGGGAGCCTCTCCGTGCACAGCCAAGCCTGGCCTGGGCGGGCTGCAGGAGCAGGCGCCAGGCACCAGCCTGACTCTGCTTCCCCTCTTCTCAGCAATTTGCTGATTCCAGCACGGTTTCTGACCAGACCCCTGCCTGCTGCTCCTTCCTCAGCAGCTGCATCGGTCGCCGCTTCCTCCCAGCAACCCCCAGCCCCGTCCAGCCCTGCTTTCTGCCAAGCGCTGTGCGTGCTGCTGCTCCTGCTCAGCCACGTTACTGGCACCTTGTCCGGGGCCGCCGCCGGGGCCGGCCAGGGCAGCGTCGCTGCGTCGCTTCTGCATCAAATCAGTTTTATCTCCCGTTTATCAAGTCCGCCGTCCTCAGCTGTTTCCCCTCGCAGGCAGAGTCTGTGCACAACGTCTCGGACACGTGGTTGACCTGTCCTTGCTCAGGTCTTGTGCTCATCACCATCCTCATGGAACCACGCTTACCTCCTGCTCCTGCAGCCTTTCTGGCAGCACCCGCGCTCGCGTTCCCACACCTCAGCAGCCGCCCTTGCTGCGCCCCAGCTGAAACGAACCAGGGGTCCGCTCGCTCCTGAGCACCAGGCTCCCTTGCCCGTCCGACGAAAGCCTCGGAGCTGGCTGCGTCTCCCCTTCCTCCTCCTCCTCCCTGGGCACGCTTCTGCAGCCCTTTGTGCTGGATGCGGCCCCTTGCCACGGGCTGGAGCCCGTGCCAGACCCTGCTGCTCGCTGCAGCACGTGCGTCACCCGCTCTGGCCTCCTCCAGCCTCTCCGGGGCTCCAGCCGCCGGCACCGCGCACTTTCCCATTCCTCTTTGTGGGATTCCCAGCAGCATCAGCAGCGTCACGGACTGCTCCCCCTCATTACCCTCAGCCAGGTGACCTGGCAAAGCATTACCAGAGTTAATGACAGGTTAATTGCAGGGCTCCCAGGGCTGTGTGGGAGTGTGTGCATCTCCCTCAGCCTTCGTGGACAGGCACAGTGCGATCCCTCCTGCAAACCCGGCTTCTCTGCTGGGGCACGGAGCAGCCGCTGGCATCTTCATCCTCTCCCTGTCTCCATGCCCGTGCAGAGAGGCATTGCTCCTAGGCTTGTTTTTATGGGGCGTCTCCTTCTACTTGTTGCAGCAAAGCAGCTGAGCTCACAGCACTGGAGCTTGGAACGGCTGCAGGCTCTGCACAAGGCGCGCGGGCTCCGAGCCGGCTGGTGGCAGAGGCAGGGCCCTGGGAAGACTCCAACGGCTCGGGTGGCCGGTCGCAGCAGGAGGTGCAGCCGGAGGTGACGTCTTCCACAGACAGCGGTTCCTGGGCTGGCAGAGCTCGGGCAGGTGCCTCTCCCCACAGCGCTGCTATCTGCAGCGAGAGAAGGGCTCGTAGGGCTGATAGCAGCTATCTTTACCACCGCGGCCGTGCCGTCCCGGCCCTTCTGGTGCTGGCACAGAAGCAAAGGAGGTTTCTGCTCCAGCTCAGCTCTGCCGGCGTCCCAACCTGGAGCAGGCTGAGCCCTGCTGCCCGTGCCCAAGGGCGGCAGCTCCCGCTGTACCTGCAGGCTCTCAGCAAACGGCGGTGGATGGGCTTGGCACACCGCGCTCCCCACAGGGCTCCGTTAACGCCGCCCCTTGTTTGCCCCGGCACGTGCAGGAGCGGGGCGGCACGTCGCAGGCCCCAGAAACGTGCCGCGGGGCCACGCGTATTGTCCGTGCGCGGCTGCGTGCCGCGGGCTGCGCGGGCTGCTCCGGGGCGCTGGCTGCCCTGGTTCGAGGGGCACTGCCCATCCCCGCGCCTTTTCCTTGTGTCCGAGATGCCGTTGCTCCGTGCCTCCGCAGCTCCGCCACCCAGGGCGCTCCGAGGGTGCCTGAGGCTGATTCGGGTTCAACTCACAATGCTGGAAAAGCCCCAAAACCCAGATGATGCTCTCCCACCTCCCCCCACGTCCTGCCTCCCCGAGGCAGGAGGCAGGCTCGCTCTGGGCTCAGCCAGGCGCCGGAGCGTGGGCTCTGCAGCGCACGGCCGTGCGAGGGGCAGATGTAGGGACATCGGGGACCAGCGACCAAAACGGGCCGAAGGGGCCGGCAGGTGTAGCTGGCAGCAAGTGAGATCTGGGAGCAATCCCGGGTGAAAAGGGGGTCAGGAAATTCGGGAGCGCTGCGGGAACCGCCGTGTCGAGCGGTGCTCGTCCCGGCAGAGGAGACCGAGACAAGCAGAGCCAAAACCCGCAGGTACCGGCGACGGCTGGCAGGGGAGGGCTGCGAGGCTGGAGCAGAGGACGGAGGTTGGGGGTCCCAGCCAGGGGTGCTCAGCCCTGGCTGGTGAGGATGGGCTGACAGCTGCCCCTCTGCGGGGAGGGCAGGCCCTGGGGGGGACACAGCGACACCCTCAGACGTCTGCGCTGGTGTGCCGGGGGGGCTGGCAGAGCCTCGTCCTCCTGCCCCTCTGCCAGGTCCCGACACCCCGTCCCCACCCGTCCCTCTGCTCTCCTTGCAGAAGCGCTGTGCTGCGGATGATGCTGGTCTCTCTGGAAGGAGCGTGGAGGGGTCGTCGCAAGATGGGGAGGAGATGGAGAGGTACGGGCGCCGCTGGGCACAGCGCGACGAGCTGAGGCGCCTTGGCGGGGTGGGTCAGGGCTGGGGTCTGCATGAGCGTGCGTGGGCATCTGCACCACGGTGATGGGAGCCGGGACAAATCCTGCACTGCCCCGGGGGTCTGGGTCAGCCGCTGGGATGGGGAGGGTGCGGGTCAGCAGGAAACATCCCCCCCCCCGGTGCGAGCAGGGATGGGGCCGCGAGCGCCGGGTGTGGGCGCGGGGACCTGGAGGCCATGGGGACGGCGCTGGGTTTATCTCACCGCGGCACAGACTCGAGGAGAGGTGCCGGCAGCGAACCTGGCCGAGGCCATCAGCCCCGTAAGCGCTCCCCTTGCAGGGCGTCCCCTGCCAAGGGGCACGCGGGGCTGGGGACGGCTCGGGGGCCACCTGCCCGGCGGTGTGCAGGGACTGGCACTGGGCAAGGCAGGGGCAGAGGCGGCTGAGCGGTCACCGGCCACGCCGGCAGGCTGGGATGTGAGGCTGGAGCCTGTGCGGCGTATCCGGAGTCTCCCGGGAGCGGAGCCGCGGAGCTGCCTGCCCTGGCATCCACACTGGCCGGCCGGTCGGGTGCATGGGGTGCTCACGGGTGGGGTGGCCTTTGGGGTCCTTATGTCCCTGTCCTCTGGTCCCCAGTCTCGTAGAGCCACCCTCTCCCCAGAGCAGCACGGGGGAGAGGCAGGCACTGCGGGCAGCCCCGGGCACCGTTTCATCCCTCTCCCACCCGAGAGCAGCCGAGGGGTCCCGGGCAGAGACGCCCCTTGGCAGAGGTCCGGGCAGGGCAGGCGGCGGCCGTGCAGCCCCGCAGCCCGGCGTGTCCCCGCTCTCT
Organism: Morus bassanus; assembly: GCA_031468815.1. Lineage (NCBI taxonomy): Eukaryota > Metazoa > Chordata > Aves > Suliformes > Sulidae > Morus > Morus bassanus. Next base: position 169,679,410 of record CM062567.1, read on the forward strand.
CCCCAGAGCGTGGCAGTGGGGCGAGCGGACGGAGCGGAGGCTGGAAGTGCACGAGCAGCTGCTGGCACTGCGGCACTGGCTGGATGCCGTGGAGAAGAGGCTGCCCGTCCTGCCGGAGCCCGGTCCTGCCCTGCAGGTAACGGGCTCGCCCCTGGGTGTGCGGCGGCCGGCAGAACCGCTCAGAGCCAGGCAGGACCCAGCCCACGTCTCCACCAAGGCTGGTGAGGTCTTGGTCCCCGAAAGGGACGATGGTGCCTGGCCACGGCCAGCTGGGAGACCCTCGGGCACGGCCCCGCAAACCTGCTGGTGACACCCGCGGGCCAGGCAGGGTCCCGTGCCCCCGGTTCCTGCTCCCCAGCCTGACAGCGCTCGCCCAGTCCGTGGCCCAGGCGTGCCTCCCTTCCCTGCTGACACCGCCATCACCTGCCCTGGGCTCAGAGCCTGCTGTACCCACAGCCCTGCCGGTACTCCTGGCATCACTGCCTCGGAGCCCTGCAGCAGCAGGGCCACCTCCTGCTCCGGGCTCAGCCAGGTCCCATGGCACTGCTGTGTGTGCAGCCGTGCACGTGGTGTGCAGCCGCGTCCCCGTGCCCAGGCGAGGGATGTGCAGCCATGCACAGGAGCTGTGCAGCCGTGCACGGGGTGTGTGCAGCCGTGCACAGGGTGTGCAGCCATGCAAGGTGCATGCAGCCATGTCCCCCTGCCCAGGCGAGGGGTGTGCAGCCATGCACGGGGTGTGCAGCCATGCACAGGGTGTGCAGCCGTGCAAGGTGCATGCAGCCATGTCCCCCTGCCCATGCACAGGGTGTGTGCAGCCATGCACAGGGTGTGCAGCCATGCAAGGTGCATGCAGCCATGTCCCCCTGCCCAGGCGAGGGGTGTGCAGCCATGCGAGGGGTGTCCCCCTGCCCGGGCACATGCAGCGGTGTCCCTGCTGCCCATACCTCACGTGCCCCTCTGCTCACTGCCCCGCTGCCCGGGGCCAGGAGAGCACTAGCGTGTCCCCAGCCTCCGGCCGGCGCAGGCCGCCAGCTCCCGCCACCCGTCTGCACGGAGCAGCAGCGGGAGCACCCGGCGGTGGGGGCTGCCCCGGCCGGCCCCTCCTCGCCGCCCTGCGAACAGTCCCTCGCCGGCTCCTTTTGTTCCAGGCCTGGCCAGCACACGGGCTCCCTTCGCACACATGACAGCACAAACTGAAAGGGCCATTCATCCCGGCCCCGGCGCAGACAAAGCCGAGGCCGAGGGGAAACCCACCCAGCTCCCGGGATCTGAGGCTGCGGATTCCAGCCGACCGCTCTCGCCCGGTGCCCCGCACTGGGCTCCCTCTGCCCGGGGCGCCCGCGCCACCCCCAGCCCGGTACCTGGGGCTGCGGAGCGTGCCAGGCGAGCTCCCGGCGGGCGCGCGGCGCAGGAGGCAGCGAGTGGCTCCGCCGAAGGAGCCGGCTCGTTGCCCCCTGCCCAGCCCCTGCCACGCAGGGTCCTGGCCGGGTGCCGTGGGGTGCCCGGGGTGCCTTGCCAGCATGGTGGCTGAGCCCGGGGGTCCCACGGCTTGTGTGCCCTCCCCGTGGGGCGGCAGGGAGGAGGGTGGGAGCTGCACTGCTGCAGGTGGTGGATGAGCCATGGGGCTCGAGGCGGCAGGTGAGGGGAGCAGCCCCCCAGGCCAGCCCATCTCTGTGGTGCTCAGTGGAGCAGCATCTCCTCCGGCACAGAGGCACCCAGGAGCGCCCAGGTGCTCCGCACCGTCGGCCAGGCCCAGGTCCCGCCTGCTTGGCCCGGTTCAGCTGGGGATGCCCAGAGCACCCAGGGGAGGCCATGCCTCGGCAGGGTACCCACGCACGCATCCAGCGCTGGGCGCCGGGCTCCTCGCTGCCGGCGGCGGGAAGGCGCCGGAGCCGAGCAGGGAAGATGATGTGGTGCCGCAGGAGAGCCCGGGATATGCTAATTCCCTGCAGCGTCTCCAGCAGCCGAGCAGACAAAGCCCCTGGCCCCTCCGCCCGCTGCTTTCAGGAGAGCCCAAGGGAGCCCCATCCATCAGCGCAGCGCGACGCTCCTTGCAGCGGCCCCCGCGCTCCCCGGGGCCCGGCGAGGGGCACCCGCTCCTTTGTGCGGGGCACGACCCCCTGCCCCGCAGGGCCTCTCACTGGCTGGGGGGCCGCTGTGCCGGAGCTGGGACCAGCAAGGCTGAGGATGGGGCTCGTGCCACGTGCACCACGGCAGGAGCAGACCCCCCACCCTGGCGCCTCTGGCAGCCCCTTGCCCCCCCCCCCCCCCAGCCCCTCCTGCGTCCAGAGCAAAGGCAGGAGGGGGTCCCCGAGCTCCGGGCCTGGAGGACCCCGGCTCTGCGGGTGAGGTGGGCGGTGGGCTTTGCAGTAGCATTGCTGCAGCCCAGCCCAGCCACCCCATCCCTGCCCTGCTCTGCCGAGCCCGGCCGCCCCGGCCCAGGACACCCCACACTCCCAAAGCAGCTGGGGAGCGGGGCTGTGCCTTCTCTGTGACCGTGGCAGCCCACTGCGGCTCTGGGTGGCAGCGCCGGGATCCGGGGGGCTGGAGCCGGGCTGGGGGTCAGTGCATCCCGGAGGAGCTGTGCTGCTGTGGGGCTGTGGTACCGTGGGGCTGTGCCGCTGTGGGGCTGTGCCACTGTGGGGCTGTGGTACCGTGGGACTGTGGTACCGTGGGGCTGTGCTGCTGTGGGGCTATGCTGCCGTGGGGCTGTGCCGCCCTGGGGCTGTGGTATCGTGGGGCTGTGCTGCCGTGGGGCTGTGCCGCTGTGGGGCTGTGCCGCTGTGGGGCTGTGGTACCGTGGGGCTGTGCCGCTGTGGGGCTGTGCTGCCGTGGGGCTGTACCGCCTTGGGGCTGTGGTATCGTGGGGCTGTGCCGCTGTGGGGCTGTGCTGCTGTGGGGCTGTGATACCGTAGGGCTGTGCCGCTGTGGGGCTGTGCTGCCGTGGGGCTGTGCTGCTGTGGTACCGTGGGACTGTGGTACCGTGGGGCTGTGGTACCGTGGGGCTGTGCCGCCGTGGGGCTGTGCCCCTGTGGGGCTGTGGTACCATGGGGCTGTGCCGCCGTGGGGCTGTGCTGCCGTGGGGCTGTGCCCCTGTGGGGCTGTGCCGCCGTGGGGCTGTGCCGCCGTGGGGCTGTGCTGCCATGGGGCTGCGGGTGCGGGCACGCAGTGGGCGCGGTGCGTGCACGGGTGCGGGGCAGGCACAGCCCGGCTCAGGGACGGAACCCGGCTGCCGAGCCGTGCCGGTGCCGGTGCCGGTGCCGGTGCCGGTGCCGGTGCCGGCAGTGGCAGGTACGGGGGGCGGCCGGGGGGGGCACCGGGCCGCTCCCCCGGGGGCGGCGCCGCGCGGGGCGGGCGGTGGGAACGGCGCTGCTCCCCTCCCCCTGCCCGGGATGGCTGCGAGTCCCGGGGGGTTTCCCCGGTAACGGCGCCGTTCGGCGCGCAAAGGGTTAACGCGGGCGGCCGTATTGTACCAGCGGGGTCAGCCCTGCCGCGCCGAGCCGGGCCGGTGCAGAGCCGAGCCCAGCTGAGCCCAGCCCAGCCGTGCCGGTGCCGTGCCGGTGCCGTGCCGGTGCCGTACCGGGGGGTCCCGCCCGCCCGGGGCCGCCCCGTCCCCCGGCGCCGGGGGCGCAGCGCACAAAGGCGGCGGCGGCGGCGGCGGGGCCGGGGCGGGCGATGCCCGGGCGGCGGTAACGGGGGCCCGAGCCCCGCACAGCCCCCGCCATGGCCCGGCGGCGCGGCGGGTAGCGGGGGGCGGCGGCGGAGCCCCCCGGCCCGGCCCCGGCCCCGGCCCCATGGACGCCCGGCTCGGCCGAGGGGTGAGTGCGGCGGGGCGGGGGTGCTGCGGCGGGCCCGCGCGTGTCCGTGTCCGTGTCCGTGTCCGCGTCCGCGTCCGTGCCCGCGGACCCTGCGCGGGGGGAGCCGAGAGTGCGGGGGTGCGTGGGGCCGGGCGGGTGCGGGGGCTGCGGCCGTGTCCCCGGGGACAGGGGGTCGTGTCCCCGCGGCCGGGGCCGGCTGCCGCTGGAGGAGAGGTCGGCGATCCCCGGGAGCGGGTGGTGCTGCTGCGGGGTCTCCCCGAATCGCCCCTCGCCCGCCCGCGCCGCCCCGTGGGAGCCCGGCCACGCAGGTGGAGTGGGGCGTGACGGGGCCGCCGGGCGATGCCGTGCGTGGGGCTGCACGGCCTCCGGGGCCAGCGTGTCGGGGCCCCGCTGCGAGGTGCAGCCGCCCGTAAGCGTGCGCGGGGACCCCGTGCCCACGGGGAGCGTGCCCGTGGCGTGTGCCCGTGGCGTGTGCCACGGGGCGCCTGCGAGGACTCGGTGCGTGGCGCGCTGCTCGGAGGCGCTCCGGCCACCGAGGAGCACGCGCCCTGGTACACGGCTGCCGTGGATGCGCCTACGCGTGGAGCTGGCCGCCCCGCGTGTGCTCCCGTGGCACGTGCGTGCGGCTGACGTGGGCGCATTCGCACGCCCTGCGTAGCCGTGCCGATGCAGGCGTGCGGTGGCGCGGGGTCTCCGCTTGTCGCTCGGGGTGCGGCGGCGGTGCCTGCGTGGCAGAGCGGGGTGGGCGCGCGTGAAGCGCGGCGTCCGCGTGTGCGGAGCGTGGTCCCGCTGCGCTGCGTGCGCACGTGTGGAGCGCGTGTGCGCGTGCGGACTGCGTGCGTGCTGCGCGGCCCTTTGGTGGGTGCCCGCAGCACCCAGGCCTGCGCCGCGGGTGGGATGCCCCGCCGGAGGGGTGTGAGCAGAGGGTCCGGTGGTGCGAGGGGGTACGTGGGCGTGCAGAGCCCCAGCCTGTGGGGCGCGTGTGGGTGCACTGGTGCATGTGGGTGCAGGCAGGCGTGTGCCTGTGCAAGCGTGTGCGTGTGTGCGTACATGTGTGCACAGGGGTGTGCGCCCAGCGCCGGGCGGGAGGGCCGGGTGCGGGTGCAGGCAGCGGTGGGTGCGGGTGCAGGCAGCGGTGGGTGCGGGCGCAGGCAGCGGTGGGTCTGGGCGCAGGCAGTGCTGCGGCTGCGGTGGAGCTCTGGCCAGGGGCTGGCGTGGGAGGGTCTTGCTGGGTGGCGCGGGGGATTTATGGCTGCGGCAGGGTGGGGAGGCTGCCTGCCTGCCTGCCGGCCGGGTGGGTGCTCCCAGACGATGGCCCCAGCCCCGCTCCCCCCAGCAGATTCCCCGGGCCGCCTTTGTCAGGCCCTGCAGACAGATGGCTCTTTTCTCCCGGCTCCGCTGGCCTCCGCGTTAATCTAATGGCACAAAGCGATGCCGGTCGGGAGCATCTGCCTGTCTGCCGGGTGCCCTGCGCTGCCTCCGGTACCCTTCATTTACATGTCTGTGATCGATGCGCGCTTGCCGGTGCAGGGACGCGTGCCCCGCGCGCTGCCAGCTGAGGTGGCACCGCCACGAATCCCTCGGGGTCCCCTCCCTCTGCTTGGCCCTGGGTGACGGCCAGCGCCTCGTCCCTCCCTGTGTCCAGGGCCCTGGCTCTCACCAGCCCATTGCCTGGGGGGCTGGGACACCCCAAAGCCCGTACGGGAGTTTGGGCAGCACCAGCAGCCGTCCGGGGCAGAGGCGAAGCTGGGAGCAGGCGCAGGAGAGGGTGGCCCTGGGCGCCGGACGGGGTCCGAGTGCCGTGCAGCCCCGCGGTGGCTCTGATAACGCGCGTCCTCCTGGCTTGTTTCAGGCCGGGATCTGAGGCGGGGGCCCGGCGCCCGTGCCCGTGCCATGGGGAACTCAGTGAGCCGGCCCAGCTGCCTGGGCGAGAAGAGCCGGCGGTCGGAGGAGCTCCTCCGGGAGCCGCAGCTCCGGGACCTGGGGCTGGATGCGGGGCAGCCGCCCGGCAGGAGCATCGCGGAGGCCTGGCCGGGGCTGCCGGAGAAGCTGCCGGCACTGGTGGAGAATGGCTGGAGCCCGGTGCCCGGTGCCGTCCGGAGCCGCTCCGGCAGCCCCGTGCTGAAGCGCAGCCAGTCGGAGGTGGCAGTGCAGAACGGGAGCACGGCCTGCGTCCCGCTCAAGGGGCAGGGGCAGGCGGGGGGCGCAGCCTGGACACCCCCCCGGGCCAGCGCCCCCCGGAGCGCCTGGTCCTGGAAACCCGTCACCACCCGGGAGGTGACGGAGGTGACGGAGGTGACGGAGACCATCGTGACGGAGATCGTGGAGGTGACCGAGTACCCGGCCGGCGAGAAGGGCGGGGAGCCCCTGGTCACCCGGACGGTCACGGTGCTGACGGAGCGCGCGGGAGAGCTCGCGGCCGGTGGCCGCTCTGGACACACGGATGCCGCAGAGGTGACTGCCGGGCAGGGACCCTCGCTGCGGAAGGTGCTGTGCCGGCCCCACGCCGCGCGCCGGCCCCGGCAGGGCTGCTGTGCCAGCACGGGTGTCTCCGCAAGCGAGTCTTGGCCTTTGTCTCCCCTGGCCGGGGCTCGCGCGGGGCCGTGTGCGTGGCCTGCGGTGCCCCTGTGCGGGTAGAGCCGGTGGGACCCATCGGGACGGCCCTGGGCACCCAGCCGGGTGCCGGAGGATGGGGCCGGCCCCCTCCCCTCTGCCGTGGCTGGCGGGGACTCAACCCTGCCCTGCGGGTGCTGCGTGTCGGAGGGGGTCCGCACGGCGCGGGGTGCTCCCGGGGTGCACGGCCCCTGCTTTGGGGACCTCCGCAGGCAGCGCCCGGTCCTTCGGCCCCGAGGAGGAGCGTGGGTCTGTGGGGAGCCCACCCCGGCACAGCCCTGCTGATGGGGTGAGCAGGGGATGCCGGGGAGGACCTGGGCAGGGCCGGGTCCCCCCGTCCCCGGCATCGCCTCCCGGACAGGGCATGGTGGGGAGGGGCGCACCCCAGCCCCACGGCTGCCCCACGGCTGCCCCCCGCACGCCTGGGCGGCTCAGCCACCTCTCTCCCCAGGTGTCCCTGCGGGCTGTCCCCGTCCTGGAGGAGGCGTCGGGCGCGGAGCGAGCCCAGGACACACTGGAGAGCCTGCTGGCCTGGGTGGCCGACATGGAGGAGCTGGTGAGCAACCAGAAGCCGCCCTCGGCGGAGGTGAAGGTGGCGAAGGCCCAGCTGGAGGAGCAGAAGGTCAGCAGATCCGGGCTGGCGCGTCCCACCCACGCCGCTCTCCAGCCGGGGATTAGGGGGCTGCGGGGGCCGGGGGGCAGAGCGGCTGTGCCGACTCTGCCCGTGGCGCCGGGCTGTGCCGAGGCGGTGTGGGAGGGAGGGGGGTCGCCGGCACAGCACCGTGCCCCGCTGCCTTGCAGCTCCTGAAACGGCTGCTGGAGGAGCGGAGGCCGCGGGTGGAGCTTGTCCTGCAGGACAGACCTGTGCCGCCGGCACACGGCTCCGGCACGGCAGCGCCCGAGGGGAGCGGCACCCTCTCCGGCCTCGCGGAGAAGTGGGGCAAGCTGATGCAGGAGGCTGAAGCCAGGTGGGTCAGGGCCGCGCCTCGCCCCTTGCATTTGAGATTGGGGGGAGCACAGGGCAGGGGGACCCCGGATGTGGGAATTGGCCGCCCAGCCCCCGTGGCAGAGGGAGAGGAGGCTTTTCCAGCCAGGACCTTGGTCGCGCACCTGCGAGGCCCCTGGTGCCAGGGGCTGTTGCCCTCCCCGGCTCACCCAGCCTTCCCGGTGCAGGTACGGCTGCCTGGAGCGGATCCTGCCGGCGGCACAGGGCTTCCAGGAGGCCGTGGACTCCTTCCAGGAGTGGCTCGGTGCCACGGAGCGGCAGCTGGCCCAGCTCTGGCGCGCCAACGGCTCCGTCAACGGCGTGCAGGACGCCCACCGGCAAACCCAGGTCGGGGCCGGGGCGGGCTCGGGCACGTGCCGCAGCACGGGGCGGCCGGGCGGGCAGGGCGAGCGGGGCCATGGGGAGGGCTGGGGGTGGCGATGGGGACGGGGGGACACCTGCGGGTTCGGCGAGGACGGGGGGAGCGGCATCCACGGCAGTCGCTGCCACGAGAACCTCTCGCCCAGGCCCTCTGCGAGGAGATCCGCGGCCGGCTGGGAGAGCTGGACGGCACCCTGGAGAGCGGGCAGCGGGTCCTGGAGATGGTGACAGGCGAGTGGGTTGGCTGGACACGGCGGCCACAGGGTCGGGACCATGGGCAATGGGAGGGGATGAGCCCAGAGAGCTGCCCTGGGCTGTGCCAGCACCGAGGGCACCCCCGGGTGCTGGGTGTCCTCGGGGTGCTCGGCTCCCCACCGGCGGCTGGCAGCGGCTGCAGGAGCACAGCGTCGCGTGATGGGGCACGCAGCATCCCGCTGGATGGAGAGAGGCCATCCTGGGGGGGTCAGCGGCATGGTGGGACAGGGTGCATTGGCAGCAGGGGGTGACTGGGGAGCTGAATTTCACCCCTGGCGGAGATGAGGGGCCAGAGCTGGGTCTAGGAGAAGCAGGAGGGGGGCAGGCATGGGGGAAGATGGGGACAGAGTGACTGTCACGAGGGAGGGAAGGCATCGATGCGGCACATCCCTGGCCCCGGGGACACTGGCTGCAGCGGCACTGACACCGGCCGCGGTGCTGCCGCAGGGGAGGAGGCCCAGCTGGCGCAGGAGAAGATGGAGTCCCTGAGGATGCGCTATCTCATCGTGGGCCAGAGCAGCGCCGACACCATGCACCGGCTGGGGCAGACCCTGGAGGCCTCGTCCCGCCTGGGCACTGCCCAGGAGGACCTGGCGCTTTGGCTGGGCCGCATGGAGAAGGAGCTGGCCTCCTGGGACAGCCAGCGTGGCAGCCAGGAGCCCCCGGTCAGCACGAGCGACAGGGAGAAGGTGCGGCACGCAGGACTCTGGGGACCGTCACGCTCTGTCCGCTTCACCGCTCCCCGGCCCTACGGCATTGCTGCCTGCAGCGGGAGACGGGGGGAGCCGGCTCGGGAGGGATGCGGCCGGGTGGGATACGCCAGGTTGTGGCAGAAGGTCCCGTGCTAAGCCGCAGCAGACGCGCTGGGGGTCTGTGTCCCGGGGAGGCTGTGCCAGCACGCCTGCCCTCCCTGCCGGCACGGCTGACGGCTCTCCTCTCCGCTGCAGTTCGAGCAGATCCTGGACTCCCAGCTCACCCGCTTGGCCGGGCTCGGCGAGCGGCTGGAGGAGATCGGCCGGGTGCAGCTGGATGCCCAGGCCCTCCGCTCGCAGCTCTCCGATCAGAAGGTGGGTCTGCAGTGCTGCTCTGGGCTGGGGCGCACCCCACGGGTACCTGCACCCCAAAGGGGTGCCCAGAAGTCCCCAGTGACACTGGCTCTGCGTCCCCGCTCTGCTGGGCTCCTGCACTGACCGCCCAGTCACGCGTGCGTGGACCTGCCGACGTCTCTGCAGGACCTGGCACCCACATGCCTCTGTCTTCCAGCTGCTCTCTGCTGAGATCCTGCACCACCGGGGACTGGTGGAGCGTCTGCTGGGCATCTCGGACCCGCTGCTCTGCTCCTGCCCCGAGCCCCTGCGGCAGCACCTCCAGGTGAGCGGCCGCGCCGGGGCTGCACCAGCGGGTGCTGGGTGGGGTGCTGCCGCAGCAGGGCCCGCTTGCACCATGGGATGGCCGTGCCCTGTGTCCCCAGCCCTGCGGCAGTGGGGCACACCAGTGAGCTGCCCGTCTCTGCAGCCCTCGGTGCAGGCGCTGCGGGAGCGCACGGAGCAGCTCTTCCTGCGCAGCGGAGCCTGTGCCGTGCAGCTGGAGCACGCCCAGTCCCTGCTCGCCCAGTTCTCTGAGGCTCACGAGGAGCTGTTGCCCTGGCTGGAGGAGACGCAGGTCGTCGGGGTGCAGCTTTCCCCCAACGCCATCAGCTACGAGGCCTTCAAGGAACAGCAGGCGCTGCTGCAGGTGAGGGCAGGGCGGCCCGAGCCGGGCAATGGGGAAGGAGAAGGCGAAGGCAGGGACACGTTCCGCCACCCCGCAGGGTCGGGAGCAGAGAGGCGGCGGTGCAGCATGTGGTCTGCGATGGGACGGAGGGGACACCGCTGCGGGGACTGCACCCAACGCGCACGAGCGCTGTCCACCGGGAGCAGAGCCGGGCGTGGGTGCCGGGTCGGCCTGGTGGCAGCACCAGGGTGCACCAGGGCATGTCCCCGTGTGCCTTGTCCACCTCCTTTATGTGCCCACGTCCTTTCCTGTGCCCTCAGTGCCTGCGGGAGGCCATCGCGGAGCACCGGCCCCTGATGGGGAAGCTGCAGCGTGTCTCGGCGCAGCTGGTGGAGCTGAGCCCGGAGCAGGGCGCCCCGTTCCAGCAGCGCTGGCGGGAGGTAGAGGAGCAGTACTGCTGCATCCGCGAGCGCGTGCGCCAGGCGGCTGCCCTGCTGGAGGACGCCTTGCCGCGTTACAGCCAGGTACGGGGCCGGCACCGGAGCGCTGGTGGCCCCCGGGGCTCCCCCTTAAGTGACCGGGCTGGTCCCCTCACACCTTCCCCAGCTGACCGAGCGCATGGACCTGCTGCTGGAGTGCCTGGAGCGGCTGCAGAGCCGCCTGCAGAGCCAGCCCTCTGTCCGCGGCGACGCGGCCCACCTTCGGGAGCAGATCCGCGAGAACAGCCTGGCCCTGGGCGAGCTGGAGAAGCTGGGGGTGGCCCTGGAGACCGTCCAGGCGCAGGGCAGCGAGCTGCTGGCCAGCATGCAGGCAGCAAACTCGGACGCTGCTGCCGGAGGTACCGGCACGGAGGGGCAGACACGGCCCCGCGGGAGGGTGTGCACGCACGGCAGCGCATCCCCGCGCACAGGGCATCCCGGCGGGGCCGTGTCCCTGTTCAGGCCGAGCCCCGTCCCTCTCGTGCCCCGCAGGGATCCAGGAGCGGACGGCGCAGCTGCTGTCCCAGTGGGGCTGCCTGCGGGGCCGCTGCGAGGAGCAGGAGCGCTGGCTGCGGGAGCTGCTGGCGCTGGCTGACCGCTTCTGGCATGGCCTCTCTGAGCTGGCCCTGACGCTGAGCGACACCCAGCAGCTGGTGCTGGGGCTGGAGGAAGCCGGCAGCGAGCCTGAGGCCATCCGCACGCGGCTCCGCACCATGCAGGTACGGGGTGGAGGGGGGGCCTGGCGGGCAGACCCGTAGCACAGGCAGCCCTGGGGCACGGGCAGCCCCATGGGGCATGGGCAGCCCCATGGCATGGGCAGCCCCATGTGGCACGGGCTGCCTTGCAGCACGGGCAGCCCCATGGGGCATGGGCAGCCCCATGGCGTAGGCAGCCCCACGTGGCACGGGCTGCCTTGCAGCACGGGCAGCCCCATGGGGCATGGGCAGCCCCATGGCATGGGCAGCCCCACGTGGCACGGGCTGCCTTGCAGCACGGGCAGCCCCATGGGGCATGGGCAGCCCCATGGCATGGGTAGCCCCACGGGGCACGGGCAGCCTTGCAGCACAGGCAGCCCCATGGCACGGGCAGCGCTGAGCCCCCTCCTGGCCTGCAGGCGCTGCGGGAGGAGATCGACTCGCTGCAGGGTGAGCTGGACACGCTGGGCAGCCTGGGCGTGGAGCTGATGTCTTCCTGCGGGGACCCTGACAAGCCCGACGTCACCAAGAGCCTGGACGATGTGAGTGCCAGTGGGTGTGCGTCCAGCAAGGGGTGGGGTCCTGGGGGCGTGGGGATGCTGCTCATGGCGCTGGGGTGTCCCCGGAGCTGAGCCGCAGCCGGACCCTGGAGAAGGGGCAGGTGTGCTCCCCAGAGCCGGCGTCCCCTGGGTGTCCCGGAGCTGGGCTGGATGGAGGGCGGGTGTCCCGGGCTGGTGTCCCTGCATGAGGGACCATGTGTCTGCCAAGCCTCACACCCCGCACCGGTGCCCACCATCCCTTGCACCTTGCGGCAGTGCTGGCTGCTCTTGCACCCTGTGCTGGTGCCCACTGACCCTCACGCAGTGCTGCTGAACCTTGTGTCGCTGACCCCCCTCCCCGCCCGGACCCCCGCGCGGTGCCGCTGACCCCCCCACCCGGACCCCTGCGCGGTGCCGCTGACCCTCGCGCCCTGCCGCAGCTCTACTCCTCCTGGCACAGCCTGAACAAGGTGTGGACGGAGCGGTACGCCCGCCTCGAGGAGCAGCTCCAGGCCTCTGTCAGCTACCAGGAGACCATGCAGGTGGGGTGCTGGGGGCCAGCTCAGGCAGACACCCCCCCCACATAGGGGCCTGCCCCCCACCTGCGTCACCCTCCCATGCCCGCTCAGGGGTGCGAGGGGCCGTGGGGCCACCGCAGTGGTCCCTGGCATGGCTAAAGGCAGGACCTGGCAATGGGGCTGGCAGTGGGGCCAGCAGTGGGGTGGGGCCAGCTGGGCAGCGGGGCTGTGGGGGGGGGCAGGACTATCAGGGTGTGGGGCTAGCTGGGCTGCAGGGACATGATGCTGCCTGGGCTGGGGGGGAAATGGGGCTGTAGGACTGTAGGGTGGTGGGGCGGGGAGCAGGGGGGCTGGCCGTGGCCGAGTCCTGCCCCAGTGTGATGTGCCCACATGGCGGTCCCCTCGGTGGGGCTGGGGCTGGAGCACCCTCCTGCCCTGTGCTCTGGCCCTCCCTGGGAGCACAGCGGGTCCCAGCCCCGCTCCTGGCCACGGGGCTGCAGAGCACAGGGGTGAGCACGCCTGTGCCCCCAGGGACACAGCGGTCCTGGCAGGCTGGCGTGTCAGACACGCGGGGACACAGGTGGGGACAGGGTAGGGGGCCTGGGTCCCCCCACCCTCCCCAACCCCACGGTCTCTCTCCATCCCCAGCGGCTGTTGGAGTGGCTGGACATGGCTGAGCTGCGCATCGCGGAGGAGTTCCTTGTCGGCGGGGACCTGGACATGGTGCAGCAGCAGCTGGCGGAGCTGAAGGTGGGCCGTGACGCAGGATGGGGCCCCAAGCCCTGGGGTCAGGCAGGGGGCAGCGCGGGGGCAAGTGGGGTGCTCGAGGCAGCAGTGGGATGGAAGTGTGGCACATTGGACAGTGCTGGTGCCCCCACGGCACCTGCTCATGGTGGGCGCTGGGTGGCCGAGTCGTGCCCGGCGTGTCCAAATCCTGCCCCTCCAAGGTGCCCCGAGCAGGCAGGGCTCCCCGCTCTCCTTGAGGAGGAGCTCTGGACCCAGGTGCCCGTGCCATGCAGTGCCATGCTGTGCCATGCCATTCCATGCCAAACCAGACAGAGTTCTGCCGTGCTGTGCCACACTGTGCTGTGCCATGCCAAACCACGCAGTGCATGCCAGACCGAGCTCTGCCGTGCCATGCTGTGCCATGCCATGCCGTGCTCTGCCACGCCAAACTATGCAGCGTGTGCCAGACCCAGCTCTGCCGTGCCGTGCCATGCCGTGCCAAACCAGTCCCAGCTCTGCCGTGCCATGCCATGTCGTGCCGTGTCACGCTGTGCCGTGTCTGCTGGCATGGCAGACCCCCATCTCCGTGTGTGGGGCTGGGGGTCACCCGCTCGCTGCTGCCCCGCAGGAGTTCAAGAGGGAGCTCTACCAGTGCAAGGTGGACGTGGAAAGCCTGCGGCACCAGGCCAGCCTGGGGGGCGCGGGGCAGGGGGACCCCCCGGTCCCGCTCAGCGACTTCCGCCAGCGCTGGGACCACCTGGAGGAGGAGATCGTCAGCCGCCAGGTAGGGAGGGGGGCCCAGCCAGTGCCGGGGCAGTCCCGGGCATGGGGCAGGGCTGGCTGGGTGCTGCTGTCCTGGGCACGGGGGCTTGGGGGCTTTCGGAGGTGGTGGCGGCACCCGATCTGCCGCCGGCATGAGGCAAGAGCCACGGCAGGCTGGGTGCATGGGGTGCCGTGTGGGTGCATGGGGGCCGTGTGGGTGCATGGGGGCTGTGTGGGTGCAAGGGGTGCCATGTGGGTGCCGTGTGGGTGCATGGGGTATCGTGTGGGTGCTGTGTGGGTGCGTGGTGGCTGTGCGGGTGCATGGGGTGCCATGTGGGTGCTGTGTGGGTGCATGGTGTGCCGGGTGGGTGTGTGGGACCACGCGGACGCTGGGCGCGTGGTCAGGGCTGCCATTGCTCCCACCGAACGGGTGCCTGATTCCACCCTTGCCGCGGCAGCACCAGCTGGAGGCGGCTCTGCTGGGCCTGGGGCAGTTCCAGCACCAGCTGGAGGAGCTGCTGCAGTGGCTGTCCCGCACCACCGAGCAGCTGCAGGGCCCGACGCTGCTGCGCCTCGACCTGCAGAGCTGCGAGATTGAGCTGGCCAAGCACAAGGTGAGGGCGGCAGCGGGCTGGGGCTGCCTGCACGCCATGTCCCGGGCTGCTGATTGCTGCCCTGGCCATCGGCTACCTGCTCTGACAGCCAGGCATCCTTGTGGGGACGTCCCTCGGAGGGGGCATGGCACAGTCCTGCTGTGTCCCGTTGCACAGGAGGTCCCAGTCGTGGTCCTCCGCCTGCGTGCTGGCCGCAGCGTGCTGCCTGGCCCCGTCCTGGGCGGTTCAGTCCCCTCCTCCCGGCGCTGCCATTGAGCCCCCGGGTGACAGCGGCCAGGTTGGGCAGGCTGCGGCTTGGGGTGGGTGGCGTGAGAATGCGTCCCCTCCCGCGGTGACAGCATGGAAGGAATGAGCTGTCTCCACACCTGCTGGGAGGCAGCCGAAGCCGAGGCTGTGGCCAGCCCAGACCCGCTTCCCCTTGCCTGGGCACGCTCGCGCCGTGTCTGACGCAGGCGAGGTGCTGTGAGGTGTGGGCCGGCCCCACGGACGGGGGTCCATGCACAGGCGGTGACCCCGGCCTCCTTTGTGCCCCGTCCCAGCAACCTCCCTGCCACAAAGTGGCAAATTTGGTGCCTCGGACCTGCCCCGTGCCACACTGAGGACAAGAGCCAGGGTGCCGGCTCTGGGGCATCCCCAGGTGCCATCCTCTCGTGGCATGGCACTCCCCGGACCCCAGCCCTGCGGGACTGCTGGCACCGCAGCATTGACATGGGCAGCAGAGGTGGCCCGGGCATCCGGGGCGAGGGGCTTAGCACGGCGTAGCCAGCCGGGGATGTGGGGTGCCCCCCGCCGGGGTGCTGGCTGTGATGGCGGTGTCCCGTCCCCAGGTGCTGAGGAACGATGTGATGTCCCATGCCCGCACGGTGCAGTCCGTCAACGAGGCCGGGCAGGGCTTGCTGCTCTCCAGCCTGGGGGAGAGCATGGAGGGGCTCCAGCGCAGCCTGCAGCAGCTCAACCAGCGCTGGGACCTGGTGCAGAGCGAGACCGAGAGTCGTCAGCTGGAGCTGGAGAACAACCTCAGCCAGGTACGGGGCACGGCGCGCCCGCGTGCCGGGGCTGCCCACCGCGGTGCTGCCCCTGCCGGGCAGCGCTGAGCCCCTGCGCCGCCCCCAGGTGCAGGACATCACGCTGGAGATCACGGAGCTGCTGCAGTGGCTGGAGCAGGTGGAGCTGCAGCTCTTCTTCTCCAAGCCGGCGTGGGGCCACCCGGACACCACCAAAGAGAAGCTCACCGCACACCTGGTGAGCACCGGGGTTGTGCCGGTCCCCGCTGCTGCAGGGCCGTCCCTTGGGGGGGATGTACGTGTGCCCCAAATCAGCCCCTCTCTGCACCGAGGTGTCGGGACCCTTCTCTGCCTTCTCCCCTCCCAACCAGGCAGAGCCCTCCTGCCCCGCTCCCCTGCCCCCTCCAGCTCCCCTGGGACAGAGTGGGAGCTCTCCCCATCCCCGTCACTGTCCCCGTCCCCCTGCGGGGTGGTGACCCCGGGGCTCGCCGCGGCCTCTCGGCAGGAGCTATGCAAGGAGATGGAGTCCAAGCAGGAGGCGTACAGCGGCGTGCGGGAGCGCCTGCAGCGACTGCTGGCCTCCTGCCGTGCTGGCCGGCCCTGCAGCACCGAGCACAGCCTCCGCATCCTGGAGCAGAAGTGGGAGAGCGTCCATGCCGAGGCCCAGGAGAGGAAGGTGTGCGGGATGGGGGCGTGCTGCCCGCCTGGGGGTGCCGACCCTGCCCCGGCTGCGGGGGCTGTGGGTGCCCGTCCCCGTCAGCGCCTCCCCGCTGCCCGCAGGAGCGCCTGGCCGAGGGGCTGACGGTCACCACCGAGTTTCACGGCACCGTGCAGGAGCTGCTGCACTGGGTGGCTCAGGCAGAGGAGCTCCTCGGCTCCCCTGCACCACCCAGCTTCATCCTGGACACCGTCACCACGCAGATCCAGGAGCACAAGGCAAGTGTGGGCTGAGCCGGCGCGGCGCCCTCCCGGCTGCTGCCCAGGTGTGCCCCTGCGCCAGCCGGCAGCACACCCCGAAGCCGGGGCTGATTCCACGGGGCTGGGGGTCTGCCTGGATGGATGCCGTGCGGCAGCGGCGCTGGCAGCAACACCAGCAGGGGAAGTCTCCCCTGGGCTGCCAGCGGGACGTCCCTCCCTGCAGCAGCGGAGCGAGTCGGCTCTGCACCCCGTCCCAGCGCGGGCTGCGCTCGGAGGCTCCACTCCATTCCCGGGGCCATCCGCCTGCCCCCAGCTGCCTCCGCTCTCCTGCAGGCCCTGGTGAAGGAGGCAAATGCCCACGGGGAAAAGCTCAGCGGCCTGGAGGCTGTTGCGTCTCGCTTGAAGGACTTCAGCAGGAAGCAGGATGGTGCCGTCATCCAGAACCTGGTGCTGACGGCCAGGGAGCGGCTGGGCAAGGTGCTGCAGCGGATGTCGGAGCGAGGGGCGGCGCTGGAGGAGGCCCGCAAGCGCACCAAGCAGGTACTCGGATGCAGTGCCAAGGGACACGGGTCCTGCAAGGAGCTGTGCCGGAGCACAGGCCGTGTGGCTCCGGCACCGGGACCGTGCCGCACTGGCCCATGGTTTGCGCAGCGGTGGTGCGCGGAATGCACCACGCAGCTCTGTTGCGTGGCTGCTGTGGCTCGTCGTCCGGGTTGCCCTGGTCCCTGCTTTGCACGCAAGGCCCCCCCCCGCAACACCCCTCCCCTCCGTTTCAGTTCAGCGAGTCCCGGCGGCTGCTCCTGGACTGGATGGACGAGGTGGAGCAGAGCGTGGAGGTGCCGCAGGACACTGCCACGAGCCAGGAGGAGATCAAGTGCCAGCTGGCTGAGCACAAGGTGGGGGACCTGCCCTGCTCCTCAGCCCTGTGGAGAGGGGGGGTCCCAGCAGGGGCGGCTGTCCAGCCATGAGCAGTGCGGAGCAGAGCTGGGGGGCTGTGGGGTGGCAGGGGAGGGGGCTCCCCAGCTCGCAGCGGGACAGCAGTGCCCCGATGCACTTGGTGCCGCGGCGGTCGGATGCCTTTGCAGGGCCGCCTCTGCAGAGCGAGGAGACCTGGGGTAAGGGGAGCCCCCGGCCAAGGGGCATCGGCACCCCAAGCCGCCCCGTGGCGCTCAGGGAAGCAGGATTCTCCCCACAGCCCTCCTGCCCTGGGGCCAGCACCCATGTCCTGGGGGCCCGGGTGGGCTCACCCCCTCTGCCCGCAGGCTTTCCAGAAGGTGCTGCGCTTGAAGCGGCCGGTGTATGAGGCCACGCTGCGGAGCGGGCGGGCGCTGCGGGAGAGAGCCCGGCTCCCCGAGGACCTGCAGCCGCTGGAGGAGCTGCTGGGGGAGCTGAAGGAGCGCTGGGACGCGCTGTGCAGCCGGGCTGTGGAGAGGTGAGGTGGGAATAGGGTGGGATGGGGTATGATGGGGTGGGATGGGATGGGATGCCTATGCTCTGCTTGCCATGTGGGTCTCAGGCGGGGGGCATGGCATTGCCCTTCCTTCCCTGGGCATCTCACTCCCTGCTTCGGGACCTCCTGCCCCAGCTCCACTGGGCTCTGGCCCCTGGGCGTGCAGCCAGGATCTGCCCCCAGCCCAGGCACTTACAGCCACGCTGCCAGGCTCCTCGTGGGGCAGCCGCTTCCTGCCCCATGGGTCTGAGCCCCTGCGCCTGGGCACTGCCGGGCATTGCCTGCGCCCTTCTCTGCAGGCAGCACAAGCTGGAGGAGAACCTGCTCTTCTCGGGCAAGTTCACAGACGCGCTGCAGGCGCTCATGGACTGGCTGTACCGGGCTGAGCCACAGCTCAGTGAGGACGTGCCTGTCGGAGGGGACCGGGACCTGGTCAGTGACCTCATGGACAAGCACAAGGTGGGTGTCCCCAGCCGGGCGGGGAGGTCCCTGCCCTGCATCGGCCCCTGGGGAGCCCTGGGCTCTGCACCAGCCCTGCCCACCCTCCATCCCGGGGCAGGACAGCAGCCAGGCGCAGGATGGGGCTTTGCCCACCGGAGCAGCCCACGCTTTACCGGAGCCTGCACTCCTGGTCCTTGGGGCAGTGCTGGGGCACCCTGTGTACCCCACTGCTGCAAGTGGGCCTGGGGTACGTGGGGGCTCTACACAGTAACGGGGGCCAGGCAGGGTGCTGGGACACCCCGGCGTTTCCCACCCCCTCCTGCCCTCCCTCCAGGTCTTCCAGAAAGAGCTGGGCAAGCGAGCCAGCTGCATCAAGATGCTGAAGCGCTCGGTGCGGGACCTGACCCGCGGCAGCAGCAGCGTCGACTCCCAGTGGCTGCAGAAGCAGATGGAGGAGCTGAGCACCCGCTGGGACCTGGTCTGCAAGCTCTCCGTCTCCAAGCAGGCCCGGCTGGAGGCTGCGCTCCGGCAGGTGAGAGCCGGGTGAGCCAGGGGGGCTGGCTGGGGGGCAGCAGCCAGCCCAGGGCTTCCCCGGGCGGAAACGTCGGGGTCTGCAGCTGGTGCATCCTCGTGGGAAGGCTCTGCAGGCGGCCGTGGGCCTGTGGGGTGCCCAGAACTGTGTGTGGCTGCGATGTGGGGTGCTGTGCGGGGTGCCTGGGCTCTGTGTGTGGCCACGTGTCGCAGGGTGCTGCGTGGGGTGCCCGGGCGGTGGGTGGCCATGCATCGCAGGGCTCTGTGTGGCCGTGTCGCAAGGTGCCGTGGCCGGGTGCCAGTCTGGGTGCTGCGGGCGCCTGTTGCAGGTGTGCCCGCGTGCAGGGTGCCCGGGGCAGGATGGCTGCATGTGTTGCAGGGTGCTGTGTGGGGTGCTCTGCTCGATGGGGAGGTACTGATGGGGGTCAGGGGAAATTGTGTCCCAGGTCTCAAGGTGGGGCGAAGAGCAGCCTCTCTGTCCTGCTGTGGGGTTTGAGCTGGGCTGGCAGCAGCTCTTCCTCAGGGGCCTGGAGCTGCAGCGGGTGCTTGTGTGGCCCTGGGCAGGAGGGGCAGCTGCAGGGCTCGGGGGCTGGCGGCGGGGCTGGGGGGGACAGGACCCGCAGCCACGGCCGTGGGGTGGGTGCTGAGTGGGTCCTCGGCTGTCTGTGGCAGGCGGAGGAGTTTCACACCCTGGTGCACTCCTTCTTGGGTCGCCTCTCTGAGTCAGAGAAAACTCTGAAGTACGGTGTCTTCCCCGAGGAGGAGCTGGCTGTGCAGGAGTGCCAGAACCAGCTGCAGGTCGGTGCCTGTCCCCACCAGTCCCCGCCAGCCCCGGCCTCCAGGGTGGCTCCATCCTTGCCTCGGGACGTCCCATTGCCAGGGTCAGGCGGCCCCAGCTGGCCCCTGCCAGGGTGTGAGGTGCACCACACCAAGACGTGGGATGTTGGGTCCCATCACACCAAGACACGCATTCGGGACCTCAAGCACCCTGAGGCGTGGAGATTTGGGGTCCCAAGCACCCCATGCAAAGGCAGCCGTGCTCAGCAGCTGTGCTCGCTCCACCCAGCATCCTTCCCCCGCCTGCACACCCGGCTGGGAGGAGGCTGGTCCCAGCGGCGCTGGGGTGTGCAGTGGGGTGCAGGGGGCTGAGACCTGGCAGTACCACGGTCCGTGCACTCCCCCAGGAGCTGATGAAGTCCCTGCAGTGCCAGCAGCTGGAGCTGGAGTGCATCACCTCGCTGGGGGAGGAGATCCTCTCCACCTGCCACCCGGACTCCGTCATCACCATCAAGTCCTGGGTCACAGTCGTCAAGAGCCGCTTCCAGGAGGTGAGCTGGGCGCCCCTTCTCCATCCCTCCCCGGGCACGGAGCAGATCTGCACCCATGCCCGGGGTGAGCACAGCCCCACGCCTTCCCCACCGCCGGTGCCGCTTTGGCACAGCCATCCTGACCGGCACGTTGCGGAGAGCTGGGGATGCTCGGCCTTGTCCCCGGCCGACACGGATGGTCTTGGTCTTGCCAGTGACGGGACAGCCTGGCTCAGCTCTTCCTGCACAGACCTGGTGCTCTGTGAGCCGCTGGGATGCACCGCCCCAGCCAGCCCCGGTCATCCCCTTGCTCCCACCCCTGCTCCCCCATCCTGGGGCCGTGCAGAGGGTCACCTGGGGCCTCTCCAGTCCCACCTGGACGGCGGTGACTTATTCCGCACACACAAGATGGCAGATGCCGTGCAGCCCAGGCAGGGAGTCTCCAGGGATCCGCATCCTGGACCCCGCTCCCGCAGCAGCTCAGAGGCTCCCTGGCTTCGTGGGTTTGCAGGCGAGAGCGCTCCCGCTCCCGGCTCTTCCTGAACGGGTCTGACGGGTTCAGCAGATCCCTCACCCTTGCCTGTACAAAGCCCTTAGTGAGCAGAGATCTTCGGTATCTGACCTGGATCTGCTCCGGGCTCCTGCCGCCCTCAGGGCTGCCCTCCTCGGCCGCTCGCCCCAGATAGCAAGGACTCAGCACAGCCCCGCTGCGAGGGCAGCCAGCACATCTGCAGCGGCGCAGACCTGGGTACCGGCACGTTTGGCTGCTGCCCGCAGGGACGGACCGAGGACCGGTGCTCAAAGCGCCGGTGGCATCACCCAGGAGCTGCAAAGGCCCTGTGGCACACGAGGGGCAGTGCTGTCAGCCCTGCCCCAGCCGCCCAGCGGGAACTTGGTCCTGCTCCGTGGTCACCGGAGGGCCATGGAGCCCCTTGGCCCTGCCCCATGGTCATTAGGGGGTCTGTGTGCCTGCCCCATGGCAGGGGCGGGCCGTGGCCCCCCCGTGCAGAGACTCGTTCCCCCTGAAGCACTGGCCCTGCGATGCCTGGTCGGGGCTGTAGGATCCGGGGTCTGCAGTGGGGCAGCCAGCCCCATGCCCCCACTGCCAGCCCCCGTGGCCCAGCTCCACTCACCGTGCCCGCAGGTGCTGAGCTGGGCCCAGCAGCAGGGCGAACGGCTGCAGGTGCAGAGAGCCAGCCTCGCAGCCGAGCGGGAGGAGATGGCCCAGCTCATCGACTGGATCACGGCCGCCGAGGAGGCGCTGAGCCTGCGGGACCAGGAGCCGCTGCCGGAGGAGGCTGAGCAGCTGGAGGAGCTCAATGCCCAGCACACGGTGAGGGACCCTGCGCCCAACTCCCGCCCTCACCGGGGGCCTTGCTGTCCCCCCGACCCTTCCCGGCCCCGGGTGAGCGCTCGACCCAGCTGAGGACTTTCGCATGCTCTAGGCTGAGGCCGTGGGTGCAGCTCATGCACGCAGCAGCGGCGCAGCATCACCTTTCACACACGCCAGCAGCTGCACCCCAAGCCCACCGGGTCTGCTGCACGGGCTCCTGATGCAGGAGGGACCCGGGGAGGGGGCCAGCAGGGCTGGTCTGTGGGTGGCCGCACTCCCGGCTTCAGCCCCCTGCTCCAGCTGTGCCGGCGGGGTGGCGGGGCATGCCTGGGGGACCTGCCGGCGTGGTGGGCAGGTGCTCAGTGCCAGCGCTCTGCGGCAGGTCTTCATGGAGGAGCTGAACCGCAAGCAGCCCGACGTGGAGAAGGTCACCAAGAGTTGCAAGCGGAAGCTGGCCACGGAGCTAGGCCCGCCGGCTGCCCGCCGGCTGGCCACACGTAAGGGCCCCCATTGCCCCCTGTGCCGCACTGCGCCATGCCCCAGGACCCCCGGCTGTGCCCTCACTGCCTGTCTGCACTGGCTGCAGGGCGCCGCAGCACGGGGAAGGCGCAGGGCGCGCCGGCGGTGCCGCTCGGGGGGCTGGAGCCCCAGACGCCACTCATGGCCCAGCTCCTGCACCGCTGGCAGCAGCTGTGGCTTCTGGCACTGGACCGGCAGTACCGGCTGGAGACGGCCATGCAGCGCCTGCGAGAGGTAGGGGCAGCCCCGGCGGTGCGGTGGCCCTGGATGGGTGCGGGCAGCTCGCCTCGCCTTCTGCCGGTGGGAGCCCCTGGCCCTGGGTCGGACGTGGATGGGGACGGTCCGCAGGGGTCGGTGGGATGGAGCAGGCAGAGCCCAGGAGCCTTTCCCAGACCCTGCCCCTGCAGCCGGGAGTCCCCGCGCATCCCTGTGGGCAGGGGTGGGTGCATCCCCAACAGCCGAGAGCCGGCTGCTGGAGCCTGTGGCTCCCCTTGCAACCCAGAGCCAGGGGTCCTGGGCAGAGACCCCTTTGCCAGCCTCAGCGAGGTCTGCACAGCTGCACAGCAGCCAGGCTGAGCCTGAACACAGGGTGAAGTGTGGTCACCCAGGCTGGCGTGATGGGGGGCTCGGGGGGGGGCTTTCCTGCCAGCATGTTAATTCCCGTCTGTGCCTCTCCGAGCTGGAGGAGTTTGCTCACTTTGACTTCGGGGTCTGGAGAAAGCGTTACATGCAGTGGATCAGCCAAATGAAGTCCCGTGTCCTGGATGTTTTCCGAGGCATCGACAGGGACCAGGACGGGCGCATCAGCCAGCGGGAGTTCATTGAGAGCGTCCTCTCTTCCAGTGAGTGCCCCCGGGGCTGGGCTGGGCTGGGGCTGGCTCCTGGGGCTGGCACACCCCACAGGGCTTCCCCCGGCCCCGAGAGCCTGGGAAGGGGCAGTTTGGGGAGAGGGGGGGCAGTGCCAGCAGAGATGGGGAGGGACAGGGTCTGCCAGCCAGGATTCCCCTTGGATCAGGGTCTTGGTGCAGGGGTGCACAGGGCATGGCGGGCTGAGGGTCCCCTTCCCTCCCCAGAGTTCCCCACCAACGTCTTGGAGATGAACGCTGTGGCCAGCATCTTCGACATGAATGGTGACGGCTTCATCGACTACTACGAGTTTGTCAGCGCCCTGCACCCCAACCGGGACCCACTGCGCCGGACCGCCGACGCCGACCAGATCCAGGACGAGGTATGGTGGGGGACCCACAGCGGCCGGGGCCGGGCAGGGTGGGGGGCCCCACCGTGGGTCTGAGCCGAGTGTGCCGTCCCCAGGTGAACAGGCAAGTGGCCCAGTGCAACTGTGCCAAGCGCTTCCAGGTGGAGCAGATCAGCGCCAACAGGTACCGGGTAAGTGCCAACCCACACTGCCGCCGCCGCCTCCTGCCCTGCCGCCAGGGCCAGCAGCCCCCGTTCCGCAGCCCAGGGTCCCGGGCTTTCTCTGACACCCGTGCACTGCCTGCACCATGCAGAGGTCCTGCAGCTCCCCGTGCACCATGGCTCCCTGCCACAGACCCTTTGCAGCAGCAGGGAGAGGGCACATCCCCATGTCCCATGGGGTCCCTGGCCCCAGGTGCTGCATGCTGTGGCACGGCAGGGAGGGCAGTGCTGGTGGGGACGGAGGGGGTCACAGGGGACCTGATGACCTGAGGATGGGCAGATCTGGGTGCTGGTGCCTGCTCTGGCACCCCCTCCCCGGCTGCCAGCCCTGCCGAACCCCCTTGCCCCCACCCTTGCTCTGACATCCCTCTCCCCTGCAGTTTGGGGAGTCCCAGCAGCTGCGGATGGTGCGGATCCTGCGCAGCACCCTGATGGTGCGTGTCGGCGGGGGCTGGATCGCGCTGGACGAGTTCCTGGTGAAGAATGACCCCTGCAGAGGTGGGTATGGGTGTCCCACGCCGGGCGCTGGGCACAGGGCGCCCGTGGCTCTGCGGCCAGGAGGGTCTGCAGTGGGCTGAGGCCAGGAGAGCCTTGGCATTGGTGTGGTGGGTGTCCCCGTGCCCCGGTGCGATGCCTGCGGGGCCGTGTGGGTCGGTGGTGCCCACGTGGGACGCAGCCCACCAGGCTCCCCAGGGTCTTGCACCGCCTGGCCCGGGGCTGTGGGACCCCCAGCACCAGCCCTGCTCACCGCCTCTGTCATCCCCAGTGAAGGGAAGGACCAACCTGAAGATCAACGAGAAGTACCTGTCCGCAGACGCCTTCGGGGCCGCCGCAGCCAAGTGTGCGGGGAACCAGTCGGCCCCCTCCTCCAAAGTGCTGTCCCCAAGCCGCTCCAACTCCAGCCTCAGCCTCTACAGCAGCGCCTCAGCCCCCAGCAGCCCCCTGGCCAGGAAGGTAAGGGCTGGGGAGCCCCCCAAGAAGTCCTGCCCCCCCCGCAGCCCGACCGCCGCGGGTGCTGACCCTCTCCTTCCCCAGTCGGTGCTGCGGAGGACGCGCTCTGGAGACCGGTGCCCCCGCTCCCGTGGCTCCCTGCTGCCCGACGGAGCTGAGCTGCAGTTCGCCGCGGCCGAGGAGAACCTGGCCGTGGCACCCCCAGGTGAGGGCCGGGCTGCTGCGGGGGGTCCCCTGCCCGCCCCGGGCAGCCTGCTGCAGGCTGCACCCTGCCTGCCCCGTGGGGCAGGGGGTTGGGGGGCCGGGGGGCACCCAGCAGGGCTGGGGAAGCCCAGGGGAGCCCGGGTCAGTGGGGCGGTGTGGGGCAGGTCAGTGGGGCTGTCCCCCAGTCCCGGGAGCACTGGTGCAGGAGAGCACGCTGCTGCAGCCCCTCCGTGCTCTTGCAGAGCCGCCTGAAGGGTCCCCCCCGGAGCGCTGCAGCCCCTGCCGCTGAGCCCCCGCAGCCGCCCGCCCTGCGCCCAGCTCCCTCGGCCGGCCCCACTCAGGACTCTCCTCCCGGGCGGCCGCCCGCCCCGAGGCTGGAGGATGGCGAAGCCACGGCCGTGCGCCCCGCGGGTCTCCGGCCCGGCACTGCGGTCCCCCCAGAGCGGGCGCCCGCCTGCAAGGGCTGAGCTGTCTGTCCGTCACTGATCCCGCTGGGCCTGGCCCCAGCGTATATGCAAGCATCCCCTGCCACACACCTAACCGCCCCCGGGCTCTGGCTGGCACGGCCCCCTGCCCCACCGCTCCACCAGGCACCGCATGGCGGGCCGAGCCCTGATGCCCCGCTCCGAGCGCCCGGGGCAGCTGCAGGCTGCCGGGAGCATCCCGCAGCCGTAGGGTCAGCCAGGGCCACGGCAGCCCAGACGCCCCTGGGCTGGGCCCTACCCTTCTCCCCCAGGCTCCTGTGCCGTTGGGGTGGCTGCTGGTACCCCCAGGCATTTGGCAGTGCCGGCGGGGGTCCCCCCGTCCTGCTGCCCATGCCTTGGTGGGAGGTGGCCGGGCTCAGTACCCGGGCACTGGGGCCCCTCGCCAGATGCAGAGCCCCGTTTCTGGTGCTAACCCTCACCCCTCGGGCCTTCGGTGTGTGTGCACGGGGCCCCGGCTACAGCTGACCCCCGCCCCGGCAGGGCTGGGGCTGCCACGGGCGGGGGGTTCCTCACGCCCGTGCCCCCGTCCCCGCCTGCAGCACCCGCGGGCGGCGGGACCCCTGCCCTGCTGACGCATGCTCACGTCACCCCGCTAACCGGACAGCAGTAGAGCTGAATGTAACCCTGGCTGGGCACGGCCCTGCCAGCCACAATAAAGAGTAGATTTCTTTTTTTATGAGCACCTGGGGCTTGCTGCAGTCTGTCAGTCTGTCTGTCCGCTCACCCCGCTGTCAGGGCTAGGGGCTGCTGCGGCCGGGCGGTGTGGAGGGACGTAGCATCGCCAAAGCTGGTGCACACGCTGCCTGCCATGGTGGCACTCGGTGGCCGGGCACGGCTGGGAGTGCCTCCAGCCGGGTGCCACCGGCAGAGGTGCCCGGCGCCAGAGCTGTGCCTGGCAAGCCCGGGGCGTTGCAGCGGATGCCAGCGGGCACCGTGCCATGTTACCTCCTTTCTGAGGAAAGCATTGCTGGGATTCCTGTTGTGCCCCAGCGCCTCTGCCCAGGGCCGGGAGCCAACGCCTATGGTGGGTAGCACTGGGAGATGCTGTGTTCCCATCCCCGGTGCTGGTTGCCTTTCTGCCACCCTGTAGCTGTGAGGGCACCAGGAGTGTCCACACGGTCCTGGTCAGCATCGTCCCCTGCAGCAGTGCATCCATCTGCCCGCCTGCCCCGTCCCACCCGGGGCAGCTGGGATGGGGCACCTGGAGACACTGGCCGTGTCCCCACTCCAGGAGGTGCGGACACCTCGCGCACGGGCACTGTCCCCAGGCATTGCAGCAGCACGGCCCTTGCCCAGCACCTCCCCGCCTCGGGCTGCGGTCCCCCTCTGATCCCCCCTCCAGGGCTGGGGCTTTGCCTGGCTGCCTCCCCCCTTATCTCAGTCCTGCTGGCTGCCTGGCCGTGCCTTCATGGATTTCAGTCCCATTTCTGCACTGTTGTCCCCTAAAACTGTCTCCACACTCTTTTTTTTTTTTCTGAAAAAACACTTTCGCATCGGACAGCAGCCAAGAGGGGCCAGGTCTGGGAATGTGCCAGAGAGCCTGTGCTGGGACACGTGCCCTGTCCACGCGCGGAGGAGCCCTGCAGACAGCCTGCGTGCGGGTTGGGGCCCCTTGCCGCTGGCGCTGCCAGCAGCCCCCCCAAGAGCAGTGCCAAGCCCCACCGCTCTCCACGGAGCAGAGCATCCACCAACACGTCCTGGGACGGTCCACGCAGTGCTGCCGGCGCGGGCTGGGACCGCCGACGGGAGTTGCGTTGCACATTCCTCTGCCTATGGAAATCTCATCGACCACTCCCATCTAGGGGAACACACCCGGCACCACCGGCACCACCAGCCTGTGTCAGCCACATCCAGAGCCCCGGGCAATGACTCTGGCCCAGGAAACAGACAACAGGCGTGGGGTGGCCAGGGCGCACATGCAAACAGGGTTTGCATAGCCGCGCAAACACTGGCAATGCAGCTTCATCAGGGCTGGACCCGGGGATCGGGGTGACACGATGGACAGAGACACAGATCCGCAGCACGTGTGTGGGGGCACAGGGTCCAAGTGAGATTGCCCCATCCTCAGGGAGACGTGGTGCAGAGGGGGGATGCCCTGGGAGAGCCTCCGTGGCTTGCACCCCGTGCCGGGACTGGGAGAGGAGCACCGCATGGCTGCAAGCACATTGCTTTGCCGCACGAGCGGCTCATGGGGCAGCAAGCGAGCAGGGCTGGAGGCTCGGCCCCAAATGGGCACCGTCACGGCTGGGCGCTTGGACCCACGCTCCCACAGCCATGCAGTCCGGCGGAGCCGGGTCGCGTGGGGCTCTGCTCACGCGGCGGAGCAGCTCTCGGCTGGCGGGCACCCTGTGGAGCCAGCTGGCCCCCGCAGGGAGGGGGAGGCGGGTGCCACCCTGTTGCCCAACCGCCCCAGCACTTGCCCCAGCTGTGGGAAACCCGGGAGTGGGGCCTGCCCCGCCTGGCGGGCCCACCCTGCGCGCCCCACACAGCCGCCCCAGCCCCAGACGGGAGCCACGTGCCAGCGGCAGTTGCTTCATCCGACCCAACAGAGCCCAGCCATGCTGTGGGGAGTGAACCCCAGGCCTGGGGGCTGGCAAAGCGGAGCACTCTCAGACATCCCCCCCACCTCCAGACACCTCCTGTCCCGTCTCCGGGGGCAGAGCAGGGTGTGAACCCAAGGGTCCCAGCCTGCCAAGCGACCCCCAGCCCGTGCTGGGGCAGCTCCTCCAGCTCCCAGCATGGCGGTGTCCCCAGGCTGCTCTGGCTCCCACCTGCAGGCACAGGGCTCTCCCGCATCCCACGCAAAGCCTTGACCAGTGCCTGGGGTACGGTGCTGCTGGGCAAGGGCCCACAGCCCAGAGCCCTCCAGGCCCCCCACCCTGCCCTGTGCAAAGCCACCGTCCGGGCATGGGGTCGGGACGCCTGCGGGGCTGGAGGCAATGGCACAATGGCGATGGAGGCTGGTGGGGCTGGAGGCTTTGGTGCTGCGCAGGTCAGCGTCGGCGTGCCCGTTCTGCTCTTGGGCTGGGGCCGGCATGCATACACGCGCACACGTGCGAGCGTGCAGAGCCACTTGCACGGCAGATGTGTGTGTGCACAGCCGTGCCTGTGTGTGAGCACCTGTGTTCACCTGTGCGAGAGTGTTTGTGTGCGTAGGCGCAGGTATCGGGCAGCAAAGCCCCAGCAGGCATCTCCTGGCGCTGAGCTCAGCGTCTGGCCCAAGCCCTGGCGTGGTTTGTCCCAGCAAGCAATGGGCTGCGCTCCCGCACTGACTCGCCCCTTCCTCAGCGCACACCCGGAGGTACGGGGAGCGCGGCGACTCTTGCCCAAGCTGGCCCATCCTCCTCGTGCTACTGCTGCCATCCCGCCGGTGCCACCAGCAGTGCTCAGGGGCCCCCAGAGTCCCTGGAGCCATGGGGCTGTGCCCTTTGCTGCTGGCCTGGGGCACAGCCGGGCCGGCTGGGGCAGGGGCTGGACCTCGGGGTGCCCGTGGGCCCAGACTGCTGGCAGCTGGGATAGACGGACGTGGCGCAGTGGGAACGTGGAGCCTGGTGAAGCCGGGCAGCATGGGTGAGCACAGCGGGCTGCCCCACGCTGCGGGCTGCGCTGGAGGCATTGGGTGGTGTGTCCTGGCTGGAAGGGAGCCCAGCCGGTGGCAGCGCGGTTTGCAGTGGGACCCATCGCAGCACTCCGTTGGCTCAACCCAAGCCCCTGCCGCTCCCGCTTGGGCACAGCGCCCTTCCCTTCCGCTGGCGGTCGGGCATGGCTGGCTCTGGCAGTGCACCCTGACACCCAGCTTGGTCGGCCATCCCCACTGACCCACCCACGTGGGGTTTCCCACTGTGGGATGACTCCTTGCAACACCGAGCAAACGCATCCCAATGCCTGCGGCTCTGGGCTTTCCCCTTCCCCGCAGCAAACGATTCCACGGCCCAGCCTGCTTAGCAGCTGGCACGACAAGGGTGCCTCCGAGGCTCCGGGGAACCAGTGGCCACCTCCAGCCCAAGCCACGGCCGCCCACGGGCCGGGGAGAGGTGCCCAGGCTGGTCTGGTTCTTGTCTTTGTACGTAGCTGAGATGCTTTGGTTAAGCCACATACGGTTAGTTTGAATGCATACACACAAATTGCAACCACACATTACTGCTAATTACCACAACCAGACCCTTTCCTCTGCCTTTGGGCAGCATGCCCAAGAAAGCAAAAGCAGAACGGTGTCAGCAAGCGTAGCACAGAACAACCCAGCACGGCCCAGCACAGTGCACCGGTTCCTGTGTGAGCAGAGGTCCCCCTCCCACCTGTCCCTGCAGCAAGGCAGGGAGACGATGCCCCATCAGCCACCCGTGCCAGACTCCCTGGTCACCGGCCGGCCGTGCCCGTGCTTGGCCCCGCTGCGGCCCCGGGGCCGTCCTCGCTCCCGGCACGGGCTGGCAGGGCCCGGGGAGGCTGCAGGGGGGCACCGCTGGCCCAGACCCTGCCGGAGGGTGAGAGGGTGAGCGGGTCAGCACCTCAGCAGCCTGATCGGCAGGAAGCTCTGCGGTGATGGCACCACTCCAGCCTGCTGGTGCTGAGCCCTCTGCGGCAGCAGTGAATGCTCATCCCTGTTTGCCTTTGGATTAAGGCTCCTCAGCACCTCCTGGGAGTGTCACTTCTGTGCCAGACGTTCACAATGCCCGTGTAGCCATCAGAAACCCACATTGGTTTCTGGGACGCAACCTCCTCTCCGTGTGCCACAGGTATGGCAGCAGCTGCCAGCCCTGCCGGGGCAGACGCAGCCCCTGCGCCTCTCACTGTCCCCACTGATGCTGCCCCTGTTCGGACATTGCTCCACAGTTCTGGGGCATCATCTGGGCCAGCCCCTCTCTTGGCCCCGGCTGCTCTGCGGAGACATCCTCCCGAGGGTCCCTCTGCCCTCCCAGGACCACTGGCTTGGCACTGCCCAAGCCGCGGGCACAGAGGGAGCTCCTGCCTGGGTATTTGCCCGTGCCTTTTGCAGGGGAATGCCCCTCCACATGGGGTGCATCGCCACTTGCCAGGGTTAGCCGCACCCGCAGCAGGCGCCAGGGCTGTGTGCCCACCGGACCACGCTGTGCCACGCCGCAGGCTCGCCCGGCCAGCCCTGTGCCTGGATACCGGCAGCTCTCCAGACAACACACTCCCACACACCATAAACATCTTGCCCAAGCGGTGTGCATCCCTTCCTCAGCACATTGCCCCGCAGGGCTGGCAGTGGGAGGGGGCTGCAGCACGACCCCACAGTGCCCGGTGGCCCCACAGGTCCCCTTCCCCGTGTGTGCTGCCTGCTGCTCTTTTGGGGGCCACCAAGCACCCGTGGCACTGGGAAGAGAAGAGGGGTGCTCGGGGTGGAGCAGGGAGCTGGGTGTGGGGCTGGGTGCAGGGTCCAGGAAGAGGGTGTGGGGCTGGTGACACAGTCAGGGCAGGGGTGTTTGGGTAACTCAGGTGGCAACGGGGTGGCTTGGGCATGTTTTGAGCAAGTCAGGCTCCCCGTGCACACCCAGGGATGTGGGCAAGGTTGAGGGGAGCAGGGAAGGGTCCCCCTCTCCGCCCCAGCTGCCGTGGTGCCAGGGTCAGGCCCGCAGCTGGAAGTCTGGGGTCTCTCAGCCCTGCAGCCGCAGCCCGGGGTCCGGCCAAATAAACACAGCGGCGCAGCCAATTCGATAGGAAATGGACATGCAGCAGGCATGGGTGGCGAGGGCATCGGGGGCTGCTATGGGAGAGGAGCTGGGTGGGAGCCACCACCAGGACAATGTGCAGGGGCATTGCTAGGGCTGCTGGCATTGGGAGCAGTTGTGGGGTGATGGAGAGAAGGATGAGAGGCTGCTGGGTATGAGAGCAGCGTAGGCACACTGGCCCCGTGGAGGTCTCTCCCCGCTTTCTCGCGCCTCCTTTGCAGAGGGGACTGCCCAAGCAAATGGCTGCCTGCTGGGACAGGACCACCTGCCCACACTGCGGCCGTTTTGGGACCGGCAAACCCCTCGCCCCTGCTCACAGCCCTGCCCCGCTCCTGCGCCCGCAGGGGCGCGGCGCAGGGAGGGCGGTGATGGGGCTGCAGGGGCCGAGTGCAGCTGGACCCCCTGCAAGGGGGGACGCGGGCAGCCGGAGGGAGCCGTGGGGAGGGCTGGCGGCAGGTTTCTGGCAGGGCTGGGCCGGTGTGTCATCCCCAGGGGCGGGGAAGGGCAAGGTTTTAAACGTGCTCTGGTCCCAAGCAGGAAGCAGCGGCAAAGCAGCGGGACTGCGGGCACCTGCCAGGAGAGCCCGTCCTGCGACCACCGCGGGCAGGTAGGAGAGGTCTGGTGAAAGGGGCCTTGCTGGGCGTCATGGGGCCATGCCAGGGGTCACGGCAGATGGAGGGACTCGCGCAGGTCCCGGCTATGCAAAGAATGTGGCATTGTCTGCGGCCACTGCTCTGGCTGGGCTGCAGTCAGGTGCCGGGGTGGGACAGCAGGCATAGGGCAACAGACTCACCGTGCTGCGGCACCCTGGGCACTGCTGGCCCTCGTGGCCAAGCACAGCGGTAAGATGCTGGTCCCTGATCCCGGCATGCCCCAGGAGCGGGAGCGGGGGTAATGACCATGTGGGCAGGACGGCTCCCAGGGAAAAGTCCGTGCTGCCTCGGTTGCATGTGCTCCGACGGGCACAGCGGGGCTCAGCAGGGCAGCAGTCGTGCCATGCTCTGACGGGCACAGTGGGGCTCAGCGGGGCAGCAGTCGTGCCATGCTCTGACGGGCACGGCATCGCTCGGCGGGCGGCAGTCGTGCCGTGCTGCAATGGGCACGGCGTTGCTCAGTGGGGTGGCAGGTGCCGAGGAAGGGGCAGGCAGCGGGGCAGAGCACGCGGGGCACTGGCAGCCCCGTTCCGCAGTACCCAGTGCGGTAGGTACATGATGCTGTGGGATCGCCCCCATGGGCGGGGTGCAGCCCCATCCCACAGCTGCAGCCGAGGAGCAGCTCCGCTCCAGGCACCGAACGGGACAGGTCAGCAGGCAGGAGCCTGTCTGCCATCAGCCATCGGTGGGACCCAAGCACTGCGTCCCCTGCTCCGCGGCAGCCGGGCAGGCAGCACTGCCCGGGAAGGAGTGCTGGGCTGCCCCCCCAGCCCCACTCAGAGCAGGGCCCCCCCAAAGTGCCCCAGCTACCCTGCCTGTCCCTATCACCCTTCCCTCACTGCCCCAGCCAACTTCTCTAGTGCTCTCCCTCTCCCTGAAACACCCCCAGCTTCAGTCTGTCCCACCAGAGACCACCCTGCAGACCTCCCCAATGCTCTGCTGCCCTTCCCCTCCACCACCCTCTTCCTGAAACCACGCTTCCCACTCTGCAAGTAAAACCTGTCCCTTCTCCCAGTACCTCCCCACAGCCCCCAGCAGCCTCTCCCTCCCCAGCCAGTGCGGGCCTGTTGGTGCACCCTGAGGGTGCAGACATGCGGGGTCGTCCCGCGGGACGTGGGACGCAGGACGTAGCTGCAATGCTCGCCCGTGCACTGGGTGTACGAGGAAGAGCCTCCCGCGGTGACTCACGCGGGCAGGGAGGTGTGCGCAGGCTTGCCGCACCGGTGGGTGCGAAGGGGCTGTGCAGCGCCGTCCAGAGCCATGGCTTATGCCAGCACCAACACATTTTCTGACGCAGCCAGAAGTGAAAGGTGCGGAGCAGCGATTGCTGCTGCCAAGGAGAGCTGCCCGCGTCAGGGAGAGACCGTGGCCCCAGGGAGGGCTGCAGGTGCCAGCGCCTGAACCTCCGCCAGGAACCTCCCTGGCTTTGTAGGCAGAGTCGGTTACTAAAAGTTTCCATGGGGCATGACGCTTTCTGAGTAAAGGGAGAAGAGTCCTTACTCTGCCCACACGCCCCCTGCCTCCTCCCATGCCCAGGAAGGGCAGGGAGCTCCACCTCAAACCCAGGGGGTTCCTGCCCCCGGCCCCCCAGCCCTGCTGGGAATTGGGGTTTCCAGCTGCCGTGGTGTTACAGGCGGCAGTGCCCAAATCCCCTCTGCGCTCTGGTGCCGGTGGCTGGCTCGGGTCTGGGATGTGCGGCGATCTGCCTGGGGCTCTCCGGATACTGTGGCCACACTGGCACTGCCCACCCCCGTGCCCATGGCATGGCCAGGCTGAGCCCAGCTCCTCCCAAGCGCAGCACAGCCTGTGCCATCTAACCCGGCATCTCTCTGCCAGGAAAGGGCTGTGGGGCTGGGAGCAGCTTTCCCAGCCCCGCAGGGCGGCACGGCCCCAGGACCGTGGTGGGCAGAGCTGGTGGTGAGGTGCTGCCAGCCCCATCGTGTGTGTGGCACCAGGCACATGGCTGCCCGGCACCAGCACGTGCGAGTGCATGCACCCAGCACGAGCCTGTGGGATGGAGGAGACAGCCCTGCAAGGCAGGGGAGCCCCTTGCTCCCAGCCCACAACACAGGACAGAGCGACTCCCCGCACTCTCAGCCAGCAAGACAGGCCCCCTTGCTCTCCCCCACAGCATCCCCCCCACCAGGCAGAGACCCCGAGTCCCGACTCTGCTCTCCTCCTCCCCCCACCCAGCGTGGCTCAGGATGGCCCTTCCCAGAAGCAGAAGCAGCACCCCATGGCCATCCCGCTTGCCGTCCCCACCTCTTGGCACCAGAGCCAGGTGCAGTCCTGAACTTGCAAAACCAAACAGCATTGCCTGGGCAGATCCAAGCCCGCGTGGCTGCACTCGCGCTGACATCACGGCGCGGACGGAGCCGGCGCCTGTTGGGACCTTTCCCCCATAATGGGCAGCGAGCCTGGAGCATGGCTGGGACAGAGGAGCACTTGCAAGGAAAAGGTGCTGGCCTGGCCCGGGGGGGCATGGGACGAGCTGGAGTGGGCACGCAGGCACTGAGCGGGGGGCACAGAGCCCTGTTGGTCCTGCGGTGAGCAGGGCCCCAGGCACGGCACCTGCGAGCACCGGCACGCTGCTATGCACTCCCTGGTTTGTGCTGGCGGCGTGGGAAAGGACGTAGGTCTGTGAGCCCCAGGCAGGATTCACGCCCCAGCGCCAGTGTGGGCAGCGAGATACGGCTGGTCCACACCATTCCCCCTCAGTGCGACCACCGCAGGAGGGTCAGCGTGGCGCCGGCTCTCCCTGGAGCTGCTGTGCCAGGGCCCTTCCCCTCTGCCTCCACGTACAGCGGTGAGTACCATGGGGTAGCCCTGCTCTGGCTGTGGCCTTGCAACCGGGTCCAGAGATGCTGGTGGGCAGCACCGTGACCCAGCCAGCTCAGCTGCGGGAGCTCAGGCAAGCGGGTCTCCTCAGCCTGCCACAGCGCTTCGTGCTTGGTCTTACCTGCCTCCGTAGGGCCGGTCCAACCTTGGCACACCGCCCTCTGCACTGGTGCCAGGGACTCTGCGTTAAGGGTTGGGGCTCACGAGGGAATAGGAGCCGTCTCTGCTGCCCTGGTGTAGCAGGGACAGCCCCCTCTCTCCTCAAACCTGCTTCACCCCGCAGCCTCCTGCTGCAGGACCAGCTTCCAGCTTGAGGTCTGAAGGGTGCCAGGCATGAACGCACCACTGTGCAAGGGCTATGCCCGGAGGCTGTGGCTGACCACAGCTCCCAGCCCTCTGCACAGCCTGTAACCAGCCACAAGTGCCCTCCAGCCTTCTGGTGTGCACGGCCCAGGGCTCAACAGCCTCATACTCCCTCCGGCACCAAAACTTGACTGTAGAATTGCTGTAATGTGGTTGATCCCAGCGTGCCCAGGAGCTTTTCAAACATGAGTGCAGGCATGCAGATCCGAGTGCTCCTAGTGTGGCCTGCTGCACCCACCCACTTCTCCTTCCGCTGCCCCCCCCCCCCCCCCCCATGCTTTCTGAGCAATGCAAGGAGGGCAGATACCCCATTTCAGTGCAGCAGTGGGCACCAGGGAAAGGGCCTCCAGGGCTTCCTCTGGGTGTGCGGCGGCTCCAGCCCCTGCTTCCAGCCCCTGCCTGACGGGTGCTGCTGTGGGGAGTGTGCCAGGGGACCAGGCTGAATCCCTGTCCCCAGCAGAGGGGAGCAGCCTTTCCGCGCTGGCTTGGGGTTTGCTCATCCCTGTGTAGGTGTCGGCAGCAGCCCGAACGAGCGCCGATGCTCCCTGGGGGTTGCTGGTTTTGGCTGGTGCTTTGCCCCAAGCCCAGCTGCCCTCCAGGCCTTTGAAGCACTGGACAAGGCTTCTGTGCAGAGCCAAGCCCTGCACAGACTGGTGGTCAAATGCATGCGACAACTCGTGGGGGCTTTATGCCTCACAGGAGCCAGGCCTGCCTCAGCCCAGTGCTCCACAGGTCCCACTGGTGCTTCTGCTCCGCTCTCACGCTGAGATGTCCCAGTGCACCCAGCAAGTCTAGCTCAGAAAGGAGAGGGTGCTTGCCTCTGGCATGTCAGGGACAGGGACAACCACACTGCCCTGAACATGCTCAGCCTTTGGCTGTTACTTCCTCCTGCCTGTGAGGTATTTCTTTGTCTTTTTTTCCCCATATTTAGTATGCAAACCATAGAAAAGCTGATTTCTCACTGAGCTTTCCCATTCTCTCCCCTCTCTCCAGAGAGTCTTGACAGCTGTGAAAGGAGTGCAGCGGCAGGATGGAGAGCAAGCCAGCAGTGAATGGCCATGCTGCCCCCATCTTCCACCAGGAAGACATGCCAGGAGCAAACCACTTGGGCCAGGACATGTTGCCTTGCAAACAGAAAAAAGCAGCTGATGGGGATGTGGTGGTGATGGATCCTTCTAGTGAGCCCTTGGAGGCAGCCGGCAGCATTGCTGGAGTGTATGTAGAGGCTTCAGGGAAGGTAATGA
The DNA here is from genome assembly GCA_031468815.1 of Morus bassanus. Lineage (NCBI taxonomy): Eukaryota > Metazoa > Chordata > Aves > Suliformes > Sulidae > Morus > Morus bassanus. Next base: position 169,714,855 of record CM062567.1, read on the forward strand.
GCTTTTATGATGCCACCAGAGAGCATCTGCTTAGTTTGGATTCAGCACTCTGTCTTCTCGAGGCCCAGGCAGCCACAGGCTTCATCACTGACCCGGTGAAGAACAGGCATGTCTCTGTAGCAGAAGCCGTGCAGCTGGGGCTGGTGGGGCTGGAGCTGAAGGAGAGGCTGCTCTCTGCAGAGAAAGCTGCTACTGGCTTTGTGGACCCCTACACAGAAGAGAAAATCTCCCTCTACCAGGCGATCCAGAAGGACCTGATTGGGAGGGAGCAAGGTACTCGGCTGCTAGAAGCCCAGATCGCAACCGGAGGCATCATTGACCCAGCCACTGGCTGCCGGCTCCCAGCAGATGTTGCCTGTGAGAGGGGATATTTAGATGAAGAGATGAGACAGCTCCTCTCTGATGCCAGCAATGAGGACAGCAAAGGGTTCCTCAACCCCAGTACTATGGAGAGGGTCACTTATATGGAGCTTATAAAGAGCTGTGTTGTTGATCCAGCCTCAGGCTTCCTCCTCTTGCCCCTGCAAATCACATTCCCAGGGCTGCGAGGGAGGGTGAGCAGCAGGGATCTGCTGGACTCTGGCATCATCAGCCCTGACAAGTTCAGAGGTCTTGAGGAGGGAAGAGTTTCTGCCCAGGAGGTAGCAGAGAACGACTCCGTTCAGCAGTTCCTGCATGGAACAAGAAGCGTGGCTGGTGTTGTCCTGCCTTCTGGTGAGCGGAAGAGCCTTTACCAGGCACTGAGAGAGCATCTCCTCATGCCTGGTGCTGCTCTGATGCTCCTGCAAGTCCAGGCCTCCACCGGCAGCCTGACAGACCCCATAAAGAACAAAAGCTACTCAGTTGATGAGGCTGTCAGGGTTGGTCTCATCGGCCCAGAGCTTCATGAGAAACTGTCTTCAGCTGAGAGGACCATCACTGGATACAAGGACCCCTGCACTGGAGAAATGCTCTCTCTGTTCCAAGCCATCAGGAAGGGCTTTATCCCCAAGGATCATGGCATTTGCCTTCTGGAGGCTCAGATGGCCACAGGGGGTATAATTGCTCCAGGCAGGCACCTCCGTGTCCCCACAGAGAGAGCTTGCAAGTGGGGGTACCTGGACGAGGCCACAAGACAGCTCCTCTCCAGCCCTACTGATGACATGAAAGGGTTCTTCGACCCCAGCTCCAAGGAGAAGCTGATCTACGCAGACCTGCTCAAGCGCTGTGTCACTGATCCCAACACGGGGCTCCTGCTGCTGCCACTCAATGGAGACAGCAGAGAAGCATCCGAGGGAACCCACCTCTTCTTTGACCATGGGACCCAAACAGCTCTGGAAAACACACAGGTACCCATTGCTTCAGGTAAATTCAAGGGAAAGTCAGTGTCTCTCTGGAAACTCCTCTTCTCAGACTACATCCAGAGTGAGCAAAGAGCTGCTTTCACCCAGCAGTACCTTGCAGGAACACTCTCTACGGAAGAATTGGGTAAGGCAGTCAGTGCCACCATTGAGGAAATGGCTTCCACTGCTAATGTCACCTTTGAAGGACTGAGGGACCGGGTGACAGCTGACCAGCTCCTGAGCTCTGAAATCATTAACAAAGATTTGTTTAAGAAACTGAAGGAGGGAGAAACATCAGCCAAAGAAGTTGTCAGCATGGACACTGTCAAGAAGTACCTGAAAGGGACAGGTAGCATTGGTGGGCTCCTGCTTCCTGACTCCCAGGAGAAGATCAGCATCTACCAGGCAAAGCGGAAAGGACTTTTAAGGCCAGGAACGTCACTGATCCTCCTGGAGGCACAAGCTGCTACTGGATTCATCATTGACCCAGCTGCCAACAAAAGGTATTCTGTGGATGAGGCGTTAAGAGCAAATATCATTGGCCCAGATGTTTATGACAAGCTACTGACTGCAGAGAAATCAGTCACTGGCTACAGAGATCCTTACTCAGGGAACACCATCTCCCTTTTCCAGGCCATGAAGAAGGAGCTCATTGTCAAGGAGCACGCTATCCGCCTGCTTGAGGCCCAGATCGCCACTGGTGGCATCATTGACCCCGTCAACAGCCACCGCATCCCTGTGGAGGTGGCCTACCGGCGCGGCTACTTTGACAAGAAGATGAACTTAATCCTTTCTGATCCCAGTGATGACACCAAGGGCTTCTTCGACCCCAACACACACGAGAACCTCACCTACCTGCAGCTGAAGGAGAAGTGCATCACAGAGCCATCCACTGGGCTCTGCCTCCTTCCTCTGAACAGCAGGAAGCGCCAGTTCATCGATGATGCCACCAGACGGGTGTTCAGGAGCTCCTGGCTGCCGGTCAGGTTTGGGCGGTTACGGGGGGAGAAGGTCTCTGTGTGGGACCTGCTGAACTCCGAGTATTTCAGTGAGGGGAGGCGCCGAGAGATATTCAACCACTACCAGCTGAGGAAGCTCACCCTGGAGCAAATTCGAATCATGTTAGAGGAGGAAATGAAAAAATGGGCCCCCATCAAGTTCCCAGCCATGAGAGGCAGCGTCAGCGCTTACCACCTGATGGAAACAGGTGTCATCGACAAGGCCCTGTTTGAGAAGGTGTTGGAGGGATCCATCACACCAGAGGAAGTCCTGCACATGGACTCTGTCAGAAAGTACCTCTATGGCTCTGGCAGCATCGGGGGGATCGTACTCCAGCCATCAAAGCAGAGGATGAGCATTTATGAGGCCATGAAGAAAAACATCATGGTACCAGGAGTAGCCCTCCCACTGCTAGAGGCCCAGGCTGCAACAGGCTTCATCATTGACCCAGTGAACAACCAGAAACTCTGTGTGGACGATGCCGTCAAGGAGGGGGTCATTGGGCCAGAAGTCCATGAGAAACTGCAGCATGCAGAAGGTGCTGTAACAGGCTATAAAGATCCTTTCACAGGCAAGAAGATACCCCTCTTCCAGGCGATGAAGAAGGGCCTGATTGCTGACAAACAGGCCATGCAGTTGATGGAGGTGCAGATGGCTACAGGAGGCATCGTTGACCCAACATGTGGCCACTATATCCCTGTAGAATCTGCCCAGAAGCGAGGGTGCCTGGATGAGGACACAAGCAAGGCCCTTTCTAAGCCCAGTGACAACAACAGAGCCTTCTGCGTCCCAGACAGCAAAGAGACCGTGACCTATGCCGAGCTAATCAAGCGCTGCCAGAAGGATGAGATCTCCGGCTTCCACTTGCTGCCTCTGCCACAGACAGCTGCTCCTGCCTACACCGACGAACAAATCCAACGGATTTTTAAGGAAAGTGTGGTGAAGGAAAAAGGGGCCTCCCTCTGGGAGCTAATCCACTCTGGGTATTTCACTGAGGAGCAGAGGAGTGACTTTGTGGAGAGGTTCCGGTCTGAGGAAATGTCACTGCAGCAGCTGGTTGCTCTCGTGCTCAGACTGGTTGGGGAGATGGAAATGAAAGCCCGCACCCACATCACCTTGGAAGGCTTGCGGGGCAGTGTCCCTGCAGTCTGGCTGCTAGATGCTGGCATCATTACTGAGAAGACATTTGAAGAACTGGCTCAGGGCATAAGAACTCCTGAGGAAGTGGCTGCGATGGAGAGTGTGAAGAGGTACTTGCAAGGCACAGGCAGCATCGCTGGGGTATTCATAGAGGCATCCAAAAAGAAGATGAGCTTTTACAATGCCATGAAAAACAACCTTCTTCTCCCTGGGGCTGCACTGAGGCTGCTAGAAGCTCAGGCAGCCACAGGATACCTAACTGACCCAGCAACAAACCAGAGACTCAGTGTGAAGGATGCTGTGAAAGCAGCTATTGTGGGTGAAGAGCTCACCGAGAAACTCCTTCTAGCTGAGAGGGCAGTGACCGGCTACACAGACCCCTACACGGGCAGCTCCATCTCACTATGCCAAGCACTCAGGAAAGAGCTGGTTCCCCTGGAAGATGCTGTTCCCTTGCTAGAGGCCCAGCTGGCCACAGGAGGGGTCATTGATCCCATTCACCACCATCACCTTCCACTCCAGGCTGCATGCAGATACGGTTTTTTCGATGAGGACCTGAACCAAATCCTCTCTCAGCTCAACGACAGCACCAAAATCTTTTTTGATCCAAACACAAAGGAAAACGTAACCTACCAGGAGCTGAAGGACAGGTGCATTCATGAGGCTGATTCAGATCTCTGGCTCCTTCCTCTGTCAGAAAATGCGATGTTCTGTGTGGATGAACAAACCATGGAGGTGCTGAAATCTGTGACTGTTTGTGTCAATGTAGGGCGGTTCAAAGGACAGACAGTGTCAGTCTGGGACCTTCTCAACTCTGAATACCTCTCAGACAGCAAGAGAAGAGAGCTGGTGCAAAAGTACAAAGATGAGAATACTGAAGTGCTACATGAAATCATAACAATTGTCACCACAATCATCAAAGAGACTGAGGCACAAGGCAAGAAGTTTGCATTCAAGGGCCTGCGGAAAAGAGTATCTGCCAGTGACCTCTTCCAGTCTCAACTGATAGACAAAAAAACCCTCGATGATCTCAACCAGGGGAAGAAAACAGTCAAAGAAGTCACTGAAATGGACTCTGTCCGCAGGTACCTGGAGGGCAGCAATTTCATAGCAGGGGTCCTTATACAGCCAACCAATGAGAAGATGAGCATCTACCAGGCCATGTGGAAGGGCATCCTGAGGCCAGGGACAGCCCTGGTGCTGCTGGAGGCACAGGCTGCCACTGGCTACATCATTGACCCAGAGAAAAACAAGAAGTTTTCAGTGGAGGAAGCATTAACTGCAGGTCTAATTGGAGGGGAGATTTTTGAAAAGCTGCTCTGTGCAGAAAGAGCTGTGACGGGCTACACTGACCCCTACACAAAAGCCCCAATGTCCCTATTTGAAGCTATGAACCAGGGACTGATTGTGAAGAGCCACGGCATCCGCCTGCTCGAGGCCCAGATTGCCACTGGTGGCATCATCGACCCCGTGCACAGCCACCGTATACCCGTGGAGGTGGCCTACCAGCGTGGCTACTTTGACCAGGAGATGAATCAGATCCTCTCCGACCCCACCGATGACACCAAGGGCTTCTTTGACCCCAACACCCACGAGAACCTCACCTACATGCAGCTCCTGGAGAGGTGTGTCCAAGATTCAGAGACTGGGTTGTACATGCTACAAGTTGTACAGGAAGGAGGAAAGTACTTCTACATTGATGAGTTTACAAAACAGGTTTTGCGCTCAAAGCCCCTTGAAGTGAAAGTTGGAAAGTTTAAGGACCAAACAGTTTCCATCTGGGAAATTCTCTGCTCTCATTACATCTCTGAGCAGAAAAGGAAAGAACTAGTGATGCAGCACAAATGCAAAACTCTCACACTGGAAGATCTTATAACCCTCATCCTCAAAATAATTGAGGATACAGAGCAAAGAGCAGAAGCCCTCAAGGTTAAAGGACTCCGGGGGGATGTGTCAATATCAGAATTGTTTAACTCTGAGGTAATAGACAAGAAAACTCTAGATCAGCTGCAGGACGGGAGTCTAACGCTTGCCAGCCTCACAAAGAGGGACACAATCAAAAGGTACTTGGATGGCACTGGATGCATTGCTGGGGTTCTACTCCCATCAAGGAAAGAGAAGATGAGCATCTACCAGGCCCTGAAGAAGGGCCTCCTCACAGAGCAATGTGCACTGGGGCTGCTGGAGGCACAGGCTGCCACTGGTTTTCTCATTGATCCACTGAAAAATAAGAAGCTCTCTGTCGATGAGGCTGTCTCGTCTGGGCTGGTGGGCAGCAACTTGCACAAGAAACTCCTGTTGGCAGAGAAAGCTGTGACAGGATATACAGATCCTCATGCAGGAAATACAATATCCCTCTTCCAGGCCATAAGGCAAAAGATAACAGCCAAGGAGCACGGCATCCGCCTGCTTGAGGCCCAGCTCGCCACTGGCGGCATCATTGACCCTGTGCACAGCCACCGCATCCCTGTGGAGGTGGCCTACCGGCGTGGCTACTTGGATGATGATATGTTTCTCCTACTTTCTGATCCGGATCATGGTAGCAAAGGTTTTATAGACCCAAACACTCATGAGAAAATCAGTTACAGTCAGCTCCTACAGAGATGTTCCAAAGACAGAGATACTGGATTGTTCCTGCTGCAGGTCATGGAAAAAGCAGAAGATTATTTCTACATTGATGAGCAAACAAAAAATGCCCTGTTGTCTACAAAGGTACAAGTGCCTGTTGGAAAATACAAAGGACATGTATTATCACTGTGGGAACTTCTCTGTTCGGAATACATCACAGAAGAGAAAAGAAAAGAACTGGTGAAAATATATAAAGACAAATCCCATCACATTCTACAAGGAATCATTGATACAATACTAAGTATTATTAAAGAAAAAGAAGAGGACAGAAGCGATGTCTGGTTCCAAGGACTCCGACAACAAATAACAGCATCAGAACTTCTCAGTGCACATATAATTACAGAAGAAACAATGGAAAATCTCAAAGAAGGAATAGAGACGGCACAAGAAGTAGCACAAATGGCTAGTGTGAGAAGATACCTTCAGGGAACAGGAAGCATTGCCGGCGTGCTACTGCCCTCCAAGGCCGACCCCGCCAAGGTGGAGAAGATGAGCATCTACCAGGCCATGTGGAAGGGCATCCTGAGACCAGGGACAGCCCTGGTGCTGCTTGAGGCGCAGGCTGCCACCGGCTTCATCATTGACCCGATCAACAACAAGAAGCTCTCCGTGGACGAGGCCGTCTCCTCCGGGCTGGTGGGCAGCGAGCTGCAAAAAAAACTTCTTTGTGCAGAGGGAGCTGTGACGGGCTACACCCACCCCTGCACAGGACAAAAGATGTCCCTCTTCCAGGCCATGAAGAAGGAGCTCATCGTCAAGGAGCACGGCATCCGCCTGCTCGAGGCCCAGATCGCCACCGGCGGCATCATCGACCCCGTGCACAGCCACCGCCTCCCCGTGGAGGTGGCCTACCGGCGCGGCTACTTTGACCAGGAGATGAACCAGATCCTCTCCGACCCCACCGACGACACCAAGGGCTTCTTCGACCCCAACACCCACGAGAACCTCACCTACATGCAGCTCCTCCGCCGCTGCGTGCCCGACCCGGACACGGGGCTGCTCATGCTCCAGCTGATGGACAAGGGCTCCGTGCTCTACCAGCTGACCGAGGACGCCCGGAAAGCCCTGCAGGCCGCCCGCACCACCGTCAGCGTGGGGCTCTTCCAGGGCCAGAGCGTCACCGTCTGGGAGCTCCTCTTCTCCCGCTACGTCCCCGACCACCGGCGCCAGGACCTCCTCCGGAAGTACAAGGCGGGGACGGTCACCATCTCGGAGATGATCACCCTCCTCACCGCCATCGTCACCGGGGCTGAGGGCCGGGGCCAGGGCGCTGCCCCGGCCCGCAAGCCGCCGACGCAGCGGGAGGCCCCGCCGCCGGCCGAGAACGGCGAGGCCACGGGCTCCCGGCAGGAGCGGGAGCGGGAGCAGGAGCTGGAGCTGGAGCTGGAGCTGGAGCGGTCCCTGACGTCCCGCACCGTCGAGGTCTCGGCGGGCGGCTTCCACGGCAGGAAGGTCTCCCTGTGGGAGCTCCTCTTCTCCAAGTACGTCTCCGAGGCAAAGAGGCGGGAGCTGCTGGGCAAGGTCCGGGCCGGGAGCCTGGCGCTGGACGAGCTGGCGAGGCTCCTCACCGTCCTCATCGAGGAGGCGGTGGAGCGGAGCAGCAACGTGAAATTCACGGGCCTCAGGAGGCAGGTGACCGCCTCGGACCTGGTGGACTCGGGCATCATCGACAAGGACACGCTGGCCGACCTCGTCCAGGGCTCCAAGACGGTGGAGGAGGTGACGGAAATGGCCTCCGTCAAGCGCTACCTGGACGGCACGGGCTGCATCGCCGGCCTGCTGGTGCCCTCCAAGGCCGACCCCGCCAAGGTGGAGAAGATGAGCATCTACCAGGCCATGTGGAAGGGCATCCTGAGGCAGGGCACGGCCCTGGTGCTGCTGGAGGCGCAGGCTGCCACCGGCTTCATCGTTGACCCGCTCAGCAACAAGAAGCTCTCCGTGGACGAGGCCGTCTCCTCCGGGCTGGTGGGCAGCGAGCTGCACGAGAAGCTCCTGTCGGCCGAGAGGGCCGTGACGGGCTACACCGACCCCTACACCGGCGACCAGATCTCCCTCTTCCAGGCCATGAAGAAGGAGCTCATCGTCAAGGAGCACGGCATCCGCCTGCTCGAGGCCCAGATCGCCACCGGCGGCATCATCGACCCCGTGCACAGCCACCGCCTCCCCGTGGAGGTGGCCTACCGGCGCGGCTACTTTGACCAGGAGATGAACCAGATCCTCTCCGACCCCACCGACGACACCAAGGGCTTCTTCGACCCCAACACCCACGAGAACCTCACCTACATGCAGCTCCTCCGCCGCTGCGTGCCCGACCCGGACACGGGGCTGCTCATGCTCCAGCTGATGGACAAGGGCTCCGTGCTCTACCAGCTGACCGAGGACGCCCGGAAAGCCCTGCAGGCCGCCCGCACCACCGTCAGCGTGGGGCTCTTCCAGGGCCAGAGCGTCACCGTCTGGGAGCTCCTCTTCTCCCGCTACGTCCCCGACCACCGGTGCCAGGACCTCCTCCGGAAGTACAAGGCGGGGACGGTCACCATCTCGGAGATGATCACCCTCCTCACCGCCATCGTCACCGGGGCTGAGGGCCGGGGCCAGGGCGCTGCCCCGGCCCGCAAGCCGCCGACGCAGCGGGAGGCCCCGCCGCCGGCCGAGAACGGCGAGGCCACGGGCTCCCGGCAGGAGCGGGAGCGGGAGCAGGAGCTGGAGCTGGAGCTGGAGCTGGAGCGGTCCCTGACGTCCCGCACCGTCGAGGTCTCGGCGGGCGGCTTCCACGGCAGGAAGGTCTCCCTGTGGGAGCTCCTCTTCTCCAAGTACGTCTCCGAGGCAAAGAGGCGGGAGCTGCTGGGCAAGGTCCGGGCCGGGAGCCTGGCGCTGGACGAGCTGGCGAGGCTCCTCACCGTCCTCATCGAGGAGGCGGTGGAGCGGAGCAGCAACGTGAAATTCACGGGCCTCAGGAGGCAGGTGACCGCCTCGGACCTGGTGGACTCGGGCATCATCGACAAGGACACGCTGGCCGACCTCGTCCAGGGCTCCAAGACGGTGGAGGAGGTGACGGAAATGGCCTCCGTCAAGCGCTACCTGGACGGCACGGGCTGCATCGCCGGCCTGCTGGTGCCCTCCAAGGCCGACCCCGCCAAGGTGGAGAAGATGAGCATCTACCAGGCCATGTGGAAGGGCATCCTGAGGCAGGGCACGGCCCTGGTGCTGCTGGAGGCGCAGGCTGCCACCGGCTTCATCGTTGACCCGCTCAGCAACAAGAAGCTCTCCGTGGACGAGGCCGTCTCCTCCGGGCTGGTGGGCAGCGAGCTGCACGAGAAGCTCCTGTCGGCCGAGAGGGCCGTGACGGGCTACACCGACCCCTACACCGGCGACCAGATCTCCCTCTTCCAGGCCATGAAGAAGGAGCTCATCGTCAAGGAGCACGGCATCCGCCTGCTCGAGGCCCAGATCGCCACCGGCGGCATCATCGACCCCGTGCACAGCCACCGCCTCCCCGTGGAGGTGGCCTACCGGCGCGGCTACTTTGACCAGGAGATGAACCAGATCCTCTCCGACCCCACCGACGACACCAAGGGCTTCTTCGACCCCAACACCCACGAGAACCTCACCTACATGCAGCTCCTCCGCCGCTGCGTGCCCGACCCGGACACGGGGCTGCTCATGCTCCAGCTGATGGACAAGGGCTCCGTGCTCTACCAGCTGACCGAGGACGCCCGGAAAGCCCTGCAGGCCGCCCGCACCACCGTCAGCGTGGGGCTCTTCCAGGGCCAGAGCGTCACCGTCTGGGAGCTCCTCTTCTCCCGCTACGTCCCCGACCACCGGCGCCAGGACCTCCTCCGGAAGTACAAGGCGGGGACGGTCACCATCTCGGAGATGATCACCCTCCTCACCGCCATCGTCACCGGGGCTGAGGGCCGGGGCCAGGGCGCTGCCCCGGCCCGCAAGCCGCCGACGCAGCGGGAGGCCCCGCCGCCGGCCGAGAACGGCGAGGCCACGGGCTCCCGGCAGGAGCGGGAGCGGGAGCAGGAGCTGGAGCTGGAGCTGGAGCTGGAGCGGTCCCTGACGTCCCGCACCGTCGAGGTCTCGGCGGGCGGCTTCCACGGCAGGAAGGTCTCCCTGTGGGAGCTCCTCTTCTCCAAGTACGTCTCCGAGGCAAAGAGGCGGGAGCTGCTGGGCAAGGTCCGGGCCGGGAGCCTGGCGCTGGACGAGCTGGCGAGGCTCCTCACCGTCCTCATCGAGGAGGCGGTGGAGCGGAGCAGCAACGTGAAATTCACGGGCCTCAGGAGGCAGGTGACCGCCTCGGACCTGGTGGACTCGGGCATCATCGACAAGGACACGCTGGCCGACCTCGTCCAGGGCTCCAAGACGGTGGAGGAGGTGACGGAAATGGCCTCCGTCAAGCGCTACCTGGACGGCACGGGCTGCATCGCCGGCCTGCTGGTGCCCTCCAAGGCCGACCCCGCCAAGGTGGAGAAGATGAGCATCTACCAGGCCATGTGGAAGGGCATCCTGAGGCAGGGCACGGCCCTGGTGCTGCTGGAGGCGCAGGCTGCCACCGGCTTCATCGTTGACCCGCTCAGCAACAAGAAGCTCTCCGTGGACGAGGCCGTCTCCTCCGGGCTGGTGGGCAGCGAGCTGCACGAGAAGCTCCTGTCGGCCGAGAGGGCCGTGACGGGCTACACCGACCCCTACACCGGCGACCAGATCTCCCTCTTCCAGGCCATGAAGAAGGAGCTCATCGTCAAGGAGCACGGCATCCGCCTGCTCGAGGCCCAGATCGCCACCGGCGGCATCATCGACCCCGTGCACAGCCACCGCCTCCCCGTGGAGGTGGCCTACCGGCGCGGCTACTTTGACCAGGAGATGAACCAGATCCTCTCCGACCCCACCGACGACACCAAGGGCTTCTTCGACCCCAACACCCACGAGAACCTCACCTACATGCAGCTCCTCCGCCGCTGCGTGCCCGACCCGGACACGGGGCTGCTCATGCTCCAGCTGATGGACAAGGGCTCCGTGCTCTACCAGCTGACCGAGGACGCCCGGAAAGCCCTGCAGGCCGCCCGCACCACCGTCAGCGTGGGGCTCTTCCAGGGCCAGAGCGTCACCGTCTGGGAGCTCCTCTTCTCCCGCTACGTCCCCGACCACCGGCGCCAGGACCTCCTCCGGAAGTACAAGGCGGGGACGGTCACCATCTCGGAGATGATCACCCTCCTCACCGCCATCGTCACCGGGGCTGAGGGCCGGGGCCAGGGCGCTGCCCCGGCCCGCAAGCCGCCGACGCAGCGGGAGGCCCCGCCGCCGGCCGAGAACGGCGAGGCCACGGGCTCCCGGCAGGAGCGGGAGCGGGAGCAGGAGCTGGAGCTGGAGCTGGAGCTGGAGCGGTCCCTGACGTCCCGCACCGTCGAGGTCTCGGCGGGCGGCTTCCACGGCAGGAAGGTCTCCCTGTGGGAGCTCCTCTTCTCCAAGTACGTCTCCGAGGCAAAGAGGCGGGAGCTGCTGGGCAAGGTCCGGGCCGGGAGCCTGGCGCTGGACGAGCTGGCGAGGCTCCTCACCGTCCTCATCGAGGAGGCGGTGGAGCGGAGCAGCAACGTGAAATTCACGGGCCTCAGGAGGCAGGTGACCGCCTCGGACCTGGTGGACTCGGGCATCATCGACAAGGACACGCTGGCCGACCTCGTCCAGGGCTCCAAGACGGTGGAGGAGGTGACGGAAATGGCCTCCGTCAAGCGCTACCTGGACGGCACGGGCTGCATCGCCGGCCTGCTGGTGCCCTCCAAGGCCGACCCCGCCAAGGTGGAGAAGATGAGCATCTACCAGGCCATGTGGAAGGGCATCCTGAGGCAGGGCACGGCCCTGGTGCTGCTGGAGGCGCAGGCTGCCACCGGCTTCATCGTTGACCCGCTCAGCAACAAGAAGCTCTCCGTGGACGAGGCCGTCTCCTCCGGGCTGGTGGGCAGCGAGCTGCACGAGAAGCTCCTGTCGGCCGAGAGGGCCGTGACGGGCTACACCGACCCCTACACCGGCGACCAGATCTCCCTCTTCCAGGCCATGAAGAAGGAGCTCATCGTCAAGGAGCACGGCATCCGCCTGCTCGAGGCCCAGATCGCCACCGGCGGCATCATCGACCCCGTGCACAGCCACCGCCTCCCCGTGGAGGTGGCCTACCGGCGCAGCTACTTTGACCAGGAGATGAACCAGATCCTCTCCGACCCCACCGACGACACCAAGGGCTTCTTCGACCCCAACACCCACGAGAACCTCACCTACATGCAGCTCCTCCGCCGCTGCGTGCCCGACCCGGACACGGGGCTGCTCATGCTCCAGCTGATGGACAAGGGCTCCGTGCTCTACCAGCTGACCGAGGACGCCCGGAAAGCCCTGCAGGCCGCCCGCACCACCGTCAGCGTGGGGCTCTTCCAGGGCCAGAGCGTCACCGTCTGGGAGCTCCTCTTCTCCCGCTACGTCCCCGACCACCGGCGCCAGGACCTCCTCCGGAAGTACAAGGCGGGGACGGTCACCATCTCGGAGATGATCACCCTCCTCACCGCCATCGTCACCGGGGCTGAGGGCCGGGGCCAGGGCGCTGCCCCGGCCCGCAAGCCGCCGACGCAGCGGGAGGCCCCGCCGCCGGCCGAGAACGGCGAGGCCACGGGCTCCCGGCAGGAGCGGGAGCGGGAGCAGGAGCTGGAGCTGGAGCTGGAGCTGGAGCGGTCCCTGACGTCCCGCACCGTCGAGGTCTCGGCGGGCGGCTTCCACGGCAGGAAGGTCTCCCTGTGGGAGCTCCTCTTCTCCAAGTACGTCTCCGAGGCAAAGAGGCGGGAGCTGCTGGGCAAGGTCCGGGCCGGGAGCCTGGCGCTGGACGAGCTGGCGAGGCTCCTCACCGTCCTCATCGAGGAGGCGGTGGAGCGGAGCAGCAACGTGAAATTCACGGGCCTCAGGAGGCAGGTGACCGCCTCGGACCTGGTGGACTCGGGCATCATCGACAAGGACACGCTGGCCGACCTCGTCCAGGGCTCCAAGACGGTGGAGGAGGTGACGGAAATGGCCTCCGTCAAGCACTACCTGGACGGCACGGGCTGCATCGCCGGCCTGCTGGTGCCCTCCAAGGCCGACCCCGCCAAGGTGGAGAAGATGAGCATCTACCAGGCCATGTGGAAGGGCATCCTGAGGCAGGGCACGGCCCTGGTGCTGCTGGAGGCGCAGGCTGCCACCGGCTTCATCGTTGACCCGCTCAGCAACAAGAAGCTCTCCGTGGACGAGGCCGTCTCCTCCGGGCTGGTGGGCAGCGAGCTGCACGAGAAGCTCCTGTCGGCCGAGAGGGCCGTGACGGGCTACACCGACCCCTACACCGGCGACCAGATCTCCCTCTTCCAGGCCATGAAGAAGGAGCTCATCGTCAAGGAGCACGGCATCCGCCTGCTCGAGGCCCAGATCGCCACCGGCGGCATCATCGACCCCGTGCACAGCCACCGCCTCCCCGTGGAGGTGGCCTACCGGCGCGGCTACTTTGACCAGGAGATGAACCAGATCCTCTCCGACCCCACCGACGACACCAAGGGCTTCTTCGACCCCAACACCCACGAGAACCTCACCTACATGCAGCTCCTCCGCCGCTGCGTGCCCGACCCGGACACGGGGCTGCTCATGCTCCAGCTGATGGACAAGGGCTCCGTGCTCTACCAGCTGACCGAGGACGCCCGGAAAGCCCTGCAGGCCGCCCGCACCACCGTCAGCGTGGGGCTCTTCCAGGGCCAGAGCGTCACCGTCTGGGAGCTCCTCTTCTCCCGCTACGTCCCCGACCACCGGCGCCAGGACCTCCTCCGGAAGTACAAGGCGGGGACGGTCACCATCTCGGAGATGATCACCCTCCTCACCGCCATCGTCACCGGGGCTGAGGGCCGGGGCCAGGGCGCTGCCCCGGCCCGCAAGCCGCCGACGCAGCGGGAGGCCCCGCCGCCGGCCGAGAACGGCGAGGCCACGGGCTCCCGGCAGGAGCGGGAGCGGGAGCAGGAGCTGGAGCTGGAGCTGGAGCTGGAGCGGTCCCTGACGTCCCGCACCGTCGAGGTCTCGGCGGGCGGCTTCCACGGCAGGAAGGTCTCCCTGTGGGAGCTCCTCTTCTCCAAGTACGTCTCCGAGGCAAAGAGGCGGGAGCTGCTGGGCAAGGTCCGGGCCGGGAGCCTGGCGCTGGACGAGCTGGCGAGGCTCCTCACCGTCCTCATCGAGGAGGCGGTGGAGCGGAGCAGCAACGTGAAATTCACGGGCCTCAGGAGGCAGGTGACCGCCTCGGACCTGGTGGACTCGGGCATCATCGACAAGGACACGCTGGCCGACCTCGTCCAGGGCTCCAAGACGGTGGAGGAGGTGACGGAAATGGCCTCCGTCAAGCGCTACCTGGACGGCACGGGCTGCATCGCCGGCCTGCTGGTGCCCTCCAAGGCCGACCCCGCCAAGGTGGAGAAGATGAGCATCTACCAGGCCATGTGGAAGGGCATCCTGAGGCAGGGCACGGCCCTGGTGCTGCTGGAGGCGCAGGCTGCCACCGGCTTCATCGTTGACCCGCTCAGCAACAAGAAGCTCTCCGTGGACGAGGCCGTCTCCTCCGGGCTGGTGGGCAGCGAGCTGCACGAGAAGCTCCTGTCGGCCGAGAGGGCCGTGACGGGCTACACCGACCCCTACACCGGCGACCAGATCTCCCTCTTCCAGGCCATGAAGAAGGAGCTCATCGTCAAGGAGCACGGCATCCGCCTGCTCGAGGCCCAGATCGCCACCGGCGGCATCATCGACCCCGTGCACAGCCACCGCCTCCCCGTGGAGGTGGCCTACCGGCGCGGCTACTTTGACCAGGAGATGAACCAGATCCTCTCCGACCCCACCGACGACACCAAGGGCTTCTTCGACCCCAACACCCACGAGAACCTCACCTACATGCAGCTCCTCCGCCGCTGCGTGCCCGACCCGGACACGGGGCTGCTCATGCTCCAGCTGATGGACAAGGGCTCCGTGCTCTACCAGCTGACCGAGGACGCCCGGAAAGCCCTGCAGGCCGCCCGCACCACCGTCAGCGTGGGGCTCTTCCAGGGCCAGAGCGTCACCGTCTGGGAGCTCCTCTTCTCCCGCTACGTCCCCGACCACCGGCGCCAGGACCTCCTCCGGAAGTACAAGGCGGGGACGGTCACCATCTCGGAGATGATCACCCTCCTCACCGCCATCGTCACCGGGGCTGAGGGCCGGGGCCAGGGCGCTGCCCCGGCCCGCAAGCCGCCGACGCAGCGGGAGGCCCCGCCGCCGGCCGAGAACGGCGAGGCCACGGGCTCCCGGCAGGAGCGGGAGCGGGAGCAGGAGCTGGAGCTGGAGCTGGAGCTGGAGCGGTCCCTGACGTCCCGCACCGTCGAGGTCTCGGCGGGCGGCTTCCACGGCAGGAAGGTCTCCCTGTGGGAGCTCCTCTTCTCCAAGTACGTCTCCGAGGCAAAGAGGCGGGAGCTGCTGGGCAAGGTCCGGGCCGGGAGCCTGGCGCTGGACGAGCTGGCGAGGCTCCTCACCGTCCTCATCGAGGAGGCGGTGGAGCGGAGCAGCAACGTGAAATTCACGGGCCTCAGGAGGCAGGTGACCGCCTCGGACCTGGTGGACTCGGGCATCATCGACAAGGACACGCTGGCCGACCTCGTCCAGGGCTCCAAGACGGTGGAGGAGGTGACGGAAATGGCCTCCGTCAAGCGCTACCTGGACGGCACGGGCTGCATCGCCGGCCTGCTGGTGCCCTCCAAGGCCGACCCCGCCAAGGTGGAGAAGATGAGCATCTACCAGGCCATGTGGAAGGGCATCCTGAGGCAGGGCACGGCCCTGGTGCTGCTGGAGGCGCAGGCTGCCACCGGCTTCATCGTTGACCCGCTCAGCAACAAGAAGCTCTCCGTGGACGAGGCCGTCTCCTCCGGGCTGGTGGGCAGCGAGCTGCACGAGAAGCTCCTGTCGGCCGAGAGGGCCGTGACGGGCTACACCGACCCCTACACCGGCGACCAGATCTCCCTCTTCCAGGCCATGAAGAAGGAGCTCATCGTCAAGGAGCACGGCATCCGCCTGCTCGAGGCCCAGATCGCCACCGGCGGCATCATCGACCCCGTGCACAGCCACCGCCTCCCCGTGGAGGTGGCCTACCGGCGCGGCTACTTTGACCAGGAGATGAACCAGATCCTCTCCGACCCCACCGACGACACCAAGGGCTTCTTCGACCCCAACACCCACGAGAACCTCACCTACATGCAGCTCCTCCGCCGCTGCGTGCCCGACCCGGACACGGGGCTGCTCATGCTCCAGCTGATGGACAAGGGCTCCGTGCTCTACCAGCTGACCGAGGACGCCCGGAAAGCCCTGCAGGCCGCCCGCACCACCGTCAGCGTGGGGCTCTTCCAGGGCCAGAGCGTCACCGTCTGGGAGCTCCTCTTCTCCCGCTACGTCCCCGACCACCGGCGCCAGGACCTCCTCCGGAAGTACAAGGCGGGGACGGTCACCATCTCGGAGATGATCACCCTCCTCACCGCCATCGTCACCGGGGCTGAGGGCCGGGGCCAGGGCGCTGCCCCGGCCCGCAAGCCGCCGACGCAGCGGGAGGCCCCGCCGCCGGCCGAGAACGGCGAGGCCACGGGCTCCCGGCAGGAGCGGGAGCGGGAGCAGGAGCTGGAGCTGGAGCTGGAGCTGGAGCGGTCCCTGACGTCCCGCACCGTCGAGGTCTCGGCGGGCGGCTTCCACGGCAGGAAGGTCTCCCTGTGGGAGCTCCTCTTCTCCAAGTACGTCTCCGAGGCAAAGAGGCGGGAGCTGCTGGGCAAGGTCCGGGCCGGGAGCCTGGCGCTGGACGAGCTGGCGAGGCTCCTCACCGTCCTCATCGAGGAGGCGGTGGAGCGGAGCAGCAACGTGAAATTCACGGGCCTCAGGAGGCAGGTGACCGCCTCGGACCTGGTGGACTCGGGCATCATCGACAAGGACACGCTGGCCGACCTCGTCCAGGGCTCCAAGACGGTGGAGGAGGTGACGGAAATGGCCTCCGTCAAGCGCTACCTGGACGGCACGGGCTGCATCGCCGGCCTGCTGGTGCCCTCCAAGGCCGACCCCGCCAAGGTGGAGAAGATGAGCATCTACCAGGCCATGTGGAAGGGCATCCTGAGGCAGGGCACGGCCCTGGTGCTGCTGGAGGCGCAGGCTGCCACCGGCTTCATCGTTGACCCGCTCAGCAACAAGAAGCTCTCCGTGGACGAGGCCGTCTCCTCCGGGCTGGTGGGCAGCGAGCTGCACGAGAAGCTCCTGTCGGCCGAGAGGGCCGTGACGGGCTACACCGACCCCTACACCGGCGACCAGATCTCCCTCTTCCAGGCCATGAAGAAGGAGCTCATCGTCAAGGAGCACGGCATCCGCCTGCTCGAGGCCCAGATCGCCACCGGCGGCATCATCGACCCCGTGCACAGCCACCGCCTCCCCGTGGAGGTGGCCTACCGGCGCGGCTACTTTGACCAGGAGATGAACCAGATCCTCTCCGACCCCACCGACGACACCAAGGGCTTCTTCGACCCCAACACCCACGAGAACCTCACCTACATGCAGCTCCTCCGCCGCTGCGTGCCCGACCCGGACACGGGGCTGCTCATGCTCCAGCTGATGGACAAGGGCTCCGTGCTCTACCAGCTGACCGAGGACGCCCGGAAAGCCCTGCAGGCCGCCCGCACCACCGTCAGCGTGGGGCTCTTCCAGGGCCAGAGCGTCACCGTCTGGGAGCTCCTCTTCTCCCGCTACGTCCCCGACCACCGGCGCCAGGACCTCCTCCGGAAGTACAAGGCGGGGACGGTCACCATCTCGGAGATGATCACCCTCCTCACCGCCATCGTCACCGGGGCTGAGGGCCGGGGCCAGGGCGCTGCCCCGGCCCGCAAGCCGCCGACGCAGCGGGAGGCCCCGCCGCCGGCCGAGAACGGCGAGGCCACGGGCTCCCGGCAGGAGCGGGAGCGGGAGCAGGAGCTGGAGCTGGAGCTGGAGCTGGAGCGGTCCCTGACGTCCCGCACCGTCGAGGTCTCGGCGGGCGGCTTCCACGGCAGGAAGGTCTCCCTGTGGGAGCTCCTCTTCTCCAAGTACGTCTCCGAGGCAAAGAGGCGGGAGCTGCTGGGCAAGGTCCGGGCCGGGAGCCTGGCGCTGGACGAGCTGGCGAGGCTCCTCACCGTCCTCATCGAGGAGGCGGTGGAGCGGAGCAGCAACGTGAAATTCACGGGCCTCAGGAGGCAGGTGACCGCCTCGGACCTGGTGGACTCGGGCATCATCGACAAGGACACGCTGGCCGACCTCGTCCAGGGCTCCAAGACGGTGGAGGAGGTGACGGAAATGGCCTCCGTCAAGCGCTACCTGGACGGCACGGGCTGCATCGCCGGCCTGCTGGTGCCCTCCAAGGCCGACCCCGCCAAGGTGGAGAAGATGAGCATCTACCAGGCCATGTGGAAGGGCATCCTGAGGCAGGGCACGGCCCTGGTGCTGCTGGAGGCGCAGGCTGCCACCGGCTTCATCGTTGACCCGCTCAGCAACAAGAAGCTCTCCGTGGACGAGGCCGTCTCCTCCGGGCTGGTGGGCAGCGAGCTGCACGAGAAGCTCCTGTCGGCCGAGAGGGCCGTGACGGGCTACACCGACCCCTACACCGGCGACCAGATCTCCCTCTTCCAGGCCATGAAGAAGGAGCTCATCGTCAAGGAGCACGGCATCCGCCTGCTCGAGGCCCAGATCGCCACCGGCGGCATCATCGACCCCGTGCACAGCCACCGCCTCCCCGTGGAGGTGGCCTACCGGCGCGGCTACTTTGACCAGGAGATGAACCAGATCCTCTCCGACCCCACCGACGACACCAAGGGCTTCTTCGACCCCAACACCCACGAGAACCTCACCTACATGCAGCTCCTCCGCCGCTGCGTGCCCGACCCGGACACGGGGCTGCTCATGCTCCAGCTGATGGACAAGGGCTCCGTGCTCTACCAGCTGACCGAGGACGCCCGGAAAGCCCTGCAGGCCGCCCGCACCACCGTCAGCGTGGGGCTCTTCCAGGGCCAGAGCGTCACCGTCTGGGAGCTCCTCTTCTCCCGCTACGTCCCCGACCACCGGCGCCAGGACCTCCTCCGGAAGTACAAGGCGGGGACGGTCACCATCTCGGAGATGATCACCCTCCTCACCGCCATCGTCACCGGGGCTGAGGGCCGGGGCCAGGGCGCTGCCCCGGCCCGCAAGCCGCCGACGCAGCGGGAGGCCCCGCCGCCGGCCGAGAACGGCGAGGCCACGGGCTCCCGGCAGGAGCGGGAGCGGGAGCAGGAGCTGGAGCTGGAGCTGGAGCTGGAGCGGTCCCTGACGTCCCGCACCGTCGAGGTCTCGGCGGGCGGCTTCCACGGCAGGAAGGTCTCCCTGTGGGAGCTCCTCTTCTCCAAGTACGTCTCCGAGGCAAAGAGGCAGGAGCTGCTGGGCAAGGTCCGGGCCGGGAGCCTGGCGCTGGACGAGCTGGCGAGGCTCCTCACCGTCCTCATCGAGGAGGCGGTGGAGCGGAGCAGCAACGTGAAATTCACGGGCCTCAGGAGGCAGGTGACCGCCTCGGACCTGGTGGACTCGGGCATCATCGACAAGGACACGCTGGCCGACCTCGTCCAGGGCTCCAAGACGGTGGAGGAGGTGACGGAAATGGCCTCCGTCAAGCGCTACCTGGACGGCACGGGCTGCATCGCCGGCCTGCTGGTGCCCTCCAAGGCCGACCCCGCCAAGGTGGAGAAGATGAGCATCTACCAGGCCATGTGGAAGGGCATCCTGAGGCAGGGCACGGCCCTGGTGCTGCTGGAGGCGCAGGCTGCCACCGGCTTCATCGTTGACCCGCTCAGCAACAAGAAGCTCTCCGTGGACGAGGCCGTCTCCTCCGGGCTGGTGGGCAGCGAGCTGCACGAGAAGCTCCTGTCGGCCGAGAGGGCCGTGACGGGCTACACCGACCCCTACACCGGCGACCAGATCTCCCTCTTCCAGGCCATGAAGAAGGAGCTCATCGTCAAGGAGCACGGCATCCGCCTGCTCGAGGCCCAGATCGCCACCGGCGGCATCATCGACCCCGTGCACAGCCACCGCCTCCCCGTGGAGGTGGCCTACCGGCGCAGCTACTTTGACCAGGAGATGAACCAGATCCTCTCCGACCCCACCGACGACACCAAGGGCTTCTTCGACCCCAACACCCACGAGAACCTCACCTACATGCAGCTCCTCCGCCGCTGCGTGCCCGACCCGGACACGGGGCTGCTCATGCTCCAGCTGATGGACAAGGGCTCCGTGCTCTACCAGCTGACCGAGGACGCCCGGAAAGCCCTGCAGGCCGCCCGCACCACCGTCAGCGTGGGGCTCTTCCAGGGCCAGAGCGTCACCGTCTGGGAGCTCCTCTTCTCCCGCTACGTCCCCGACCACCGGCGCCAGGACCTCCTCCGGAAGTACAAGGCGGGGACGGTCACCATCTCGGAGATGATCACCCTCCTCACCGCCATCGTCACCGGGGCTGAGGGCCGGGGCCAGGGCGCTGCCCCGGCCCGCAAGCCGCCGACGCAGCGGGAGGCCCCGCCGCCGGCCGAGAACGGCGAGGCCACGGGCTCCCGGCAGGAGCGGGAGCGGGAGCAGGAGCTGGAGCTGGAGCTGGAGCTGGAGCGGTCCCTGACGTCCCGCACCGTCGAGGTCTCGGCGGGCGGCTTCCACGGCAGGAAGGTCTCCCTGTGGGAGCTCCTCTTCTCCAAGTACGTCTCCGAGGCAAAGAGGCGGGAGCTGCTGGGCAAGGTCCGGGCCGGGAGCCTGGCGCTGGACGAGCTGGCGAGGCTCCTCACCGTCCTCATCGAGGAGGCGGTGGAGCGGAGCAGCAACGTGAAATTCACGGGCCTCAGGAGGCAGGTGACCGCCTCGGACCTGGTGGACTCGGGCATCATCGACAAGGACACGCTGGCCGACCTCGTCCAGGGCTCCAAGACGGTGGAGGAGGTGACGGAAATGGCCTCCGTCAAGCGCTACCTGGACGGCACGGGCTGCATCGCCGGCCTGCTGGTGCCCTCCAAGGCCGACCCCGCCAAGGTGGAGAAGATGAGCATCTACCAGGCCATGTGGAAGGGCATCCTGAGGCAGGGCACGGCCCTGGTGCTGCTGGAGGCGCAGGCTGCCACCGGCTTCATCGTTGACCCGCTCAGCAACAAGAAGCTCTCCGTGGACGAGGCCGTCTCCTCCGGGCTGGTGGGCAGCGAGCTGCACGAGAAGCTCCTGTCGGCCGAGAGGGCCGTGACGGGCTACACCGACCCCTACACCGGCGACCAGATCTCCCTCTTCCAGGCCATGAAGAAGGAGCTCATCGTCAAGGAGCACGGCATCCGCCTGCTCGAGGCCCAGATCGCCACCGGCGGCATCATCGACCCCGTGCACAGCCACCGCCTCCCCGTGGAGGTGGCCTACCGGCGCGGCTACTTTGACCAGGAGATGAACCAGATCCTCTCCGACCCCACCGACGACACCAAGGGCTTCTTCGACCCCAACACCCACGAGAACCTCACCTACATGCAGCTCCTCCGCCGCTGCGTGCCCGACCCGGACACTGGTCTTTTTTTCCTCAATGTTTTTAGAAGATAATTGTAAATGATTTTGCTTATTTTTTTCTTTGTTATTGCATTGGTGAAGAATTTAGTTATTGTGAATATTTCTTTTGCTGCCGGTGTTTGTCTTTCTGTTTTTTAAATCCAGTTTTTTACAGTTTTAATTCTGTTGAGCTGATTTCCTTATTGTTCTCTTTCCTTTTCAATAACCTACCCTCATTAATTATGGCTTTTAACTGTTACTGTGGGTGTTTTTATATAGCATCTTAAGCCTTTGTCTTCTGTAGTCTTTCAGGAACACAGGAATCAGCCTGGGCTATGTCAGGTTATTTTGGTGAAATATGTTGTGCTCATTTTCATCATCCGGGTTTAAATAGAAGTATGTCTTTTGTGGTGTATGAGGTGTTGTGAGAGTGGTATTTTTATTCTTCTTCTAGTCTGTTTTGTTATGCATGAAGAATATTTTTTTCTTAGCAGATTTGCACAGAATTATTTGAGTTGCAGGTTTTCAAACCTGAATTTTGCATGGAGAGCATATTTCCCTGTACGCACTATGTCAGGGTGGTGTTAGGTGTTACTGGAGTGGGATACATTATATGGGCTTGCTTTTAATGCCTCAACCTGTCTAGTTTTTCTGGAGGTGTCTGGACTACATAGAACCTCAGCTTAGAGTGATTTGGTCTCTCACCAATACGTACACTCAATTCGTGCACATGCTGTGCTTTCCCTCCCTCCAGTTCTCCAGGTCTCCATGAAGCCTCTATAGAGATCTCTGCTGCGGTATCCACGCAAGACCTGAGAGCCAGCAGTGTACGTTGTCATGCCATATTTCTATTCTATCCATTCCCCGGTCAGGGGAGCCGGCAGCGGAGCGTCCGTTCCCTCTAGCTGGGGCCTCTGTGCATTTCTCGGCTCCTTGTGCCGCCCTGTGTCCTGAGCCGTTGGAGAGGAGGCAGCCCCAGAACCACTCTGCTGTAGACTTCAGGGCTGAATAATTCTACCATTTAACAGAAGGAAGCTTACTCTCCTTAAATGCATTACCTTAGGCTATTTGTCTTAATTAACCCAGTAATGTCGTGCAAAATGGATGTTTTGCCACATCTTGTATAGCTAATAGCTGGAAACAAGTGCAGATTAGCTGTGGAACTCCTTACTCCTTACCTGCTGTGTAGCCCAGAGATTTGCACGGGCTCAAAAAGTGATGGGACAAATTAACGGGAGAGAAGTCTACTGAGGGTTGTTAAATGCAAAGGCACACCTCTGTCTCAGCAGGTCCCTCAGCTGCAGGTTCCTAGAGGACAGAAGACAGGATCGGGGCGTTGTTGGTACAGGCTTGCACTGCTATTACATACTTTGTGTGGACTCTGATACTGGACAGAGCTGGCTGCAGTGTACTGGAGACATGGACTTTTGCTCTGGGCTGGTATAACTGCGACTGTCATACCACCACCTGCATTACGAACATGGGAAAGCACCAGAAATGCCACAATTTACCCAAAGTGCCAGAGCGTAATGGGGAAGTTTTACAGCTCTCAGGCCTCACCACACTCTGTACTGGGGTTAGTCCAGCTTCATTCCACAGCCACCTGCAGACACTGTAATGCCATCTCCAGAGGGCCTCAATGATTCGGGCTCCCAGGTCAACCAAGAGGCTTCATATTCATCTTCTAGACTTCTGTTCTTTCCTGGAAATGGATTAGAAAATGCTTCAGCCAAATCCAGGGTGAATGGCCAAGCTGTGCCTTTCACACACTCTAGCCTTGTGCCATGTCCAGATCTCAGAGCCCTGCATGCTGCGACGGTGTAAGAGGGCTCGCTGCCAGCTGCTGCATGAGACAAAGAACCCGGCTGGATGGGCCCTTGTTCTGCTCCATCTCAGCCATTCCTATATTGCTGCCCGCACCCCTTGCCCTTGGACCATCTCTTCTTAGTCTCTAGTTCCGCAACTCTCAGCCCCTGCCACGCTCTTCACCTTATCTCCAAGTGTCCCATTTCCCAGCCTTCTTGTTCATTAGCTTGTGCCTTGCTAGCCATGGAGACGCAGCAATCCCTGTGGAGCAGGATGGATGCTTGCAACCCTCCAGCTGTGGTTTAGCCCCATCTCTTTCCAGGGTCTCTTTACCGGAGATAAGGTCTTCCTGTTAGCTGTCCCATGGTGGTACTACACCTAACCACTATAAGGCCATTTCTTGATACGATATTTGGTCTTATACACAAAAGCCATTTGACTAAACCTAACTGAAAGTTAGTGGCTTATTTTGTATATATCTACTAGGATATACAATAGAAAAGGAACCAAGAGGAAACCTCACAGTATTCTGAAGTTATCAATCTCGTAGCCCTGGACCAGAGCATCATCTGCCAATGGTCAGCTCCCCAAAGCTTGGCTGTTATCACCTTGTGGCACTGGAGACATAGAAAAAGCCAGTCTCACATTGAGGTCAGGAGTGGGAGGAGGACTGCACAGGATGAAAAGCATGCACTAAGGAAAGGAAGACAGGGCAGGGTCTTGCAGCACAGCCCCAGCATCGAAGCTCAGCTGCCGTCCCGTTGTGCTGTTTGGGACCTCCCGGGACTGTGTGGGGAGCAGCTCACAGCTCTCCTCGGCAGGTTACTGGCAGACAGCACTGAAGAGTCACCCTGCAGCTTGAGCAGCCTTCCCGGGTGGCATGTTAGCCTGGCCCTGGGGTGGAGGCTACAGGGCAGGTGGAGAAGCAGCCTGGTTAGAGACAGTCAGTTCTTCCTCGGGCAGGGGAACAGGGGCCTCCATGGCCATAGGGACCATCAGGGCTCACTTCAGGGGCTGTGTCGGACAGCCACACACTTGAACAGCCAGGAGCTAGCAGTATCTCTGTAAGAAATTCCTGTCCCAGATCAGGCAGTCGAGCCTAACAGGAACGTGGTGGTGGTGATGGTCCTCCCTGATGAGGGACACAGAGAATGAGCTGAGTCAAAATAAACTTTGGGGCTTGTGATCTGGAGTCACGTCGTGACTCACCTGCAGGGCGTGCAGCGGCCAGATCCCAGGAGGTTTCGGGAAAGGCTTGTAATAAGTGCTGGGGAGGAGACAGTGACCATGGGCCCCCCACAGAGGAAGATGGAGGAAAGAGGTTCTGGCATTAAAACATGGGCTTCAGGCAGGAAGATGAAAGCCAGGCCCTCCATGACAGCATTCCCTGAAATGGTCCAGGTACCACTTGGATGTCAGAGAGTAAAGCAGAGACACAGATTCATAAAATGGGGCTGAGAAGCTGAAAAGGTGTTGTCATAAAAGTTTTACATCTCCCAGCAAAGGAGATGCCAAACTCGCACCATTCAAACATAGTGAAAACCAGCATGGAGAAAAGGGAAAGGGAAGAGCAATTTAAAGAAGCAGAATCCTGTTTAAAAACAATACAGAAAAAAGTAGAGAACCAAGATAAATATAATACATAGGGGTGAGGAACTGGAATGCCTCATCTTCAACACTGGCACGCCATGGACTTCTTGGGAGGAGGCTCACCAGGAGGACACTGTGATGCCAAAGTACAAAATGCACAGGAGCGGTAGAGGAGGGTGTGCTGGTGGCAGTGTGGGGCTGTTATCAGAGAGCCTAGAGGCGGGTCAAAGTCACAAATACACCAACAGAGAATCCTGGACCGAAATTCCAGCTCCAGGGAGCAGGGCAGGGGGAAGGCGAGCAGACAGACAAAAGGGGCAGCAGCTGTCTGTGGGGAGTCTGAGCTATTTATCGAACATCTATAAAATTATACATGTTCCTTTCCTGGTTTAAGTATAGGTGGCCCGTCCTCTGCAGTCAGGAGGAAGGGCAGATCCTCAGTGGGGACGTAGAAGGGGCATGAAACAATAAATGACATGGAGAAGACAAGTGGGGAACAAGTATTTACTATTTTCCATAACAACATAAGAAATTTGCTATTTTCCATAAGAACTGCTGGGGAAACAGCAGGAAAGATTTCTGCACACAGTTAAACTGTGGCAGTTGCTGCTGGGATGTCATGGAGGCAAAAGCTGCAAATGTTTGAGGGAAATAAAAGACAAGAAAAAGTGAGCCCTCGTCTCAGCGAGGGAGTCACCAGCGGGGCCCAGAGGAACCCATGCTGAGAGCTGGGCTGTTTAACACATGCAGACATGGTCTGGGAAATGCTGTGAACAGTGAAGGAGCAGATGGTATTAAATTATTCAGCTTGGCAAAGAAAAATGCCAGCTGCAAAAACTGCAGGAAGACCAAGCAACATACAGTGACTGTAGGTAAAAAGGCACACACAGGGAGAAGCAGTCCTAGTGTCCACATAGCCAGCTCTGAGCTGTTACTGTTCAGCAGCAGTCAGAGTAAACCGCATGTTAAGATTAGGGAGGGAACACGTCCATGCCAGGGTAACACACGCAAGCTGTGTCCATCCAAAGGCGCCACTTAATATCCTGAGAGGAGACCAGCTCCTTGGTGGGGCTGCAACAAGGATCTCGGCAGTGGCCCAGCCTTGGTGGCCAGTGGGGCTTCGGTGGGGTAAGGCAGCGTGGATGCAGAGCACCTGCTCCTTTGAGGGTATCTGGTCAAAGGAGCCATCAATAAGAACATACAGGGACAAACCTGATTGACAAATGATACAGGAGGCGGTGATGCGGACAAACCTGGCCAGTTGCACCAATCGGTCAGGATGTGTGGAGTGAGAGGATGTCCATTTTTCCTGTTGAGATGATAAGGAGACGGAGTGAGGCAAACACAGAGACATAAAACCTGACCAATTAGTGTTAACGAAGACAATAACCAGAAACAAACCTGGTCAGTGGCATTAATTGATGGGTTATCAAGAAACTGCAGGCACACCAGGACTTCGCAGCTGGTATGGATGTAGCCCTGAGGGTCTCAGCATCAGCAGCTGGAGGGGCCTCAGCTCTCTGGATCTGGGGAGGGTCTCACAGTCTGTGTTCCGAAAAGGACCGGTGTGAGTGAGAGGCTCCATGCCAGCGGCTGGAGCAGGACCGCGGGTCACAGCCTGTGTGCCTGGTGTCAGCTGGTGGGGGGGTTGTGAGTGTCCTCCCCGGTCCTGGGGTGTGCGTAGGTTGTGTGTCTGTGCTCACCAGCAAACTTCACGCTGGACCAGATGGAGAGTAGGGGATCCACAGAGGCGGTCAGAAGGTGAGAATCTGCGCGAGGGTGCCAGGCGGACCGAGGGGCCGTGCTGGTGGTACCTGGGGGATCTGCGAGCATGCATGTGCTTGTGAACCTGGAGAGTGTCGTGCGTGTGCCTGCTCTAGCGATCTCCTGCCTCTGCCAGCCCCAGAGGAGGAGGCGACGTGGCTGCCTGTGCTCGTGTGTGATGTGGGCCCTGTGCGTGGGTGCTACTGATGGCAGTGCCTTGCCTGTGGCAGTCTGTCTGACCAGCCATGTCAGTGTCCTCTGTGTGCGTCTGTGTGTCTGTCTCTGGGATGCACATGCAGCTTTGTTACTGGTTGAACTTGCAAACGGGAGGGCAGCAGGCATGTCCCTCAGCCTGTGTGGAGACCCCGGGTGGGCTCTGGCAGCTGGGCAGGACCATACTGGGCAGTACTGGTCTGTACTGGGCACTACTGGGCTCCAGTGGCCAGGCCAGAGGTGGTAGCTGCTCCAGTCACCCCTTAGCAGGTACTCTGCAAACAGGGGTTGCAAGCAGATGCTCAGTAGCTGGTGGGGCAGTTGGCAGGATGGTACGGGGACGCTCCTGGGGCTGGTGCTGGCGGCGGTGCTGTCTGTTTGCACAGCAATTCTGGCTCTGTTCCCACTTGTGCTGGGAGCTGCTTCTGGTGCCTTTGCATCTGCTGGAGAGTGTAGCTGGCAAGAACGTAGCAGGAGTCATAGCTGTCATAACAGTGCCCAGTATCTCTGCTGAGGGCTTCTTGAAGCCCCAGCAGCAATGTTGTCAACGCATTGCAGGACACGCGCTCCTGCTAATCCCCTTCCCACAGTGGAGGCCTCAGCCCAGAGGTCCAGAGGATGGATGCTGCCATCAAGGTCTGGGACAGCTGAGAGTGCCTGGGGCATCTGAGCAGGCTGTGCGCCATCAGGGAAAATGAGGAGGAGATTTACAGGGTCTTCACCTATACCTGGGACTAGGATCTGGGATGCTGCAGAGAGACTGACAAGAATTGTCCAGCCCTTAGACTATTAGCTCCTGCTTCCCTTTCATGTGGGCACCAATGATACTGCCAGGAGTGACCTGGAGGATATCAACAGTGGCTGCAGAGCTCTGGGAGCAAGGACTTTGCATTTCCCTTTGCTGAACTTTAGAAAGGAACATCATGCAGTTGAACAAAGGGAAATCCCAAATCCTGCCCCTGGGGAGGAACAGCCCCAGGCACCAGTGCGGGGTGGGGGGGATGGGGGTGGTGGTGTGGCCTGCTGGAAGGCAGTTTTGCAGAAAAAGACTTGGCCATCCTGGTGGGCAAGAAGCTAAACGTGAGCCAGCAATGTGCTCCTGCAGCAAAGGCGGCCACAAGCCCTCCTGGGCTGCATTAGGCAAAGTATCGCCAGCAGGTCAAGGGAGGTGATCCTTCCCCTCTACTCACGCGCTGGTGTGCTGGAGACAGTCCAGCAAATGGTCACGAAGATGATGAAGGGACTGGAGTTTCTCTCCTCTGAGGAAAGTCTGAGAGAGCTGGGACTGTTCAATCTGGAGAACGCTCAGCGGGATCTCATCAACATATATAAATAGCTGAAGGGAGGGACTAAAGAAGAAGGAGCCAGGCTCTGGACAGCGGTGTCCAGCAACAGGACAAGAGGCAAGACAGGACAGGAGGTTCCCTCTGAACATCAGGAAACACTTTTTTACTGTGAAGGTGGTCAAACATTGGCACAGGTTGCCCAAAGAGCTTGAAGAGTCTCTGACCTTGGAAATACTCAAAACCCAACTGGACATGGTCCTGAGCAACCTCAGGCTGGTTGTGGCTGACCCTGCTTTAAGCAGAGAGGTGAATCTCCAGAGTTCCCTTCCCTCCCCTTGGAGGTGATCAACACTGACTGAACACAGCCGTGAGCAATCTGATCTGATTGGACCTGTTCTGAGTTGGACCAGACAGCCTCTGAATGTCCCCTCCAACCTAAATTATTCTATGATCCTGATTTTCTGTTAGGTTTTTTTGTTTTTTTTTTTTTTTTTTTTTCATTTAAGAGAGTAGAATGGACTGTGTAGCCCCAGCAGCTCCAGCCTCTACACCTCACCTGCCCATCACCAGGCCCGTGCCTTCCAGCCCAAGCATGGCAGAACTCTCGTTGCTCCAGGACATGCCACAGCCTCATCTGGCCATCTTCTCCTTTAGCTGGGGACAGTATGGCCTGGCTCACCATGCTGAACCTGTGCCTTGCAAAAGACACTCCATCCAGGAACATGCCCAGGCAGTAATTTACACTTATTGAGGATAATTAGACCCCAAAGCTGCAAAGATGACATCACACCCACCTTCCTGCTGCATCCCACTTCAGACTGGAGTGCCCCAAAGTTTTATTTGGGACCATGATTGAAGTTGGGTGGCCTTTCTTGGGAGGCCAGCTCCCACTGGCCTTTTTTTGGCTGCCTGTTCAAAGCCTCTCCTTCCCTTTTTGTCCATTTTATCCTTCCTGGAAACTTGACTTCCTCTTTCACGACAGCAAACAGGAATAGCCGGCGTCAGGTCGCCAGGCAGCCGGCTGCATTTCTGGGTGTAACATCCAACACTGTTGGCAGCAGCGCTGTGCCCCAGCGGCTGCCGCCTGCCCCGGGCTGGGAGAGCTGTGCTGTGCTGTGCTGTGGTCTGGTGCACCCCGCGCCCAGACCACGGTCACGGGCGAGCAGGAATGGTGCACCAGCCATACTGGGTTCCGGCAGCACCTGGAGCTGGCCTCTGCGCCCGAAGGGTGCTGAGCTGTGGCCTCCGGGAGATCAAAGCACCCGCCATCAGTCAGGGGTGCCTGTCCCCTGCCTGCCTGCAGAGCTGGTGTACCTTGCCCTCTGTGCTGTGCTGCCTCCTGCCCTGCCTTCCTCCCCATGTTCCTTTCTAGTCCATGCAGCCTTCTCCCCTGAGCTCTCAGCTGCCTTCCTGCCCCCGTCTCACTCGTGGTCAGATGTCCAGTCCTGCAGCAAGCATCTCCACGTTCACTGGCAGCATTTCCCATACCTACTGACCATCACCACTGGGCTTCTGGCCCCAGCCCAGGGCTGAACGTTCGCTGCACAGCTTTGTGCCTCCCAGAGCTGTCCTCCTCTTGGCCAGGGCAGATCTAGGGATCCTACCCACTCAGCCATCCAGCTGCCTCCCAAGCCCCTCTGAGCTGCCCCTAGCCCCATTACGGGGTGAACCATGGTGTCTCACCTGAAGCCCAGGTGTCACAGCCCCCCACATGCTCCCTGGCCCCTGTGCATAGGGACTGCCTCCATGCCAGGACTTCCCCCGCCCTGAACACCCCTCTTGCAGGACAAGAGCCATGTGGGTCAGCTGGGAGCTATCTGGCCTGTCTGTGTGGGATGAGCCATCCCGCGCCAGTGTCCCAGCACCTCTCCCCCATTAGGGCACAGCAGCTCCTGCGTGGGACCAGCCTTTCCCACCCAACTCAGCCGCACGCTTGGCGGTGCTGGACCACCCTCGCTTGGCTGGTCCTGGCAGCAGCACCGACTGACAGCTCCCTGTCCCCTGCAGGGAGGGCTCGTGGCCCTGACCACCTACGTGGAGGCTGCCCATACTGACCCCATGCCATGGTCAGTGGGGGCTGTGCTCTCCCCTTCCCATCCCCCTGAGTTTACAGCTCTTTCTCCTTCACTGGCCAAAGCCACGGAACCATCGAGCAGCCCTGGGGCCTGGGGGCGGCTCTGTAACCTATGCCATACCCAACCAACAGCCCCAACAGTGCCCAATGGCACATTTGAGGATCAGCTGCTGGCAAAGCTGAAAGGAGTCAACGTGAGAACTGAAGGCCCTGCTGACGGCGTAGATGGGTAGAGACCCACATCCCTCCCTGCCCGCGGCCAAAACCGGACCTGCTGGGGAAGCCCTGGGCACTTCTGATGAAGGGGTGAGGTCAGATCGCCCTGTGCCCCGGCTCCCCACAGCACAGCAAGCCCCGTGTCCCAGAGCACCTCCTGGATTTCCAAGCTCCTGGCAGAGGGACATCTGCTTTTGCTTTGTGTGCAGCCCTGGTGGGTGAGTTTCAGGAGTGCTCAGCCGAGCACTGCGAATGGCAGCAATCGGCACAGCGGCTGCAAATCCCCAGAGGCCTGTGTCCGTGTCTGGTCTGGCAGCAGCGGCCGTGTGTATGGTGCTATCTTCCTGCAGATATCGTTGGCAGGGCAGCCCACTGCGCATGGGCTCAGCCAGCCCAGAGACAGAGCAGTTGTGTTACGAGGGGCTCGTTCATCAAGCAATGATCTCTGGAGATGGATTTTTCCCTCGCTGCTCTCAGCAGGCTGTTCTGCCAGCAACCACCATCCATCATCTGTGTCCGAGGAGCAGGGGGGAGGACAGATGCTTGACTCTCAGAGAAGGGCAGCAGAGCTGCATTGTCTGCCAGATGGGAGATGGACCGAAGGGCAAAACCCACCAGCTACATTCAGCTCTGCACATCCCAGCGGTGCCCCAAGGTCAGCTCTGTGGACGTCCCAACAGCCGAGGCTCTGCTCTGCATGGGCTGCAGCATGTCAAGGAGCCCCGTGGCCCCCACCGGAGCAGGAGCTGCATGAGCAGAGCGCTGTTCCTGTGCCACCTCCCGATGTGCCTTCAGGGGAAGACAGGAGCGTGCGTGGGGGCACCTGGGACACTTCATAGGTATGCATCCTTCCCCTCGCTGCGCCCAGGAGCTGCAGAGGGAATCTCTTCTGCCAGGAAGCTGGGAAGCCAAATGATAAGCAAGTTGCCTGGAAAGGGTGGCAGGAAGCAGTTGCTGCCATGGTACACCCCTGGCACCACCCTAGCGCCCCGGCTTGTCTTCCTCCCTGCCCCTGTCACAGGCCAGGTGGCCTGAAGCACCAGCAAAAGTCTCACTGATCCCCGTTTCCCAGCAATCACACGTCAGGGTAGAAGATGTTTGAGAGCTTCCTTCCGACAGAGATCAGCATTGTGCAATCACATATCTCCAGGCCAGAGTAAAAAGGGGTTTTGTCTTTTCTGTTTGTCTGTTCTTACCTGCCTGTGCCCATCCCTTGGCAGCTGGATTTGGCTGGTTCACTGTGGCTTTTGAAAGAGGACATTTTTGTTATTCTTTCCTTCAAAAGCACATTGCATTGCTCGGCTCAGCTGAGTGAAAACAGGCAGAGCAGGCGTGGCCGCGTGAGGTACCTGCAGTCAAGGTGAAGTTTCCCCTCAGGTCCAACACCACCGGCTCACACGGCTCTGCAGGTCCCGAGTCGGCTCCACGCCTGCCAGGAGCACCCACACAGTGCAGGGACGGCTCCACACCTCAGGACACCTCTGCCGCCGGGAATCCCAGTGCACGAGCTCCACACCGTGGGTCGCACCAGGCAGAGGGGCACTGGCTGCTGCTGATTTTCTCCAGTTAATATTGTCCCCTGCTGTGTGCAGAGGCTGCCCGTGCGTGGATGTCCCAGGAGGGCTGCCCAAGCACAGGGGCTGCCCTCTCCATGTCAGGCACGAGGCTGTTGCCCGCCATGTGCGTCACCCTTTGCAGCGATCCCCGAACTGCTCGGCGCCAGTAGCCGCATGTCAAGGAGCTCAGCTGCATGGCTGCAGGGACCGACGCTCCTGGGACCGGCTGCAAGGGAGTCGTGTCAGCACCTGAGCTCTGGCAGAGGACGTTTCCCAAATCAAACACTGAAGGAAAACAACACTCCCCAAACACCCTAGTGCTGAAGCATCCTTGAGAAAGCCATCTCCCAGCTCTCTGATGTGGTTCATGGCTGCTTCAGCCAAGGACACCTACACCTTCCGGCAGGCGAGGCCGAGCCACCAGGCTGCAGATACCCAAGCCCAGGTGTCTCCATGCCAGGCTTCCTGGGAAGCTGCAGGACCAGCTGGTGAGTCACTGAGCCCAGCGAAGGACAGGGACATCCTGTGGGTCTGCATCCTGGCTTTGCTCTCCATAGAGCTGTAGTGAGGGGCAGTTAGAGAGGTGAAAGCAGAGCATACTTGCATTTCAAACACTCCCCAAGACCTGCACACTCACCTGGTTTTTCTTTACTTCTTTTTAATGTAAATCCTGTCTGCCCTTTTAATACCCGACAGCTTCGAGGCCGGACAGATACGGCTGGCTGCAGCTGGGTGGCAGCCCTGGCAATCCAGTGCCACATGTATGGATCCTGACATGACACAAACTCTCCCCAGATGGTGTTGCTGTCCCCTCCCTGCCTTCTGCTGGGCACAGGACGTGCAGTCACTCGAAGACCCGCATGCCCCCCCACGCACGGAGGCGCAGAGCGCTGGTAGGTGCTGCAGCAGCCGACTCGGGGCCTCGCAGGCAGCGCAGCTCCAGCTGCTCACATATCTGCCAACCGCATCCCCTGCATCTGGCCGAAGGGGAAGGGGGGCAGCCGGTTGTCAAATCACTAAATAAGGAGGCGGTGTCTCCAAAGAGCCCCTACCAGTGTTCACAGTGCGGCACGGCCAGAAATGCTGGCTGGATGATGGGTCTGTGAGGTCTAAGTGGCAGCGCTGTGAAGCCTCAGAAGGTCTCTACTGCTGGTCAAGCTGTCTGGTAAGTGGGAAGCTGGGGCGACTGCAGGTCAATTAACTCCCCAGACCTGAAGCCAAGAGAAAAGTCAGCGTTCCTCCTCGAGACAACCCGAGCGCGGTTTCATTTGTGCTCTCACAAATAGCCAGCTCCTGGCACTTCAAGGAAAGAGAAATGTGAAGTCATTGTATTTTGGCTTGTAAACCAAAACAGGAACTGCTGCCCGATTCAAAAACCGCTGATTATATTCAAATCACAAGAGGTAGAGTGTCAGCTCACAGAGGCAAATCAGCTGTCTTCCAGAGAAAGAAGACAAAATGGGTAAACCAATCAGCATTGCTCAGCAAGGACACTGGTTTCCAAACTACCTGCAGGTATTCCACCAGTGGTCTTGCAGACTGTGCAGCTAAAGCAAGCACACAGCATGCACACCACTAAGATAGTCTATGCCATCTGCCTGCTGATGGACCCGAGTGGCAAGGCTGGGGGTGACCTGAAAAGTCTCTCCAAAATGTCCCCAGGACTTGGTGCAGATTGGGAGCCGGCCTAAGGTACAGCTTCCCCAAAGGACAGACAACTGACATGCCATCTGCCTTACACTGTTCTTCTGCTTCCAAGTTTGCAGGTCATTTACAGTTTTGCAGTCAGGACTCCATCGTCAAGAACAACCCCCTTGTTTGCTCGTGAGACCTCATGGTCAGCAGTACTTGGCTGCAGCTGCTAACGCCAAGTGTCAGACTTGGGCTGGTGCCTTCCAGTGCCAAGAGAACGGGGAATAGGCCCCGTGACACCAGTGTCACCAGGTAAGATGCTGGTGATGCTCCCAGGTGGCAGACAGAGAGACAGGAGCCCTCCTTTAAGTCTCAGATCTAACTATGAGCCCCAGGAGCAGGGGGAAGGGATGGAGGCAGGTCTGGAGGCAGCACAGTTGCACACACCCAGGCACTGGCTGCACAACACTCCAGCTAGACTCTGCCTTGCTGGGCAGGGGCAAGCATCCTCATGCCTTTAACACACCAGTGCACAGCAGCTTTGGGAACGGGCCTGAGAGGATTTCAGCCCAAGCCACAAAGACGAGGGCCAGGAGGAGATACATGCCCTGTGTGTCTGACAGCAGGTGGCCAAAGCAGTGAGTAAGCCAGACAGGACCAAGGTCTGGCATGTAGCACACATCCAACCCTGTCCAGGAGGGCCAAGGTTTCAGCTCTCTAACACAGGGGTTGGCATTTGCCAAGCAGAGAGGCTAAGTGCAGTCTCTGCCATGCTCCCTTTCCCTGGGGAAGGTGTGCAGGCACTGGAGACACCCATGGGACACAGGAATGGCCACCTGCCTGGAGATGCACATGTGGGCACCCTTCTTCTTCATCGGCCCTTCTCAGGTGGGTGGCAGAGGAGCAGGTGAGCCCCATAACCGTGGAGGGCCTTGTTGTCCTGTGCCAGTGGGTGTAGCCCCCTTGGTGGTTCCAGGAGCTGGCAGGCATGGGGGCTCAGGCACAGGGCAGCATCATCCTATTCCCCCGCGGAAATACCTCTTGGATACGGTACTGGACACAGCAGAGCTCAGCTCACTTAATCCATCTCCAAAAAGGTGAGGCACCAGTGTTTCCATGTATTACCACTGTGTTTAAGCCATCTGGTGCCTGTGAGGGAGGTGGGGCTGCTCAGAGACCTGCACCTGCAGGAGGAGGTGACCTTTAGGGCTGATTCACTGCAGGCTATGTTTGTGTGCCACACAGGTCACCCTGGGCAGCCAAGGGAAAGAAAGTCCATGCGGCCAGTGGTTGTGTTGTGGACACATCCTACAGCAGACATGTGCAAGTGGTCAGAGGAGTCATGCTCTGGGCTCCAGCGAGCATCCTCATGTGCTCTCCACAGCTCTAACGGGACTTGGGCTCCAGCTCAGCGGGAGGCATCCACTGTGGGGAGATAAATCACAGCCTCTGTTTTGACAAATGCAAAGTAATGCACCTTCAAGGGAAGCCGCCAGCTACCAGCTCTTCTGAGGTGTCTAAACGAGCTGGGCCAGCTCCAGATAGTGGTCTAGTGTCACTGGTACAGCTCAGAGGAGCGCCCTGCTTGGTCAAGGTCAGTGCTGCGTGGTACCTGAGGAGCGTTGGGGGGCAACGCAGAGCAACTCAACGCTGCCTTGCGGGTGCTCATCTGGCCACCCCTGCCAGGGGTCTGTGCTGCACAGAGCAGGCCGCTGAGAGAAGAGAGAGACGGGATCCTCCCGCCTGGCCCAGGCCAGGGACCCTTTGCACCCCCTCACATTCTGCTGTTGCCAGGGGTTCAGCCCAGAAAGAAGCTTTTGCTGTAGCCCAACCAGAATAGCTGATCCTACAGTGAAGTGCAACTAGCAGTAAATTTGTGGCATCAGTAACTAGCCAACATAACGCAGGCTGAAAATAGATGTCAGGCTAGGAAGGGCTTCTGAGGAGGGAGTAAAGACAACAGAAACGGGTCGCATGTCTACTTTCACCCCTGTGAACAGAAGGACATCCCACCCAGGTGTGTTCCCCAGAGCCAAACCGACCTCAGTGAGTCAGAGGGAAAATGCATCTGTGTGCTGATCATCCAGTCTGGCAAGCACCTACGCAGGTAGGAATGTGCACCCAAAGCAGGACACCCAGGGAAGGAAGGGCAGGGGCATGCAGCACCTCCTCCGCACAGGGGCACCCCGTCACGCACACCCACACAGGGCTAGAGTCGCACCAGCACACACACCCGCGTATGTGCAGCTGTACGTGCAGCCTCGCGCAGGCGTATGTACGGTCTCTCCCTTGCACGCACACCCAGTCACATGTGCACGCATTCAAATGGAGTCACCCACACGCAGGGTCACACAAGAGCACATACCGTCACACACACACACACAGAGGCACAGACACACGTGCAGGTTGATGGGAGCACATACACAGCCACAAATGCACTCGGCCACAGCCACAGTCAACACCCAAGCACATACACAGCTACACAAATTATTGCACGCCAGAACAATCTAACCAAAACCACCCTTCTCCTGGAAGTGGGTGCCAGGCGAGCCTGTTCACCAGCGCTGTGGCTGCGGTCTGATGGGATGTGGCCCATCCTGCGCCAACACAGAAACGGACCTGAACACGGGACTGCGCTTCAGCCTCACTCAGCCGAAAGCTGCCTCTGCCAGCTGGCCAGGCAGCGCAAGCCCTCTGCAAGCAAGTGGTTAGTCAGGTGCCCCGGGCCCCTGGGCAGACGCTGGCCATGGCATGGGGCTGGTCCTCCCTCCTCACCAGGAGCACGAGAGGCTTCCATCCTGGGGCTGCTTCAGCCAGAGGCGCTGACCACCCACTCCACGCACCGCGAACGATGCCAGCAGCCACCACAGCTCCAGTGCTTGCATGGTCCCAAGCATGGCCACAGCGAGGGACAGGCTCGGTCTCTGTCCCAGCTGGGGAGCTGTGAGAGCTGCAGGAGGGTGGCTGCAGCTCCCCGCCCCAGCCACGGGAATCAGCCAGAGCAAGGGCAGATTGAACAAGCCCAGATCCCTGGAGACCTCCATGGCAGCTGGGACCACGGGCAGGGCAGTCCATGAGCAGTTGTGCTGGGCACTGTCAGACAAAGGTGGTGGCAGAGAGTCCAGAAGCCTCACGGTGCCTCTGCACCCTCCACAGCCATCCCTCACCCAAGCTCCAGTGAGAGACATGCCCCGCATCTCGCACCGGGGCTGGTCACCGTGCCCGGTCACCGTGCCCCAGCCCCTGCCACCCCACCTGGGCTCCCAGGGCTGGGGCTGCCACGACACTGTGCTGTGGTGGCCAGATGTCTGTATTTCAGCTGTGCTGCTGTATTTCAGCACAGGGCAGGGCCACCGTGTCATCCCCAGGGGCGGGGAAGGGAAGGATTTAAATTGGGTGCTTGCCTCGGCTGCTCATCCTGGCTGAGAGGCGGCGGGAGGAGGAGGACCAGAGCCTGCCAGGGAGCCAGCTGCTCTGGATACGTGTCCAGCAGGTAGGACAGAGCCCATCTGGAGGGGGCACCGGGGCCACCACACAGCCCCGCTTCAGCATGGCACCCTCTGTGCAGATACCAAGGGCCTGCAAGGGATGCGGGGAGCTTGCCTCTACCCCAGAACCTAGTGTTCAGAGGGCAGCTGTGGAGGCCCAGGGACTGGCGAGCAGGAGGTCTCCAGGAAGGACTCGGTCCTTTCCAAGAAGGGACAAAGTGACAGGGTGGCATCAGGGCTGGATGGAGCTGCTGCTCCGTGCGATGCACTTCATGTCCTCAACACTTCAGCTGAGCAGATCGGGACATGGGCATATGGGAGGGAAGCAACGAGAGCTGTGGGACCTGCCTGAGCCTGCAGGCACCTGAGACAGGAGGCTGCCGACTTGCGCGGTGGGTCTCGGCTGGGAGACCCGCGGCAGGAGGCTGCGAGGCGAGCGTCAGGCTGGGGGGGCTGACGCGATTTCACTCCCTGGGGCGCAGGCAGGGCTCAGGACCACGGCACTGCTGGGCCACCCCTGCTCACTCCAGCTGGAAAACCGCTTCCACTGGGGCCTCTTGGGCTGGGCTGCTGCGACAGCTTGAAAGGACAGCCAGCTCCTGCCCTGGGAGCTGCGTGTGCAGCCAAGCCCCAGCATCAGAAGATCTGATTAGAGACCAGCTAATGATAGCTTGCAGTTGGGCAATGTCTTTCCAGTATAGGGTGTTTACACGACATCCACGTCCTACATAGGTGTCGCCTGCTCCAGGGCGTGACACGGCACTCTGCTTTATCCTGGACCGGGTGCCACCCGAGCAGGCAGCACAACCAGCCCATCACCTCCTGGGAGGTTTCAGCTGCATCAGGCAGGAGAGGGCAGAGCAGCTGTTCTCTAGGGCTGGAGCCACAAGGTGGACCAGAGCCACTGGCTGTAAAAGAGCCTGAAGCCACGGGCAGGGTCCCCAGAGAGGCAGGGGCTGGTCTGCAACTGCTGGGTTATACCTCTCCCCTACCGTGACCCATCTACACCAGCATCAATCCAATATTTATATGGATCAAAAGCAATGACTCAGAGACTTTCAGACCAGTTAGGTAAACAGTCGGAGAATTAAGCTGTGTCCCTGATAATGAGTTAAACATATCATTAACATCAGTCACTGTAGTTTATAGGAGATGGGTGTTCCCAAAGAAACGTTTTGGGTTTCATTTTCCCTGTTTTTACAAGACTGTGGCCTCATCACCACACAATGTTGTGGATACTGAAACTTTACAGGGCTTCCAGAAGAGACCAGGTGACCGCATGGGAGACATCCCTCGAGGATTACTACACAGACCCAAAATGCATCCAGCTCATGAAATCCACTGAACTGAAACTAGTCAGAGGTTGACATAGAAACCAGGGAAATATTACACCCGTTGCCCCATTCTTCATCCTTCCCGTGTTGTCCACTTATGGGTCCAGATGGAAACAGGACTCGGCTACACAGACCCTTGGCCTGACTCTGCATGGCTGTGCTGATGTCTGCCCGAGAACATGGCTGCCTTCCTCTGAAACGCTTCAGACAGCACAACTGGTGTCTTGGTTAAGGGTGCTGTATTTTTATGGGTGAGGGGGCAAGGGCACCCACTGGATTGACTGTGACTGGTCACACTAATTGTGAAGTACATGCCTGAATGGGAGAGACCACTGCAAGCAGCCACTAACAGCAGGCTCCCTGAGGTACCTGCTCTTAGTCCCGCACTACTGTCTAATTTTTATTTTTATATATGTATAATTTTATCTACCATTTTACCTACATAACAATTAGCTAAGAACAAAGACTGACCACTCATGTCCTCTCGTGGCACAGGAGCTAGAAGCTCCCAGTGAAAATACTTTCCCTGTGAGGTGTGATTAAATCACAGGCCTTGTTGCCCCAGGATGTTGTAGAGGCTGACACCAGACCTGGACTCGCAGACGTGACTGATGAGGTCCATGGAGGTCTGTAGCCTGTGGCAGCTATAGACAGCGGTCCAGGGCAAGCCCAGCCCAGGATGTCCCAAGGGCTGTGTGCCAGAGGGCTTGGCCAGAGGGAGCATCTCTCTCTACCATCCTGTTCCTGGAGCAGTTTCCCTAAATAGCTGGCAAGAGCACCTTGGCCCTGCTGCAGAGAGAGCACTCAGTCAGACAAACCCTCCCACTGACTCTGCCCTATGTCCCCAGTTGCTGGAACTGGTTAGAACAGTCCCCAGGCTGGTGTCCGGCACCAGCTGACTAGCCCTCCCATGGACAATGCCCGTGCACAGTTCAGAAGTCAGCATGGGCCAGGACCAGTGCCAGCATGCCTGTGGCAGCAGACCCCAGTTTTGGAGGACAGGAGAGTGTAACAAGATGGGGACTTGGAGCTCTGCCAACCCAGTGGCCTTAGAACAAGCAGAGACCTAGTCACATCTCAGCTTCAGCAGAGGCACGGCCTTAGAGAAGGTCTCTGTCAGCTCGGACCCACTGCTGCATGTCGATCTTACCAGCCGCTCATCTGTTGCTAAGACCATTCCCATGTCCTATGTCATGCCAGGGTGGTGTGGGATCACACAGCAAGAGGAAAGATCTTCGCAGACAGCCATGAGCCAGGCTGTGCCTGCCACCCTGCTTGGGGCTGGCGGTGTCCCACCACACTCACAGCCTGCCCATGACCAGCATGAAGCCAGGCAGTGTGAGGGTCTAAGTGGACAAGAGCAGAAGATAACTTGCAGCGCTAGCCAGCACCTCTCTGCAGCTGGATAGTCGCTGGTGGCAGTCATATCAGGAAGTCACTGTTGTTTCTTGGCACAACCTGTGCTTATCAAATGACCACCAGCTAAATCTGCCGGCCCCAGGGTAGCACAGGAACCCGTACTGAGGGAACAGGGAGGTGAGCAGTGGCCGTGCTTCCTGCTGGCACCCTGTGGCATCAGCCCAAAAGCGAGCAGTGCTTGTGTCACCCAGGAACAGACAAGGAAGGTCGTAGAAGCCACAGGTTTGAGGCAGTGTCAGGCTCTGGGAGAGCAGGCAGCTCCTTTGGGGCCCAGAGTGGGGCCGAGGTATCCATGCTGCTGATATGATGCTTCTTTGTGGAGTGCATGTCTGTCACTAAACCTGCCACGCTGTGACATGGCCCTCAAACCTCGGTGCCTGAGGTGCTGCTCAGCTCTGCTCCCCTGTCTGCTCCCCTTCACAGCACTATCTGTTTTCCTGCCCTGAGTGCAGGAGCTTTTTGGCATAGGCATCAAGCCTTCTGGTCATGACAGTGCTGCATCTCTGCACCAAGACCACCAGCTGCACAGAGGTGTGTAGAGCCTGCCACTGCAGCTGGGAGGTGCACAGCACGCTGAACAGGCAAACACACCAGCCGGGCTGTCACTGCTGCTTCCAGAGAGCTCTCATCTGCTGTTCAAGAGAGAGCTGGACAAGGGGCACTCTTGGCCCTGAGATCGCTGCTGAGAGAGGAGGATGGCAGCAAAGCTCCAGACCCCACTCCCCGCTTCCCTCTGGGCTCCTGCTACCACATCCAGGGAGATGGCTTTCTTCACACACACCATGAAAACTGCACAAGAACCTATGTCTTACCATGTCATTTCTTTCTCTCTCCTCAGACAAACACAGTGTCCCACAGTAGGAGGACTGTTCCCCAGAGACAATGCAGAAGATGAGCGGACCCCCTCAGAGCAACAAGTCAAGCAACGTGGGAAGTAACCTGATTGCAGATGGACACAAAGAGATGGGTGGGGGTGGGAGTAACTTCATAGCGGGCGTCTTCATCCAGGCCATTAAGAAGAAGATGAGTATCTATGATGCCATGATGAGGGGGCTCCTGACACCAGGCACAGCGCTGGTGCTGCTGGAGGCACAGGCTGCTTCAGGGTTCCTCACTGACCCCGTGAGGAACGAGAAACTATCGGTGAAAGAGGCACTGACTGCAGGACTCATAGGCAGAGATTTTTATGAGAAGCTGCTGTCGGCAGAGGGAGCTGTGACAGGGTACACAGAGCCGTACACAGGACACAAGATCTCCCTCTTCCAGGCCATGAAGAAGGAGTTCATCGTCAAGGAGCACGCTATCCGCCTGCTCGAGGCCCAGATCGCCACCGGCGGCATCATCGACCCCGTGCACAGCCACCGCCTCCCCGTGGAGGTGGCCTACCGGCGCGGCTACTTTGACCAGGAGATGTGCCAGTTTCTTTCTAACCCCAAAAATCAAACAAGAAGCTGCTTCGACCCCAACACGCACGAGAACCTCACTTATACACAGCTCCTCCGCCGCTGCGTGCCCGACCCGGACACGGGGCTGCTCATGCTCCACGTGATGGACAAGGGCTCTGTGCTCTACCAGCTGAACAAGGATGCCCGGAAAGCCCTGCAGGCCGCCCGCACCACCGTCAGCGTGGGGTTCTTCCAGGGCCAGAGCGTCACCGTCTGGGAGCTCCTCTTCTCCCGCTACGTCCCTGATCATCAGAGAGAGGAGCTGCTCAGGAAATACAAAGCAGGGACGGTGACAATCCCGGAGATGATCACCATCCTCACCACCATCATCACTGGGGCAGAAATGGAAAATGGGAATCTGAGCTCATCCACAGTTATACCCAACAACGAGGTGGGATCATCACAACCAGTTCAGGATACGCACTCCCAGGAGCAACAGTTGAGAAAGTCCTTAAAGTCTGCAACCATCTATGTCACTGCTGGTGAGTTCCAGGGGCAAAACATTTCCTTGTTGGATCTCCTCTTTTCCAAACACATCCCTCAAGAGAAGCGGCAGGAGCTGCTGGAGCTGTACAGAGCAGGGATACTGACCACAGAACAGGTGGCTACTGTGGTCACCACCATCATAAAGAGAACAGAAGCTGCAAATGCCATGCTCATGGCAAATGCCAGAACTCCACACAAGGCGGTGACAGAGGCAGAGGAAAATGGAGATAATTTTTCAACACAAGATGCACAACTAGATAACATCTTGAAGTCTACCACCATTGATGTGCCAGCTGGTGAATTACAGGGGAGGCAGGTCTCTGTGTGGGACCTGCTATTCTCTGACTACATCCCTGAGGAGAAAAGGCAGGAGCTCCTGGAGCTGTACCGTGAAAGGATATTAACTCTGGAGCAGATGATAACTGTTGTCACCACTCTCATTAAGAAAAAAGAATCTACAAGCAGGAAATTCCTAACTGTAGTCAAGACTTCTGACAAGGACACTGTGTCAGCAGCAGGAGAGAAGGATGGCGACTCCCCAGAAGAAGAACCATGGGAAAAAACCCTGAAATCCACAGTCGTTGACATGGAGGTTGGAGAGTTTCAGGGCCACAAGGTCTCTGTGTGGGACCTGCTCCACTCCAAGTATATCCCCAAGGAGAACAGAAAGGAGCTGCTGGAGCTGTACCAGGCAGGGGAGTTAACCCTCGAGCAGGTGAAAACTGTTGTCAGCACTATTGTAACCAAGGCAGAAGCAGCAAGGGCCGAACAACTGGCAAATGCGAGTAGTCCAAGAGCAGAGTCAACAGTCGCAGAAGCTGAGTACACCCACCTGCAGGAGGACAGGACCTGGGAAGACACCCTGAAGTCCACCACAGTTGAGACGTCAATGGATGAGTTCCAGGGGAGGCAGGTCTCTGTGTGGGACCTGCTCTTCTCCAACTACATCTCTGAGGAGAAAAGGCAGGAGCTCCTGGAGCTGTACCGTGAAGGGACATTGGCCTTGGAGCGGTTAATAATTGTTGTCACCACTCTCATTAAGAAAAAAAAATCTACAAGCAGGAAATTCCTAACTGTAGTCAAGACTTCTGACAAGGACACTGTGTCAGCAGCAGGAGAGAAGGATGGCGACTCCCCAGAAGAAGAACCATGGGAAAAAACCCTGAAATCCACAGTCGTTGACATGGAGGTTGGAGAGTTTCAGGGCCACAAGGTCTCTGTGTGGGACCTGCTCCACTCCAAGTATATCCCCAAGGAGAACAGAAAGGAGCTGCTGGAGCTGTACCAGGCAGGGGAGTTAACCCTCGAGCAGGTGAAAACTGTTGTCAGCACTATTGTAACCAAGGCAGAAGCAGCAAGGGCAGAACAACTGGCAAATGCGAGTAGTCCAAGAGCAGAGTCAACAGTCGCAGAAGCTGAGTACACCCACCTGCAGGAGGACAGGACCTGGGAAGACACCCTGAAGTCCACCACAGTTGAGACGTCAATGGATGAGTTCCAGGGGAGGCAGGTCTCTGTGTGGGACCTGCTCTTCTCCAACTACATCTCTGAGGAGAAAAGGCAGGAGCTCCTGGAGCTGTACCGTGAAGGGACATTGGCCTTGGAGCGGTTAATAATTGTTGTCACCACTCTCATTAAGAAAAA
Source organism: Morus bassanus (assembly GCA_031468815.1). NCBI lineage: Eukaryota > Metazoa > Chordata > Aves > Suliformes > Sulidae > Morus > Morus bassanus. The sequence goes on from CM062567.1 coordinate 169,758,488, forward strand.
AAAATCTACAAGCAGGAAATTCCTAACTGTAGTCAAGACTTCTGACAAGGACACTGTGTCAGCAGCAGGAGAGAAGGATGGCGACTCCCCAGAAGAAGAACCATGGGAAAAAACCCTGAAATCCACAGTCGTTGACATGGAGGTTGGAGAGTTTCAGGGCCACAAGGTCTCTGTGTGGGACCTGCTCCACTCCAAGTATATCCCCAAGGAGAACAGAAAGGAGCTGCTGGAGCTGTACCAGGCAGGGGAGTTAACCCTCGAGCAGGTGAAAACTGTTGTCAGCACTATTGTAACCAAGGCAGAAGCAGCAAGGGCAGAACAACTGGCAAATGCGAGTAGTCCAAGAGCAGAGTCAACAGTCGCAGAAGCTGAGTACACCCACCTGCAGGAGGACAGGACCTGGGAAGACACCCTGAAGTCCACCACAGTTGAGACGTCAATGGATGAGTTCCAGGGGAGGCAGGTCTCTGTGTGGGACCTGCTCTTCTCCAACTACATCCCTGAAGAGAAAAGGCAGGAGCTCCTGGAGCTGTACCGTGCAGGGACACTCACCATTCAGGAACTGGTCAGCACTACCAGCAGCATTGCAACAGACAGCAAAGAAAGGTATCTTGCAACCCTTCCCCAGCAGACAGTGGATCTCCTCCAGTCTGATGGCTCCTACATTACTTTTGGCCAGTTCCAGGAGCAGAGGGTGTCAGTGTGGGAGCTCCTCTCCACCAAGCAAGTCTCCGAGTACAAACGAGAGGCACATCTTGACACTTACGGCACAGGAGGGCTGACCGTGAACAAGATCACCATCACCACCACTGTCATCACAGGCCCACAGCATAAGAAGAGACACCACCAGGACTGCTAGCACCACCCCAAAAGAGGAGCAAGCCGTGCCTCCTGGGGCAGGCATGGCCTGGGTACTTGTGGGAGTTTGCTTTCCACATAACTCAGTTATGGGCAGGAAAGAGTGGTGACAAACCCGTGTGCGGAACAGGGCTGGCGCCTGGTTAAACTCCTTGCTGTCTCAACTACTACTTTGCTGAGATTTCTTTTGCCCGACAGAGCTTTCCTGAAGGGGTTCTGGGGAGGGTTCAGGAAGGCTTGTGATTGCAGCTTTCGGCCATGCACACACAGGCACTGACAAAGAACAGGGAAATGCAGGGCAGGACCCAAGTGAGATGGGTTGGAGAGTGCCACAAATGGGAGCAGGCAGAAACCCCAGTGCAGAAGCCTGCGGGTAGCAAAACTGGCAGCCCCAGAGGCGCTGCAGAGGGACAGACAGCTTCTGCTGAGGATAGCTGGGACCTGGCCCTGCTGAACAGCAAGCAGCAGGGGCAGCACGTGTGGCTGTGGTCACCCATGGGACATTTAGCCCTGACCTGTCCTTCGTCTCTGCTGCTGCAGGCTGGGGTCGTGGGGGTCTGTTGGACTGCTGGAGCTTGCTGCATGTGAGCACTGTGGGGAGAGGGGTTACGGTGCCAGGGCTCTGATGCCTGCAATGGTGAGAGCCTGCTGGGTGCACTCACAGGAGCAGCAGTGCTTCTGCGGGGTGAGAGGACACCACATGCAGGGCAGGACTGCTCCCACATATGCCATGGAAACCCCAAGTCCTCGTGCCCATGAATGTCACTGCCTGTCATGGAGGGAGAAGCACCCACGGAAGCACCCCCATGCTGCTCAGTGCAGTGGGGGGGGGGCCAAGCACAGCTCCCTGCCCCATACCCCTGCACACATGCACAGAGCCACGTGCACAGAGGCGTGCACCACAGAGCTGTGCACGCGTGTGCTGCAGAGCCACGCTCTGTGGCCACGCGTGTGTGCCACGCAGGTGTGCGCCGCAGAGCTGTGCACGCGTGTGCTGTGGAGCCGTGTGCTGTGGAGCCACGCTCTGTGGCCACGCGTGTGCGCCACGCAGGTGTGCGCCGCAGAGCTGTGCACGCGTGTGCTGTGGAGCCGTGTGCTGTGGAGCCACGCTCTGTGGCCACGCGTGTGCGCCACGCAGGTGTGCGCCGCAGAGCTGTGCACGCGTGTGCTGTGGAGCCGTGTGCTGTGGAGCCACGCTCTGTGGCCACGCGTGTGCGCCACGCAGGTGTGCGCCGCAGAGCTGTGCACGCGTGTGCTGTGGAGCCGTGTGCTGTGGAGCCACGCTCTGTGGCCACGCGTGTGCGCCACGCAGGTGTGCGCCGCAGAGCTGTGCACGCATGTGCCACAGAGTGTGTTTGCAGGGCTGGCCGTGCCATGCCCTGGGAAGTCCTGTGCTCTGTGGGCGTGCCGGGGTGGGGGACAGGGCATGCGGGGTGTGTGTCTGTGTGTGCAACTGGGCTCTGTGCGTGTGTCTGGGTGTGTAACACAAGGCTCTCTCTGGCTGTGACACCGCGTGTGACACAGCTGCTGCCGGTGGGCCTCAGCCGGGCCCTCCGCTGAGCCCTGAGCCAGGCCCTGAGCTGGGTCCAAGCCCTCAGCCCACCCCGCACCTGTGCCTGGGCCTCAGCCCCGCGCCACCCTCCTGGGCAGAGCTGCGCTCCACCTCTGCTCGCCATCCCGCCTGGCCCGGCCGTGCCAGCCCCGTGCTGCCGGGGGCCTAGCCGCCTCACGGCCCACCCCCAGCCCTCAGCATGGCTCAGCCACACTGTGCACGGCCTGTGGTCACGGGCTGGACCCACACACCCGTGCCACTCGCTAGCTGCCCCCAGTCCAGGTCCCAGGGTGGGGACCCCCAGCATGGCCCCCCCCGCAGCTCAGATACCCCCAGCCCGGGCCTCCCAGACAGCCCCCCCAGCCCAGCTCAGCCACGCCAGCCGGGGCCCCCCAGGATGGGTCCCCCTTGCATGGGCCCCCAAGGCCCCCCAAGGCCCACCAGGGTCCCACAGACAGACTCCCCCACAGCATGGGGCCTTTGGGGCCCCCGTAGTCCAAGGTGCACAGCTCCAGCCCTGACCAGGGCACCCAAGCCTGGCCTTGGCCTGCCATCCCAGGGGGTCTCATCAAGCTACCCAGCAGGTCCCCATGGTCCCCTCTCAAGCCACCCCTGCCCATGGGCTTGGTGCTGGGCATGGCATGGCCTCCCTGCTGTGCACCCCAGGGCCTGTCAGGGCTCCCCGAAGCCCCTGCCACCCACACAGGTCCATGGCACTGGGGCCAAGGCGCTCCACGGGGCTCTGGTACACACAGGGGTGTGTGCCCCAGCCCTGCCAGCCCTAACTGGAGATGGGGAGCAGCCCCCCACTGCACTGCAGGGCCCTGCTCTGCTCTGGAGCTCACACGCCACACCATGCCACTGCCTCGTCAGCTCTCCGCTCACAAGGGGACAGGGAGGATGCAAGCCAGTCCTTTAGCCAGGGACAGACTTTCCAGGGATAAGCCCCACCGCCAGGTCACACTGCCCCAGGGGATGGTGGCATGTTTTTGGGGCCTGCTCAGATCCCCAGAGCTGTGGGCAGGTTCAGCCGTCCTGCTGGGCATGCTGCCCATGGTGCGGCTGGCACATGGCCAAAGCCACGGTGAGTATCACCTGCAGGGAGAGGCTAAGGGGGGAGCCTGGATGTGCCCACCACAGTGGTGGGTGCCTCTGGAGAGCGTTCCGCAGGCACAGAGCTCTGGAGCCATGCGAGAGCACCGGGAGAGCCAAGCACACGGGCTGCCCCCGGGGCTGGCTGAATGGTCTCATCCCAGCCACCCTCATATGTGGACAGCCATAGGAGCCCTGTGTCCACGCAGAGCCCGCAGCCCTGGGGCATAGCCTGCGGCAGGAGCACCCATCCCTGCTGGGGAGGTGCTGGCAGAGGTTCCCATGAGACATGACACTTCAGTCCCAGGGGCAGCAGAGCCACTCCATCAGTGGAAGCTTGCTAACAAAAAGACAACAGGGCTAATATGGGCATGCAGCAGCATAGGGACTTCACAGACTTATCCACTCCACTCTGCAGAGGGAATGGAGTTGCTGGAAATTACTAGGAAGGGAGCAGAGAACAGAATATCATCTCCTGACGTGTTCATTGTCCCGTCCCATTGTCCCATCTTGCCAGGACTCAGAGAAGCATAAGAATGACAAAACATAGGTAAGGAAAGAGGAAGGACTGATCAGACTCCACAGATAGAGAGATGACCAAGCTGGCTGGCATAGTAGTTGGCAGTGGGGAGATGTGTTCACTGTCTTTCCCAGTTCAAGGACTAAGTTTTATTGCAGAATCCAGCATGAGGCTAGTTCAGGTCAAAGGAAGTAATTCTACGTACTCTGGGTAGCTGAGCTGAGGAACTCCCTGCTGCAGGATGTTCTGGGTGCTAAAAGTTTCTATGGATTCAAAAAGCATTTGGAGTAAGCCATGGAGGAAAATCCATCAAAGACTGCTAAATAACAAGAGAGATGGTTGTTTCAGTAGCTCCCCAGGGACACAAACCCCTGGGGCCTGTGAGGACGTACCAGAGAAGTGCTGGTCTATCCCTGCCTTGTTCTCGCACTGCATCCTGCACACTTGCTGGTGGCTGGTGCCAGGCTGCAGAGATGACAGGACGTGCGGGCGCAGCCCCTCTCTGTGTTCTTGCTTCTTGCAGGGAATTGGCACCAGCTTGTGCCACTGGCTCTGGGGTGGACTGAGGGGCCTGGATTGTGTAGGCAAGCAGAGGATGGTGGACAGGAGGACTCAAGCAGCCAGGCAGCAGCGTGGTGAGGCTTCTGAAAGGAGTCAGTGCCAGCGCCAGCCTGCCTGGGGATCTGAGGTTGGGAGGGTTCCAGATGGCTCCCCAGGACTCGGATTGCACTCCCACAGGAAGTGCTGAATTTCCAAAAAAGAAGCTGAAAGAAAACAGGACATTGTGTAAGGGAAAAGCTGCATACATTTGCATAGTTATAAGCTGGTTGCATAACTGAATGCATCTGAATAGTATCTGAATGCTCTTTGGAGGCATGGGGGCAATAGGGGAAAAGAAAGGGTCAGGCAGTCCGAGTGTCTGCTGCCCAGTCCCTGCGGGAACATCGCACCACAGCGGATGCGCTGGGTAACTTCTCAGTTTCATGGGAGAAGACTGGGGTTGAGAGCAAAAGCCCTGGAACCTGACCTGCTGGAAAAGGAATGGGAGACCAGCAAACCCATCACTGTGCCCACAGGCCAGGCGAAGCCACAGTCATAAGCGGGGAAGCAGGTAGAGTACCCCCAGGAAAGCAGCTTTCCCTGCTGAGTGATAGTGTTCCCCACCCACGGGGGCCACAGACCTCCATGACAGTGCCCTCAAATGTGGCACATGGAGCCAGCCAGGCTCATTACCCCAGCTGGAGCATGTCGGCCCACCCGAGCAAAGCAAACGTGGTTGGCAGGGCACTCCTGGGTCAGCATGCCTGCTCGCTGCTGGGCATCAGCTTCCCATAGAAATCTTTCTGCAAAATGGGCAGGCTCCCTATACCTCTGCTCTGAGAGCTCGTTCCAATCTGCCACCTCCAGCAGCTAGAAGTGTCCTCCTAGTTTTCAGCCAGCTCAGACCAATCTCCTCTTATGCAAAACCCATCCATCTGTTTAAGCAGATCTCCTCCTGCTCCAGTGTTTTTCACCGATAAAGCTACCCTGGGCAATCTTATCTCCCCTCAACATCTGTTTTGACAAGCTATCAAGCTGGGCTGCTGTCATCTCCGCTCTGCATTCCCTCAGTCATCTCAGTTGCTCTTCTCTGCACCTTTTCTACAATGAATTCATGTTTTTTAGCATGGCCAGTGCATGGTCTGTAAATAATGCTCTGTACAACAGCACTGGCACTGTCTGTTTCTGGAAACATCCCAACAGAGTTAAGAATGCACCTTGTCTTCGTGGCTGCGTTACATGACAGCCTACATTCATCCTGAGGTTGCTGAACGCATGCAGGCCTTTCCCTCTTTAATCACTTCCAAATCGAGGGCCTAATTTATGGCATAAATGTTTGTTCAGTGACTCCAGGGCATGACTTTGCATTTTGTACCATTCAATTTCCTCCCATGACTATTAGTTCAGCCTTCAATGTCACCCATTGTCCCTGAATGCTACTCCAGCCCTCTGCTCTACCATTTCACTACCTCACCTGTTAGCTAAGCTCACTGACCTGATATTTTATGACAAAGTCATTGATAAAAATATTAAATTAATTTGGCTCTCAGAGGCCATATTCTCACTTATAATTTCCCTTTCAGCACAATCCAGTCTCCTAGTGGCAGATAGGACATGGGAAGTGTCTACATCTACGCAGCAGCAAGGCTGCTGCAGGAGACAGAAGTTACTTTTTTGCCTTCACTACAGTTGTGATCTGCTCTTGTGTGCAATTGTCCTGGTTTTGTCTTAACAGCACAAAGAGGGGGCTTTAGCAACAGGCCTCCAGGGTGCCTCCACTAACTTCTTTCCCCAAACCCCAAAGATGACAGCTAACGTCATCTTTATGCTCAGCTGGAAGTCTGTTAGTTTCTCCCAATGCAAGCTTTTAACTCAAAGAGAGAAAGAAACAAAAGATATTGTTATGATGAAAGCCTTGCTTAATTTTCCACTTAACTGGTTCTACTTCTTTTTCTCAATAAAAGGTTAAAAAAAGTGTTTAAAGGCTGTTGGAACAGGGAACTCCTCAGCTATAATGCGATAGCCCAAGCTACACTTAACTCCTTCCTGCTATATCAGCAAAGATAGGGTTATTCACCTCCAAGCCCTCTGAGCTCCAGCTGCCCAGGCTGCAGCAGGCACCCTTCCTCCTCGTGCAGGCTGCAGGGCTGCATGTGGGCAGGGTGGGGAGAGATTCAAACTGGCTGCAGGGCCCCAGCAGCTGAAGCCTTTCATTGCACTGTCCACATTGCCTACACACCTCACTGCTGCGCAGCCACTGGAACTGCCCGTCCCTGCTCACCTGCATCTGCCAGCGTCCTCCAGGGCCAGCATCTGAGAGCAGGGGCAGGGCTTCTGAGGAGCCTGGAGCTGGCCAGCTCTGCCCAGGGACAAGGGGCTCCTTCAGGAGGTTCTGGGGAGGCCTCGTGTCCTGGGGAGCAGTGGGGCTGCAGAGGGAGGCAAAGCAAGAAGGGACCTGAAGAAACCGGCTGAGATTTACAAAAGGAAACCACGGCCTGAAGAGCAGGAAATACCCTGGCAGCCGAACACAGGAGGCCGGGACATGGAAACACTGGGCTTGGGGGCCACCTCAGCCACGCACAGCACAGGGCGTGCTGCGGCGCTGAACATGCTGTCCTCCGCTGAGAGTGCCGCTTTGCAAAAGAGGCCGGGAGTCAGGAAACCCTGATCAAGTCCCCTGCCAGGGCTGCAGAGCAGCACTGAGCCCTTCCAGCTGCCTGCAGGAGCCTGCCAAGAAAGGGAGAGCAGGCAGTGAGATCTTACATAAACCAGGCGCCCTTTGTGCATGACCAACTACAAGCAACCAACAAAATAAAATCAGCCTTCTCTGGTGGGCGTACCAGTCAGAGCAGCAGCCTCACCTGCTCTGACAGCCGGTTCTTGCAGGGCAATTACTGATAGTGCTCTCAGGACTTTGACCCCCACCTCCTTCTGTCATCCCTGCCCTTGACCTTGCTCCCCTTCACCCCTCGCTGCCCCTCCATGCCACAGCTGTGGGCTCCCTGCCTCCAGCCTTCTGGTCAGACAGGGATGCCTTCCTCCCTCCCAGGAACGCCCCTCTGCCTCTGACCAGCTCCTCCATCACCCAGAGCCTGTCCTGCAGCCCATGGCTGTGCTCTCACATCTGCAGATGGACACACAGCCACTGCCCCCGTCCACTGCAAGCAGCCTCTCCCTCTGCTTTGCCCCGCACATCAGCCTGGCTGCCGTCCCCTGCATCCCCCTGCTCCCGCGCAGGCGGATGAGCCTTCCCAAGCAGATACAAACCAGCCCATTTTTAGCATTGAGCTGTGACCAGTTACAGCAAATGCCCTCATCCCAACACACACCCACACACTGCGCCCTGTTCCTGTGGTCAGCTTCACCTCTGTTTATGCGGTGCACTGTTACACACGCTGGCTTTCTTTCCACTTATGGAAGAGCTGGATATGTGTTCCCTGCACCGTGTGGGAGCTGCCAGTGGGAACGCAGGCAGAGCTCGAATGAGCAGCCCTTAGAGAGTACAAAAGTCGGCAGCCCCTCACCAAGCTCTCCGGCCTGACCTTGCCCTGAGATGTTTGCAGAAGTATGCGCCATCCCAGGGCCGGCAGTGGAGATGCTTTCAGCAGTAATAGCTCTAACAAGTAGTTTCAGGAAACTGCTCTGCCTTATTCCCAGGAGAGCTCTGATCCTGCAGCATTAAATGCATGCTGGCCCGCCCTCCTGTGAATTCACACATCTGAATTACATGCTGACACCGGCAGGTTACACACTCGCGTAGGTCATGTGTTTGTGAAGGACGTGTGTGGGGAGCTGCAGAACGGGGGAGGTCGGAGCCTGATGTATGAACTCAGTAAACACACTGAGAAGCTATGTGCTGGCCACATGTTTGCCCCACAGAAACCACTAACAAATGTGCTAAGAGAAGACAAAGCTGCAGGGAAGATGTTTGTCAGCTTCAGAGAGTCTGTCTGGCACCTAGACTGAACCTTAAACCGTAACAAAGTGCAAGTTGTGCAAAAACATGTGACGTCATCACATCCCAGCCCTATCCATCAAACGTGGATAAAAATAGACGGCAAGCCAAGAGGGGCCTCCCAGCGGGGAGGGGAGGAAGGGAGACAGGGAGCTTCAGCCCGGACCTCGGTATCACAATCACCAGTGCCCTGCAGGAGCCAGCGTTCCCCTGGCCCTGGAGCAGGCTTGCTGGGCAGCACAATGTGGGTGCCCTGCTCCCGCAGGGAGGGATCGTCCCAGCTGCACGGCACCACCTGGGCTTTCCTGCAAAACCCAGAGCCTGCAGAGCATTCTGGAAAGGAATGAAAGCAAACTAACCCCAAAAGGGGTTCAAAAATCCCCTCTGACTCTGCCAATTTAAAGTCGGAGCACACTCAAAATGATACACACCTGGGACCCACATTAAATAAAAGAAGGAGCTCCTGGCTAGCTGCACGTCACTACAAGACAAACCCCTCAGGACTGCCACGCTGTAAAGCAGCTTTCAGATCCTCTGCATTCTTCCAGTCATACCATGGCTAAGAGCCCTGTAGTGCGGTTTCAAGCCACAGTCCTTGAGCTAGCAGTGCCAGGTCACCTGGTGAAACTGGATGAGACCAGAGAGGAGCCCCAGTTCCACACCTCCCAGTGCCCCCTTGCCCAGGGACTGCTGAGCAGAACTGGTCCATTCACCCTTGCAGACAGTGGAAAAGGAGAACTCACCCCGAGCAGAAAATCCTTCCTGCCTCACCTCCCGCATGGAGGAATCCTGAATGGAAACCAAAGCCTGGACCTTTAGACCTGTTATCTCACTGCCTGAGATGCCTAACCTCCTTAGCCAAGAGCCCCAGCCCAAATGGAGGCACTCCAGAGGCGTTCCTTTGCTCAGGACAACCGAAGAGGAGTTCAGGGAAAGAGGGGTTAAAGGCAGCAGCAAGCCACATGAGCTGGCCTGTGCAGGATGCATGCAGACGTTCCCCAGGGTCCGTGACGGCAAACTGGTGCTGGGATGAGGTGAGACAAAGCAGAGGACCAACCTGAGAGAGGCCTGGCAGATGGACAGGACAAAGACTGTGACAAAAGGTCTCTGCAGCATGCCATACACCAGGGGATCCCCAATAGAAACTGCCACTTAGGGGCTGGCGAAGGAAATGGCAGCCAGCTCTTGGGGCAGGAGAAGGGCAGGGTTATGCTGCAGAGCACCTGGCTCCAGGCAGGTAGAGACCTGGGCTCCAAATGCATGCACAGAACAGAGCCCTGCCTGGTCTGGCGGAGATGAGGGCCTCTGCGTTACACTTCGACAGCATCCCATGGGCAGTGTTCGGCAGCAGAAACCCAGGTCTGGGCCCCTGCTTTACCACAGCCTGTTTGTCTGAGCCTGAGCGGGACAGCAGAGCTCTGTTCTCAGCGCAGAGAAGATGAATTACGGGCACAAGCCTGCTGTTGCCTGGGCACAGGCAGGCTGCGAGGTGCGGCAGCCTGTCATGTTGAATCTCCCCATGAGAGCTGCCTTGGGGAAGGGATCCGAGCACAACGGAGGGTGTCCGCCCTGCCCTGCCCACTGGTGAGTGTTGCACTTCACAGCTAAATGGCTAATAGCTTGAACCCTGGGGCACAGCTGAGGGCGGACAGCTGTTTCAGCAGGTCACGTTCAGTACAAAAGCGTGGAGGCCACCAGGACGAACCAGGTTTCTCCTGCTTGTGGGTTACGTGACAGTCAGGACAACCAGCAAATGAAAGACCATATGACTTATGCCTGAAAATGAACAGGCAAGACAAATATGCTCTACTATGGATTATCCAGTAAAGAAAAAGGAAGTCATAGAAGGAAGATAAAGTCTGATAGCACAAGAGGAAATGGCCTCAGATTGCACCAGGGGAGGTTTAGATTGGATATTAGGAAAAATTTCTTCACCGAAGGGGTTGTCAAGCACTGGAACAGGCTGCCCAGGGAAGTGGTTGAGTCACCATCCCTGGAGGTATTTAAAAGACGTGTAGACGTGATGTTTAGGGACCTGGTTTAGTGGTGGGCTTGGCAGTGTTAGGTTTACGGTTGGACTCGATGATCTTAAGGGTCTTTTCCAACCTAAATGATTCTATGATTCTATGCAGAGGAGGGGTTGAGGAAAGAGGTAGTGGGATATAGGGGCATTGTCTGGATGGGGATGAGGGGGCAGTGATGGTACAGAGGATGATCACTGCTGCGGGAACATCCACGGATCGTGCATCACCTCTGCGTCCTGTCGTTCCTGCATGGTGTCCAAAGAAGTCCAGAGTATCACACGCTGAGAATACTGCACTCAAAGAGACTGAGTTTGAACAGAGAGATCTAGGACCTTGCCAATTCATGCTGCTGGATGCAATTTGTTTACCTCAAAGGACCTTAAAGATTTTTGTATGAGCTGCCTATGCACAGAGTGTGGCCAGTCCAGGGACACAGCAACATCCAGCTAAGGACATGTCCAGCACGTGTGAAATGAAAACAGCAGAGGTCCACAAAGAACACTTGAAGGCCAAAAGTGTTTCCTCCCCAGAAAGCATGGAGCAGCAGGGAGCATGAGAGCAGCTCCTCTGGGTCAGATTTAAGCCCTGCATATCCCCGCATCCTATTTTTGCAAGTTGCTAATAGTGGATCCCAAGAGGAAGAGCACAGGAACCAGAGCAGGGACCGAGCAATATTTCATCTGTTGCAGACTCACAGCTTCTGACAATCCACAGTTTAGACCCCTCTTGAGCCAGATGCTACATCTGTGTCTCTGTGTTTAATAGCCCTCAATCAATTTTTCTCCCACAAATTTGCCTAATGGCTTTTAAAATCCTTTTCTACTTTGGCCACTGTAAACACCCTATGGCAATGAATTCCATAATGTGTAACCCACGGACATTCTACCCCAAAAAACACTCAGTAAAATTACTCCCATTCATGTGTTTTACAGCTCTTGCCCAGCCTTTTCATCGGGCATCCCTACTACCATCTTGTGTGAAATGGTGAATAACCATTCCTACATGCTCTCTCCATGCCGTTCTTGGTGCTCTTAGTCTGCGTATCCCCGGCTCGGCTGTTGCTCTCCAAGCTGAGTTGTTAGCTTCATGTGAAAGCTCGTCCACACTTTTGATACCCCTTCCTGTGTCACAAGAGTCCCCGCAGCTCTTCACAGCCAGCTTTAGCGCTGACTGTCCTGAATAGTTTGGTGTCATCAGCAAACTCTGCCAACTCATTGTTCATCCCTTTTCTGGATTCTTTATGAACGTGTTGAAAAGCAGTGCCTGGTACTGAGCCTGCCTTAGGTACCACAGTACATTCTCTGGCCATTTAACATTTGCATTCCTCCAAACCCCTTGGGCAAATATCTCAGCCTGGCAATTTATCACCATTCATATTATTGATTTGTTATATAATCTGTTCTTTTGTCACCTCATTTTGAGACAATTCCTCTGACTGTCCTCTAAAGAAGGGCTTCCTACAGAGTAAATGCTACAGCAGAGAACGAACTTTGCTTTTCTGCTATGGTCCTGTCTCTCCAGTGACCCCATTTAGACCTCATCATCCTTGGGCTCTACGTATCTTCTGCTCAGGTTCTTGCCTTCAGTGTTTTTGAGCACTGCTTTTTACCTTTTGGCCAGTTATTTGTCAAAATCTCTTTTTGTGTACATTTGGCCTATCTTCCTTGTTTGGACAGAGCTTTTACTTGCAGAGGATGTCTGTTAAGACTGACAGATCACCCTCAGTACAGGCTATCCCCCCATCAGGTAGAGCTAAACTGGCAGACAATTGGCAGAGCTGCAACCGGGAACCAGAGCCCGCAGATGATGGGAGGCTATCACAGGAGTGCCACGGGGGCTTGTGGAGACACAGGCAGATAGGAAAGGCGCCTGGGGTGTGCTGTGTGTTTTATGTTTGGTTCCAGCGTTTTTGTTCCTTGTCCTTGCACTTATTCCCAGCTGAACTTTTGCCTTCCACTTTGACAAGAACCAGTGGTTTATTTTCCTACGAGTCCGTCTGGTAGGCACAGGACAAAGTCACCATGGGAGTTTGCGGCAGCTGGCTCACAGACTGGTAGGAGGGTGGTGTAACGGGCGTGTGCGCCTGGAGGTGGCCGTGGCCCGGGATGTGCTTTCGCAGTCCAGGAGGTGGTGACAGGGTCTGCCAGGGTCAGCACGGGGCTCACGCTGACAGCCAACAGCCTTCCAGCAGGGGTTTACCCAGGTGGGCTCAGACAAGGGTATGCCATGGGGAGCTGGCAGCAGCAGCTCAGGCCCCGTCAGAGTGCCCATGGCAGCGCCACGGGGCTGTAGGTGGTGGCGGCACACCAGGGTAACTGGTGCCACTGTCAGAGCAGCCCAGTCGGCTGCCAGGCCGGACCTGGTGGTGGCCCACACAAGGAAACACCTCCTGTTCATTTATACTGTGTTTCAGGGAATGGGATTTTGTGTACGATACCTGGTGTGCACCATCAGTGCCTCCTGTCCAATAGCCACCCTCACCGTGGTCCCTCTCGGTTAACCACACCGGCTAAAAGGAGTAACGGTCTGGAGGGAGAGAACGTCTCCCAAAACAGCAAGCAGGCACCGGTGCTTATACAGAAGCAGGGTGGAATAAATAATGAACGTGCTAAAAGAGACCAGAGACAGCCAGAAAGAGAAGGAAAACATCAGACGAGCCAGAAACTTTCCAGAGGAATGAAAACATCTGTAACACTTCTTGCCTGGAGCTGGTGAAGCGGTTTCGGGGTGCACCATGCCCAGGCGGGCAGGGGAGCCCAGCTAGCTGCTCCCGCCTGGGGTGCAGCCCCCAGCACCCAGCATGGAGCAGCGGCTCTTCAGGGAGGATGGCGAGGTGGCCGCGTTCGGGCACTACCGGAGTAAAGGGAAGGGCTGCTGTGAGCGGGGGGACCGCGGAGAGGGGACTGGAAGGGTGGCAGCTGCCTGGAGGGAGCCTGGGGCAAGGAGAGGGCCGGGGTGGGGTTCGGGGTGGGACAGGCGCTGGGGCGGGTGGGTCAGGCCTGGGAACCGGGGCTCCGAGGCGGGTGGGACAAGCCCCGGGGCCTCCCCGGGCAGGGGTATGTGCGGAGGGAGAGCAGCCGGTGGATGCTCGATGCGGGGCCCTGCGGGAAGCGGGGCTGCGGGACGGTGGGGAGCAGCGGGGGGGGGGGGGGGGGGCGGCGGAGCGGGGTGTCCCGGCGGCGCATCCCCGGGCCGGGGGTGTGCGGGGCCCCTCCCGGCGGGGCGGGGCGGGGGGTCCCAGCACTGAAGCCCCGGGCCGGGGGTGTGCGGGGCCCCTCCCGGCGGGGCGGGGCGGGGGGTCCCAGCACTGAAGCCCCGGGCCGGGGGTGTGCGGGGCCCCTCCCGGCGGGGCGGGGGGTCCCGGCAGTGAAGCCCCGGGCCGGGGGTGTGCGGGGCCTCTCCCGGCGGGGCGGGGGGTCCCGGCAGTGAAGCCCCGGGCCGGGGGTGTGCGGGGCCCCTCCCGGCGGGGCGGAGCGGAGGGTCCCGGCAGTGAAGCCCCGGGCCGGGGGTGTGCGGGGCCCCTCCCGGCGGGGCGGGCCGTGCGCGGCCGCACGTCCGGAGCGGGGCGGGCCGAGCCCGGGCCGGCCCCGCGCGGCGCTGTCAGCCCGCGTCGCGGCTCAGCCTCAGCTCGGCTCGGCTCGGCTCGGCTCGGCTCAGCTCGGAGCGGCGCGGCCCGGCTCCGCTCGGGCTCGGAGCGGCTCGGCCCGGCCCGGCTCTGCTTGGGCTCGGCTCGGCTCGGCTCGGCTCAGCTCAGCTCGGCGCGGTAGGGCTGCTGGGCGCGGGGATGGCGGTGCCGGAGCCGGACGCGCGGCTGGCGCAGGAGAAGGAGGAGGAGAGCGAGGAGGAGAGCGAGATCCTGGAGGAGAGCCCCTGCGGGCGCTGGCAGAAGCGCCGCGAGCAGGTGGGCGCGGGGCGCTGCGGGACGGATGCTGCTGCTGCCGCCGCCGCCGCCGCCGCGGCCGGGCCCTGCGGAGCCCCGGGCTGTGCGGGGCACCGAGCGCTGCCCCTCGCCCGCGGGAGCCCACCCGGGGGCAGGCGGCGCCGCCAGACTGTGTCCCGCCGGCCGGGGCCGGAGCCGGGGCGGCCGCATCCTCCGGGCACGGGCAGCCCTGCCGGGACGAGGTCGGCTCCCGCAGTTGCCCGGGGCACGGCCGATGGCCGCGGGCGGAGGTCGATGCGGAGAGCTGCCCCGGAGGCGCGGGGTGCCCCGGTGCGGGGAGCCGGGCTGGCCGCGTCCCGGTGCGGGGAGCCCCGGTGCGGGGAGCCCCGGTGCGGGGAGCCCCGGTGCGGGGTGCCCCGGTGCGGGGAGCCGGGCTGGCCGCGTCCCGGTGCGGGGAGCCCCGGTGCGGGGAGCCCCGGTGCGGGGAGCCGGGCTGGCCGCGTCCCGGTGCGGGGAGCCCCGGTGCGGGGAGCCGGGCTGGCCGCGTCCCGGTGCGGGAGCCCCGGTGCGGGGAGCCGGGCTGTCCGTGCCCCGGTGCGGGGAGCCCCGGTGCGGAGAGCCGGGCTGTCCGTGCCCCGGTGCGGGGAGCCCCGGTGCGGAGAGCCGGGCTGTCCGTGCCCCGGTGCGGGGAGCCCCGGTGCGGAGAGCCGGGCTGTCCGTGCCCCGGTGCGGGGAGCCCCGGTGCGGAGAGCCGGGCTGTCCGTGCCCCGGTGCGGGGAGCCCCGGTGCGGGGAGCCGGGCTGGCCGCGTCCCGGTGCGGGGAGCCCCGGTGCGGGGAGCCCCGGTGCGGGGAGCCGGGCTGTCCGTGCCCCGGTGCGGGGAGCCCCGGTGCGGGGAGCCCCGGTGCGGGGAGCCGGGCTGTCCGTGCCCCGGTGCGGGGAGCCCCGGTGCGGGGAGCCGGGCTGGCCGCGTCCCGGTGCGGGGAGCCCCGGTGCGGGGAGCCCCGGTGCGGGGAGCCCCGGTGCGGGGAGCCCCGGTGCGGGGAGCCGGGCTGGCCGCGCCCCGGTGCGGGGAGCCCCGGTGCGGGGAGCCGGGCTGGCCGCGTCCCGGTGTGGGGAGCCCCGGTGCGGGGAGCCCCGGTGCGGGGAGCCGGGCTGGCCGCGCCCCGGTGCGGGGAGCCCCGGTGCGGGGAGCCGGGCTGGCCGCGTCCCGGTGCGGGGAGCCCCGGTGCGGGGAGCCGTGCCATGCGGGCGTGCAGCCCGCAGCAGAGGGCACCGATGCCCGAGGGACCAGCTGTGTAGGCCGCCCACCCATGGGCCCTGTTGGAAGGAGACCGGGTGCTGTCGGAGCCAGAGCTGAGCCCGGTCCTGGAGGCTTTTGCTGGGCTCGGTCTTTGAGCTGTGCCTGGTAGCAGCGGTGTGGGTGGCAGCTCCATAACCACGGGTTGCTGGCCGGGCAGCTCCTGCGGGAATGAGCAGTTGCCGGACAAATCGTGGGGCAGGGTGGTGATGGGTGCTGGCCCCTGCACCACTGCCTCCAGGTCTGGAGAACCTGGTTCCTCTTCTCTAGACCAGGGGTTTGGACCATTTCAGCTTATCTTCCCAGCCAAGGGGCTCAGCACAGCCCTCCTGCAGCATGTCCACCGGGGTTTTGCAGTGCTCCCATCATCACCCCCTGCCCTCTCTCTTCCAGACCTGTTCCCCCATATCAGTGTAATGACCATTGCCCCTGAAAGTGGAGCCTGAGTCTCCCTGCCTTTGTCAGGGCATCCAGGAACAGGGACCAAAGTCAGCAGGTGAATCCCGACCCCAGGTGGGGGTGGGACGGCGCTGAGAGACAGACATCACAGGCACCGTCAGCTTCTGAAGCATAAAAGGGCCCATCCAAGACCAAGCCCGTTCTTTATCTTCCCACCATCGCCTGTTAACAACCTGTAGGTAGTCCATAGTGCTCTAGTCTGGCTGCAGGCTGCCCATGTTTTAGGCTGTTTTCTCAGTTTGGGCTTTGCTGAGATCTTGATGACATGCTAATGTCGGTGCCATCAGCCCCTGCCTTTCTTGTGTCCCTCTGTTTTCTGGTGCTTCCACACCCACAGGTCACCCTTCCATCTCCGTTCCTACTACCTCACCACCTCTTCCCACACCGTCTCTACATCAGGGCCTTGCATCAGGGTGTCCATGCCTCGTGGCTGGTGCCTGAGCCTTGTCCCATGGTGCGCGTGCCACGTGGTGCCAGGACCTGACACCACGTTCAGAATCCTATGGCTCCTTTCCTCTGCTTGTCCTCAGTGTCCCTGGAGTATCAGATCCCACCCGTGTGGCACATCCAAGGTGTCGGAGCCAGCTGTATCTTTGTCTTGTGTTGTTTCATTTATCTTTTTTTTGGGACGGGCTTTGCTGGCGCCCGTTGCTGGCCATCCCTCTGTCTGTGCCCTGTATCTGACCAAGCTTCAGCTGCTGATGCGGGCACTGCAGTGTGCCCTCCGTGCCACAAGTGAGGCGTGGGGTAACGGTACAGGCGCAGCTGACAGACCCCTGCCTCTCCCGTGGTCCCTCTGCCAGGGTGGCTCTGGGGGACAGCTGAAGAAGTGAGAAAAGCTGTGCAGAAACTAGTTTTTTAGCTGAGAATACGCTGATGCTCCTGTAATTATATTGGCAGGCTTAAAATGACCTCCACTGTATGTTAGAAACAAGCATCGGGGTGGAAACATTTGGTGTAGGTACTGGATAAGGCCCTGTAGTTTAATGGCATCTGACCTGTAGTTGCGTTATGTTTTTTCACACAGTTCTTGGTATCTTTTCACACAGATATAATCTGTGACCCACCAAAACAGCCTGAAACCCCTAGTTGTCCTTCACAAAGAAATGACTTGGAGGTCATTTCTCATTTGAACAATCTCCATCTATTTTGACCTAATGGTGACATTTAATCATGTGTATTTTAACATTTAATTTTGACAAGGAAGCTTCTGGAGTGGTGTTGCAGTGGCTGGAACCGGCCCCTGGAGGTTTGTGCAGCACCTGGGAGAAGCGGAAACAAATGTGGAGCGCAGCCCCATCAGTGACATTTCCACCCAGATGTTTTGGTGATTGGTCATTGTGCCATGCTATCTGTCTGAAGGGAGTTTTTCTTGCTGGAGAGGTGGGAAGGGTGGATTGGCCTTTCCCAAGTGTTGCAGGACAGCAGGCAGTGCCAGGAAGGCTCATGGGTCTCCGTGGTTGTGACACAGTCGCACGTCACAGCGATGAGTTGCGGCGCTGCGATCACATCTTTGGCAACAGAAGAGGCCTGCCGGCTGCTCACCAGCTCCATGTTGCTGTGCCGTGGCAGGGTTGCATGCCCCTGGGGAAGCGAGCGTTCAGGTGACGGTCCCAAAGGAGGGCGGCCTCTTGAGCAAGTGCAGGTTTCAGGGTCCAGGATCTGTAAAGCTGCCGTGACAAAAAGCACGTGAACTTGAACAGGGAAGTGGTAGCACTGCCTAAACTGCAAACCCAAGTGAAGGAAGTTTTGTGTAACAGACTGGTTTGTTGCAAATCCATAGACTCTTAGTTATGTATCAGGAAGAAAAAAAACACCGTTTGCTGTCTGTAAGCTGTGGGTATGGTATCTTCTAACATCGGTGAACAGCCATTCTCTTTAACACACATCCTGATTGCCGTAAACACTTCAAGTATTTTTACCAATAGAGATTTTCCCTCGCTGTCCTGATGATTCATTATAATTACTTATTCTCCTTAATTTGCTTTTAGCAGAACAGTCAAGTCCTGTGTGGGATCCACGGTGCTGTGCTTGATCTAAGGTCTTGCTGTTTCGAGAATGGGTCCAGAGAGGTGGGAGAGCCGCCTGTGACCTGCCGCCTCTGCGGCACACAGAGAGAGCCCAGGCACATGGCTTGGAGCAGAGACTGGAGCCTGGAGAGCTGAAGCAGGCAGAGGCAAGCACCCCATACAGTGTTTTAATGCTTAAACTGTGATGCTAAGTAGTACAGGTTGAGAAGCAGGTTATGATAAATTGCTAATGTGTGTGTGTATTAAGTACATGTACGCAAGGACTACACCTTTGGTTTTACACGTGGCCGTTGTAGCCATACTCCACTGGGAGAAGGCAGAGCGGTGGCTCACGACTCTACTGTGCATCACGTTTTGGGTACAGACGCAACAACTAAAATGTGCCGTGGCCCTGGTGCCAGGTCTTAATGCTGTGCTGAGTCTGGCCATGCCCACCAAAGAAGAAAACATTCCCCTTCACAACTTCCTTTGCCTATTTATGGTGCATATATTCATGATGGATATGAAGTCACAGATTTCCATGAGCAGTTCAGGAAATAAAAGCACTTACAGTATCTCTGCAACTTATGTGAAGAGAGAGTCATGTGAATCCTTTGGTGACTTCACGTTCCATGTCAGCACAACCCGTGTTCTGCCTCTTTCATTTCTCTCCCTGCTATTTGTGTGCAAGTGCAGCAAAGGAATGGTGCTGCTACAGACTTTTCCATGTAGGAAGGTATGTTTTTTTCAGTGTTGGTTTGATGACTTCATTTACTTTTTCCACTCCACCCTGTGGAGTAAGAGTAGCAAGGAAGAAGGAACTTAGTTTACTGCTTTTGGTAAAAGTTTTGCAACTTTCCTTGTCTGAGTACGGCTTCCTGAATGAACCCTAGCACCTTGTTACTAAGGACAAACTATTTTTATCCACATTACTCTGCTTTTGCAAAACCTTTATCCATTTGGGAAGGGGACTGTGATGACCAGTAGCTATTTGTTGATTCTGCTGTTCACGAGCACTGGCACCACCGCATTAATCTGCAACACGGGCCAGGTTCAGGCTGTTATTTAAACAACCTCTCCAGCATCTCCCCCATCCATCTCTGGGTGTCCCCGCCTGTCAGTTCTGCCCGTTGTGCTCCCTGCAGGCATGTCCCGGACCAAGCGTGCTCTGGGTTGCTTTTGGTATTCCTTAGGTCCCTTTCCCTTCGGATGAGAGCGGATGCTTGCTGTGGCAAAGCTCAGCTGTGGTTCACAGGACCAAATTTTAGAGTTACTTCTCTGCTTGTAACTGCCATTGCCTCTGACACGGCGTTCTGCATCGTGGTGCTGGCAGCTCCAGCACAGCTGCTGATGGCTAGAACAGGGCTGGTCGCATTTTCATTTGAAATAGTCCATTGCTCCCCTTTTGGTCACCTTGTTTAGTAAAAAGGTTAATGACTGAATGTGTAGTCATACAGAGCCCTTGAACTATGAGCTTTAACTTCTAAAACCAGCGGGATGAAAGAAAGGAAAAAGGGAAACAATAATAAAAAGAAAGAGAAGAAATGCTGAAGCAGAATTTAAAGAAAATAAAGTAATATTAAAAAATCTGCAAGGGGGAGATTTTGAAGTGTTGCTGTAGGCTATAAGCATTTGAATACACTGAGGTGCAAGGCAGGGGTGGTCCCTTTTTCTAAGTATTAATTATGTTTGCAGTTTGCAGTGAGGATAGCCAGTTCTGTGATAGATTATTTGGAAAGCATCCAACTATTTAATATTTGCCACCAGAGTTATTTTTAAAAGCTGCTTTGTGCCAGCCCTCCCAGGAGACGAGGGCTTGAAGTGTGTTTTGTTGTGAAGTGCTTTTCCAGAGCAGAGGGGATCAGCTGAAGGACTCGTCTCTTTCTTTTCATGCCATCTATATTTTTCTACCCCTTACTCGTTTTACTGCTTTTGTTTGCTGTTGTTTCGCTTTCCAGGATGAGTTTACTTGTGATCCTGCTGACCTCAGCTGATCAGACAGGTTAATATCGTAAGGCTTTGCTCTGTGCTCCACATAGGTGGGGCATCCCAGATGCTATGAACTGAGGATATTTGTGAAAGCAAGATGAAATGTTTTGAACTAAGGTGGCATAACTCACCGATAGATAAACTTTGCTGGAAGCAGTAGTGAAGTCCTCTTCTCAGCATGTATTCTGTGGGTCTGGCAACAAACAAGACTTGGCATGCCAGATTTAGTGTCCTCCCCGCTACCCTTCTAGTTTGTGTGGGCGATGTGCTGGGACTGTTTTGCCTCTTGCTTCAGGTCCGCTTTCCCTGTGCTATTTTCTCCATTTCAAGGATCTTTTAATCCTTCACGATCTTACCCGGTCATAACAATCCTCTGCCTTGTTCTCACTGCTGGGGAGGGAGGTGATGTCAGCCCAGCGGTAAAGGTTAGTGCAGAAACTTGTCCTTTTTCTTGCAGTAACATGCTCTCTTATTCCCATTCATATTCTCCACAAGAATGCCTTTCTGTTTGCAGCTCATTGCTCCTGGGCTATTTATTGAACTTATATAAAATGGTACATGTCCCTTTTCCGGGTTAAGTATAGGTGGCCTGCCCACCTCGGTAAAGACCAGTAATAACTGTCTTTGGCAGGATAGGTGACACGTCATGATTCTGAGCCCCAAGTCGTCCCTACAAACTATCATCCTCTTATCTAAGCTTTTGTCACCCTCAGCTTTCCGGGGGGGGTCTGGCTCCCACCTTAGATAGATAGAAGAGAAAGGTCGGTTTATTTACAAATCATTAAATAACACATTTACAGTACATTAAAACATTAAGATCTTACAATAGTTCTTAATTGACTAATGAACATATACGTAATGTCCACTGAAGAAAACAGTGCTCGATTCGATAAACGACGGGCTAGCTTTTCCTGTCGGGAACTGGAGAGTCCGAGTTCTTTCAACAATTCGTAGTTGCCTTGGTACCATTTTCCACGTGCACCTAACAGAAATCCCATGAATTTAATGATGTTGGTGTTAGTCAGTTCCTGCAGTTGGTCTTTTAGGTGTTGGTATTTCTTAACTTTTTCCACCGCTGCATCTGCCAAAGATGTTGGTTTACTCTCGTACCTGACCGTGATGTCAACAGCCAGGGCTTGGTCTCCTCTAACGAATACCAGGTCCGGTTTATGTAACACTTGGTGTGCTCCCGAGGCGCTGCCTGTCTGCTCGAGCTTCGCCACCACGTCCTGGATGCACGCAGCTCGGCAGTGCCCAGCCTGCTCCTTCTGCACTCCCTCCAAACTGGACATGGAAGAGAAGTATGACGATTATCAGCGTTCTCCATGTGTTGTTCCCTTCCCTATTTTTAACCAAGCTTTTTTCTCCCTTTCATTGGTTTTCTCATGTAGGTATTTTTGTTTACATTGTGTATGAGTCTTGCAGGCTTGTACACCTTTTGTGTCCCTTGTCTCCTTTCTCCTTTTTCTCCAATGTACTCAGAGAACGCGCACAGTCCCAGAGGCTTTTACATTTTACTTCTGGGACAAGGGAGTGTCTCCCTGTTGTGTTACAAAAAGGGATTAAAAGATGATCAAACGCTCATTGGTTGGCTCTTCCACTGGACAAGTTAGCATTTGACGGTAAACACGTGAAAGGCAGTGTTTTAGCATTCCCCCGTAGTGATCAGATACTGGTCAGCAAGGTGGTTTTGTTGGCTTTCAGTGAAAGTGCACTGCTGACAGCTTAGCTGTTTGTTCAGCTTGGGTTTGCTCTGTGCCAACGCAGCAGGAGGGCAAATCCCCCTCCCAGCACAGTCAACAGGGTAAGTCACCCCAAATCCTGTTAACTGGGCTAATTCGTACTGGTCACTGGTCTCCCGCCTGACTCGGAAGGGGTGGCTGTTTGTTGTTTTCCAGCTGGGCTTGGATGACCAGCCAATGCAGTCCCTTGCTTTCTGGATGAGCACTGCAAAGCCTGTCCGTGGGCGTTTGTGCCCAGTTCAGACTGGCGGGCACTGGGGGCCTGCAGCAGCGGGATGGGGTTCTGCATGTCCAGCCTGTCCTTGGGTATGTCCTGCTCTCTGCCCCCACCTTCCCACCCCAGCCCGTCCGGCCTCTGCTCGCCTGCCCGGTGCCAGGGGCACGCTGGCAGCGGGGACCCTTTCCCTTCCCTGCTGTATTCTGCAGAGCCTTCTCTAACTCCCGCTGCAAACCTGCTGGGCTGCTGGCCGCGTGTCCCGGGTTTCAGCAGCGCTGCCAGTGAATTTCCAAGGTGCAGTTTATTTAGCCAGGGAGCAAAGCTGCCTGGGCTGGGCTGGGCTCAGCTTCGGGTGACCTTCTCAGGGCTCGTGTCTCCTTCCCAGGGGCATGTGGTGCCCTGGGGGTAAAGTAAACAGCTCCTTGGGGTCCGGCTTCCTGCCCGGCGGTTTCCTGAGCAGTCCCCATCCACAGGCCAGGCGTGTGTGCAATGGTATGGTCCTCTGCCCAGGAAATAACAACACTTGTATTGCTTTCAGCGTGCAGGATCTCTCCTGGCTCTTATCTGGGCAGCAGAAAAATGCCCTTCTGTCCCCTTTTCTCAGCAGTGGCAGGAGAACAGGGATCACAGTGTTTGCTCTGGCAGCTGCTAGGCAAGAGGAAAGGGCAACCACCATGGTATGGAGAGAAAGGAAAGACTTCCAGCTCTCCCCCCCACAGGCAGAGGGGACAGGCTGGCAGGTGGCTGCGTTTCTGAGGACGCCTGCTCCAGGTCCTGCTGGGAGAGGCTTCGTCCCCCTGTCTACAGGTATTAAATGATGATCTCCCGGCTGTTGCTGACAGGCAGAGGATCTCCTGGGGGTGGATAGAGAGAGTTCATGGAAAAGGGCTGGATGAGGTGGGTGCCCATCACGCCTTGGGATGGGAGAGCCCTGCCACTGCACATCCTGCTGTGTTGGCCGTGAATCTCCCTCCCTTGGTCTCCCCTGCCTGCAGTGCAGCCAGGTACCTGGTTATTTTTCCTGGCTGATTGGCTGGATGCCACTTCTACTTTCTGCCCATAGCTCTGCTCCTTCTCTCCTCTTTGACGTTCACTGCTCCTCCAGCATTGTCCAGGATGACTGCCGTTCACCTGTACCTGCCTCACTTCTCGCCATGATTGTACCGATGTTAAACCGCAGCAGAGCTTGCCTGGACCCATGCCATAGCCTCCCAGCTTTGTAAGCGGCACACCACCACCCCTGCTCGGCTAGGTCTCTCGAGCTGGTGGTGTATTAGCCGTGTATCCACAGCGGTCTGAGTTAGAGCTGAGAATATGCTTTTGTGAGAGGTAGGATCAAATGCTTCACTGGAATCAAAATATTTTCCATCTCGTGTTCCCTTCACCTGCTAATTGTGTAACACGATCACACAGAGAGAACAGGTTTATCTGGCACTGCAGAGTCACAGGACACTGTAGGCTTGATCTGTTGTTTTACGGTGGACTGCAGATAGCAGTATGGGTGGATGTCACCTAGCTAGCTCTTCTGTCACAGTCTTTGGCATACCTGCCACGAGGTGAAATCTAGCCAGCGGCCCAGCCAGGCTCAGGAGCAGATTGCTTCGTAATTGCTTGGGGCTGCTGCTGGTCCCAGCCTCCTCCCTGGGGACAAAGGGGCTGTTAGTGGCAGGTCTGGTGCTTGAAACGGGGCCCTGGAGGCAGAGAGCTCGGAGCCATGCTGCCGAGTCTCTGACCCTGGGCAGAGTGCTCCCAGTTCAGGAGAGCAGGATGTATCTATCGGCTCCTCACCCAGAGAATCACCCGCGCACAGTGAGCCCCCCTGGCCCCCTGGGTGCCCGCTGCCCGCACGCTGCTGCTCCGGCGGGACCTGCTCCAGCTTCTGCTCCCCGGCGCAGCGGTGATCGGGCAGGCGCTGCCTGCCACTGCTGTTTGTTATCCCTGTCCCTTGGTAAGCTGAAAGAAGGAGCGCAGGTGTCAGAGTGGGGCCTCAGCCCTCTTAGCTCATTTTTTTTTTCCCTTTTACGTGTTTTAAAAAATTATTTCCATGTTGCAACAGTCACCCCTGCCCTGCATGTTGCATAGCATGGGGTGGTGGAGAGACGAGTGCAGCCTCTGTCAGGGCCAGGGAATGCATGGTTTGGGGACGGCAAGGGGAGCCCAGCTTCAGGCAGTGGGCTGGAAAGGGAGTCCCTGCAGAGAGACAGTCCTCTGTCTCTGCTGCTTGCACACATCCCTCTGAGAGGACAGTCTCTGTTGCCTAAGGTGTCCCCATGCCTTAGCAGCACCTCCTTGCTAACTGTAACCTGAACAGAAGTCCCTCGAGAAGCCCAGACACAGCCTGTACTGTCGCCCAGGCTGATGAGATACTGGAGCAGAGGGTCAGGTTGGGTTTACTCTGCAAAAGTGCTCTCCCAGGCACATTGTGTTCCCTGCTCAGCCTTGTGGCCCCAGCAAATCCTGCCAGTTGCCAGCCCCAAAAGGGATAATGTTGCAGTGTCACGAGGAGCCAGGTAAACTGCGCACGCAGTGAGCATCACCATCTTCCTGTCCTGCTAGCCCTCCTCTCATTACCAGCAACCAGGGGTTTCTGCTCTGTGGCAGAGCAGGACTGGCACTGCTCACCCTGACAGAGGCGCACGTTCATGGGTCTTAGATTCCCAAAACTTCATCTTTCCCCTGGTCTCTGGCTCAGCACCAGTCCAGAAGATCTCTGAAGAGGTTTGGTCCTTTTTCCTTCCAGCCTCGGGATGCACAGAGGCTGTGGGTCAGCCTCCTGGTGTATCCTCCACTCTGGTCGGGTGTCTCCTGGTGGCCTCTTTAATGGCCCCTCTGTGTTGGTACAGTCTTTTTCAGGATGGTTATGTGATGGCAATGCCTGGGCTCAGGGTGTGAGAAGGAAACACGGTGTTTCCCTCCCCTTCCCCTGCTTTGCATCTCACCCCCCGCCCCGCCACCAACAGCCCTATGGGGGCAAAGGGACCTTGCAGAAATGTGGGGTGAGGGTCGCTGTCCCACCACCCACCCCTGCAGCCTCCTGCCTGGCACCGCCTTCCCAGCCTGCCTGCTCTGCCTGTACCTTTGCTCTGGCCCTCCAGCACAGCGCCTCGGGCAGCCGCCCTCCCTCCCGGCGTTTGCCCGGCGGATGGCACAGCCTGCACTTGCGATTCCACAGCAGCCCCTGCCAAGCCAGGGAGAGGGAGCTTTTTCAGTGCCTTTGCCTCGTTTCTGAGTGACCTCCAGATTATCCTTCCTCTGTGCAGTAAGGTGCCCGATCCAAACCCAGGTTTCCAGGCAGGGTCTGCTCTGTGCTCTTCAGTGACGCTAATGGTCCCAGGGAGCCAGGGCTGGTAACGTGACCCTGCTGCTGCTCGGCATTAATTGGGCCCAAGGGCTGAGGCTTTGCCTGCTCTGCTGCCTTGGAGACAGAGCAGTAAATTTACACCAAACTTTGGAGATTATTTGGGTAAAGTACCTGCAGGCAGGAGCTGGCCTGCCTCGCAGAGGGGCTGCCAACTGGGTTGGAGCTGCGCTGGGTGCTTCTACCTCTGACAGGCAGAAGGGCAGAGGGGAGAGCAGGTGCAGGAGAAACACATCTGTGCTGGAGGCTGAGGATGCGAGATGGCTGCTCTGGCACGGGAGAGTGCCTGGGTCCGGTGGTTGGTCCCCATGGCTGTGCTGGGGATGGGACCGCTTCCCTCACCCAGAAGCTGTCTGCCCTGGTCCTGCTCTCACGCCGAGGTCCTGGGAGCAGGGCCACCAGCAGAGGAGGCTTCTGGGACTGCTCTGCCCTCCGTGTCCCACAGGTGGCTGGGGTGTGCTGGTCCAGATGGTGTGGAGGGATGCTCTGGGGGGCAAAGGAGGGCGGTAGGATGTCCCTCCTGAGAGATGGGGTCAGCACGTGCTTGTCCTGAGGATGCGAGCGCGGGTGTCTGGGGAGAAGCAGGGGACCAGCAGAGTGTCCTCTCCTCCAGGCACCGTGGCCCTGCCTTTTCCCCAGTCTCCTACAGGAACCCACGTTGTCCTTATTTTCTTCTCCAAATTGGGTCTAAATGCCAGTGGCAGCAGAAATGCCTGTCCATTGATCTCCAGCCCTACGCCTTCCTTATTTAACAGCTGCTGTCCCAAGGCCCCAGAACTATATCACTAAACCCTTTTCTGTGGCCTGTTTCAGTCCTTGTTGACGTGAAAAGCTCAAAAGGGAGCGATTTATTGTAAGATGCAACCTGATCTTCTGTAAACCTTCACTTACTCATCCCCAGTGATCTCTCCAGGCTAGCCTCAGCTCCTGCCAAGGGCTTTCTGGAAGCAACCCGAGTGGGAAGTTTGCCCAGTCCGGCTCTGGAGTTTTGCCTGTTCCACGTGGTGTCCACCATTAGCAGCGCACGGAGCTGCCGGGAACCCCTGAAAGGCATGGCATGAGATAATCAAGGTGGCCCGTGGCCAGTTCCTTTTGTCCCCAGTCACCTCTGTGTGCAAGAAAGCTGTTCAGTATCACTTTTATTGTCATTCAGCACAAGACTGAGCATGTTCGCATCTGCATGGAACAGGGAACGTTCACCATGTACCAGAGCCTCCCAAATACCAACAGATCCACTGTCTAGATCCTTAAGTGCCAGGATGCCACTTTGGGCTCAGAGAGCAGGTTGTTCAAAGCAAGCGGGAGGTGGCATTCCCTGCCCAGAGATGGGAGGGGGCTGGCAGGTACCTGGTTCATCCAGGCGTGGGGATGGGAGGCATGGAGTGCGGTGGCCCTGCAGAGTGGGTCCCACTGTGGGCTCAGTATCTGCATGCAGGGAAGCTGTGGCCCTGCGATGAGGCAAATGAGGAGGTGGCACCTGAGGTTTTCAGATCTGGTTGTGCCTTTGAGCCGGGCATCAGTAACCTCCATGCAGAGCTCTGTTGCTCCCGCTTGTCCTTGTGGCAACCAGAAGGCTGTTCACGTCCGTGCTCTCCATTTGACTCCTTGTTTTCAGCCTTGTGGCCACTCACTGGTTTCAGGACAGGATTTTTCTCAAGACCATAAGCTGACTTTCCAGTGGCATGTTTGGGGAGAGGTGGAAGGGCAGCTTCACAGAGTGCTCTGTGACCAGGGGACCCTCGTGGTGCACCGGTACTTGCCCCCAGCTGCCCCCTCTCCTGGCACAGCCTCCACTGAGACCTGCCTCAGCCTGGCACTGGCTGCCGAGGGCTCCCGCCGAAGCTGTTTGATCCCCCTTGCCCAGGCAGTCCTTCCTGTCGCAGCCCACCCTTGCTGTCCCCCAGCAGCATCAGCCTCTCCAGAAGGACCGTGGCTCGGGGTTCACAGCGGCTGCTGCGTGGACATCTGGCTGAGGGCTGAGCCATCTCCCCAGTGCCCCCCAGCAGCAGTTCTCCCGGCAGTGCCCTTGCTGGGCGCTCCTGTGCTGGCTGTGTTTGCTGCTGGGACTTGCTGGGAAGGCTGTGGTCAGTGAGGCCAGCTGGCCACATCGCTGGCTGTCCGCGCTGGGCTTTGTGTGAAGCACGTGGAGCCTGTGAGCGGAGAGAACAAGTAACAGAGGTGCTTTGTGTGTCTGCAGCAGGAACTGAGCCATGAGCTGGCCGTCTGTCCCCTGCTAATGAGCTGGGGGTGTTGCATGCCCGCGCCTGCGCCCACAGCTGCCCCGTGCCGCAGCAGGCCAAGCCCCGGCAGTGGGACGCTGCGTACCGGCCCCTAGAAGCAGCAGAACAATCCCCCTTTTCATCTGGCTGCCAGCATCTCTGCGCTGCCCCTGCCACATGGCAGACAGGAGCGGGCAGCACTGCCTGTGCCCAGGCTGCTGGGGCTGAAGGGGTGGGACGGCCCCAGCCCCGGGCTGCCCCCAGGCCTGCTGGAGGAGGGAAGGGGCAGGTCGGGGGCTGCAGGCGTGCTCCTGCGCAGTGATGCTTTTGCAAGGGAAGAGCAAAGGCAGCAACCGCACAGACTCCGTGCAGACAGCAGTTCGGGATGCAGCAGGCACCACTCCCGGGAGGCAGGGTCCCCTGGTCCTGGGGCAGGGATGTCTCTGTGGTGTTGAGCCCCTGTCAGAACCGAGTGCATTTTGAGCAGTTTTTTTACCTGGGCTGGAGCTGGGACCTGGTGGTGCTGGCTGGCCTGGGGACAGTCAGTTTGCTGCTGCCCTTAAGGCGGCATTGGCGGAGACCCAGCACAGGGGTGGGGCTGCCGCAGCTGGGTCTGTGCTGGACATGGCCAGCGGAGGTGATGTCTGCAGAGCTGCTCTCCATGGGGTCCTGGAATGCAGCTCTGTGACCTCTGGGGATGGGAACTCGTCGGACAGACCCTGGGCATGGCGGGGTGCCCCCAGTCTCCTCGGGATGTTAAAAGAGGTGATGTTATGGCTTTGGTTTGCCTGGACCTTCTAATTTGCCCTGTCCATGGCTGCTGGGAAGTGGGGTCCACATGGGAGTCCCCGTCCCTGTGCAGGAGTGGGGCCAGCAGGTGACTCACCACCAGCTTCTCACTGGGCTCAAAGAGTTGAGAGGGGCTGGCATGGGAACTGCTCCAAATCACTGTCTCTCTCTCTTGTGCCCTTACATCCTGGAGGAATGGTGCTGGCTGCTGCGACGCCTGAGCTCCCAAGCAGGCAGGTCCTGAGGGCAGGGCAGAACAGGCAGTGGGCTGGGCGTTTGCTCCACTCACCGTGTCCTGGCCAGAGCCTCCCACAGGCTGGAGTCCTCCGCAGGAGCAGTAGCAGAGACTGTCCATGCAGCATGTTCATCTGCGCAGGGCTGCTGGTGGGTCCGGGAGCCGTGGGCAGGGCTGCAGCCGGGCTGTCTCACGCCTTCCTGTGCCTCACAGGTGAATCAGGGGAACATGCCAGGCATCCAGAGCACCTTCCTTGCCATGGACACGGAGGAGGGCGTGGAGGTGGTGTGGAATGAGCTGCTTTTCACCGACAAGAAGGCCTTTAAAGCACACGAGGTGAGCCATCTCTCCCTGGTGGGACGGTGCCCACCTCCCCTGAGACCGCCCACCACACCTTCCTGGGCAGCAGCACACCTTGGTCAGCAGTGCTAATCACAGCCTGTCGTGCTGTGCTCCTGTCTGTGTGGCACTGTGCTTTACCTTGGCTTCTCTCTCAAAGAAAACAGCTTTCCCTGTGACTGGGGGCACAGCCCCAGGTTCCCTTGCTCTCAGAGATGTCCTGCCATGTCCCAGGACCTGCCACCTCACCTGTCCTCTCTCTCCCCGCAGGAAAAGATCAAGACCATGTTTGAGCAGCTGGTGCTTGTGGATCACCCCAACATCGTAAAGCTCCACAAATACTGGCTGGATGTGAAAGACTCGAAGGCGCGGGTAGGGAGGACTCAGGGAGGAAAGTGTCTGGGGGGTCCCCAGGCTGGGGGAGGGATGCCACTGGGAGCCAGGTGGGGATCCCACCTCTGTTCTTCATTCCACTCCCCGGGACTTCCCTTCCTTCCCCGGGACACTGCTGCCAGCAGCCTGCTCTCAGCCATGTGCACGCTGCTGGCTGGTGCAGCCCATGGGCTGTGCATGGCGCTGGCTGTGCAGGTAGGCTGGGAAGCTGACACCTCTCTTCCCTCCCAGGTCATCTTCATCACAGAATACGTGTCCTCAGGGAGCCTGAAACAGTTCCTGAAGAAAACCAAGAAAAACCACAAGGCTATGAATGCCAGGGTAGGTTCCCTGGGAGCAGCACAGGGTGTCCCAGGTGAAGTGGGTAGCCCTGTGCCCACTGGCACAGGCAGGGTCTCTGGTCTCTTCTAAGGCACAGCAAGTATGTATGGTTGCTCCCTGAGTTACCCAGGGACTCTCCGCTGTAAGGAGATGGCACCTTGGTGGGGGCCGGAGCAAGAGCAGAACTTCTCCAGGACAGCCCAGAAACGGATCCTGCTGTCAGGATCTGACCCTGGGGGTGGGGAACCTGCTGGAAGCTGCTGCAGCAATGTCAGCTACATGATGCTGACTGCTCCTGAGTCTGCATCGTGCTTTGGGAGGCCTGCGTCTCCACCACCCTCAACAAGGGATGGTGGACTTGTGACTAGTTACTACTTGGATTGAAGGGACCAGTTTCACCTGCAAACCCACTCAATTATGGGTCTGACTAATGGTTTTGCAGGCAGGTCTCAGCTGGCTGTGACTGAGGAGCTGGGTGACCGTTCTGGGGGCCCTGTGCTTGACCTTGCAAGCCCTCCCATGAGGTCTGAGTTCAGTATCACAGCAGTGCATTTAGGCACTCCTAGAATTGAGACTCACGGTTGGTGTGTACAGAGAAAACCTTACGCATGGAGTTCACAGCCATAGCTGGCTTTGCCCCTTCTGTGATATGCCTGCCCATGCTTCCGCCAGGGTTTTGTGGCTCAGGAGAGCTCTGTCTGCCAGTAAGGATGAGTTCTCAGCTTTGATGGTGTTCTTTGAACAGGGGTTGGAAAGGAGACTATTGTGGCTGGGACAGTGTGTGGCTCATCTTTGAATAACAGTCTCTGCAGGGCTAGTGGAGGGCTGATTTCCCCAGTCACTGGGTAATAGGTAGGAATGACCTCATCCGGCTGCTGGGCTCTGATGGGTGTCTCGTCTGATGGAGAGCTCTGGTCTCTGCTCTAGGCATGGAAGCGCTGGTGCACTCAGATCCTGTCTGCTCTCAGGTAAGCTTGCCATCGCTTGCACTATCGGCTCTTCTGCTTCTCACTGGGCTGGGCACAGGTAATGTGCTCAGGGCAGCTTTGTGCTTCCCCAGCTTCCTGCACTCCTGTGAGCCTCCCATCATCCACGGCAACCTCACCAGCGACACCATCTTCATCCAGCACAACGGGCTCATAAAGATTGGTTCAGGTAGGAAGCTGCCACCCTCGCAGGCCCACGGCTCCAAGTGCTGATGAGAAGAGTCAGCAGGAGGAAGCTGCCCACCGAGGGACGTGGCGGGGTCACGCGGGGTGGTGTGCCGAGGGGGTTCTGGCTGGGCAGAAGAGGCAAGAGCTGCAGGGTCCCTCAGGGGATCACCCATGCAAGGCTTGGAGTTACCTTCTCTTCTGTTTGTGTCCTCTGCTCCATGCCTTCTTACTCATCCGCTTCCGGATCGGCGCTGACCGGCAGTCTGGCACAGGGTGTTTGCAAATGGTGAGTGTCCCTCTGCCACCTCTCCCAGCACATCAGTCCTGTCCCTGGGTTGACCTTCCTCCCCCGCAGACCCTGGGCGCCTCTCATCAGTGAGGCACTGCGGCGTGGAGGAGCAGTCCTGGGCTCTGCAGGCGGGGGGCACCTTTGTCCCTCAGGGAATTGCTGCTCCTGTCGTGGGAGCAGAGGGGTCTCCCGGGGGACCAAGTGCCCCACAGGTGGTCTGCATAGGCAGGAGTGCACACAGAGATCCCTGCTACCTTGGAGCACACGTCTGTGCTCACAGCCTGGGGAAACAGCTTAGAAGAGCTGTGATGCAGAACATTTCTTGTTCCCCGATGCAGCCCTCCCGGATGACCTGCGAAGCCCCATCAGGACCGAGAGGGAAGAGCTACGCAACTTGCACTTCTTTCCCCCGGAGTACGGCCGTGAGTGCAGGGTCTGTCTGCTGGGGGGTGCAGGCAGTGTGGGTGCCCAGAGGGACGTGGAGAGGGGATCCTGTGCGAGGCGTGGGCACAGTATGTTTGCGGCAATACAGAATTATTCATGTGTTCATAACTAAAGCTGTTGGCCATGAGTCACAGAAGATCTTGAGATAATGAATGACTGTGTGATAATATTGTAGGTAAAATATAGTGTTGATTAGCGCAGAGTTATGCATGTGGGAAAAAAACCTGCACCTACATGGGAATGGACTGGGCATTAGCAATTACTGATTAGGAACCAGATCTGAGCATGACCACAGATAGCTCTGAAAAGGTCAGCTTCTGGCCCAGGAACACTCAAAAGCATGTAAAATGTTACAACGATTAGGGAAAAAGGACTAAAGAATCTTTGCCCTGTGTGAAAATGCATGATGTGATCCCCATCTTGAATATTTTGGTGCAAACTTGAGGGGAATAAATGGGAAAGGTTTGTGCAGGAAACTATGTGAAAATGTGTGCCAGGGTGGGGGAAGCAGGCATGAGCAGAGGCATGGGCCGAGGGAGGTCAGGCATGGGCAGGGGTGTGCGGGCAGAGGCATCTGTAGGGATGAAGCAGGGTGCGGGAGGCTGTTGCCAGAGTGAGCGAGTGGTGGCTTGTACCTCTGGCCTGATGTGGTTCTGGCTTGGTTTTGCAGAAAAGGCTGACGGGACTGCTGTGGACATCTTCTCCTTTGGGATGTGTGCACTGGAGGTATGGAGCAGGATGGCTGCAGCACCTGGGAACCTGCAGTGACCCCTGGTTACAGGGCAGGATTGTTCTTGCTAAGCCTGCTGGGGATTGTGATGGCCTAGGGAGCTTCCCGAGGAGTCTCCTTGCCCTTTTCCAGACCTCAGTGTGAGCTATGGGGATCCCCTGCAGCGATGGAGACATCTCTGCTGGGTTCAGCAAAACATTTTCTGCTGCCGTGGCCCACCTTGCCCTGGGTGCAGCAACAGACTTAGCTCACCTCTATGCTCAGCTGGTGCCTCTCAGCCATCTCTGCTGGTGCCTCCTCTTCTTCCTCGGGCTGTGTCAGCCCTTGGAAGGGAGGGCACAGAGGGCAAGGACAGACCATGCTGCTCCACAGAGGATGTGCACTGCTAAGTACAGCTTGCCCGGGCAGTCCGTGGGGCTGGTGGTGCTGTCTGCATTGTCCCCGGGTCTGCACGGTGCTCAGGGAGCAGCCTCCCCTGTCTGCCCTGCCGGGAACACTGTGGTAGGCAAGAAATGGGCCCTGAGGGCTGGGACACAGCAGCCAGGGAGCACCAGGGAGCCCAGGAGAACTGGACCTTCTGGACAGAGTTGTGGCCAGAGCCTGAGACAGGCCTGGCCCGCCTGTGTGTCCCGGTGAGGAGCTCCACAGCTGCCACCCTGCCAGGGGATGTCCCTTAGGAAGCCCTCAAGGACTGGCCACATGCAGACAGGGCTGCACTTCTTCCCCAGATGGCAGTGCTGGAGATCCAGACTAACGGGGACACGAGGGTCTCGGAGGAGGCAATCATGCGGGCACGACATTCTGTGGATGATCCCAACATGCGGGTGAGTGCAGCTGGCTGAGCCTCGGGGACAAAGCCACTGGGCTGTAGCCTGAGCCACAGATGGGTCAGGCATCCCTGCTGGGGTGTAAATCTCCCCGTAAGGGTCCTTCCCTTGGCTGGTATCCAGAACGTCAGAGCCAGCCTGGCATTCCTGCGTGCTCCAGGTAACACCAGTGCTGGGAAAGGTGAACAGAGACAACAACCTACTGCAAACCCAAGGGCAGCCGAATCTGGTGGGCTGACGGACATGGGGAGTCCCCCCATCCTGGGCTGGTTGAGGTGAGAGGCTGGTCCTCACCCCTGTTTGCCAGCCCTACCAGTAGTAAGGCTGAGTGCGAATTGCCAGCAGTGCACGTGCACACACTGTACAGACGCGGCCAACCGCAAACAGTCCAGCACAGACAGGGGAGTGCCGTGCTCGTGGGCACAGACAGCATGAACAGCCAGATCCTGCTTCTAAGTATCGATGCTCAGGGCGAGCCCTTTCGCAGGTCACTGTGGCATCCAGCCCTGTCCCACGGGTCTCCCTGTTATCGATCAGACCCATGGACTGTCTGGTATCTACGCCCCCTCCCAAAGCTTTCATCTCACTTACCAGCTAGTCCAGCTTGACATGTGCTAGAGGACCACATGTGCTCATAGAGAATAGAGAGCAAACTTACACTGTAAATACTTAGGAATAGAGTTTAATAAGAAGACAGGATAGAGTGAGGTGATCAGATGCAGGGCTCAGCCAGACAAGTGTACTGACCAGCAGCGTACTTAGAGGCAGCTGGCACCTTTTATCCCCCTCCATTTTCCTCCCTGACCCACCTCAATACCTCCCTTGCTCTTCCTTTGGCCCATCTCCAAAGCATCCCTTAATAAGTTTGTACACTCCCCAAATTCTCTTGTTTGAGGTCAGAATTCCCCCAGGCATCCCATAGTAAATCCTACCCCCTTGGATGCAATAGCCCCCTTGTTGGCATGGTGTCCCAGAGAGTGTTTCTTCTGTTGAGCCTTTAGCACCAGCGGCAAACGGTGTCACTGTTCACCTCTGGTGGTCGTTGGGGCAGCTGATTCAGAGAGGTTAGGTTGTGTGGGTATGTCATCTTCCTTCTGATCATTTTTTGGTCTTTGCCTCGATTCTGAATAGCCCTAGCCAGACACCTGTACAGAAACTGCACAGAGCAGTTAAAGAGGACAGGCCCCAGACTGCAACATGCAGAAGAGGCAGAGGATCTTGCTTTTCTGCCATCCGTGAGCAGAAACAGGCAGATGCATCCCTCCCATCCTACCGCTGTCCAGAATCCCTCCCGCTGGCTCAGTCTGCCCTTTCTCCAGTCCCACCACCATCTTCCCGGGTGGGTCGCTGCTCTCGGAGCTGATCCTGGCTGGCTGCTGGGATACACCCCTGCCTGTTCTCCTTACAGTGTTTTGCTGGGCTTGCATTGCAGCCTCCTCCCTGGATGAGAGCAAGCAGGGAGCAGAGGTCCTGTGGCCAGGCTGTTGGTGGGTAAACAGCAGCATATTGTCCACCTAGAGCACTGCTGCCTCTCCCAGCTTGGGTGCTCCGTACACTGCCTGCCCAGCCCTGGGGCTGCCCGCTGGCAGAAACAGCCACTTGGATCTGGTTCCCAGGAAATGCAAGTGTGAGAGGGAGCTGGGGCTGGCAGTGGTGGGCATGAAGCAGGGGAATGTCCAGCTTTGCCTCCAGTTTATGCCTTTTCTTTGTCCCTCAGGAGTTCATTCTGTCGTGCTTGACCCTCAACCCAGACAAGCGACCAACAGCTAATAACCTGCTCTTCCACCGAGTGCTCTTTGAGGTCCATTCCCTTAAGCTGCTGGCAGCACACTGCTTCATCAACAACCAGTGTGAGTAACCATGAGACCACCCTGTCCCCTTTGAGCTTGTATTGCTGCCCCAGCAGAGCTGAGGATGTGGAAGAGCCTGGGGAGAAAGACAGTGACTCATAGACCTTCCCTGGCGTCTGAGCTGCAGAGTCCACGTTACAGGACCTCCCGGCTGACAGCCCCTTTCTGCCTTTGCCCTAGATCTGATGCCAGAGAATGTGGTGGAGGAGAAGATAAAGGAACTGGATCTGAACATGGTGATGGCAGAGATCCGGAGAGAGGGTCGGCCTGGAGCACAGTGGAGGTGACGATTAGTGGGGGAGATTTCAGAGCAGCCACAGCCAAAGAGCCCAGGACTTGCATCCAGCCTGGTGATCCTGGTGTCATGGCACAGTAGTCCTTCACACCGCTCTTCTCTCCCAGTAATCTTCTGGTCCTGTTTCTCTCCCAGGTACTCAGAGGTCTCCTTCCTCGAACTTGACAAATTCTTAGAAGACGTCAGGTGGGTTGTTGGCATATCCCTGGGATCCTTTCACTCACCTCATTCTTTGGGCCTGTGCTCCTGCTGAGACGTTCTCCTCTCCAGGACAGCACCTACATCTGAATTGCCTGTTCCCTGCCCCCTACTAACTCCTGGATGCTCTTTGGGAGGGTGACAGCTGATCTGGGCCAGCCATACCAGGGTCCATGCTAAGCCTTTGAAAGCACAGACACTTGAGTTGCAGCACTCCTGGCACTGCTTCAGCTCCAGGAAGAGAAATACCCCGGTGGCACACGTGAAGGTGGTGCTGGCTGACCTGTAATGTGTCCACCCAGCTCTGGTCCCCAGCGTCTCTCTGCCCGCAGCACGCTGGGCAACAGGGAGCCAGAGTCAGGGGACTGTGCGGCAGCGCACACTGAGCATCCCATTTGTACAGCAGTACTTGGTCGTGTGTGATCCCTTCCGCGGTCCCCTCGCAGGGCGAGCAGACCCGGGCTGCAGTGCCAGGGCCAGGGGAGTTCTGTGGCCTGCCACCTCCTCACCATGCTGCCTGCCTGCCAGCAATGCCCCTCCATGGGTGCAGATCCCTGGTCTGGGCCATGGTCCTCCACAGCTGACCTTTGTTGCCAGGGCTGTAAGAGGACAGGGCTCAGCTGTTTGTACTCCCTCTGTGTCTGTACCAGGAATGGGATTTATCCCCTGATGAACTTCGCTGTTTCCAGACCCCACGCCCTCCCACGTGCACTCTCCCAACCCCAGGAGGACCCTCAGAAAGCCAAGACTCCCACCCCAGAGCCCTTTGATGTGGAGACCAGGAAGGTAAGGTCAGGTCCAGGTGGGAACACATTCTCCACTGGGAGTAGCTGCACGGTCTCCCGTTCCCAACACCCTACTGCAGGAACGCCTCTCCCTTTAGCCATGCACTCAACCCCAGCCCAGGTGAGAGCTGTTCTCCTTGTTGCACTGGCTGCCCCAGGACTGCGACGGTCCCTTTGGCTGAGCTCTTGAGGCCCATTTCACCCGAGACCTTCTGGAGCAGCCCCATTGCCTCTGATTCTTTGGCTCTGCCCTCCTCACACGTTCACAGGCAGCTCTGTGGCCTGGCATATTCTGTGCCTCGTTGTTGGGGTGTAGGTTTGAGATCTGTATGATACTGAAACTGCAGTGGCACGCTGAGATGCCGGTTGAGATCAGGCCCTGTTCTGCCTGGCACTGCACAGGCAAGACTGCACGCCCCGACACTGAAGTCATGGGCAGGAAGGTCACTGAAGTGGGTTTATGGACCCTGAGGGGAGTGGAAGGGGTGCCAGGCAGGGAGGGCAGGGAAAGGCCGACACAATGCAAGGGTGTTTGAGCAGAAGTGAAGCCTTCCAAAACCGTAGTGTAATCCCTCGCTGAACAGAGCAGTTCGACACTGCAGCGTAACCCCCTCATGGGTATGGGCCAGCTGCCATTGCATCCCCCAAAGCATTCTCTTCTCCAGGCTGAACAAGCCCTGTTCCCTCAGCCTCCTCTCAGAGGGCAAACACTCCAGCCCAGGATTATTTTGATGGCCCTCCATTGCTCCAGTTTATCAATGTCTGTCTTTTGGGGGACCCAAAATCAGATGCAATACCTGGATGTAGTGTAAGAAGTGCTGACTAGAGGGGATTAATTAATTCCCTCAATATCCTGGCTGTGCCCCAGGATGCTGTTGGCCTTCCTTGCTGCCAAGGCACGTTGCAGCTCATATCCCGCCTGCTGCCCACCGTGACCCCAGAGTCTTTCCAGCAGAGCCAGTAAAGCTTTTGTGCCAGCTAGGCAGTCCCAGCCTGTGTCCTTGCCAGGGATTATTCCTTTACAGGGGCAGGAGTTGGCATTTGTCCTTTGCTGACATGCGTATGGGGAGACAAGGTTGTTGGCTGCCATCATCAGGGCATAGCTCAGGCATGGCACTTCTTACAAGGGCTTCTGTCTCCTGAACTGCCGGCCGTCCTGAGAGCAGTCAGAGGAATTCATTGGTCTGTGTGCATCTCTCTTTCTTAAAAAGCCATTTTGTACCGGTTATTTCCCTGTGCGGGTATTTCCCTGTAATGACACTTCTAGTCATTCATCATTAATCACCTATGGCACTGTCACTGCATTACCATGGATGATATGAATGCAATTTCATACTTGCATTGGATTAATGTTAAAAATGCTCTGTAGGGCTAAACCTAATTCTTATTCCTGCAAGATCCTTGCAATGCCTCCCTTCAAAAAGTACATCCACGGTGTTTTCTTCATATCTGGCTAAGAATCAGCTTTCAGTGCACTTAACTTATGCTTTATTCATACTGCTCAGTACTTATTTTTAGCGAGAGTGCTGTGCTGATCAATAGGATACGTTAGAGAAATGTAAATGTAAACCTACACGGTTATGTCTTTTCCCCTCTTTGCATTTGTTATGTGCTGCTTTTTCACCTAGCACCCCAAGATAATTCTGCAAGTGCATTCTCTGTCTGACCAATGTGTTCAGCCAACTAGTTTTTACCCAATTTGACAAAGGACCCGTAATCTCAGAGGCAATGGGTTTCTATGGATTTTGTGAAAACTTGCAGCTGGACAAACCTGCAAGTCCCAAGTGAGTGTAGCTACAATGCAGACTCTTTGTCTGTTCTGGGAGGCAACAAAATATGGATGCTGGATGGATCCAAGGAAATTTTTTTCATGGTGAGGATGGTTAAACAGTGGATCAGGGGCTGAGAGGGTATGGGATCTCCTTGGAGGTTTTCAAAACCCAGTTGGGTAGAGCTCTAAACAGCCTGGTCTGAATTCACTGTTTGTCTTGTTTTGAGCAGGTGCTTAGACTAGAGACCTCCTGATGTCCCTTCCCACCTAAATGATACTTTGATCATGGGCATTGGGTAGAGAGAGGTGGGGAGCAGGGGGCAACGATGCACTAAACATCATCAGCCTTCTCTTTGATGATGTCTGCAAGATGCTGCACAGTTCAGTGTAATTCAGTATATAAAGGAGCACATGGCCAGACAATAAGGAAAAAGCACCCACCTTGGGCGTCCAGTCACACTGGTCAGGTCTTCTTGGAGAAATGGGTGGCCAGGAGATGGTAAAGGTCAAAGAACAGTGAGTTTCCTGACTGAGAGAGCTAAATGACCAGGGATGTTTGTCATAGGGAGGAGCTGTAGTAGAGGGGTGCTGGGCCAGAGGAAGGAACAAGGACACAACTCACCTCTGAGCATAAGCTTGAAATCGAGGAATATAAATGAAACCCTGCTAAACTCTGCATGGAACAGGGATGTTGATTCCTCGCTGGGTTTCCTGTCTTTTGGGCTGACCAATTGCATGCTCTCTCTGGCTTTCCTTTGCCCAGACAACATGACTTATGGTGTGAACCATTTTCATGGGAACTTGAAGCTGACATATTGAAGCTGACCTAGTTCCTTCATAGGAACTTGAAGCTGACATATTAATAAAATGCCATATTTATCTAACACATTTGAATGTTCTGCAGTGCAGTGTGGCATTTCCAGAAGAAAATCCATATGTCATTTCAGTAATAGTCAAGATTTCGGTTTTGCTCTTTTGTCTGATTCAAGGATTGGTCATCCCATAAGGACATGAACAAGTACAATATTAAAACGTAACCCAACAGTTTGGGCAGAGCTTTAGGGGGATGCCTACCCTTGGCAAACGGAGCAGAAGAATTCATCTGGTTGTAAAGTTTTCCCAGAAGTGCACCTTACGCAGGGCTCCCTTACCCACCTCTCAATCAGCTGACAGTGGCCACTGGATACTCAACTAAATTAACCCTCAGCTGGTCCACCCAGACAATTCCTAGAAATGTAGGAAGAAGCGGAAGGTCAGGCTGGCAGTTGGAATTAAGGGGTTTAAGTAGGAATTTGAGAGTAACGCTTGGAGAGCAGAAGTGAAGCAGGGCTGGGGGAGCCAGAGTGTCCAAGCTGATGTTGATTTTGGCCTCTTCTAGGTGGTGCAAATGCAATGTAACATGGAGCTGAATGAAGACAAGACCCAGTGGCACGTAAGTATTCGGCTCCTATTCTACATGAGGCACTGAGGCAAGACCTGCTCTCTGTACCCATCTCTGGCATGTGACTGGGACAAAGTTTGGTCTCAGCCAGTTTGCTGCAGTACCCAAAGGACTTTTGTCCCTTCATAATAAAAGAAGCCCAAAGACGAATGAAGCCACCAGCCCCCTCTGGCTGCAGGACAGGAAGACCTTGATATCTTTGTCTGGACATCTTTTAACCCTACTTCTCTCTAGTTTAACAGTTGCAGGTTAGCTGTGGCTGTTGAGAGAACATTCCTCTAACACACTCAAACTACCCTGCCAAAGACATCCAGCATCTCGGCAGTTACCAACATTCTCCCTGCTCACCACTGCCAACAGTTTCTAGTGCTGACAGAAGAGTCAGCACCTTTCTCTCTTACAGAGAAACTGGTGTTTGTAAAGAGCACTCTCTTCTTTCTGCAGCTTACTCTTCTGCTGATCCTGGAGGACAAATTACATCGACAGTTGAGCTACGACTTGCTGCCCAGTAGGTTCACTTGCAAGTAAATTTTTGTGTGTGAATGCAGAAGTATTGCCTGGTAGCCCTGGTCAGGTTTAGGCTCAGAGTATGTTTATGGCCAGCTTTTCTTTCCTTCTTGTACTGGAAGAGCAGACTAAACCCTAATATCTGTGTGGTACCAGTTCTTGTCCACTCAGACCCTGAGCTTATATATTTTATATTACCGCTCTGGCATGTGGTAATAACCTGCGCTCTAAAGTGAACTTTGGGAGTCCAGTGAGTGGCCATCAAGAACGTGCATTTCACCGTGGGACATGTGGCATGCAATTCTTGGGGTAACACTAGTGAATTCTTCCCTCATTCCCAACACTGGTGCAGTCTCTGCAATACCTTTCAAAGGAGAAGGTGGACTCTCCTCTGAGGAAGCCCCATGGCTCTGGGGAAGGGTGCTTCTCAGAGTAGGTCCAGCACAGCAGGCTCCTTCCTAAAACATGCAGGAGCCTTCTGGGGGCCATGCAGCTGGAGTCCCTTGACTGCCTTACAGCAAAAACTAAAGCATAAAGCTTGGAAATTAATGCTTGGGTGTTGCTGCTTTACCAGCTCCTTGTGTTTTTCTGCCTACAGGTAGTGGCCTGCCTGCTTTTCATGCTGAGCCAAAACAAGCAAAAAATCTCAAAGTGACACACTGCCAAGACTGTTGTGCTTTGTGTGATTTGGGACTGGAGCTCATTCCTTCCCAGTGCCATGTTCAGCTCCCACTGACTGCCCACCTCTGTGCTCTGTTTGCCCCAGGATTACTTAGCAATTACTTAGCCAACCAAAAGTATACAGCATGTGCCCCTAGAGCATAATGAAGCATAACGCAGGTGTGGTGCGGGTTGAGATAGGGGCACTGGTAGAGGGAGAACCAAGAGATGTATGAACTTTCACGTTCTGACTGTTCCTTGTCTCTGCAGCTGATAACTCCAAGGACTTGGCCACAGAGCTGGTGCATTATGGATTCATCCATGAGGTAAGCCTCCTGCCACTCCTCCTCACCTCAGTCGTGCACACACTGTGCTACCAAGTGCAGTCCCCGAATCTGTGTGACACCTCACGCCTCAGAGGAGTAAGAGCTCCTCCATTCCCCGTCTAGCAGTCGGAGAGCAGTCACAGAGGCCAGCCTGCAGCGCTGCACTGTGCTCACGCCCCTTGCAGTGAGTGACGACTCCTTTTTTGTGGTTTTTGGGGTTTTTTTCTCTCCATACTTTGCTCATGCCTAACTCCAGGTTGCTGTTTTGAGGGGACAGTCATATTGTGATGGCAGGATTAATTACATTAGCCTTGCAGTGGTTCTGAGTGTGAGAACCAGAAGAGTGCCAAGGGAAGGAAGTTGAGGCCACCTCCCATCTCCCAAAGGAATTGCCCCAATAGCCGGTGTTGCCTGGACAGCTGCTTTTAACTCACTTTGCAGATTTCTGCCTGCTGGAAGAGATGGCCTACCCCAGCATCGAACTTCCAGGCTCTCCCTTAGGTGTTTGCACACAGTCCCAACAAGTAATTCAGAGCAGTCCAGTCATTCAGACTACTCAGCAGCATAGCCTCCAAGAAAGCAGCATGGAAAGAATTAAAAATATATTTATTTTTATTTTGTACGAGTTAGGAATTCTGGGGCTGTTAGCAAAGTTTTGGAGAATTCCTCATTCTGGATACTGACATTAGACAAGGAAGGGGTCAGCTTCACTGAGCGAAAAATTTATGTGAGTACACCTGGAAAAAAGTACACGTAGACTTTCTTCCTTTCTTCATCTGAGCATGGTGACTGTGCAGCTTGGCACTGACACACTCGGGTGCTTTCTCCTGTGCTCTGGAAAATATGTGGCATTTGGGGCAACCTAGTACTGTAGAATATAGCTCACACAGGT
The DNA here is from genome assembly GCA_031468815.1 of Morus bassanus. Taxonomy (NCBI): domain Eukaryota; kingdom Metazoa; phylum Chordata; class Aves; order Suliformes; family Sulidae; genus Morus; species Morus bassanus. The sequence goes on from CM062567.1 coordinate 169,800,447, forward strand.
CTCCGTTCCATGGACTGTAAATTACCTTTCTCTTTCTTTCTCCTAGGAGATAACCTCCTTTTAACACGTCTTCCCCTCTCTAACATCTTTTCTACTCCACAGGTACTGACTACCTTTTCTCTCAGATGGTATAACTGATTCATACGATGTTAGACTCGGAGCAAATGCCCTGAGCCTGTATTTAGCTTGGAAGTATGTTGCTTGTTTCTGACCTGAAGGACTTGTGTACCCAAACATTCATCTGGTTTTTCCCACTATAGTGGTTGGCCTAACAAAAGATACCACCTATGCCGTACAAATCTTGTCTTCAAAATCCGGGTTTTTTTCTTAAAAGTAGTAATTTAGCTGCAGTTCTGACAAAGGGGTGCCTCTAAACAGCAAGAAAGCAACTGATTCTGCATTTTTCACTTGAGTGAGAATTTTGAGTTTGTTTCTGGCAATTCCAAAACCCCTCTATGATACAAGGTGGGGGTGTTTTGCAAAATATCATTGTGTATTTCAGTAATTTCTTTCTTAAGGAATAAACATTCTAATTATGTTAGAAACCACCTACCCCTGAATGTGTCAGAAAAGAAATTTCTGTACAAAATAGTTGCCAGACCTACAAAAAGTGACATGAATTTTTATTTTTGTTAGCAGTGAGGATATTATAAAACAGATGGCCTTAGAAAATAACTTCAGATCCAGTGGTCAGTTAATTAAGTTGAAAATAAACTAAGCAAAAGAAGCTGGACCTGTTTTGTTCCTTCAGATTGGAAACTACAAAGGACTGTCTTCTCTTTTGCCTTTATATTGCACCTGACACAAAAAGGTTCCATTCTTGATTGGTCATTTGGCATTATTCAGTAAATATGAGAACTAGTAGTACTATGTTCCAGATGTGCTTGCGAGTTGTTCTCTTCTCATATCAAAACTCAGATGTGAAATTGATGGCTTGGGATGCAATCAGGTAAGGAAGGATATGTCTAAGGTAGCCAAACCAAATTGAACTGTTGGCATGTTTTTTTCTTTTATTTTAGGACGACTGTGAAAAGCTGGCTAACTTCCTGGAAAATGCCTTCCACAAATACCGGTCTCCTCCCTTGTGAGTCACCTAACGGCAGTCTGGGACGGAGCGGTCACCCTGTACCACAGGGGACGGGAAGTGTACCAGACTAGAAGAAACTGCGGGGCTCCTGACCGAACTTCCTCCAGCAGGACTGACCAGGCACTCACTCCTGACTGAACCTTTGCAGTCCATGAAAGGTGTATGCCTGGGCTGTGGTGTGAAAAGACAACAGCAAGTGGAGGAGTAATCAGCAAACACGAGAAATTACATGTGCATCAAGAGAAGTCGGGACCAAGCAGGAGTACATGTTCTGGTCCCCACTCCTGAAGCAACAAGCCAAAGGGAGTTGTGAGGTGTGGGGGAGTGGGGTAGCACCCCCTGCAGCCCCTTCCTGATGGTGATTGTGAAGATGCAAAGTTGCTGCAAGAATCCCCCAAACTGATAAAATTTCCCTCTGGGAATGATAAGCTTTTTTCACTGCAGGTCCCAAAGCTATTTTTTTCCTCTTTGCCAGCTGGTAATACTTGCAGAGGGGAGGAAAGGAGCAGGCTTGGAAAGTTCTGGCAAAGTTTCCGGTCTGCCGCATTCCATTCTTTATATCCAGTTTCTCCTGTTTTGTTAAGGTTTCCCCAGCACAGATGAACCACTGTGATGCCTTGTAATTAGAATTGCACACCTTGGTGTAAGCTGAAGAGAGGACTTTGTGAGTTGGACTTGATATGGCATGAGAAGAAATTCCAGAAATCCAGACCCACCAGCTGGATCCAAACATGTGGACCAGCAGAAACTCCACTGGTGCTGAACAGAACCCTTGTCATTCCCCAGTTTGTCTTACGGCCTTCCAAAATCTCATGGCATCTTAAGGGGAAAAACCCTGATGTCTCTTCCTTCCCTGTTTCTCCTGTGGTGTTTGGAACTTCAGTCATTAGCCCGGAGAAAGGGGCAATCATCTTAGCTGCTGAGCACGTCAGGTTCAGTTGGTGGAAAGTTCAGATAGGAATTATTTGTGTCGCAAAAGCCATGCAGTGCTGCTCCATGCTGTTCACGTTGTGCCGTGTGGAACCAGCTGTATCATGCTGCGCTGTGCTGGTGTTCTGCGCTGTGCCAGGTCCTCCATGTGGTACTGCCTGCATTACGCTGCCTGCGCTTTGCGGTGTTGCGCCAATTGTATCACGCTGGGCTGGGTTTGCCATGCTAGCATGCTATGCTGAGCTGCCAACTTGTGCTGTATTTCCCAGTTGTGCTATGCTGTGCCGACTTTACAAACTGACAAATCAATAAAGCCACTGAAAGTAGCTCATCTCATCGGAGCACTCCACTCAGCAAACAGCTCAATAATTTCTTGGTCGCTCTTACAGTTGAACTAAGATGATGTGAAATAGCTTCCCTGAGTTCAACAGACTTATCCACAAAGTCAGGCAAATTGGGTAGAGAAGGAATTCAGTGGAGAAACATCATACAGCTGCTTGATTCAGAAATCACTCTTTGTCCAGAACAAGCTTGCACTTGCCTCTGCAAACTGAGAAATTCCTTCATATACAACTGCTTCATTTCCCTGATGAGCTAGTTAGCTCTTCTTTAACACATTTCACCCAACTGAATTCTTTGTTTGATTTAACATTGTCACGGCTCAGTTTGACCAATGGATTTCCCCGCTACTGGCTGTGCTGCATTCAGCAATGATGAGTTCATTAACCAGCTACTGCAGGGTGTTTCCAATACATGACACGCTGCTCTCACAGAATCACAGACCACTTGAGATCTCAAGAGGTCTCTTCGAGCCTCTGTGATCACCCAGTCCAACCTCCCTGCTCAAGCAGGGTCAGCTAAAGCAGGTTGCCCAGGGCCATGTCCAGTCAGGTATGAGTATCTCCGCAGATGGGGTCTCTCTGGGCACAACCTGTTCCCGTATTCAACCACTCTCACAGAAAAAATCACGTGTTTTCCTATGTTCAAATGGAATTTCCCATTTTTCAATTTGTGCCCATTGCCTCTTGTCCTGTCACTGGGCACCACTGAGGAGAGCCTGGCTCCATCTTCTTTACCCTCTCATCAGATATTTGTACGCATTGATGAGATTCCCCCCCGAGCATTCTCTTCTCCAGGCTGAACAGCCCCAGCTCTCTCAGCCGCTCCTACGACAGATGCTCCACTCCCTTCAGCATCTTGGTGGCCCTTCACTGGGCTTGCTCCAGTAAGTCCATATCTGCTTGTCCTGGGGAGCCCAGCACTGGATCCAGCACTCCAGATGTGGCCTCCCTAGTGCTGAGCAGAGGAAGGATCAGTCCCCTCAAACAGCTGGCAAGGTTTTGTCTGGTACAGCCCATGATGCCATTGACCTTCTTTGCTGCGAGAGCGCACTGCTGGGTCAGTCAGCTTGGTGTCTGGCAGGACGCTTATCCTTCTTTGAAATGCTGGCACCAGCACAAGAATGGAAATCCTGCCCTCACACTTGCCACTCAGACGTGACTCTTGGGAGTCCTGTCACACAGGAAAGGGGATGTGTCCTCAGACACTGATAGTCAAGTCTGATCGGCTATCCTGCCCATATATTATAGTTGTGGTATGCACACCTTTTAGTAGAGTGTCTAGTCTTACTTTAAAGATTGTGTATTGTAGGAATCCACTATGTCTCGATAATAATGTTTTCCAGTGGTTAGCTGCTGTCACTTAAATTTAGGCCAGAAATAAGGCATACCGGTTTATGTTCCAATTCAGATATTGCACCTTTATCTCCTAGATGAAAAGAACTTTTGCAATGCAAGACTATCTCATCATAACAGTAATTAGATGTGAAGTCATCTTTGAACTGCTTTTGATAAGCTTTATTGGCCTAAACTTTCTAAATCTTCTATAAGATAGGCTTTCAGAATCTGTAACCTTCTCATAGCTTTTCCTTGCTCTTGCATCTCTTCTGTAGTGGGACCAAGAGGCCACAACATTCTCATGTCAGTTTAACTAAGTGCCAGGTCTAACTGCACAGATCTCTGTCCCTTACTAACGGCATTTTCTCTTCAAAGCAGAACCGCCACCTGGGGAAGTGATGTCTCTTTGGGGCCCTTCCTTTTTCAGAGTAGCACTCCTAACCCCGGCGACAGGCTGTTTGACCTTGCCTTTGCATTTAAGTTTGGATGCAAGAGATGGGACCCACCAGACAGGCTGGGGTCAAATTCAGATACCAGGGTGATGTTTCACTTCCAGCAGTTCTCAGCAGGTGGGTCCTGGATCCGCTCTCAAATTGTACATTCAGCAACTACTGATCTCCCACAACAGCTAACGGGGGCTCCCAACTGTGGTCGCCCCCACAGCGACCCAGGACGGCCCTGTGACGGCCAGGGCCCTCTGTTCTGCGAGTCTCCAGCGCGTTACAGCACAGCCTTTGCCCGCAGGGCGGGCCAGCCTTGCAGATGGCAGCAGCAGCTACGGCTTCTGGGCCCGCCCGAGGGCCCTGGCGCCCGAGAGGGTTCTGGCCGCGGCAGCAGCAGCGCCGCAGGCTCTGACCGCCCAGTCCCGCCCTTGCTGCCGACGGGGGGCACGACCAGGCCTGCACAGCCCCGGCCCGGTGCGGCCCTGGACCCGCCGGCGCTCACGCCGCGCCCCGGCGCTGGGGCCCACGGGGCGTTGGGGGCCGCAAGGGCCGGGCCGGGCCGAGGCGAGGCGAGGCGAGGCCCCCCGAGCTCCCCCGCCCCCGCGCAGGTCCACCGGCCCCGCCCCGCCCCACTCGGTGCAACGAGCCTGACCGCCCCGCCCCGCCCCGCCCACGTGACCCCCGGCAGTTCTCGCGAGATGCTCTCCCCGCCGCGGCCGAGCGCTCGCGAGAGTTTCCCGTTTCGCGCGCACCATGGAGCTCTCGCGAGAGTCCCGCGCCGACTGCCGACGGGGTGGACAAGATGGCGGCTACAACGACTATCTCCCTGGTGAGCGGGGCGGCCGCCGCCCTCCCGCGGGCGAACCGGGGCGGCGGGATCGGGCCGACCCGCTCCGCGCAGCGTCGGCCGGGCCGGAGCGGGGGGTGGCTCGCCTCGGCCGCTGGTCGTCGTGCGCGTTTGGCCCCGCCGGGCCCGCCTGCGGCCCCGCTGAGGAGCGGTGGGGCGGGCCGTGCGGCAGGCCGGGGTCCCGCCGCGCCTGGCCGCCGGGCGGGGGCCTCCGCTCGCCTTGGCACGGGCGGGGGCGACCGTCGCGGGGCGACCGCGGGCCCTCCGCCGTCCGCGGGCGGCCCTCCCGCCCGTGCCGGCCCACTGCCGGGGCCCGCCGGCAAGGGGGGGCGCGGCCTTCCGCCCCCGGCGGCCGCGTCGCCGCTGGGGCCGCGGATGGGGCTCTGCCTCGCCTCGGCGGTGGCCGCGCTGGCGGGGAGGCGCCCCGGGCCCCTGCGCGCTGCCGGCTGGGCTCTCCCGTCCCGGGCGGCCGCCGCGGCGGGGCGGGCGGCGGGCCCGAGCGGGCGGGGCGGGCCCGGCGGGCGGCCGCCGGCGGGGGCTGACCCCTCCCGGGCCCTGTGCTCTCCAGCTGCCGCCGGCTCTGGCGCTGAGGAAGCGGGTTTTCACTGCGCTGGGGTCCGCGCGCGTCGCGTCCTTGGGGCTTGTTCGCTGGTTTCCAAAGCTCACTTGTTTAAAGGGGTCTAGCTAGGTGCTGGGGCTTCCTAGAAAAGTATTTAGCAGAGAGCCTTGTAGCCTGAGGCTAAAATGTGAGCCGCTGGTCACTTTTCCTGACAGAGCGGGTTAGGTGCCCAGTGGGGGGATGGTTATTTTTATATTTCCTACTGCTTCTTCTATGCGTCCATGAAAGGATCCCAACAGTATTGATTTTTATAAGACTTCTTTGTGTTTTTGGGAACATTCTGTAGAGCTTTACTGAACGGACTGCTAGCGCTGCAAGAAAGCAGAGGAACACCCTCATTTCAGAGGCTTGTTTTTCTTTGTGAGTTAGCCTTAAATAGAAAGAATTGCAGTACTTCACTGGGGTGCTCTTCAGCCTTCCTTTTATTTTTGGCTGACTATGGAATTGTGTAAAATGGAAATACGAAACCTCTTAGGTGTCAAGTCTCCAGGGAAGGTAGCCTGTAATATAATTTGTGGATGCTGGGGAACTACAAGGGGGGTGCCCAAGCTCATGAGCATCTGATGATATCTGGAGGTAGCACAAGGAGTACCGGGTTAGATAGACCATTGGTGTGGCACAGCAGGGTATTTCTTAACGTGTTTGTGTTTTCTGCCTTCCCCCCCCATCGTTGTTTTCATAGAAAACATGGGATTTCTTTCATGAATAGATCTAATTCTAAAGCTGTTCTTTTTCTTTAAGGGTCTGCCTTTGAACCCTGAAGGAATTGTCTTTCACACTATTCCTTTTTTGAGCTCACAAGTATTGATGCTCATAATGAGGCGCAAATACAAAAACTTTCACTTTGTTTCATAACTCTCACTTTGTTTCCCATCTCATCTTTGTTTAATTAGGACTTCATTAGGTTAGGAGGTTTGCCAGGATAATGCTGGGAGTAAGTGTTCAAGTTTTGAGCATGTGAGGTTAAACATAATTCCAAAGATGATCACAACCAAAGGAATGTTACATTGCTCAGGATGTGTGAGGACATCAGATTTTGGTTTTCCTCAAAGCTAAGGTAGTGGCTATCCTTTATTTCACAGCACACTGCTTTAGCCGGTTCATTTGCTGTCACTGTATAGTTTGGTGTATGCATATGTTAAGATGACAATGCATACATTTCAAAACCAAAATAATTAGCTGAGTTTTTAACAACCAGCCACTGCATGGTTTTGCTGCATGGGAGTGGAATGGTGCGGTGGCTAGTCAACCAGAAGACTGTCAAGAGTTCCAAGTCTGTCTACAGTAAATTGTCAGGGCCTTACAACATAACCAGAAAAATAAAGACCTTGCTTCAGAGTCTCTATTTATCTATGTATATTAGCTGTTACAAACAAATTTAATCAACACTGTAACTGAAACTATTGTGTTACTTTTCTACAAATCTGCCATTTGGATTGAGTGTTAAGAGCTGAGTGGAGTACAGTAAGTGTAAGGAGTTTGATTCACTTCAAACACCAGGTGTTTAAGCTTAAACCTTTTAGCTTACACTGTCACGTTAAAATGGACATTCGCATTCAGAGAGTTATACTCCTGTTACAGGTGAATCTTTGAATTGAGTCCAAGCGAGTCTTGATGAACCTGTGATTATTACCAGGGCTAGGAGCGAGAGTCGTATGGGCCCCAGGAACTTAAATGTTAGTTTCAGAGCCAGTGCTGCTGGAGCAGGTGGCTATATCGGCAGGAGCAAGGAGATAGCGATGGCCTGTGGATGAGCACAAGAAATTGGCAGCAGCAGTACTATGAGTGAAGGAAGCGCGCAACGCAAGTACTGTGATGGATATGGGAGGTGAAGGAACAAGATGTGTATTTTGAATATACTGATGTTATTCAGCAGTGTTTGGCTACAGAGGAATTCAGAATAGTCAGTGTAAACTATGTCTCTGGTACATCTGTCACTTCCAGCATATTTTGACAAGAGGCGATAGATATCAGGAGTGAAGAAAATTAAAAGGATTAGTTAGACGAAAGATTGTGTTAGAATACAAGCCATGAGATGGAAGGAAGTAGCTGTTTTTTATTTCACTTGCTCCCAGACTAGGTGGCATCACAGTGTTTAAATGATATAGTGTAAGAGAGCCTTCCAGGAACAAGAATTCTAGCTTGACTGAGTATTGCACGCTTTTAGTCCGTGTGGGCTTTTGTAGTATGACTGGAAAGTGTTTATTTTAAACTTCAGGGCTGGTAAACATCTTAAATAGAGCATTCATTCTTGCCAGCTTCACACATTGAGTTAAACCACTTTTTTTTTCCAAGTAGGATCTTTCATAAACTGTGTTCTTTGTGTGAGTTTCGTTCTCATCTTGCTGGAAATAAGGTGAATCTGACCATCCAATATCATGCATTAATTCATCAGCATTTTTGCCGCTATGTGTTTTGTCTTGCTGTGCTTGAAAAAGTGACGTGGTCTCTGTGTTAATGGTCCTTAAAATGAAGACTCAATTCAGATATCCCCACAAGCACTTTTTGCATGATTCCCGGCTTTTTTCTTTTCAAGTTCAATACAAGTGCCTCTATCTGTTTTGAATCCTTTTTCCATGCTGGAAAGAAAATTGGCTGCTCTATGATGTGACCAGGCAATTGGCCTAAAGAAAGTCCAGTGCTTCTGCAGTCTTATCAGAACAGCTGCAACATTTACTTTGTTCTAGGACAATTTACATCATGAAGGCTGGCTAGAAAAGCTTGAGAATTAAGGACAAAGTAACCTCAGTTAAGAGGAACCCAATTCTGGAGCTTGGTAGGCTTAGATTTTGCTTTCAACTAACTTTCTGAAAGCAGGTTGGCAGTACAGGCTCTTCTGTTGGTACTGGAAACAGTTAAATGGGAAAAATAATTAAAATAGCAGAGTGCTTTTGTTTGTCAAAGGAGTGCATCTTGTAAGGAGATTGAGTTGGGTCTTATGAATTTTAAGTCAGAGTTCCAAAATGTTTGATGCTTTTCAAGTGTAGCATGTGCTTATCAGATATCATAGATCTGAGTCCATCATATATGATAAATACTGAGCCCGTCAGTATACATTTATTGAATGCATCTTATAGGAAAGCCATGCAGTTTGATTGAAATGTAAGATGGGAATCATCACTTCTTTACCTAGCCTGTTCTTTCTATAGTCCTCCTGCTACTGAGAGAAAGCATCTGTATTTCTCATTTGAATTTTAGGTAGAATTAGACTTTATACTGAAGTAGTTTTGCAACTATATTGATTACAGTAACAGGTCTGTACTACTGTGTTTTGTTACCCAGAATATTACTGTTGTGGCACACTGCGCTGCTGTCCTGGATTAGCTTTACTGGCTATATCTGCTCTTTCACCTCCATATTTTTTTCAGCACTTGGTTTTGAATCCAGTAACCCCACGCTGTTGCCATAGGCTGTGCCACTCAGTTTGCAGTATGGGCACATTTCCCATATGGCAAGCTCTCTTCCTCCTGACATCAGAGCTGTAACAATTTTTTTCCTCTCTGCATGTGTGTCCAGTTGGCCAGCCTGAGCAGTGCATGTAAGATGAAGGTGTGCAATGCCCAGTACCTCTTGTCCCCCTCCCAGGTATTCCTTAAAACCTGGACAACCCCAGGTGCATCTGATGCAGTGTTCAGTGGTTTGGTTTACTTGAAAGAAGGGTAGGACGAAGAGAAACTATTTGCTGAGCTATTTCATGATACTGGCTCCCTACCAGACCTACAGCTGCCTCTCATGAAAAATCTACGGGATGTGCTGCTTCCTGTTGGTATCTCATGCCCTCAGCATCCAAGTAATCATCAACCACATGTGTGTTTGTGGAAGGTGCCAGGCCATACAGAGGTAGGGCCAAGAACCTGGAGTGGCACTCTCAGCAGCCTTCTTTCTTTTTTTCCCAGCGCGGTCCTTAAGTGGCACTTAAACTGTGATCGTGATGATAAAGCTTACCTTTTGGGGGCACAGACAAATGCAGTAATTCCAAGTGGTCTTTTTCTTCGTTTTGTTTCCTGGGGTATTTTTTTTGGTTTTTAATTTACAGCCACTCACTCATGACTGCCCAGTTGTCAGTGGGAGTACGTGGGGTAATTCAGAGAGCAAAGGAAGTACCCTCCCATGTCCCTGCGAGGGAGGTAGTTAAGAAAAGGACTGCCATATGCTACTCCTGGTGCAAACTTTATCTTCCCAACAAGTAAGTATTTTATCTGCTTCTCATGAGTAACTGTGGGAATCAGTTAAAATGGTATTGTACTCCTAGGACAAACCCAGCAGACATTTAATTTAGTTGCTGAGGGAATCTTTAAGAAAAGATAGAGCATGTCTGGGAAAAGATTTGACTGGGGCAGAGTTAAGATTCAGCTTTTTTTCCTTCTCCTAACATTACTGAAATTACTTCACCTTTGCATTGTTAGATTGCTCTTGCTGTTGCCTTTGGTATAAGGAACATGCAGTCTGCAGGCAACACAAGTAATTTATTGAAACATCTGCAGGATTGTTTTCTGTAGTAAGTCCACTGTATTGAGTGATCAGAATCAATGCGGGGCAATCCTGCACAAGTATTTGCAGTACTTAACATTTTGCAGAGTAACAAATTTGCAGCTTACTCATTGCATGTGAATTGGGAGGTTTTTTTGAAGAACATCGACAATGCATATATGCATTGTTCAGCAGGAAGGCAATTAGCAGCAGCAAGTGGCTACAACAAAGATGTTAGTAGCAATAGGTTCTCCTCAAATACTTTTAACTGTAAAAGTTAAACTAACCATTCTTAATTTTGGCTATAAAGTCATGTGTTACCAGAAGTAGTTGTGTATCTGCATTTGAGATCTAAAATTCAACTGTGGTATTTATGGGATAAATTTTCTTAGCCTGGAGTAGGTAATTAAGTTCCCATGAAGCTTATGAGGACCAGTACAAGTTACTTCAAGGCTGCATATATTTGTTCTTTTCTTTTGACCTGAAGTAGTTCTTAAATCTCTTTTGCATGTTTGAAATAGTACTACTGCCACAAGCGAGACATGCTTGTAACGTGCAGTGGGCTGTTTATGTATGCTGCTTGTGGTTAGAGTGGGCAACAATACAAAATTCTTACAAAAGTATAGTTCATTATTAATGTCAATGAAATTTCTCAGTAACTCGTTCGGTACCTTTTAGTGTTAGAAACGGCATCACCTGTTATAACTGATAAAATTGTTAGTGTCTTGCTAAAGAAACTTATATTTTCAAACCATTCAAATAGTCTGAGTCATTTGGTGCCACTGCTTTCAATATCAGTACTGTGCAAGTGGTGTTGTATGTCACGGCTTGAGGCACTGGTGTGTATCCTCCATATACTCCATTGTAAATGCTCCTTTAGTGCACGGTAGCCTCCTTACCCTCAGTGACGGAACTTCAGAATGATGTGCAGTGCTTCTCGTTTTGGTATTTACCTGATTTCTTGGTCTTGTGAACTTTTTTGCATCACTTCTGTGTTTTTCGTACACTCTTTCCAGACTCTTGACATTCTTTAAAATATATATACACACACCAAAAATGGATACAGTATGTCTCTGTCTTGCCAGTTCCATTTATAAGGGTAAAAACACTACAGTGTTATTTCTGTGCATTCAGTAATACTATTAGCCCTTTTTGCCATCACATAACATAGTCCTGTGTGATTGCTTGCCCGTCTGTCTTTTTGCATTCTTAAAATCCCAGCTGAGTTAGATAATTTGCCCTTTCTCGCAGGAGGGATGCATGTTATCTGTTGGTGATTTCAGTGACAGTTAAGTGAACTTTGGTTGATAAAACTTAGGTGTTTTGTGCAGTTCTGGAGCACTGATGTAACCACAGGATTCTCTTTTAGCTGATTTGGGAAAAGAGATCTGTCTTCTGAATGCCTTTGTATTTTAATGAGGCTAAGGTGAAATTACTGTGAATACTCCTTATCAGGATGGTTAATTTTTAAACAGAGCTGAGAAGTAATTATGAGCGGAAATTGTGTATGTGTGAAGTGCCTGCCCGCTCACCAGGCGCTACAGAGGGCTGGAGCTTTGACTTGCAGGGTAAGCAGGAGAGAGGGGCAGCCTGCAGTCAGTCTGCCCGAGGGGTTGCTTGCCTTGCGTGTTCAGGCTGCTTCCTTGCCCTCCCCTCCTGGGGAGTTCTGCCCTCACTTGTGGCAGGTTCTGGACCAGCTGTTTGTGAGGCTTTAACTTAGCACCACTTATGGGTTGTCATCCTAAAGGGATTAATTGTGGAAATGGTTGCTGGATACTACTTAATAGGCTTTTTGTGTACAGCATCACAGGTACAGTGGCAATCCTGAGTGTCACTTAAGCAATCCAGTTCCCTCGGCCTCTCCTGACAGGTCAAGGATTTGTCACTAAGAAGGTGAGATGACGGCCAGGGAAAGTGGTGAATCCCTTTTGGGAGGGAGGAGTAGGTTTCCTTGTGTCTTAGTTTCCTGTTTGTAATCAAGAGGAAGAGGATCTGATCATGTGCATCTTCATTTATTTTAGCACTGTATTGTAGCTTGTCAGGAACAGTAATTTTCTTCCTTAGGGTTGAAAATTGAGGTGAGGTGATTTCTGGGTTCCATGACAGATAAGTGATAATGCAGAGCATACTGCATATAAAGGTAACACCTAGCAGATTTTTTTATTTCTCAGTGCTCATCCAGCGTGGAGGAGCTCTATCAAATGTGGTGAAAAGGCATCACGAGGAATTGTTTCAAGGGTCATAGATCACTTGTGTGCATGTATTTAAGACTTTTCATGTTTTCAGATGTTGGGTTTGCATAGAATTTGGTCCTCTGGAAGAACTATATTATGCTACTGGACAACATTAGTGAAATATGTCATAGAACCTTCTTGTTCATTTAAATAGAAGAGATGTTACTGGGCAAATGCGCAGTCACGTAAACAGTTTGGTTGTGAGATGCTAGAAAAATGACACACTTTGAAAGGTTTTAATCCCTGTCCATCTCTATAGAGCACATCTGGAAAAAACGTGGACGTGCCACATGCTCTAGATTTTGGCAGTACTTTCGTTGCACATGCAGAAGAAATAACTCACTAGCACTGCTGTTCCCATTTGAAAAAAAAAAAAGATATTCTATAGGGGGTGGAAAGGAGTAGTTGCTGAAGAAGTCCATGAATAGTAAAAGGTCATTGTGCACAGAAAGGTTTGCAAAGGTACAGAGTTTACGGCTGAATCCATGAAGATTTAGATAAAATGGGGGCAAAATACTTAACTGTATTTATATACATGAAGAAGGACCTTTTCTGAAAAATAACCTATTGTGCAAGTAAAAACATTGCCTTTGACCGGGCACTCAGGTGATGCTTCTTCCAGCTTCACTACTGGTGGGGGATGTTGTAGCATGAAAATATTCAGATGAATACAGGTTCCCAAGTACTGATGCAGGTGGTAGAGCAAGGATTAAACTGAGTATACTGGCCAGGTACTTCACCAGTCCTTTTTCCACCTCTGTTTTATTTAATCTTCGTGTTGTTTGCTTGTTATGGTTCCAAAAATAAACAAGATTCTCTGTTTTCTCTTGTGTGTGTTTATACTTCAGAGAAATTCTCAGCCATGTAATAAATTTCCAACGCATGTGCCTGAACTCTTGGAGTTCAAACCACCTTAAAGGGCCAAGCAGCGCTCAGAAGCAATGTTCATAGCAACAGGTATACAGTTTCTATTTATTTCTCTTTTAAAAGAAGCTCCTATTCTCCTGCTTCTGCTATCAAGTTCTCCCATTTTTCTTGTTCCCTCCTGACTGTTACAGTGCATTTAAATAAGGCAGTTTTCAAGGTGGCCAGCCTTAGTAGAAACAGAAACTGCTGTTTAGCAGTCGCTGTTACATTACTGCCTAGCAGACTCAAATTAATTGTTCCGAGCCTTTTCTTGGTAGTAGCATTACCCTAAGGTGCCAGGAAGGAGGGGAGCAATAGTCTTGGTTCTCTGTGAATGGTGATAGAGATTGGGATTATTTTACATGATCTGTTGCTTTTCAAATAGACTGGAGTAACAGAGTGGTAGTCTTCCTTGAAGAAACTCTCAATGTTAAAGGGTACGTGATGATAAGTTTCAGCAAAGGCATGTATGTTTGGTTTCTTTCCAGAGGGATGTGTGGTGGCAAAGAGCTTGGAACCATAGTGCCTGGGTCTGACTTCTTGGATAGTCTTTGTCGCTTCTAGATCACTTCATCCTCAGTTTTGATTTTACCCTCCATGCTGGAGATAGGATATTATCAACCAGTTTTTGGCAGCTATGCCATTTAATGAGCTTAAATGTAGATATGTAATAGTCTTTAAAAATAAAGAATCATAACAAATTATAACCAATGGAGTAGCTTTTTTTGTTGTGAATGGTTAAATTTGACAGCCCTTCCACTATGGTTTTCTTCTCCCAAGTCTCATAGCTCCTAAATTGCAATAATTCAATTTTTAAAAACTGAGAGGAAATGGAAATAGCAACAGAAAAAGGTGTGGGCTTTTTTAAACTCTGCAGAGAACTGAGGAAGTCTCTGGAGTTGACTGTGTGATAGCATATATGTAAGATGTAAACAACTGGGAAGGGGAGCCAGGAGAGCTGGGTGGAAAACATTTTTTTCAGCCAGTTGGTTAAGAAGAAGAATGATTTTTTTTTTAATTATTTTTTGAATGTTCCACAATCAAAATGAATCTTAGAGATGATGTAGCCTTCCTGTACCAAACAGATCACCATTACTACAGCGCTTTGCTGATACTTGTTTTCAACTTGCATGTGGACTATGCAATAGTATCTTTTGATCGGTAGGGTGCACTTGAGTGTCCCAGTTTGCAGCCATTAAACGGTTCCAACAACCTCTGTTCTTATTCACATGTCAGCTTTCTTTTGTTGCACTTTTATTCCCCTTAGGTCCTTGTGTGTTATTCCGCGTAGCTATGAACTTTGATCGGAAGGGATAGCGAAGTAACTGCAACTCTAGAACATTGTATTCAGATACTTGTAGAGTATGTTTTTATATTAGCAGGATTTATTTTGCGTCTGCTTTATGTTCATTGATCCTAGAAAATGCTCACAAACCCCTTATGGTGAACTTGAGACTGAATGCACAAAACCAGAAGTCTCAATTGTTGCTATAAAATAGAGAGTAAGACCGATCGAGGACATATCTCTCTGAACATCAGCAAACTCGTACTGTGGCTTTCTTTACTTTCACGGTAGGTGAGCTCCTACTTCGTGCCCGTAACAGTCTGACTAAAGAACACAGGAAGCGTTGTAGCCTGGTAGGACGCAGCACGTAGGTTGCAGTTGCCGGTAGGCTGAGACAAGTGGGCTGATCTGGGAGAAACTTTGCAGTTGGTAAAGGACGTGCTAAAAAAAAAAAAAAAAAAATCTTATTTTCTGCTATTAACTTAGGTTTTTCCCATGGTAATTTTTATACTGAAACCAGTAGTGTTCACAGACACAAGTCTGTTCAGCCTAATCTGTGTCTACTACTGAGCAGATTAGGATATTTGTCTATTCTGGTATTTTAAGTGGTTGACGGTGGTCATTGAGTTGAGAGACGAAATTAGTTCTGCTTTTGATGGATGATACGGACAGAACTTAATGTGAACAACAAAGGCAGATCCCGATTCTGCTGCTTTGAGCCAAGAAGGCAGTGAGGTTGTGAAGTGGATGGTTCCAACAATGGGACCATTGTGCTATAGTCACATTCTCACTTCTTCTGTTGCATTGATTTGGTAGAAAAATAGAGTTCCCCCATGGCGCAGTGTGTGAATCAGACCAGTCCTGCTCTACATCCTCACAAGAAATGGACAAGATTCTGTTGGGAAAATGAACACAGTTTTACCTCATGAAAAGAAGTTTCTAGTCCAATAGCCACTGCCACTTAGGTAAATGAGTTGCCAGGGGATCTAAAGATAAAGAATGACTGGGCAATGTGATGGCAAATGTTGCTTTTAATATGTTAGAATATATAAAGTAATGTGTATACAGTGGGGAGAATAAACTGATTGTGTGCCCACTCTGACAGGCTGTAAAATAGCCTTTCTTCCCCTGCATGCACTAATTAGGGTTTATCTGCTTAAAAGGGATGTGACCCCACTTTATACCCAGTGAGTAAAATAAAAAATTTGGTTAATGAGCTGATTAAGCAGCACTAGCATCAATCCCTGCCCCGATCAGTGGGGGAAAAGGATTTGTGGCAGCCCTGCCTCAAGGGAAAAGTAGGTGCAGAGTCCCTCTGTAACAGCTTGGAGGGGCGTCAGCTGGAGAGGTTTATTGTGCAGAACTCCGTAATGTCACAGTCCTGTGTCCAGTGTATGGGCAACAAGAGCAAATGGGCCAGCAGATCCAGCTGGGGATTGCAGCCTTCATGGTAGGTACTTAATGGTCTTGGTATTGAAGGGCTGTCACACTGAAGCTTCTTTTCTTACAGCTAGAACTTGCATTTACTATAGATAAAGCAGACACTTAAGAGGCTTTGCGTTTTGGGGCTCTTGTGCTCTGCGTTCCACTCCTTTTTAGTGGGAGGACTTGAAGATTGTTACCTTGGGCCTGTGCCTGTGCCAAGGTGCCTTCTGAGAAGCTGCTGTTTTTCTCCTCTCTGCTGCTTTTTACTTGTTGAACTTGGCAATTTGTTACTTCAACAGTAATTTCTAAAATCTAAATTATTGCCCTCAATTGAGAATACTGTGTCAACGTGCTTGAGCTTCATTATACTTAGGTGGTATCTGTCTCTTACTGCTAACAGAATTTGTGTGGTTAAAGTATCTTAACTATTTTGCACTTTTCCTCCCTGTCACAAACAGAACATTCTATGTATCAGTATGTAGAAAAAAATATGAAAATACCATAAGTGAAAAATTGAACTGTCGGGGAGCTTGTGATTCTGGAGGAAATGGGTGACTGGTCTGTTGTCTACTGAGTATTATCACAGTAGACACAGTGCAGGAACTGGGCTGGCGTTCTGAGCAGTCATGTGTACAGTGTATGGCTCTCCTTGTGGAAACGTGTGTGTACTTTTACCCGAGTCACTCTGCTATCACCAAGTGTATCTGACAGTTCTGTTATGTCTTGTTGAGAACTGTTGCAGCAGCTCGCCTCTTTATCAGTGTGTTGTTCCCCTTTGCCTTGTAGGTTAAAGAGGATGCAATGAAACATGCCGTTTGTGCGCTGCCATGATGCAGGATCTTTTGCTTCTGGAAAGTGTGTTTTTCTCTCTGAGGCTTCAGATGTAGCCAAAAAATAGCTTTTTGATGTTCTGCATTTTGGTTTTACGTTTGTAAGATCTTGATGTACCTGTAAGGTTGATTTTTTTTTTTTCTGGAGGAGGAGATCAGTGGTCTTTCAGAGACACTTGTGCCCACAGGAGACATCTAAGTCAGTGGTACTGAGTGCCACAAGCAAGTGATTGTTCTGAATGAATGGGAACCAAATCAGTGGGAATACTCGCTGTTCCTTCTGCTAAAATGCCAATTACTTTGATATTATATCTTTTCCAAGTGACAGCTTTGTTCTTATGCTGGGAGAGCTGGTTTTGTTTTGCCATCTGAATGGGTCTGTTCCTTTTTTCTATACTGTGCTTGTTAGAGTGCTTCCTTTTTTTTTTTAAACTGGGAGCTGAGACATCTGTTAATAGGCTTTTAGTGATGAACCCTATTTTGACTGGAAATAACGTGATGGCACTTTTGGGATGCCAAAGAATAATACCCTGAAGATACAAGTTGGTGGATGCTTACCGGAAAGACATGAGCTGCAGAGCCACTTTAACCAAAACCAGGTTGATAGGTATACCTCATAGAAACCTACTGTTACTTAACGTGGTACGAATAACTGACCAGTTGTTCCACTGGAACGGACTTCGGTGTAAAACATTAGCATGAGGTAGAGGAGTCAGTAAAATACCTAAAACACAAAGAGGGCTGACATTTGTTACTACACATATATCTGAAATCATGAAAAGTCAGTTCAGTGGCCCAGAAGCTTCTTTCTAGACCTCTTCTGATGCTGGGTTTGGGAACCTGCACAGGCAGATAGTGTGCATCTTATACTAAGTATGAGACTAGCCCTTCTTTGTTACTTCATACCCAGAACAGCATGTGAGATTTGGAAAAGTTTCAGAGAAGATTTTAAAAAGAAAACTTGAGAAACCAAGGGTGACAAACCAGTATAGGAAGAGATGGATGGAGAAAATGGATGGGTACCTTTGGCAGAGTTTATCTGTTGAGAGGTAGGATGGAGATGATGTGAGTGAAGACTGGGGATTATTTCATTTTCTTCTAACTGAAAATCTGGTGGTTAGGGACTTCTTCAAGTATCCAGCATGTTCATCAGTTTGTATAATTGATGGGATAGCTCTCCCATAGGGAGTGGCTAGAATATTAACAGGTTTTCATGAGTTACTAAGAGGTTTGGGAAGACTTTTTAGCTAACTATGACATTCTGACATTAAATGCTTTGGGTTTCTGGGAATGCAGAAATTGATCACCTTTGCGAGAACAGTTTCTTCATGAGTATATTCTATTTTCTCAGGGTACAGAGTCCATTAAGATGGAAAACGGACAAAGCACAGCAGCTAAGCTGGGGCTTCCTCCCCTCACACCAGAACAGCAGGAAGCTCTCCAGAAAGTGAGTAAACTTGATGTGAATTTGCTTCATAGCACTTTTCTTTGTTTTTTGGGGGTTTTTGGTTTGTTGGGTTTTTTGTTTGTCTTTTTTTTTTTAAATGAGTGTTTGTTACTGATGTTATAAAAGGGAACTCGCCTACCAAGAATATGTACGGGGTAATGGCCGTGCTGTGTGTGGATTCACACTTTCAGATTTGTGCCCAGGAATTATTTGTTTTGGTTTAGTGTTTATAGATGCTTTTGGGGGAGCATGATGTGGAATTTGCTGTTGGGGTGGGGAGAGTGTTTTTAATTTAAAAAAAAATAATATCAAAATCATAAGTATATAACGTCTTAAGATCATATTGGAATTCTAAGACAATATGCAACTGCCACAAAGTTACTGCGAGGAGCAGCCTGTACTCCACAAGGAATAGGTTTCTGATATGCTCCAGCTGGTCTTTTATTCTATCCACACAAGAACACATCACGAAATATCTCTATTTTTCCCTTATGCTCTTTCCCATGTTGTTGTAAAGAGACCCAGTAGGGAGTATTTTCAACCCATTTGAGCCAACCTCTTTTAATCAAGATAAAGTTTCAGTCCAGCTCTGATTTATGGTTATTGGTCCTGTTTTATACAGCTGGTGGGGAAGTTATTGCTGACTTCTTGCCCACTTCCCTGATGGGAGTGAGTGATGCCTGGCTTACTGAGAGGAGAGCAGAGTTGGGAAAAGAGGGGAAAGAAAACAAAACCAGGGAATGTGGGAGCTGTGGGCTAGGTGTCTTCTGTACTCTGGTGAGGCAAGTATAGTATTATTCTAGGTAGGCTTCGTGTGAATGTTCCCATAATGTTGAAGTTGCTTGTGTGTGTGTTGTTTGGCTCACAGTGTGAAACGGCCTCGTTTCCTCTGGCTTCTCCGTAGCTGACAGATGTAAATCCCCTTGTCCGTTTCCAGGTTTCCGAAGCACACGTCTCAAAACCACGGTTTAGAGCCTACCGTTCCCTGGCACCTCCCAAACACGTACAGCCATGGAAAGCAGGTGCCTGAGGGGTTGGCTGAATGTGTCCCCTGGGAATAGGCACATATGTGGGTATTAGGCTTCCCTTGACAAAGAGCCTCCATGTCAACACCACTGGGTGTAAAGCTCAGGCTTTGTCAAATTTGTAGAAGACTGAATGAAAAAGACAAATCAGTCTTGTGTCTACAGGCTAGGAACCAGAGAAGGAGAGCTGGAGCATTTCAGTGAGCAAAAGCAGTGGGTTCTCCAAACTAGAACAGGCCAGATGTGATTAAAAAAAAGAGAGGGGGAGTGCCCAGTCAAGAGACTGGACATGGGGATTTGGAGTCCCCTTCCGTTTTGTAGAACCTCTTTGTCCAGATGTTCTCTGAGTGGAAAGGACTTGAAGGAGGCTATCTGTCCTGCCCTCATGCCAGCAGGTAAGGTGCTATGGTGGGATCTAAGGGGCAGAGGGCGGAAGAGGGGAAATGCTAAGTGTGTAGTGCATGCCGCTTTCCTAATATTGCGCCTGCTGCAGATTGAGTCCATCCAATCCTCTGCTCAAGCATTATGCTGTATTTCAGGGCTCACGTCTCTGAGATGCAGACCAAGATGTTAGTAAGCTGTTGGCCACTGGCTAATGTACAGTGCCTTAGTGCTTAGGGCTGGAGTGCCAAAAAATTCTATTGGCAGCCAGATTTGTGTTTCTGGGGAACTGTGGTGTAAAATCCAACATGGTTCCCTGCTCTGTGGTATTGTCCTGTGACTACAGAGTCTGTATTTCTTTCTAGGCAAAGAAGTATGCGATGGAGCAGAGTATCAAGAGTGTGCTGGTGAAGCAAACCATCGCCCACCAGCAACAGCAGCTCACCAACCTTCAGGTGAGAGACCCTCTGAGATGCTCCTTCTGTGTCTTACTCTCCCCAACAAGGTGGAGTTCTTTTTGCACTTAGAACCAGAGCACAGCCCTGAGGCCTGCCCAGAGCCAGGTACATGCGCTTGTGTTTCCACAGTGAAATTGAAGTATACTGTCTTCAGCCCACTAAAGAAAGTCCCTTAACTCACCTGTACAAATTGCCCCCAAATTTCACTCTTTTGAAGAGTAAATTTTTAAGAGTTTCTCTTCTGTTGGCTGGGCAAATGCTACTTGAAATACCAGAAGCCAAAGAATTTGCTGTGGGTTTCACTTTAACTTAGATTTGAGGTGGTGTCTAGGGTTACTGGGAACAGTATCCTTTCACCATCTCTTCTGCTTGAGGGGGAGGCTGCTTGTCTCTCCTGTGTTATTGACAGTGCTTCCCCATTTCCCTCCCCTTCACCCAGGTGCACTCTCAGTTTCAGAGAAGTTCTGTTGGCTGTTCCTGCTGATGCTGGAATGCCTATGTACTGGGAGAACCCTTAACTGGTATTTAAATCTCCCTTCCTTCAGAGGTTTCTTGAACACATCTCACTGCCTTCTACTTGAAGTTAGGTAGCCCAAAATAATGGCTTTGGGATGTTGGATTTTTTTTTTAATGAAGAATCACTGTTGATGTGCTTGCCACATTAGGCAGGTCTGGCCTTTCAGGGCTGTGCATGTTTCTGAGTGTCTGATCTAGTTGAGGGGCTCCTTTTTAAATGCTGGGGGTGAATCAACGACAGTGGTTGCAGAGGTTACTATTGCCTTGAGTCCCCCCCTGGGAGAAGACCCTGCTTCCTGAGGCAGTGGCAGCAGCACAACTCCACCCTGACCTGGTGGGACTGGAATCTGCAGGGTCCCAGCGCTGGACAGTCCTTGGGACCAGGCAGTGAGGGGCAAGGAAGGAGAGGCCTCTCTCGCAGGTTCCCTGTGCCGCCGCTCTGCTTGAGTTTTTACAAACAGCCGTAGTATGCTCAGCTCCAACAGACTGAACTCTGTCTTTACTGTCTTTCAGATGGCAGCAGTGACAATGGGCTTTGGAGATCCTCTCTCACCTTTACAATCGGTCAATAGACATATTCACTTCTTCTTGGGCACTTTGTCTTAGTCAGGGCCTAGAGTGGGGAAGTATGTAGTGGTAATACAATGCTCTTAATTCAACCCAGCACAACCCTCCCACATACCCACCTGTTATGGACAAGCACAACAAGCAGAGGCAAAGTGTAAACTCCCCAGAGGAAGACCCTAGGCTGGGTGCAGTCCGCTGTGACACTGGCAGTCGGGGTGTCCTGGAGTCAGTTGGCAAAGAAAGCTTTAGATTTCGAACAGTTCTGAACACACCTGTGAAATTGTGGGAGCTGCATTTCTAGGGATGCTACAGTTCTGAGGTCCTGACCTAAAACTAACTGCCAAGGTAACTCACAAATGGGCAATTTCTTATGAAGCAAACTCACAGCACTGGAGACCTGGCAGCTAAGGTGCTGGGGAGGACTGGGGCACCATAGGTTTGCAGAGCATATTGTAGCCCAGATGTAAGACTGTTCTTACTGTGCATGTTTCCAGACTAGGTGAATATGGCATGTTTCAAGTAAAGTAAAAGCAGGATGGAAGTAACAGAACTGCAGGACTATTCAGAGAACCTGTGCAGTCCTTTAGTGCTGGAATTTCTAATCAGATGCCGCAAAGAACTTAATTACCTGGGATTATCCATCCCCTCCTTTCTCCTAGACATGTTGGACAATGGCCACTGCAGAAAGTGTCCTATAAGCTCCACTCTGCATGCAAACGTTCATTTACATTCATTTGTAAATCTGTAAATATATTTCCATCATACTGGAATATAATATTTCTGCTTGGTGTAAAATGCAACTGGAGGCTTGCTTGTACTCCAAAATGAAAGATGCATTAAAACTAAAATCACCTGTTTTCCCTCTGTTAACACTGCCATAGTAGGTAGTGTGTCAGCAGGGGAGCCGAAATAAATTTTATGGGGGTGTGTAAGTTTGGAATGGAATAGAAGCATACATCTCTATGTGAATTTGGCATAGCTGGTTTCTGAACCCTCATGCCCATACCAATTAATGTAGAAGCTGACTTGCTAGCATAACTCCATCAATTTTGCTTAAAAATTTTTTTGGCTTATTCACAGCTGGGCCACAGATGAAAACTGTGTACTGATAATGTAACAGGAAACAATTAATTTCTCATTAGCCTCAAAGGCATAGTCAGTATTGTGAATCCTTTTCCTCAAACATTCCTCCCTCTCTAGGGAGTCAGAGACTACTGCTGATGGGACAGAACCTAGAAGCAGGAGTTTGCTCTGAATCATTCAGCTGTGGTGCAGTTCAGTGTAGTTAGGAGACCCTGTCCTCAGCAAATGCTTTATCCCAAAGTCCATCAGGAATGTAGAATATGCAAACAGACCTCTGTCCAACAGTTTTTCCTGATGACAGGATTCATCAAGTCCTACATGAAGGAAGTGCAGCCTGAACTTCCTATTGCGGTATCTTAGTGCCTGAAATTAAAGCTTCCTCCAACTATTACAACTCAAAATTTTCATGTCACTTCAGCAAGATGAGCACAATTTCCTGGTGTATTAAAATTGAAGCTAGTGATTATGTTTTTGCATCACCTCCTTTGTTTAAAGAAGTACTCCAAGATGATGTTTTGGCTTGCCCTTAAAATAACCTTCATAAGCACTTAACAGCAACATTACATAGATAAAACTATTAGCTGCTGCCTTTATGAAGGTTGCAGATACTTTAAACTCCACTTTATAGGTGGAGAAAGAGGGCCGGTGGCCAGTAAAATCTACTTAGTGTAGCTAGAGAAAAAAATGAGATTTCTAGTCATGAGTTTCTGACACTGTCATGTGCTTAGTTCACAGGTGTACATTGCATCATTCCCCTAACTTGGTGCTACTGATTCCTGTTAGTGATCCACATATGCCTGTAGGCATCATGGTCCACCTCAGTTCTGCCTTTTGTAGGTCCAAATTTCTAATATGTTGCCGATGTAACAGAGTCCTCCTAACTGTGCCCCACCTGTTTTGTTAGGATCTCCGCAGCAGGGTAAGATGCGGATTTCCTCCTGTAAAGGTTGCTGCCATGGGAGAGGACAAATGCCATTTTTCTTGCACCTGTTGCATTGATAACAGAAAAGAAGGGAATGTCCTCTTTGTATATATAGACCTGCAGAAGGTGAAAAAAAAATCCCTCTGCCTGGTGCAAGGCTGCAGTGTCTTGTCAAGAAGCACTCCTAGTAAAACACTAAATTTTTATCACAGCCTGTGGCACTGTGGGTGAGGCACTTCACTCAGACACTTGGGGTTAGAATGGTGATGGCTCTGAACCCGTAAATGGACACACTGCACAGACTGAGGGGCTACTGATCACTGGCTTTCCTGCACCAAAGCTGGGAATGTGTTGGAGAACCTGGGAGACAACACGACAGCTGTCCTGCGTGTACACGTGCCATAGTCCTCCTAGTCACAGCATTGCAGAGTAAATTGAAAAACAGCTTATTTTTAACTGTGTGAAACACTTAAACCCAGTCAAGAGGCAAGCTTAATATCACTTCAGGAGCAGCAGTATGGGGTGAGAACCATTCCTATTTATAGTATCCCTGCTGTATTAAATAATAGGAGTTGAACCTTTACAGTTTGTTTCCTCCTATGGTCAATGTCACTCACATATGGGTACTATGAGGGAGAAGGATTTCTTCAGGTACAGTTTGTGTCCATGCTTCTGTGACTGTCACAGATAAAATGCTGCCCCTTCTGTTTTGCCATTTGAGTTGCAGCATCCCCAGACACGTCAGAGCTCATTGTGCTCATGCTTGTTACAGCATTCTGAACGTAGGCCTCTCATAAAGGCCTTGATTAAAGACCCTCTTAAACAGTGGTGGTGGGGAAGAGGTGGTTGTTCAGAGCTCCCTGCTTTGGGGACAAGCACTGTGGTGCTGGGAGGGAGAGAGGCATCAGGCTTAATGCTGCGTTTGCCTACTCTGCAACAGTCCGTAGCCCTTACTGCTTTACATTTGTTCCATCTGTTCCACGCAGAACAGGAATGAAGCCCTGTGCATATCTCCAACGCACTGTAATTCAGTCTTGCTGATCATAGGGAGCTGCCTCTACAGAGACCTAATTTCTGCCTTGGTCCCAAGACGTGCTGCTAGGATATGCTGGCCAAACCTGTGATTTTTTTGTTTTGTAGGCAGCATCTTCCTAGAATAATGTTAATTAGTAGCAATTCTAGAATTGCAATAAGGGTGAAAAATAATTGAAGGATACTGCTTTTTTGGATACGTGCTGTAAGAAATTTCTGGATTTGTCTTGCAAACAGGTTTTCAGGCATACTTAGGAGAAAATAGCACAGAGACCTTCTCTGCACCGAAACTGATAAGGGCGGAGCCTTTGGGGGCTGCACCACTATCTGAGCCAGTAACAACAGGCAGTGATAAGTACTAGCACCACACACTTAACTAAGAAGTTTCATTTAACCATTTAATTTCTTTTGCTTTGCTTTTGAACTGTGCGGTGGAAGTGGTGCCTAGTACTGGATCTCGTACTGCCTGGGGCGGGGCGGGGGAGGAGGTGGTGTGTGATGCTTGAGGGAGTGGGGAGGAGGTACCCAATTCCAGATCCTTTGCTGCCTGGGAGGATGGGGTGGGGGGAGGGAGTGACTAGGTGGTGCCCGATATTGGATCTCTTGCTGCCCCTTGCGGGAGGGAATGGGAGGGATTGCTAATAGTGTTTAGAATTGAGACCTTTGCTGCCTGGAGGGGGAAGCTGTCCTAGAATGAAGTTATTTCCTCCTCCTGCAAGTGTTGCTGGAGATGTGATCAGGCTGTGGGGAGGGTTAGATCTTAGCAGTGGGGTTGAAGTTAAGGCTCCTGAGGTGGCAGACCCATCAAAGATTTGACTGCCCCTGGGAGTGAGCTGTACTGCTTATCCGCTCCAGCAGTCTGTGCATTGAGCAGGAAAATACTTCTTTATTACTACGTGTGCCAGGCTGTGCTGCAGCCCAGTGAGGAGCTACCTGCTGTTGGGTCATAGCTCCTGGGAGGGAAGGAGGAAGGGAAAGAGGTCCTGACATCCATGACCACCCCCTGATCTAACCAGCCAGTTCTTCTTTCCAATACAGATGGCAGCTCAGAGGCAGCGCGCCCTGGCCATCATGTGTCGTGTGTATGTGGGCTCTATATACTACGAACTGGGAGAAGATACCATTCGCCAGGCCTTTGCCCCATTTGGACCAATAAAAAGCATTGATATGTCCTGGGACTCTGTTACGATGAAACACAAGGTTGGTGAACAGCCCTTGAGTGATGTGTTTTTCTTCTATCCAAGGCCTTCCTGAATATATCCAAGAGAAGGAGCCTTTATCCTCGTAGAGAGCAGGCTGCTTTTAGCACTTAAACTTTAAACATTTGTAGCTGCCTGTTCTACTTAGCTTTGTGGGATTCTTTAGTGGGAACCAGACGTGCATGGGGGCGGTTTGCACGAAAGATGCGAAGCAGCTAGCAGTCCTGTATGTGGTGGCCTTTTGCTATTAGGCCTCCAAGCATGCGAGGCTCTGGAAGCAGGTAGTCTTGTGTCAGTGCTTCTGCATGCAATTTTCTGCTTTAATAAAAAGCTTCTTTAAGGAAACATCTTCTCAGGCCACGATAGTAGGAATCTGGTACGTGGGAAGTCTTGGCTGCATTAGCTCGGCACTAAGTTTGAGACAAGATATGGCTGGTATGATTGAACAAGCATATCCTTCTGTCCTAGGGTTTTGCTTTTGTGGAATATGAGGTACCTGAAGCAGCTCAGCTGGCCTTGGAGCAGATGAATTCTGTCATGCTAGGGGGAAGAAATATAAAGGTGAGTAGCAGGCATGCTCTGAAAATTCTTAGTTCTCTTTGCTGTGTATAATGGGTTTATGCCTAGAAATGCTTCCCACAGCACTGTAATGTGAACGATAACCTAAAGTCTGTTCCCTGATAGACCTTGATATTCAACCCATTGAGTACATAGTGGCTCTGGGTCCCTTTTTCCCTGAGGAGAAACCCCCAGCATGCTAATAAAACCTAGAAGCTTGTTCTGGTAAGCTAGCTCAGTTTTTTCCACCCACACATAGAATGTCGTCTCTTGAGGACAGAACAAAGGTGACTCTTGATATTTTAATGCTGCCTTCTTATATTGTACCTGTGTGAATGGTAGATAAGTAGCATTGGACTCTTGTGCCTCAGTAGTGCGAGGGACTTGAAGTAGAGGTCCACCCTTGCCATCCAGAAACAAGGCACTCAGCCTAAATAGAAGGGAAGAAAGGATTGTAGCTGTATGTTTTCAGGCAGTAAGAGGGGATCTTGCAAAGGTGAAACTTTGGGAATTGAAACTGGGGGGCAAACTACCGTTTTCTGCAAAGTGTTTTATATCTTTCATTTATATCTCAGACACTGCAGATGTGCAGTGTATTAGATTTCTAAGGGGTTTTTAGGAGCCTTCAAAAGAACGGTATAGAAGCATGGTGTTCTGCTTTCAGAATTGTTTTCAGTTCCTGGAAGCTGGTCTTTGGCAGGTCAGGGAACATAAATGGGGGAAATATGGTGGAGGAGAGAGCAGAGTCTGTCCAGGCTCTCGGTACTTCTAGAATCCACTGTAGTGCAGGTTGTATCCCAGAGCTGAGTCGACTGTTGCCCTTTGGTAATTATGGCCTTATGAAGCATAATTTGGTTTGAAAAGGCAGTCAGGTGGCTGAGTGCTTGTCTGCTGTAACTCTTGGTGAGTCATGCTGCTGCTCTTCAGAATGCTTAATGGACCGCTTGCTGTGTTCTCTGCAGGTTGGGAGACCTAGTAATATAGGTCAGGCGCAACCAATTATAGACCAGCTAGCAGAAGAGGCACGGGCTTTCAACCGCATCTATGTGGCATCTGTTCATCAGGACCTTTCAGATGATGACATCAAGAGTGTGTTTGAGGCCTTTGGGAAGATTAAATCCTGTACGCTAGCCAGGGATCCCACGACAGGAAAACACAAAGGCTATGGTTTCATTGGTAAAATGGCTGTCTGGTGTTTGATGTGGGGTAGGGAGAGTGGTCGGGAGCATCCTCATCTCTCTCTCATTTTTTACTCTAGTGGAAGAATTGCATTAAGCAATGAGTTAGAAATAAAATTGGAGCAGATCTGTGCCTGAACTTAGAAATATAATTAATAGCCAGATATTTTTACTCACTGTTACGTAGGTTGAGATCTTGCTCTGCTGACTGTTCTCAACAATGCTTATGTGATCAGAGGGGTGAGATGAGTGAGCTAAGCACTGGGGGTCTTCTCACTGGAACTCTAAGCAGTCGTTTTTTGCAAATAAAAATCACAATTGTGTGATAAGAGAGTGGCTGAGTTTAGAAGTAAAAAGTATCATTTGTAAATATTCTTCTTTCTCGCTGCAGAATATGAGAAAGCACAGTCTTCTCAAGATGCTGTTTCCTCTATGAACCTCTTTGACCTTGGGGGTCAGTATCTCCGAGTTGGTAAAGCTGTGACTCCTCCAATGCCTCTGCTGACACCTGCTACGCCAGGAGGCCTACCTCCAGCAGCAGCTGTCGCTGCAGCAGCTGCTACAGCAAAGATCACAGCACAGGTAAGGCATAGACCGGTATGACTCAACTAAGTCGATGATTGTTGTGACCCTGCTGGAAACAGGCATGGAAACTGTTCCGGTCAGCTGTATTCACTAGTTTGAATGAAAGCCCTTCACCTAGATCATCCTCTGTTCCCAGGACTTCACGTGTAGTAGCCTGCCCCTGACACCTGTGAGGACCTGATACACCAGCAATTTGGAATGGAGTCTGGCACAGCTGATCAGAACTTTATTTAAAGAAATGGTGGGGGAAGATTGGAGGGGACTTCTTGTCTGGAGAGGCAAACCAATGATTAGGGAAATGGTTATAGTAGAGGCTAAAAGAACGCATGAAGGTACATGAAAGGGGGCAGACGAATGAGGGCAGTAATAGTCGCATGAGTGACACTCTGTTGTTGAAAAGACCGCCTGGGTAGTAAGGTGGAAGACAACTGTAATGGCTCTAGGCTGTTCAGAAACCAGGAAATGCAGTGATGGAGCAGAATTGGATGTTGATGTAGGATTCTAGGGGTTCTCAGATTTAGTTTGCTTGAAGTAACAGAAGCTCCTGGCTTATGAACAAAAGGCACTGATGGAGGAGGATTGCCTTTCAAAGCAAACCCCCATATCTGTGTCCGTTGTCCTTGCCTTGGGCAGCAGAATCTCCCCCTGTGTCGCCACAGCCCAAGAAAGAAACAGGTTCCAGCACTGTTGGGTTCTTGGATTCTCTCAAGCAAAAAAATTGCTGAGGTGTGCAGCCTGTATGTGCTGCTAATCAGCTGACTGGACTTAATTTTGTAAACAGTTCTTTTTTTGAAAATATTTCTCTGAATCACAAGGTAAAGGTGGGAGGAGCTGCCTCTAATGTGAAACTCTCAGGTGGTTTGCATGTCCCCAGGAAAAAGTCCACAAGTCTGGGACCTTCTGCAGTCAACTAAGGAAGGAAGTTGAGGCATGGCTAGAAGAATTATTTGGATCAAAATCACTTTGGGAAAGAACTATTAACACTTAAGTGAAATGGTAGAGATCTGTTACAGACACGGATAAATCTTACTGTTTCCTTCTGCAAAATACTGCAGGATTTCTTAGAGGAAAATTTAAAATTGCATATGTAGAAAAAAGGTTCTGAAAGACCTCAGAGATACTCATCAGTCTTGTTGCCTTTACTTAGACATGGTACACATCTAGGTAACCTGTCTGATTTGCTGTGTGGGTATTTGTAGATGACTGGGGAAAACAGTAAGAACAGTTACGGAAAGCAATATCTCTTTCTTATGCTCCTAGCATAGTTCTTGTATGGAACAGCTTATTTTAAATAAGAACACACTCAGTCATGGTCTGTAAGGGCTTTAATTTCACATTTGTTTTTAAACACGAGCTAATCAGTAAACTCAGTGGAGCTAAACAAGTTATGGACATGAGAGAGAAACTGAAGTCAGAGATATAACTTCGGATCTGCGGTCAGAACTGCAACTGAAGTCTGGAATTAGCATGCTAGCCAAGGAAGGACAAAGTGTCTCTGCACTTAAATGAAACTGTGAAGAGAGAGAGGTGTTGAGTAGCAAAGATAGTCTTGACAATGACAGTGAAAAAAGTCAGTCTTGCAAAAGAAGTTAAGGGATTAAAGCTATTAGAAGTTTCTGTAGCCATTTAAGTAAAAAGTGGGGGCAGCTAATGACCAGTCTAGTCAAAAATTATGATGGTCTTGTTACAGCACTGAATGCTTACGTAAGTATTTTTCCTCTTTGTTAGAAGCATAAGGCAGACTGGCTAATGATGCACATGGGATTTTTGCATCCTAGGTGGGTGTAATGCTCAGTTTGTCATGTGCAGATGTATGCTTAATAGTTTAGGTTTTTTTTTTTAGAGTAAGTCTGTTGTCAGGGCTATTGCCATATGGCTGAAGAATAGCAAACATGATCCTTGCATTTAAGGTAGCATGGAAAACTGGTATCTGCAGACGTTCTCACCCCAGTGGTGGGGAAAGATTGAAAACAAGCTTTAAAGGAAGGACAAAATTTTTGAAAGAAACAGGTATGCAAAAAGTTTGGGTGTTTTAGGGAATTACCCCTGCTAGATGAACATAACTTCCTTTGATAAGACTACTGTTACACTTCATTAGGAAAAAAAATTAAAGCATATCCTTTCAACGGTTCAGGAGTTGGAGACCCCTATGAGAAGCTGTTAGACGAGACCAACGCTATTATGAATTTTGAGATGTGTAGGCAAGTGAGAAGAAGAGATGGAAATGAGCTGTGCAGGAAATTGCTGACCTTTCACTCTGCCGGTGAAATTACTTACAGATAGGTCTTGCTTCATCTCCAATCAAAATGTTAGTG